>QXEO01000625.1:5889721-6489721 GCA_007115705.1 Dactylis glomerata | reverse complement strand
AGAGAAACTGGCATCCACCAGCCGCATGTATGGAACAAGCCACACGTCAAGTGCGGAGCCGGTCTCGCGAACGCGGTCGCGTAAAGTTGGCCTGGACCGCTTCGATCTCACTATACCGCGCCATAAGAGATACACAACAAGAGGTTTGCAACAGAAAACATCAACGCCCGCAACAAACATGTTGCGTTCTACTCGTGAAACACATCTACGCATAGATCTAGCTCTGATACCACTGAAGGGTTTCGTAGCATAGTAAATCAAAAATTTTCTTACGCAACGAACAAGAAAGCCAAGATCTAATCTAGGAGATGTAATCAACGAGAGAGGTAGATGAGATCTTCATACCCTTGAAGATTCGCACAGCGGAAACGTTCAAGAGAACGTGGTTGACGTAGTCGTACTCGCCGTCTCCTCCTCGCGATCCGATCCGATCCTACGCCGCAAGTGGCGGCGCCTCCGAGAGTTGCACACGTGCGGTGCAGCGACGTCTCCTCCTTCCTTGGTCCAGCAAGTATGGTGGAAAGATAGATTGGATCGGCAGCACGACGGCGTGGTGCTTATGGTGGAGAGTTTCTGCGGCAGGGCTTCGCCTACGCGCAGTCGCGAGAGAGAGAGGGAGGGCAGCAGTTGGCGGCTAGGGTTTAGGTTGGGGTGGAGGTAGGGCTGTGCCCTTGCTCCCTATATATAGAGGGATGGCCGGCCAAGGCCAGCTTGGCCTCTCCCCAAACCCTAGCCGACTTGGAGTAGGAAGAGTGGGGGGCAAGTTTCCCCCCCTTCCTTCTTTGAAGACTCCCTTAGGGTTTCCCCTTGGGCTGGCCGGCTGGGCCTTAGGGGCCTTGTGCGCCTGGCCCAGGGCAGCCAGGGCACTTCCCCTTAGGCCCACGCAGGCCTCCGTCAAGTGGGCCCACGTTGGTCCCACTCCGGAACCTTCTAGAACCTTCCGGTACAATACCGATAAACTCCGAAACCTTTCCGGAATCCAAAAACTGCTTTCCTTTATATGAATCTTATTCTCCGGACCATTCCGGAATCTCTCGTGACGTCCTGGATCTCATCCGAGACTCCGAACTAAAACTCATAAACCAATTATCCATTCTATCCTAGCGTCGATGCACGTTAAGTGTGTGACCCTACGGGTTCGAGAATATGCAGACATGATCTTCTATCAATAATCAATAGCGGGATCTGGAAACCCATATTGACTCCCACATATTCATCGATGATCATATCGAATGAACCACGATGTCAGGATTCAATTAATCCCGTATATGTATTCCCTTCGTCACACGATATTTTACTCGCCCGAGATTTTGATCGTCGGTATCGCCATACCTAGTTCAATCTCGTTTACAGCAAGTACTTTACTCGTTCCGTAATCCGATATCACTTTGTGATTAACTCATTAACCACATGCTTGCAAGCGGTGTTGATATCGATTACCGAGTGGGCCCGAAGTATATCTCTCCGACTTGGGAGGGACAAATTCCATCTCGATACATACAACTCAACAAGTACTTTCTGATCACCTGAGAGACACCTTTATTATCACCCTCACATAGGATGACGTTTGATGACTTCAAAGCTTTCTTCCGATACTAGGGAGTTGTATTATCTCATGGTCTAAGGAATACAATACATGACATAGGAAAAGCTTCGCAAAGATGAACACGATGACACGATCTAATTGCTCTGCTTTATTTGGGTCTGTCCATCACACCATTCTCCTAATGATATGATCTCATTATTAATTGACAACACATGTCTATGGTTAGGAAACCTTAACCATCATTAATCAATGAGCTAGTCCATAGAGGCGTACTAGGGACACGGTGTTGTTCATAAACCACACAAGTATTAAAGTTTCCGCTTAATACAATTCTAGCATGGAATATAAACATTATCATGAACAAGAATTATAATAATAACATCTTTATTATTGCCTCTAGGGCATAATTCCAACATGTACCGCTCATCATAGTTCATCGCCGTTGACGTCATCTGGTTGTACCTCAGTCGCAATGGTCCAAAAACCTGCACGGTGACGAACATACATGCATGGTGTCACATACCAATTCACGCTTAAGAATATTACATTTGAGTACTTGGTTTTATAATTACCATATTCTTCTCGGACATCTTATAGGCACGGTGCTTAACATCAACTTCACCCTCGAGAATGCTTTCATTACTTAAATCCTCCATCCTAAACAATCCGACTATAATGTGAGCATATATGTGAGCATATGATGAATCATATGATGAAGCATATATGCACAAAATCCATATAATAAATCAATCATATGATGAAGCACAAATCAATAATTCATTGGAATCATATGATGAAGCATATATGCACAAAATCCATATAATAAATCAATCATATGATGAAGCACAAATCAATAATTCATTGGAATCATATGATGAAGCATATATGCACAAAATCCATATAATAAATCAATCATATGATGAAGCACAAATCAATAATTCATTGGAATCAATCATATGTGAGCATATATGCACAAAATCCATATAATATACAACTCATCCTATCAATAATTCTACTAATTTCATACATATGATGAAGCACAAATCAATCACACAAGTAATCAATAATTGCTACTTCAATAACAAAAACATAAAACAATCACACAAATTGCTAGTTCATCCATCCCTACCTATCAATCCATTGGAATCATCCATCAATTCATTGGAATCATTCATTTCAATCAACCATACAAATAAATTCATCTTGAGGACATTATCCTACAAATCCATCTATCAATCTTGCTAAAATACCACCATACAAATAGAGAAGGGGGATTAGAGAAGGGGGATTGGGGGATTAGAGAAGGGGGATTGGAGGAACATACCTTAGTGAAGATCAAGAGGGCACCAATGGATGAGGGAGGGAGAGGTGAGGGAGGGAGGGAGAGTGAGGGGGAAGAACACCACCCGCCGCCGGCGCCGCCAGAGATGAGGGAGGGAGAGGTGAGGGAGGGAGAGTGAGGGGTGGGGGAGGTCGGGCACGGGCCGGGGTCATGAACTAACCCTAATGTGCTTCGCCACTCACCGTGGCGACGCACGCCTTCGTGCTTCGCCACTACCAGTGGCGACGCACTATCTGCTTCGCCACTTCCCCTGGCGACGCACGCACTTCTGCTTCGCCACCCCTCCTGGCGACGCAAAAAAGGGTTAGTTTTTTGAAATAGTTTTGCCGATGGTTTATTTTTTAAAATAGTTTCAAGTTTGGGTTAATTGTGTCTAAATCGCCGGCAACAGTTGCCTTGCTGTCACACTGGCGAGCACAAGCAAAAGGCATAGTGGAACTGAGTGGCGTAGGCGCGTAGCTTTAGTAAGGACCAGAGGGGGCCATGCCCTCCCCCCCTCCCAGCTCTGAAAATTCTTCTAATTCTATTTTATAAGTAGCATTATTTTACATCATACAAATATAATGCTTCATATTAACCCCTCAACGATGGTTTGCCCCCTATCAATTTACGGTGAAGCTTCGCCACTGACTGGAGCTAGGCCTTACAGCACGTTTTGGTTGGACGGAATTAGCAACAGGGAGTGGGAGTTAATCAGGTAGAGGCTTTAAAATCCGTTGTATGATTGGTGGGCATTGGGAATTGATTAGGGAATAGGATTAAGGGAGTCAAGTCTTACAATTTCTTCCCAGGGGGAACCCCTGGTAGTTCGGCCGGGGAATGAGAATTAGGCCAACGATTTTTCTCTGCCAAACGACTGGTATTTTGTATATTGTTTGTACGTGTGCTACGATATGCACGAACAACACAGCAGCGATTGACTAGCTAGCCATGCCTATACATGAGGCTAGCTTTGCACACGAAGGATCTGGCTCGCTGCTGTGTTCTGACGCATCATACTCGTCACTTGCCGGAAATACTCGCCCGCTCGCCACAGAGTACTTGGCCTATCACTCGCTCAGAGTGTTTAATCGACTATAGAATACATACAATATATTGTCAATTAAGCGGAGGAGGTGTTTTGGCTCATAGGACTAGATGCACCTATTATGGAAAATGCATTTTAAATCCATTTCAAAATGTCAAAAAAATAAGGAAAAAAATTTTTAGTCTACATCTGAATAATTTATGTTCACCCACAAAGTTTTTCGGTGAAAAGAAATTTTTTGTGGCATGTATAAAAAAGACAAAAAATGTTCACGTAAATAGCAATGTTGGAGCACTGAAATTTGTCTTTTTTACAGAGGCCACAAAAAATGTCATTTTCTCACGAAACTTCGTGAATGAACTTAAAACGTCTAGATGTATATCAAGATATTTTTTTCAAAATTTTCAAACATTTCAAAATATATTTTTTGGTAATGGGTGCATCTACACCCGTGAGCCAAAGTGGATTTCCCTAATTAAGCTGTTAATTAAAACAAACGAAGATATAGTATACATACAGTACGTTGTGTCCGAGATGCCTCTTCCTCATGGTGTAGCGATGCCGGCTCCGAGCTTGCTTTGGGTTGCTTCTTTAAGCTCCGATGAAGACGACGACGATGAGGTGTTGACTCCGTAGACGCTATTGGCCTCCGCCAAAGATGATGTTTCCGGCTTGGTCCTCGGCACCGTTGATGTGCGCCATGATAAGAAAGTGCCACCTAGGCCATGTGGCAGCCTCTTTGCTGCTACCACTCTAGGAGACAAAGAAGACTGGTGCAGGTGGGTCAAGGCGGCCGTCACGGTCGCGAGCCATCGTCTTTGCTCGGGAAGGAAGGTCTTGAGCGTAGTCTCGTCTTCAAGCGTTCGGCTTGAGGGGGGTGCTTTCGGTGCCTCGAGCATGGACACCAGGTCCGTGTGTGCCGTGGGCCCTACAGATGCATTCGCTGTCGCCGTCCTGGTCACCGAGAGCGTTTCTGTCGTGCACTCTTTCCTGCTGCTCGTTCTCGCTCTCCGAACACTCGGGCTCGTTCTCCTGACGTTCGTTCTCCTTGCCAGCAGATTCACTCTGTGTGCACTCAGCCTCGTCGTTCCTCGGCGTCCCGGAGTTGGGCTGAGGTCGTGTGCTACTCGACGTTGCGTGCAGCTACGCCGCCAGGACTCTCTCCTAGGGGATGCGAGGAGTTCAATGTCAACGCCAGTTTGGACTCTCTCGTTTAGTCCCATGTTGCATTGATGCGCATGCAGCTTCTTCTGTTGGTCAACGTCCGTGTGGAGGAGGTGTCTCGCCCCCTTCGTGAAGAGGTGGCAGCTCTCAAGCTGTTATTGGCGCGTGCTGGTGATTCCTTGGAGGCGACTGAGGCATGTACTTCTGGTGTCCTAGGGATTGCCCTTGCGCAGGCTTCGCTTCCGCTTGACTCCACTCAGCAGAAACCTTCTGTGGTTGAGGAAGAGCATCTACATGGTTGTTTCTCTCCTCGTGGTTGTCCTTGCACGTCGCCACAACCTGCCTCTGAGAGCGATGGAATGGGTGAGGTCTTGGCTCCTCTGCTGCAGATCACACCCGAGCTTAATGAGTTGTGTGGGGATCCTTCTATGGTGGTGGTGTCCATGACACCCTTGATGGCGTGTAGATGACCGCCCAGTTGGGAACCCCAAGAGGAAGGTATGATGAGCACAGCAGCAAGTCTTCACTCAGTATGAAACCAAGGTTTATCGAACCAGTAGGAGAAAGAACCAACTTCCGAAGGTTGATGCTCGCTAGCTTCGCGACAGCTCGGACAATTTATATATGGCGCCTCGTCCAGGGCGTAGCTTTGCACCAGCAGCAACGTGGAACATGCACACAACACAACTAAGTACTTTGCCCCAACTTACAGAGAGGTTGTCAATCTCACTGGTTTGCTGTAAACAAATGATTAAGCGTATCGAGTGGTAAAAGATAGTAGTTCGCAAGAATGTAAATAAAGCGAGTAAATGGTAAATGGTAATAACAATGTAAAAGAATGGACCGGGGTCTATAGTTCACTAGTGGTGTCTCTCCATAAGATAAATAACATGCTGGGTAAACAAATTACAGTTGGGCAATTGATAGAATAAAGCAAGCATGCAAATATCATGAGGATCACTATGAGATTCACTTGGGCATTACAACATAATACATAGACCATAATCCAACTGCATCTATGACTAATAATCCACCCGCCGGATATCATCCGAGCAACCGTTGGGTATTAAGTTGCAAGCAACAGATTATCGCCTTAAGCAAAGTGTGTAATGTAAATAATACAAATGTTCTTGAACACAAGATTGTTGTTTTCTCCCTAGTAGCAACAGCACATCTACAACCTTAGAGGTTTCTGTCACTCCCCCAGATTACTAGAGGCATGAACCCACTATCGAGCATAAATACTCCCTCTTGGAGTCACTAGCATCTACTCGGCCAAGATATCTACTAGCAACGGAGAGCATGCAAGATCATAAACAACATAGAGATAATAAATCAATAAATCAACTTGACAAAGTATCAATATTCATCGGATCCCAACAAACACAACAGGTAGAATTACACAACGATGATCTTGATCATGATAGGCAGCTCACAAGATCTAAACATGAAGCACATGGAGGAGATGACAACTATCGAGCTAATGCTATGGACCCGTAGTCCAAGGTAGACTACTCACACATCACTCCGGAGGTAGGCATGGTGATGAAGAAGGCCTCCGGTGGTGATTCCCCTCTCCGGCAGGGTATCGGGAAGAGCTTCTGGACCCTCCCAATCTCGCGTCGACGACGGCGACGGCTTGCAGTATGTTTCGTGGAAATTGATCGGGCTCTTTTAGGTTTTCCCGTCGAGGGGAATATATAGGCGGAAGGGCGGCGTCAGGAGGTGGGCCAGGGGGGCACACCACCTGGTGGTGCGACCAGGGGCTGGGCCGCGCCACCCTATGGTGCGCCTGGCCCCTGGTCCCCCTCAGTCTCTGCTTTGGACTCCGTCTCACGTCGGGAAAAATAGGAACTTCGGCTTTTATTTTGTCCAATTCCGAGAATATTTTCTGTGTAGCATTTCTGAAACACAAAAATGGCAGAAAACAGGGAACTGGCACTGTGGCATCTCGTTAGTAGGTTAGTTCTGGAAAATGCATAAAAACGCCACGAAGTGTAACAAAATACAAAGCAAATGGTGTATAAATAAGCATGGAGCATTAAAAATTATAGATACGTTTGAGATGTATCAATCCTCACCACCGCCGTCTGAGCCTTGCCATACGCTCGCCCATGTGGATAGTGGAGGTTTGGATTCTTCAGACTCCCTCCTGTCCATGGACATTGGGCATGTGGTGTCTTTGAGTGACGAGATTGCTGAGATAGGTGTGTTATCACCTAACTCTGAGGCTCTCTTTGCAAAAGAGTTGTCCTACTTACTCGTCAGTTTAGAGGCCGTCAGTCCTGGTTATGGCATGGAGATTGCTTGCGTCTTAGCGGGGAAGGCATCTGAGGACATGATCAAAAAGATGAAGAAGTCTCTCAGGAGCAAAAGAAAGAAGAGGGTCGTCTCTTGAAAGTTTCCGCGACTGCTTGATTAATGGTCCCAATTCGAGTTGGTGGGTTCGTTTAGTTGGTTTTCTTTGCGAGGTGGTGTTCTTTGTGTCATCAATTTATGGTTGTAGGTTATGAGTGCTTGTTGGTTTATCTTGTTGGCTGGAGCTTTTGGTGTTGTTGTATCGGTTTTCGCCCAGTTTTCCATTAATTAACTGGGCAATTCTCTTCTTCTTAATTAATAGATTAGGGAAAATATTTTACCCTCATTTCAAAAAACAAACAAACATCGGTCTCTGAACTAAATTCTTTAGCAGAATAGCATGTTTGTTTCCAAGGACCCATGGACCCCCCTTGGCCACCCGAGTTTTATCAGCCTCTGAACTAAATTCTGCTAAGAAAAGATTAGGACCCATCGGTCTCACAGCTAGACCCTTTGGATTGCCCCACGCCGGCCGAACAACCGCCATGACGGTATTCACGTGGAGAGTATTTGGAGCCAATACCTTGCCTATCAACGCCCACTCTGGGCATGGAGGATCATCATGCCCCTCGTCGTCCAGGATCAAGGGAGTGGCTTCTTTGGATGTTAGATTCAGCTTACGCATCAAATCCATGACTGCTTCCCCACCAGGAGCATACGCGCTCGATGATCCGGCCGCTCTAGCCTTGGCCTTGTTCGACACATCTTCCGCCCCCACCTTCGGATCCAATTGCGTGGATCCCTCAGGCAGAGCCTTACCATCAGCCACAACTATTGCCTTCAAGTTCATCATCGCACTACCTTCACCGGCCGAACACCTGCACAGATCAAGGGAGGGCAGTAGAGCTAAGTCTACCCCTTAATCTCCCCGAACCCGTACAGAGATCCGAACCAAGGACGCAGGCAGAGATGAGAGGGAGCGTAGGAGGGTGGACAGTAGTTGGATGGTCGCGATCGTGGAGGATCACGAGCACCAGATTGGTTCGAAGAGATCTAGGATTGGTCGATCGCCATTTGCGTCGCCAAACCGTAGGTCACCGAAAAAACCGGATCTGTTGCAGTCAGTTGTGAGGACTTAAGTGGGGGCCTTGCACTATTTTGGTTACCTCAGTACGATGTCTCTCTCAAGGGTTTTAATGCTCACTGTATAGATGTTGTGGTCACTTCAGCGGGGATGGCTCCATGGCGCGTTTCGTTCGTCTACGGGGAGCCACGCCGAGAGAAGAGACACGAGTTCTGGGACTTGTTGAGGCGACTGTATTCCCAAAGAGATGGCCTGTGGCTTGTTTGCGGTGATTTTAATGAAGTACTATCGCAGGATGAGCATGTTGGGCCACGGGATCGATCGGACTCACAGATAGAGCAATTCCGAAATTGCATTGATGAGTGTGGCCTGTCGGATGCGGGATTCTTGGGTCCTATGTTCACATGGTCAAATAAACAAGATGATGAGCACTTGGTGCGAGTCCGCCTTGATCGAGCTGTGGTTAATTCAGAGTTCTTGGAACGTTTTGATGATTGCTCCGTGGAGAACATAATTACCACAACATCGGATCACTATGCTATTCTCATTCGTCTTCAGAGTTCTGGCGTGCAAAATAACAGAAGGCCAGTTCAGAATGGTTTTCGTTTTGAGGCGGCTTGGCTTCGCGCGCCAGACTACCACGAGATGTTGGAGAAAACGTGGAATGAAGTAAGGAATGGTTCCCAATCGCTTCAATCTACTTGGAGTTGCCTACAACAGGTTGCGTCCTCTCTTCAAGTATGGAGCCGTGAGAGCTTTGGCTCTGTTCAAATGGAGATTAAGAGACTAGAAAAGAAGCTAAAATCTATCCGCCTCCAACCAAGAAGTAAAGCTAATAATCAAGTGGCCGAAAATGTTGAAGGCCGGCTGTGTGAATTGTTTGAACGTGAAGAAGTCATGGCCCGCCAGCGATCACGCATAGACTGGCTGCATGAGGGTGATCATAATACAGCATTTTTTCATGCTCGTTCCTCTGCTCGGCGTCGCACTAATCGGATCCGTGCTCTAATTTGGGAGGATGGTTCTCGCTGCGAGGAGCTTGCGGAGATCAAAGGTATGACAGAACATTTTTACGGGAATTTATTCACGACCGAACCTTGTGATTCCGCTGCTGTTCTTGACTCTATACATGCCAAGGTTTCTTCTGAAATGAATGTTGATTTGGTTAAACCCTATATGAATGAGGAAATCAAAGTGGCGTTGTTTCAAATGGGTCCCACAAAAGCTCCGGGACCCGATGGTTTTCCCGCCCTATTTTACCAGGAGCATTGGGATCTTCTCAAGGATGATATATGTACTGCGGTCAGAGGTTTTTTATTGGGTGAAGATATTCCGGCTGGTTTCTGTGACTCCATAATTGTCTTGATTCCAAAGGTGACAAATCCTGAACTTCTAAAGAATTTCCGCCCCATCAGCCTCTGTAACGTACTGTACAAGATTGCTTCCAAAGTTATTGCAAATAGATTGAAATTGATCTTACCGGTTGTCATCTCTGAACAACAAAGTGCATTTGTACCGGGAAGATTAATTACTGACAATGCTTTGATTGCATACGAGTGTGTTCATACGATCAGGAGACAGAATGCTAAACGCCCTTATTTTGCTCTCAAAATTGATATGATGAAGGCTTACGATCGCGTTGAATGGGATTATTTGCGCGGTTGTCTTTGCAAGTTGGGCTTCGCTCCGGAGTGGATTAACACGGTTATGAGATGTGTCACAAATGTTCGTTATGCAGTCCGAGTGAATGGGGAGCTCACTTCGCCAGTTATCCCATCTCGGGGTATTCGTCAAGGGGACCCGATTAGTCCCTACCTCTTCTTACTTTGTACCGAAGGTTTGTCGAGTCTGCTATTTCAAAAGGAGAATTTGGGGGTGCTACATGGTGTTCGTAATGGTCGTTCTGGCCCACCGATTTCCCATCTCCTCTTCGCAGACGATAGCATATTCTTTGCTCGAAGTGATGCTAAGAGTGTTGAGGCACTGAAGGAAACCCTGGAAACTTACTGTAAAGGCTCTGGTCAGAAAGTCAATATTGATAAATCTTCTATTTTCTTTGGCCTTCGCTGTGGGGACCATGTGAAGAATGTGGTGATGCGGATTTTGGGGGTGACTAATGAGGCATTGCAAGATACTTATCTAGGTATGCCGACAGGTATTGGTCGCTCTCCAACAGCTACCTTCCGCTCTATAATTGATAAGGCATGGAAGTTCATGAATGGGTGGTCGGGCCGGCCTATGTCAAGGTCCGGTAAGGAAACTTTAATCAAAGCAGTCATTCAAGCTATCCCTACTTACATAATGAGCTGCTTTCATATTCCCGTGTCTACTTGTGATGCCCTACGAAAAGCTATGGTGGATTATTGGTGGGGTATTGAGGAGGGTGGGAAGAAAATGCATTGGCGAAGCTGGGAGTGGCTTTCAACTCCCAAATCTTTTGGTGGCATGGGGTTTAGAGATCTGAACTTGTTCAACCAAGCGATGCTTGGCCGCCAATGCTGGAGATTACTTACTGATCCTCTGTCTCTCTGCGCACGTGTGTTGAAGGGACGGTATTTCCCGGACTGCAATTTTTGGGATGCATCGCTACCACGATCAGCATCATACACCTGGCGTAGTATTTGCTATGGCATGGAACTAGTTAAACATGGGATCAGATGGAGTGTTGGAGACGGAAAGAAAATTAAATTACTTACTGACAATTGGATACCGAATATTGCACCGGGTTCCTTCAAGACTCTGATGCCGGTGCCTAGCAGCGTGACTGTGGACTTCCTTTTGCTTGAGGATCACAATTCATGGGATGCAGTTATCGTGCGTTCCGTTTTTGAGGAGGAGGTGGTGAATCAGGTACTACAGATTCCAGTCAGTTCTCGGGTGGGGGAAGACTTTCTCGTGGCCCTTCACCAAATTTGGAGCCTACACTGTTCGTTCTGGTTACCACTTGGCAAGAACAGAGAAGTTCTATGTTGAACGTAGCAAACAGGGCAGTGGAATCAGCTCTGAAACTGAATCGGATGCCAAGTTTTGGAAGAAACTTTGGGCTATCAGAGCTCCGGGGAAAATGAAGATAAATCTTTGGCGTTTCGCACATGATTGCTTAATTACCCTCTAGAGTTCAACTCTATCGGAGACATATTCCGATGTCAAGCTGCTGTATGTACTGCAGCCGTGATGAAACAGCAGCCCATGCTTTTCTCTTGTGCCAATATGCAGCGGAGGTTTGGAAAGGAAGTGAAACTCACATACAATGTCCATCTCCGTAGGAAGTTCTTTACTAGTTCAAAGACATGGCTCTTTGACTTTTTGGCCAGGTCCTCGGATAGAGAGTGCACGGTGAAGGCTGTTACTACTTGGCATTTGTGGCTTGCTCGCAACAGCGTACGCAATGGTGAATTGATGAAGCATCCGCACGCTGTTGCTGCACAAGTCAAGGCTTATGTTGAGATGATAGAATTGCATGTTGTTTCTCCAAATCCTTCTACTAGGCGTGATACCATTTATTCTCATGTTCGATGGTCTCCGCCGCCTGAAGGTACGGTTCTAATCAATGTTGATGCAGCTCTATTCAATCCTTCTCGACGGATGGGGATCGGCGTCGTGATCCGGGACCACAATGGTGTTTGCTTGACTGCTTGCAGCGAGCTACGCGAGGAGGTCACGGCGCCAGAACTTGCTGAGGCGTTGGCTCTAAGCCGCGCGGTCTCCCTTGGCGCTGATGAAGGTTTCGACAAAGTTATGGTGGTCTCGGACTGCCTCTCCCTGGTCCAATGATGGCAATCACCGGAATTGGATCGAAGCATTGTGGGTGTAGTAATCCAGGATATCAAGCAGCTTCACACTGGATTTTCTTCGTTTGCGATTACTCATGTTCGTCGTCAATGTAATGTTTCGGCTCACACTTTAGCTCGCTCAGCGGAGCTTTTTCGTTCTACTGTTTTTATAAATTTTACCCCGGAGTGCATCCGAGAGACTCTCTGTAATGATTTACTTTGATTATTAATAAAGTGGCCGAATTCTCTCAAAAAAAACTTTTTTTTTGGAACAGACCCCACCTCTAAACTCACATGCCCCTTCCCTGGAGATGCCAAACACGCTGTTTTTTTTAGTGTGTTTGTTTAGAGGGAATTAAAACTAAGGAATGGGAGTATGGATTAGGAGACTTAAAATCTCCTGTTTGGTTGGAGGGCGTGGGAGTTAATTAGGTAACGGGAAATGGAATTAAGGGAGTCAACTCCAGCTTATCTCTTCCCACGTACCCCCTGGTAATTTGGCTGGGGAAAGGGAATTGAAAGATGAAACTTTGTTCCGTTCGTTGCACACGTTCCACGATTGAAGGAGACGATAGACATGTACAGATGTGATGCATGCTGGTTTCCTTGTACGTCGGCTCTAGCGTATTTTTACCGGGGCAACCGTGTTCATGTAGTCAAACTCTCACAAGCAATTCTTAGCATATACTAAGACTAGTTACAATGGGGAGTATCATATACTAGTATTATGCATATGATACTAGTTTATGATACCACTCTTACAATGCATAGTATTATAAAGTAGTATCATAGTTCTATCATATTTATTATTTTGTAGAATCTCAATGCAAATATGTGTACAAGATATATTTTTCACTAACTTTTCTAGATTGATGTGCTATGATACAGTATCATGATATGATACCACATTCACCTCTCTTCTCATTAATTATGATGTCACATCAGGTTTTTACATGCATGTAGTGCATACTAGCTATGATACTCCCATTGTGAGTAGTCTAAATATGGAATTGGTACTGATTATCAATTTCCTAAACCCAATCCCTGGAGAAATAAACCACCTCCAAACTCACATTCCTTTTTCCTCAACTTGCCAAACACGCCAGGGTATTTATAGGCGAGTTTAGGGACTTTCTAATAATAATTTGGGCAAGTTTAGGGACTTTTTTTTTGCAAAACTAGGGCACCAATCTTAAAGACCCGCGTCAGCGTTCAACCTCTGTGAGCCCACACGTTCATTACTACATGCACGAGGGTGCACAAGGATTTGGATTTTGGTTTGGTTTTTTTACCAGTCGTGAGTGGAATGAATGGGCGAAATTCAGCCATTTTCGGAAAATTTTGGTCAAATCTCGGACGCACTACAAGGATCAAATTTTAAATATTGGAACGATATTTGATAAAAAAAAATGGACCAAATTTTTGTCTTTTAGTCAAAATTTAAAATATTTTATAAAATTCATCAATGATACCCCAAAATTTGGGATGTTTCGTTCGGTATGGCTCCTCTACCCCAAAATTCATCAAACACACGGACGCAACTGATCAATCTTATATACTATATTACAAAGAAGAAAAATCTATTGCCTTTGATCTATAAAAAGTGTGGGCTGATTTAGTACGACTAGTACAAAGTTGTATAACTCAACACAAAGTACGGATCAGAGAAAGTATGTTACATTACGAACAGCGAAAGAAAATCTAATACGAAAAATAAAGTACTTCCTTCAATTGAAAATAAGTGTCGATGATTTAGTATAAATTTCATAGTAAATTGTACTAAATCACTTATTTCCAATCGGAAGGTAGTTCTACGGTTGTTGTTTGCGCCAAACCCTAGCACCACATGCAACAGATACAGCACCAAATACCGATAGTAGTCTCGACGGGGTAGCTGCGGCGCAAGTAGGGATCATCGGGAACCTGAGGCACGGCACACTGCCGGAGCCCCTCCTCGAAGTGATCCAGCTCCAGATCGTAGGACCGCCTCCCGTCGACCAGGCTGCTTCCGTTGACCCCCTTGCCGGGAGGGAGAGGGCAGGCCATGGCGAGCCACAGCCTGGCGCAGCCGTACCTGTAGCCGCCCGACTCCGCGCGCCTGGCGGCGACGCTGGCCGCCGCCTCGTCGTCGACGATCTTGTCTGCCCAGAACTCGTTGGACCACGGCGGCTCGGTGTACGTAAATCCCGCCGTCGCCGGCGTCGCGCAGAGGAGGAGGAGGACGGCTAGGGCGAGCAGGCCGGGGCGGTGCACGGCGGTGGCCATACTGGTTTCAATCTGGAAACTGGTTCGCGTCGGTCTAGGGTGGAAACGGCAAATCCCCCAAAAATTTGCCAGGTCGTTTCCGTGTCCAACCCGGTCGCCACATGGCCCGAAACCGAGCCGGATCGGAGCTGGGCCGGGCTCTCGGCCCGAGCTATTTTTAACCCCTCGCCGCCCTCCTCCCCGTTCAGTTCAGCTTGCTCACGCGGCGCCTCTGCTCCGCTCGATTCGACTCTCTCGCCGGCACGGTCGATCCCCGGAGCCCGCTCGAGAGAAATCCAGACAAGGAAGGGGTAGCTGCTGCTGACTGCTGAGGGAGAGGAGGGAGCTCTACAGGTCTAGCTCACATCTAGGTAAAATCAATCCGTTCCCCATTATCCCCGCTATTTTTTCTTCGGTTTACTTCCAGTGCATTTAGGGTTTCCCGGGCTGGGCATGCGGTTCCCGGAGCTAAACTGGCGCCTAATCCGTTCGCGCTTCCCTTGCCGACTGGGTTCTGCGCGCCGCGGGTTCTCGGGCGGCTCGCGTGTGCTGTGCTGCCCTGCTGACCAGTGCTAATTTTACCCGGATGAGATTTAGGGTTCCTGAACTTAGTGTCATGTCTGAACTTCAGCTTTTGCTTAATTACTTGCCGTCTATCGTATGCTCACACTGTCATTCGTTCCTGCCAGCACAATGCCTCGCAAGGTTGTCTCTGGTCCCGACTACGACGACGACGAGTACGATTATGAGGACTACGAGGATGACTATGATGATTATGAAGAGGCTGAGCACGTCGATGTTAAGCCCCCGGTGAAGGAGAAAGGTATGTGCGTGTGCAAGCCGCTAAAACCGTTTATGGTATCGACCTCACGACATCAGCTCTGAACACAAGGAATTTTACTTGCTCTCTCGTTGCCATGTCATATCTGATCAATTAGGTAGTTGCAGCATTCTAGGTTGTTTCGCAAACTTCACCTGTTACCATTTTCTGTTTGTAATGCTCATGTTACACATTTGTTTCCATTATGATTGCTACCGGATCTTATAGTAGCGGTATTATTAAAATACAAGTACCACATGCTCTATATAAAGCTCTCCATCCTCTTGTTTCTGCGCAAACAAATTGCAGTGACCAAAACTTATGATTAATGATTCCCTTCTCTCGCATTGATCTCCGCTGCCTATCTAGCACGTATGTCGCTTATAATTTTAACTGATTGAATGTTGATTGCATGTACATGCGTCCGTTTGAACCGTGGATGTGTATGTGAAATAATGTCGTGTTACCTCTGAAGTTTCCATCTTCTGGAACAACATGCGTTCTTAATTGCATTATTGCCTATATGCAATTTCTTTTTCTGAAAGTCAAATATTGCCAGTGCATCCAGCCAGGCTGTCAAAACTTATTCAGCATGTACCACCAAATTTTAAAAAAGCTCGACTTAAGACTTGAAACTTAGCAGTTGTTTTACTGCTTAAATGTTGCCACATATGTATCCTAGAGTTTCAATTAGTCTAAGCTTCTAAAATAGTTCTTATTGACCTACTCTGTATGCTTTTCACCTTAGTGGAATAAGCAGTTCTTTATGTGTTGCTCTGTTAGTCTTGATTGCTTAACTTCGTAGTTTGTGTCCTTGTTCTAATAATATGTCACCGTTGTATAGAGTCATTGAAGAAGTCCTCAAATAAAGTACCTGTGCTTTGGAAGTGCTCCATGTGCACATTTAATAATCATGAAACTATGGTATACTGCGAGATGTGTGGGGTTTTCCGGGAATCTTTTGTGAAATCTGCCAAGGATGATCCGATGAAAGGTATTGGAGTCTCACATATGTTTGAACAATTCTGATTATTTTCTTACAGACAATGTTGTAATGTAATCTTATATGCTATCCTCTGCAACTAGTTGATTCCGTCAGTGGAATATCAAACAAGTCTGGGACATCTGCATTGTCAAACTCTGATTCTACCAAGACGCCAGTGAGGACTCTTACTAGCACATTACATGATAAAGGTATTTTTGCTGAATGTAGGAATTGGTTTCATGATTCTGTATTTATGTCTAACTAAGAGCAGCTTTTGTACCTTTAAGCTTCCCCTTCATTATGACCCAAGTAAATATGGAAAAAGGAAATTAATGCAAACTAGTAATTCAACATTTCATAATATAACCAATTATATCTGCTTATGCTATCTGTTAGGAATATGGTTTTGATCTTTCTTTTTTCTGTATGCAACAATATTTTCATATTCTGGTTCTTTTGTAAACATTATACTTTCTCTGCAATTCAGTATGAGCATTGTGCATTCCAGTAATTCTCTTGGTGGTTTATTTAGCATCATTGGTGCATCTATAAATAATGTTTGGATGTGAAACATTGTCAACACATACATCTTAAAAGCGGTTCAATGGTTGGATACCTTGCCGTTGGTCGTCAATATTGTGTTGACATGCCTTCTGAATCAAGTTAATTTTAGTAAAAGGGGAAATTGATTAGCTAAAATTGCAGTGCGTACATAATATATTACAGTTTTCATATGTTGGTTAATTATCTTGCTGAGTGAAAGTAGAAGTTCTTAGCTTTATTTTGAATTCCTTGGTTTTAATTATTTGTGTATTTCAACAGTTAATTCTGCACAGCTGGCATCAGGCACCGGAAAAAAGAAGCAACCAAGCAAACTTCCTGAAGATGTGCCTGTCGAGAGGACAACTCAACTGATTCCTGATCATTTTCAGTTAAAGGAGGACCTGAGTAGTAGGGCTAGCAGTTCTACAGAGAATAAGGATTACATGCAGACACTTTTCTCTGACATAAGCCAGCTAAGTGCAGAAAGGAATAATGTAAGTGCTGCACAATCTTATTTACCTGAAGAGTATAAGCCCGAGGAGTGGATGCTAGCTGATCAGGAGTCTGGGGTGCTGAGCCAACTAAATCTTGCAATAGTAGGTTACTACTCATCTTGTGCTCTGACTTTTAAATATGTATCTACTCTTTTCACATTTGTTCTTATGAAAGTGCTTTTGATCTACGATGCACCGGTACGGCAAGACAAATACGGCGATACGGATACGGGGACACGGGATACGGCAATTTCTAGAAACATCAATACGGCGATATGGCGTGTATATATATAAAGAAAATAAAAAACATGGGATATAGACAAAATAATTGAATGCTGCTCAAAATACTGGCCATTTTGTTGTACTCCCTCCGTCCTAAAATAAGTGACTCAATTTTTCCTAAATACGGATGTATCTACACACTGAAATAAGTCTAGATATATCTGCATCTAGATAAAACTCAGTCACTTATTTTAAAACAGAGGGAATCGGAGTATCGGTCGGGTATCGGGGTATTGGAGTATCGGCCAAGTATCGTACGCGGACACGGCGAAGTTTGAAGTATCGGTGCTTCGTAGCTTTTGATTTGTCTAATATTTGTCTCTAATCAATTTGGTAGGTCGGTCATGTTGATTCTGGCAAGTCAACACTCTCTGGGAGATTGCTACACCTATTAGGGAAGATATCGAAAAGAGATATGCACAAAAATGAGAAGGAAGCTAAGGAAAAAGTAAGTTGCTACGGCTCTGTGTCATCTACACCACTTCTTCATTTTGACGCACCACTCATATCTAATAGTTCGTGTGCTATCATTCGTTTATCCAGGGAAAGGGGTCATTTGCTTATGCATGGGCCATGGATGAGAGCACTGAAGAAAGAGAAAGAGGTGTCACAATGACAGTGGCTGTTGCTTATTTGGAGACCAAGAAACACCGTGTAGTTTTGCTTGACTCTCCTGGCCACAGGGATTTTGTGCCAAATATGATATCTGGTGCAACACAAGCTGATGCAGCTATTCTTGTGGTTGATGCTTCAACTGGTTCTTTTGAAGCTGGCATGGATGGTGAAGGAGGAAAATATGTTGGGCAGACAAAGGAGCATGCTCAGCTTATTAGAAGCTTTGGTGTTGAACAGCTTATTGTTGCTGTCAACAAGATGGATGTTATTGGGTATTCAAAAGAAAGGTTGGAGTTCATCAAGCTGCAGCTTGGTAGTTTTCTGCGGGCATGCAACTTCCGAGATTCAGCTATTACCTGGATTCCTCTTAGTGCTGTCGAAAATCAGAATTTGATAAAACCTCCTTCAGATGCTCGTTTTGCCTCCTGGTAAGCTTTGTTTCTGGTGGACTTTGTTTCCTCTGAACTACCGCATTATGGTGTGACCTTTTCCAGTGCTGTGTATATTGTAGTCTCTAGTTAAATGCTTGGTTTCAGGTGCCAAATGAGAGAATGTTGATCTGTCAACATTTGTAATCTTAGCAAAATTTCATTGTTTATCTCCACTATTTGAATCTTCATTTTATATTTATCCTTTCAGGTATCAAGGCTTGTGTCTCTTGGATGCTGTAGATTCCCTGCAGCTTCCTTCTCGGGATGTTTCAAAGCCCCTTATTCTTCCTATATGTGACGTTATCAAGTCTCAGTCAACAGGACAGCTGGCAGCTTTTGGAAAATTGGAAACTGGGGCTATTCGAAACGGCTCAAAGGTAGATTCCTCACAATTTTTTCTCTTCAGAAGTCACCATTATACCTGCAATGCAATGGGACTGGTTGCAACAATGAGGATATATTAATTGAATTATATTTAGAGCATGATCTGCTTGTGACATGCCAATCTTTCAGCAATATATGATGTGAAGAAATTTCAAGCCAAATTTATCATTTCCAATCTTATTGTTTGATCAATTGAACTGTTTTGTGCTACAACATATTGTGTATACTTTGGAGATATGCTCTTGAAATTTATTTTTCTCCTGACTGCTTGGATTTTTTTCTTGTGTAGGTCTTAGTTTTACCTTGTGGAGAAGTGGCGACAGTGAAAACCATCGAACGGGACTCTAGTTCATGCAGCATAGCGAGGGCTGGTGACAATGTAGCGATCTGTCTGCAGGGTGTTGATGGGAATCGAATAATACCTGGTGGGATTCTTTGCCACCCTGGTTTCCCGGTGCCTGTAACTAACTACGTGGAGCTAAAGATTCGAGTATTGGACAAAGCTTTTCCTATTTTTGTTGGTTATCAGGTAAAGATATTTCATATAACCAAAACCTTGTTTGATCATCTTTTTCTCCAGTGTAATCACAGCAATATTATTGACCTAGGTGGAGTTTCACATACATCATGTGAAGGAAGCTGCAAGTATAACAAAAATCGTGGCACTGCTTGACAAGGCAGGCAAGCCAAGTAAAGCAGCACCACGGCTTATTAAATCAAAGCAGAGTGCTGTTGTGCAGGTAATCATCGAGAACTGATCCTTGTGAACAGCTAGCTTTTATGAAAAAGTTATATACCTTAATGTCGCATAATTGTGGCTGAAACTGTACTGTATAGTGCATCAATGGCATTCTGGTAATATTCTTGCTTTTGTTCAGGTTACACTAGCTGGAGCGATCTGTGTTGAGGAATTCTCCAAATGCCGAGCTCTTGGAAGGGCATTCTTAAGGGCGTCCGGAATCACAATTGCTGTCGGCATAGTAAATAAGATAATGGGGCAGGATCAGTACTAGAAGATCTCTTTCGTCCAAAACCTGGACCAAGCTGCTGCCTACTGTAATTTCGGCTGATCAGAAAGGCCTGGCGCTGGCAAGTTTTGTTTTCTGTTTGCTGGTCGCCATTGCTGTTGTGAATTAGTGCTGAGTTATGTACAATAGTCACGCCTGTGAGTGACTTACCTTGAATGCTGATTTCATTTTATTTAAGCTGGTAAATGCAATAACTTTTGATTCGCAGAAAGCACTCTATTGCATTCGTGAATAGTGTGCTACTTCTTTAGAATGAATACTTTGACACTTAACCTGTAAAAATAAAGAGGATCAACCAAATGATGGATATACTGATAACTGGGACTCTGGGCTTCAGCAGTAGTCGGTCTTGAACAGCGGATTTATGATTTTGTGGGGGCAGACATGCAGTGATTAAAAAGTTTGAAGCATTGCCGAATGCTGCAACAAATACAAAAAAGTTTGCACAACGCAACGCAAATGATTGCCCGCGTGAGGGAACTGCTGACGCGGTAGTTTGCAAGCAAATGTAAATGTGATACTGATCACGCAGACGTACATGTTTAATTGGAGAAAGAATGCAAATGGCATCTTTGCCCCATGTTAGTTTTGTTCATGATGTAGGAGTCGATTTTTCTCAAACTTCTCTCTGTATTTCTTGTCAACGCAAACATGCTTACAATTTTGTTAAGTAGACTCACGCACGCACGGCCACCAAGTCCACTAGCTATATGTACCTAAAAAAAATGTCCACTAGCTATATGCACGCAGCTTGCACAACGATCACGTCCACGCCGCGTCATGACAGATAACAACCTAATGCATGCGCTAACTACTCTCCTAGCTAGACTACCGATTCACTCGCGGCTAACACACATGCATAGCTGACCTGCGTGATCACCCGGCTCCGCATGAGCATGCAGAGAAAAAACCATGAATAGGGAATAATGGAGGTGTGCTATTACTCGGCGTTAGGTTGTTATCTGTCATGACGCGGCGTTATGGCCAAATCTCAGCCGACCAGAGAAAAAACCATGAGTAGATTTGGCCATAACGGCCAAGATTACCACCCTAGCGCTCGTCCTAAGAGCCTCCATTGTAGATGCCCACACCCCAAAATGTAACACATCATTTATTTTGGCTGGTTGACAACTTCCAGGTTTAACTATGATAATAATAATATATCCATGATTAGTATAAAGATACTCCTTTCGGTTAGAAAAGATTAAAGTTGTACTAAATCATTTGAAAACCTTTTCCAATCGGAGAGATACAAATCCAATCTAGTCACTTTGTTGTCCTAACCTACCATCCACACATAGGAGACAAGGGTGGAAATACATTTGCCACATCCTTTTGTCAGCTAGGCCGCAGGTCACTGCCTCATGTGTCTGTCGTTCTAGCAACGGCAGGCGGTGGGGACCTATGCGCTTCGACCTTGGCAAATAGTTAGGGTTGCCCAAGGTTTTCTAGGAGGTGTCGCATTGGTCGTCGGGACGACTCCGTATCAAAATTTGTGTACCTTGTTGTCTATGCCCCCGCACCTACTACCCCCACACAACACAATGAACGGTACAAATTTTGGACCATCATCACCTAAACAAAAAATAATTTATGCTAAAATTTTGTACTTACTCATACCTTAATGATATCATTTTATGGTTTTAAAAAGTATAATTTTCTATTTGGTTAGTTGGCATAGTTAACCATATAAACATATTGCAAACGATTACTTGATGTTATTTGTTATAGATTAGTAATATATAGCATTAAATATAAATTTGCATGCTGCCAAATTTAAAATATACTTTGTAACAATAGTTATTGTATGTATTTATTTTAACACCCTTAAATATCATGGTGGATATGTCTGAACTTTATATAGCAATTATGTTAAAAGCGATGTCTAGTGTATTTAGGTAAACATATTTATAGAAACTTCTAGAGCATAAATCAAATTGTTGATATGGTTAATTAAAAAAATTGTGTCTATTGGTCTCTTGCAAGTTATATTAGGTAGAGTAATAATTTGACAACACACGTGATGCCTAGTGCAATGCCAAAATAAATGGGTTCCCTAACTCCCGACACATAGGCCAATCTCGGTTGCACTAGTTTTAGCTGAATAGTACTGCTACTGAAGCTCAAAAAGGCCGAGAACACTTAGGCAGGCCAAGCTCGCTCCCTCCTCTCAGGAGGTGTGTTTGATTGAGCTTTTAACTTGGCTTTCTAGGCTTATAAGCATAAACTGAACCAAACAGCTAAGAGGGATGTTGCATTTACATAGCCGAATGCGCTTATGTGCACTGCGATCTAAAAGCACGTTCGGAGGTGCTTTTGTGGCTTTGCTTAATTCCCACGCTCACACGCCCCTTCCACTTAGATTGAAATCATGTCAAATTGCCACCTTATATTTTCCTAAGCACCCCTAGGAAAACGCCTACAAGTCTTCCCCGACCTCATTTTCCCTCCTATTCTAGCAAAGGAGGAAACCCAGGTCCGTGGCCTTCGAACCCTAGTGCCGCCGCTCTTGAGTAAGTCCCCTCCGGCGCCGGTAGGCAAGGACCTAGCCGCCGCCGTATGCCTCCTCTCTCTGCCCAAGCCTCCTCCTTACGTGACCCCCTGCCTGCCTCACAGATCCATAAATCCCTTTTCCAATGGTCACAACAGCTTTTCAGGACAAGCACTGCCACAAACACCCCCTCGGTCACTCAAAACAAACGGCAATCTTACTACAGTCAGCTTTAAACCTGGTATCACCGATAGTGACTCAGAAATTGTCTCCACAAGATTTGACTTTGTTGTGGAAAGGTTTTCTAAGTGAGCAATAAGCATGTTTATATTATGGCTTGTCTTATATTCAATGTAATTTTATGAACCACTAAAAGAACTAGGAAACCATCGATCGCTAGCTTTAGGCCATTCTTCAACAGCATGTTTTTGGTCGTTGACATCCGCTAGTTAAACCAATACACTTCGGGGTTATGCATATGTACACGCCCACCTCTATATTTAGTTTCAATCGGCGAGGAAGCTGTCAGCAAGAAATTGTATATATCTGAGACGGCTGAGTACCTGCCATTCTAGAATCCGCCCTGATATATTAGCTCCAATCGGAAAAAACTGCCGGTGACCTTCCGATCGGACGAAGTAGCTTTTTAGTGTCAACTTCAACCCTTCGCTGAAGATGATAATGGAAGTCAGCTGCAGCGCGCTAGGAGATGGAAAAACGGCCATTGTGGGGCACCAGTCCAACACTGGTTGATGCAAATGAATAATGAGGGGAAATGGCACGGCAAGCAGGACCCACACGTTCCTAAGTTTCCTCCGGAGTAAAACTGTACAGAACTACCAAGCAGAAATCCTCTTTAAACCAACACCGGCACATACATCTAAGTCGTTCAAGCACAATAGTGCTATGATATAATCCATCTCGATCTCATTCTCAAGAGAACAAATATAATTCCTGAACAGTTGCTCATCTTCGTCTCCAGAATAATACCAAGTACTATAATGTTCACTGACATGCCAACCTCGCAACTAAACTACCATTGACACACGAACCCGGTCATATCAAGAATCATAACACCCCATCTCAGAAAACACCCTATGTAGCAGTGCTACCTTCCATACTCGATTTAAGCTCAGAAGCATTCTTCCATAACACTTGGGAGAACAAAACATAAAACAGAGGTGTACCGACACGTATGCACAGAATCGCTGCAGGTACTACTTGTAGACTTCTGGAAATTCCCATCATCACTAGCTTCACTTATGCCCTCGGAAGTACATGTATACTTTCTGTGACCACCAAAAGGACAAAGAATTAGCCAATGATATTAGTACTGCATTCTTGAAGAATGCATCAGATCGAGTATCATGATAACATTGTACAAAAGTGAAAAGGGGGTGTTCACAATAGAATTGCTTATCATGAAATAAATGCATTGATTAGCTTCATTTATGACTTACACATTGAGCCATCGGTGTTTCATTCATTTGCATGATCATGCAGAATGATGACCAAAAAAGAAGAGGTAGTAGCATCATATATTTTGCAAGTTTTACAACAAAAGTTTACATGTATAATACTGTTTCTTTGCTAAATTCATGGCAATTATTTCCCAACTATGCAGAGACAGAGCTAAGAGTATCATTGTATCTTGGTGCAGTTTACAGGATCTAAAACTAGAAGAGTTACAGATTAATCTGAAAGATATAGCTATGCAATATATAAGAAACCATTAGGTTTGGTTGCTGTGAATTTCAAAATATATATCTATAGAAAAGTGAAATATATGGTAACACCCACTACTGCATTTAATGCCTTATATATGACCAGACATAATAACAAAATACATAGGACACATAAAAAAGGCAACTGGCATGAGGTCAGAGTATGTTAATTGAGATTATTTCTGACCTGAAGAACTCCAATGCTCAGCAGCGTCTCCAAGCAAAATAGTGCAAACCCCACGAAGTAAAAGATCTGCAAGAACAAGTATACTTAAGGCTCTGTGAACTGAAACTTGGAGATGAAGTTACTTCAAAGTGTTTGACACGTCCAAGAAATTGCAGACAAAACATGTACAGCTTTCTCACAGGGAGGAGGTGTAAAAGAGGGGGGGGGGGGGGGGGGGGCTAGGTAATAGTGGACATTGTTCTCACCCCAATTATTAGATGCTCAGAGAAAGTGTCGATCGCAGCCAATATGCCCCTGAAGAGAAAAGGAGAAAGCTTAGCATCATAATTAGACAGAATGTTTCGTACTTCCAACTGTGGGTACCCATGAAGAGATCAAGGTATCTGCTGAATAGTCAATATTAAATACTAGTAAGCTACGTGTAATAAAATGTAGAGTGATAATGGATTCTACCAGATGCTTGATATATCCAACAGTAAGTCAATCAGTCAGTCCAGAACACTGGCACTAGATCATGCTAGAATAGCATTAGCAAATGATTCATTTCAGATCTTGTAAGAAGCAGGCAATTCAAAACTTTCAGCCATGAGAATATTCTGAAAGAGAAGTCACAAAATAGAGAACCGATAGCTAGTGCTACTGTTTGTATGAGATCAACTTTTACTGATGTTGTTAACGTCCTGCTGGTTTTAACATACCCACCCTGCTAGTGTTGTGGTGGCCACTTATTACTAACCGTAACACTAATGCAATGCAAATTTCGCACAGTAATTACGATGCTCACTGCACATTGTATAAAAGAAGTGGTAACTTACGTTAATGATTTTCCTTGAAATACAATTGGCGGAGCAATGGCAGCAATTATGCAGAAACCAATGTGGATCTGCATCAAACAACAAGGAGAAAAATGTGGCCCATGTGATAAGTTATAATTGTTACAGCAGTTGAAATGTCATGAATAAGTTAATAAGCTTTGCAGACCCATCTTACCAGGTAACACAGGAAAAACCATCCAAAACTGAATGCACTGTTAGTCCTGTTTAAATAAGTTCACAAAACCATATTAGATGGTTCCACACATCACAATCCCCAGTTCAGTTTCAACTAGACTAAAATTGTGGTTATTTTTAAAATCTATCAAACTACAAGCTTTGGAATATAACCAACAATACATCACTGATACATCAAATGGGAACAACGAGTAGTAACTAGTGCATGTCCCACGGAATATTTTGCAACCACCGTAGCGGATCATATGCATGTGTACATATTACAGAATAAGTTACGCATGCAAATTATGCATAAGTTCTACCCTCAATAAAATTGTCCTTTAAGAATTTTGGTTAATGGTATGTGAGTAGTAACGAACACATGGTATGCATAGAACTTTTAGGCAAAAGAGATACACTCCTTGTGAAATGCACAGGATGAAGGCACTACAACAAATACACTAATAAATTCACTCACAGATGCGGTTTTTTGCATTGACAGGTGCAAGTGTTAAAACGGTAATGACGTAATAGCATACCTCATTGCGCGATAGAGGGGTCTATACCACATCAAGTAAGAAAGGGGAATTCCAAGCAGAGCATAGATTGTAGCAAGGAAGAACAGCTTCGAATCTGCGAGCATAAGATAATCCAACCATTCAGCATGAACATACGTACAAAACACACGGGCATTGACAGATATTCATGACACAACACCCACCTCCCTCCTTGATCCAGCAGACGATGACAGCGATGAAGTTCCAGGAGAGACAGAGCACAATTCCTGCAAGTTAAAAACGGACAACATAATGAATGCAATCCTCCTTTGAAATGAGCATGTTTACAACCTACAAAGGCTGCAATTGCCAAATTCTACCTCCTGAAAGTAAACAAACGAGACGCCACACTACTGACAGAACAAAACACACTACCAGCAGTCGACCAGAACGTACCAAGCCAGCTTGCGAACGCCAGATATTGCAGCTTCTGCACATTGGCGGGTATCTCATTGGCAATGTCATGGTGGATGATGGGGAAGAATGGCGGCCAGTTCTTCTCCTCCATTGGCACTCCCGCTGAAACAGAAAATAAGGAAAACAGTAATAAATCGCACTACTATAAACAAATCTCGTAGCTAGAACACCACTGATAAACAGAAACCAAGGAGTGGCTCACCATTCTTCAGCGATTCCTCCCTCCTTTTGATATCCTGCAGCCACAAAACAGACGCCGTGAGACACTTCCTATAACCTCAGCCAATAAAGCTGTACGGGTAAAGAGGAGCGTAAACCCCACCGCCTCGCGCCGCTTGAGATCTGACTCCCACGACGAGAGCTCCCTGGCCTTGGAGTCCTGCGTTCGGGCACCGAAAGGAAACCATCAGATTCGCACAGCCGAGGTACCAAAACGGGGATTGCTAGCGAGCGAAGCGAAGCATCTTACGCCCATGCTGTCGAGGGGCACGTCGACGGTGGCGCCGCCGCCGCTGCCGAAGCCGACGGGCTCGGACGGGCGGAACCCGTACTGCTGCTTCCCGCCTCGGCCTCCTCCATTCTGCAGCGAAGCGCGTCGTGAGAAACGGCACGCGAAATCGTAGATCTACTCGAACCACTACCCCGTGCGTAGGCAGCAAGGGTTTTTCGAACAAAAGGAGGGGAGGGGAGAGGGAGGTTTGGATTCTCACTGAGAAGGGGTTGTCGTCGGCGCCGCCCTCGTCGAAGGGGTTGGGGTCGTGATGCATGCCGGGCTCGCCGCAGGGGTTGCTCGGCCTCGCCGCGCCGGGAGGGGGAGGGGACGGGGAAAGCGGCGGGTCTGGACGCGAGTCGCTTCCAGTCCAAGCAGTTCCCTTCCCTTGGTGGAGGAGGGTTTGCACGTGACGCTGGTGGATGGCGACGCGACTGGAAGTGGGTTCGGTCCACTTCAACACGCGTCATCGTCGCAGTGCGCACCGCCAGTAAGTAGCCCACAGCCCGTCGCACTGCTCTACCCGGAAAGCCCATTAAAAGCCCCTTACCAATCTGGTTAGAGCATCTCGCCCCCTTCCTCCCCAAATGCCCCCAAATGTTTTTTTGGGCGTGTCGGCGTCTAAAATTCCGCTCAGCCGGTCTCCCTAAACGTAATTTTTATTCGGCGCGGACGTAATTTCCATCCGGCGCACTTAGATCGTGCCCAGTCCACAGGGGCAAGCGGGGGCGCCGGCTCAAGGCGAAAAGCGGGTTTGCCACAAATATCGGCGAGACAAGGCTAGTTTCCCTCCATTTCCTCCCCATCCAGCCGCGTCCCAGCCATTCTTCTGCCATTTCTCCCCGATCCAGCCGCCAGACACATCACCGCTGCCGCTCAACCCGTACTGCACCGCCGCGATGTCGCTCGTCCTCCCTAGGAACAACTACGGCGACGGCCTCCCCCGGCGACGAAGAAGCCGCGGGCGGGGAAACAGCGGCCCGAGGGGATGTCGAATATGGCCTAGGCGGCGGATGTCGCCGTGAACCATGACCGGCGCAAGCGGGAGGCGGCAACGAGGATGAAGAAAGCAACTGCGGCGACGGCTGCAGCTTACGGCCGGCCTCACTACCCTGGCCCTACCGCGCCCTTGCCGGCCGCCGGGAAAGGGTGCCCGAAGATGGGGAACAAGAAAGCTAAGCAAACACGAGAAGACGCGTCGGGAATGGAACGGTTGCAATCAAGCATCAAGAAGTGCATCGTCGGTGTGGCGATGAACTACGCAATGAGGGAGGAGAAGGAGACGGCGAGGGAGGTCAAGTTTGACGCACGGTGGGACAAGATGTTTGAGAAACAAGAGGTGAAGATCGACCTCCTCAAGACCAATGTCGATGCGATCAAAAGGAAGGAGGACCTGGCGCTCTTGACCGCCGATACATCGTCGATGTGCACCGAGGTGAAGGAGTGGCACAAGGCGCAGTGCGACATCATCTTGGCCGAGATGAGGCCTCCTCCGGCGACCTCAACCACGACGCTGGTGTCGAACCCACCTGAGGCACCAAACGACGCATCACCGACCGGTGGACGCAACGATGAAGTGGAGGATATGTTCGACATTTGATTTCACGGTGTTGTAATATGCACGTTTATTGCGGCTATATTTTGTGGCAAGTATGCGAACTCACAACGGGAATGATAAAATTTGAACTTTTTGGGCCGAAATTCTACTTGTTTGGGCCGCTTTGGGATTTTGGGGCGGCGTTTGGGGGGCCGCGGCTAGGAAACCGCCGCCCCCTATACGGAATTCAGCGCCCCCCTCAACAGCCTCAAAATCGCTTGCGTCGATCGTCGTTTGGGGGGCGAGTGGAGATGCTCTTAGAGCGGGCCAATAGGGGGCTTCTATACGGTAAATCCTATTTGCCAATCAGGGTGGCGCCTACCCCATGCCCACACACCCCGCGCAGGTGTGGGCCAGGCCCATTAACATGTGTCGGGGAGGAGAGTTGACCAGAGAGGAGAGGTGATCGTGCGAGGAAGAAGGAAGGGAGAAAGCCACGAGCCCTCGCCGACGACGGGACGATGCGGCTGGCCGCGGCATCGTCATTGAAGGTGATGCCCGGACCTCGCCGGAGATGAGGACGGTGCGGCTGGCCGCGCCGTCGCGGGTGGAGGTAAGGCATAAAACAGGGTTGCGGGTCCAATGGGTCTTAGGGTTTGGGGTTCACCTATTGACAAGGGTATAGATAATAGAGCCCGTTAGTTAGCTACCCCTAAGGCCCGTTAAGCTAGGCTCAATTGTAATACTAGTCAAAATACGAGTTCATGTCATATGTCGATATTGTAATCTGTGTCGGATCTCTCCCGATCCTTGAGACCTGGCCACCTATATATAGGGGCCAGGAGGGGACGGCAAGGGACAGATTGAAAGCAAGCCAGGTTCTACACCCACGTTTACTTTCGATATACACCTTGTTTGACTGATTTTACCTTCGAGTTCATCCGACGCCCTGTCTCCCCGATCCTAAGTCCTTCATCTAGGACATTTGTCGAGTTAGCCATCGTCAATTGGCGCCGACCGTGGGGACTCTGGGCGTTGGAATCATGAATTCGATGGCTTTTTCGCTTTTAGCCAATAGCAGTCCAGAAGTCGACGAAAACAAAAATATGGAGCTGACATTCGGAAGTCTGAGCTTCTATGTTGGACCTTCGGGTTCAACTTGTCTTTCGAATCCGCCAAAATCGGGTCTGTCGACAAGTAAAACCATAATAATTGCCAAGTCTGGATCATCTGTAGGCTCTTCTAGCGAGGCAAACTCGCAAGTCAGCCCAGCAGCAACAGAAAATCTGCAGGAAAAACTCGAGGAACCAGACGAAACTGGGCGAAAATTCATCGCGGATGCAGCAATGGACAAGCCACGCGACAAGTCAAGAGACCTCGCCAGCGGAAGCAGCGGCGTCTCCAAAAGTGTACACCAGTTGTGCGTCATCATCACTGAAGCAGCAGAAGAAGAAAACAATCACGCAAGCAACGAGGAGGTCGACATGCAAGTCGACAAATTAAGGAGCAATGGCAAGAAAGAGAAGGAGAAAGTCCATGTTTCCGCCGAAGAATGGAGAATGATCATGTCAGCTATCAACCACGGGACTGATGTACCCGCAGATTCAAGAAGAGAAGTTCTAATGGGATATCAATACGCGCTACATCAACGCAGAAAGAAGTTAAGGCAGGAAAGAGACATGATTATGAGAAGCCCAGCTTACAACAGCACATCAAGTGGAGGATATTGGGATGAATATAGCGATTCATCAGAGTCCAGCATGGAGAGGCACAGAGACCCGAAGCACAGTAGAAGGACAATAGCACGAGCAGTGGAAGGAAGCTACACGAAAAGCCCAAGTGCGAACCCACCAGAGGAGGAAGAAGAATTTGTGCAAGAAACACCAGAAGCAGCATTGGTGGCAGCACAGTCATACCTACTAACTACGCAACCAAAGTCGGGAGACCCGCGGGAGCACATGCATCAGGCCGCAATACGAAGCCTCGGGTTGGTAGAAGACAAGCTATAGGGGAATCTTCCAGAGAAAAAGTCGACTCACCGCAGGGAAAGGCAAAAAGAAGAGGTCAAGCGCAAATCTTCGTGGAGCAAAACTAGCGAGTCTTCAGAAGACGAGAAACGCCAAAAGAGGAAGGAGGATGCAAGGAACATAATAGCACAAGCAAGGGTAAACAACTCATGTTATGCATGGAGGGAAGAAAACTATGAAGACAACGAAAAAGAGATGGGCGCGTTATGCTTTACCCGCAGGGTTCGCAAAACGCGAGTACCCAAAGGATTCAAGTTGCCGCATGATCAAGAAAAATATGATGGGTCGCAAGAACCAACTCTATGGTTGTCAGACTACCTACAAGCAGTACAAGTACTCGGGGGAACAAGAGCAACGGCAATGCAAAGTTTGCAGTTACACCTCACCGGCGCAGCGCGGTCCTGGTTAAATACTTTACCCAATGATTCCATCGGAAGTTGGGGGAACTAGAAAGTCAATTCACAAGAAATTTCTGCTCAACATACAAAAGTCCAGCATCATTGGAAGAAGTTAAGTCGTGCGTGCAGAGGAGAGACAAAACTCTGCGCTCTTATATACAACGCTGGAGCGTCATTAAAAATTCTGCAGAGGACGTCTCTAACGAAAGAGCAATAGACGCCTTTTCAGCCGGACTTCGTCGTTCAGACCTTGTTGAAGAGATAGGGAGAATAAAGCCAAGAACAGTTTCAGAACTAATGGAAGTAGCCAACAGATTCGCCGATGGAGAAGATGCATATAACAACAAAAGGGGACGTTCACCAGAAGTCGATAAAACAAGCAGGCAAAGGCGAAGATACCGCAACGGCGACAACCACGGAAGGCGAAATCAGATAGCCGCGGGATACGACGGAAGGAACGAGGAAGGCTACAAAAGCAAAGAGTTCCAAGCAAGAGATAATAGGGGAAAGGAGAAACCAAGGTACTCGGGTCCCTCGGCAGAAGATATGCTATATGATCCTTGTCGCATCCATTATGCGTACCTAGACGGGAAAAGAGTCTCTAACCACCAGATGAAAGATTGCAGAACCTTACTAAGGTTGCAAAATGCCATGGATTCAAGACAAGGAGGAAAAAGCGCGAGTCAAGGATATCAAATGCAGCGACTCGCAAAACAGCCGGAGTCAAAGGTATATATATCGGCAATGATTCAACCAGTACCAAAGTCAAAGAAAGAAAGGAAGAGCATATCCAGACAGGTCAACTTGGCAATATCATCACCACCAGCTACTACAGAGTCCTTGCAGTGGTCCGATCAACCAATCAGATTTAGCAGGGCAGACCACCCGAGGAAAGTTCCCAGGCCAGGACACGCTCCAATGGTACTCAAGGCGCAAATAGGGGGATACGACATCGGGAGAGTATTCATGGATGCAGGAAGCGGCATAAACTTAATATACGCAAGAACTCTGAGGGCAATGTGCATCTCATTGGATAGTCTAAAGCCAACAGATTGTTCTTTCCACGGGATAGTACCGGGAAGCGCAAATTACCCTCTCGGGAAAATAGAGCTCGACGTTTGCTTCGGCAATAGCAGCAATTATCGCAAAGAGAAGCTGGAGTTCGAAGTCATGGATTGGCCTTCACAGTATCATGCAATCCTGGGGCGTCCAGCATTTGCAAAATTCATGGCAGTACCCCACTACGCGTATCTCACGCTAAAAATTCCAGGGCCCAAAGGAGCAATCACAGTTCAAGGCAACTTCGAAGTATCCAACACTTGTGACAAGGAATTCAACAGGTTGGCGCAAACCTTCGGCATGACAGCAGAATACGCAAGGATGAAAGGCGAAACCGACCACAACGTACTACCCGACGTCGGGCGATCCCTGCCAGATCAGGCTTTCGATGCAACGCAAGACTCGAAGAAAATCCAGGTCCACCCTACGGACCCGAACAAGACTACCTCTATAGCAGTAAACCTGGATCTCACATAGGAAAGCATGCTCGTCGAGTTCCTCCGTGAGTGCTGGGAAATCTTTGCCTGGTGTCCTTCAGACATGCCAGGGGTTCTCAGGGAACTCGTCGAGCATGCACTAAATGTCGATCCCAAAGCAAAGCCAGTCAAGCAACCATTGAGAAGATTCGATGAACCCAAAAGGAAAACAATAGCGTCCGAGCTACACAGGCTCGAAAACGCAGGGTTCATCCGAGAAATCAAAACATCGACTTGGGTATCTAATCCAGTTATAGTCCCCAAGAAAAACACAGACGTGCAAAGAGTGTGCGTCGACTATACGTCTCTCAACAAGCACTGCCCAAAGGATCCCTTCCCTCTACCTCGCATTGATCAGATAATTGACTCAACAGCAGGGTGCACGAGGCTTTCCTTCCTGGACGCATATTCTGGCTACAACCAGATCAAGTTAAAGAAAGAAGATGAGGAAAAAACAGCTTTCATAACACCCTATGGCGTGTTCTGCTACCAAGTCATGCCTTTTGGCCTAAAAAATGCAGGAGCAACCTACCAAAAGATGACGCAAAATTGCCTCGGAAGTCAAATAGGATGAAACATTCAAGTCTACATCGACGACGTGGTCATCACCACAAGAAAAGAGGAGTCACTAATCAGTGATTTGGCAGAAACCTTCGACAACTTAAACAGGTACAAGCTCAAGCTTAACCCGACAAAATGTTTTTTTGGGGTATCTGCAGGGCAACTCCTGGGATTCCTGGTATCCGCAAGAGGAATAGAGGCAAACCCAGAGAAGATCCAAGCAATATTAACGATGGGAAAGCCCACAAATCTGCACGATGTACAGAAGCTCGCAGGACGCGTCGCGGCACTAAGTCGATTCGTTGCAAGACTAGGAGAAAACGCGCTCCCTTTCTATGCATTGATGAAAAAATCGGACGACAAATTCGAGTGGACAGAAGAAGCGGACACAACCTTCGCACAACTGAAAAAAGTGCTTTCCACACCACCGGTGTTGGTCGCACCAAAAGAAAAGGAGCCATTACTACTATATATTGCAGCAACACATCAAGTGGTGAGCACAGTGTTAGTAGTCAAAAGAAGTGAAGAAGGAAAAGCTCATGGAGTCCAACGACCAGTATATTTTGTCAGCGAGGTACTATCTCTAACAAAGCAAAGGTACCCGCACTATCAGAAACTGGCATACAGCGTATTCACAACAGCACGAAAACTACGACAATATTTTGCGGTGCACCCAATCATAGTGGTCAACGAAGCACCACTATCCAACATATTGAACAACCCTTCAGCAATAGGACGTGTCTCTTTATGGGGAATTGAGCTATCACCCCTAGACATCACGTATGAAAAGCGAAAGGTGATCAAGTCCCAAGTTTTACCAGATTTCACAGCAGAGTGGCTGGAATTGCAAAACACAGGGCCACTAGATTTATCGAGTGTGTGGACAATGTACTTCGACGGGTCAAAAAGAATCCAAGGCACAGGAGCAGGGGTAGTCCTGATATCACCACAAGGCGACAAGTTGAAGTATGTGCTGAGGATGAGCTTTCCTCAAGCTTCTAATAATGAAGCCGAATACGAGGCGCTGCTCCATGGGATGAAAATGGCCAAAGCGTGTGGAGCAACTCGACTGAAAATATTTGGGGATTCGAATCTCGTCGTCCAACAAGTGATGAACAAGTGCGACGCCATCAGCGACAATATGATAGCATATAGAAACTTATATTATTATCTTGAACGAACATTTGACGGATGCGAAGTTTCGCATGTCAGTAGAGCCAGCAACGAGGAAGCCGACAATTTAGCAAATATCGGGTCCCAGTGCTTACCCGTACCACAAGGAGTCTTTTAGGAAGAAATCATAGAGAGATCAATAAAGAACAGCCAAGCCTCGACTACAGGAGAACAAGCCCAGCGCCAAGCCGCAGGCTCGGGGGCTGATAGCAGCGGGACAGCCAAACCCGAAGAAGTCATGATGATCGAGGAAACTTGGATGCAACCATACTTGGCATACATGATAAACAAAACACTACCCGAAGATACAGTACAAGCAAAAAGGATAATACGACGATCCTAGGCTTTCGTCGTGTTGCAAGGAAAATTATACAAGAAAAGTATAACAGGCGTTTTGCAATGGTGCGTTACTCCTCAAGAAGGACATGAAATCTTAAAGGACATCCATGCAGGGGTATGTGGGCATCACGCCAGCAGCAGAGCCATTGCAGCCAAAGCCTTTCGTGCAGGATTTTATTGGCTCACAATCATTGAAGACGCAAAAGATATAGTGAGGAAGTGTGAAGCATGTCAACGTTTCGCATCTCGACCGCACGCACCAGCAGCGGAGTTACAACCAATACCATTATCTTGGCCCTTCGCACAATGGGGTCTCGACATGGTGGGAAAACTGCACAAATCTTGGCTAGGAGGGCATGTTTATATGCTGGTAGCAGTCGACAAATTCACCAAGTGGGTAGAGGCAAAAATTCAAAAAAAAATTCAAAAAAAGTGGGTAGAGGCAGCCCCCGTGACAACCCAAGATTCTACAACAGCAATCAACTTCATCAAGTCAATAGTTTTTCGCTTCAGAGTACCGCACAGTATCATCACAGACAACGGGACAAACTTCACGTTGAAGGAGTTCAAGAATTACTGTGAAAATCTGGAAATAAAATTAAAATTCGCATCTGTGGCACATCCAAAGACAAATGGGCAAGTCAAGAAAGCCAATGGCTTGATATGCAATGGGATAAAGAAAAGGCTGTTAGCACCCCTCGAAAAATCCAAGCACGCTTGGGTGGATGAGCTACCCTCCGTACTCTGGAGTCTCCGAACTACACCTAACACAGCTACTCAAGAGACGCCTTTCTTCCTAGTCCATGGCGCAGAAGCCGTCCTTCCAGTCGAGATCACCCATGAAGCTCCAAGAATCGCAGCATATGACGAGACAACTTCCACAGAAGCACTTCAGGATGATGTCGATGCACTCGACGAAGCTAGAGACGTAGCACTAGCCAGAGCTACCCAATATCAGCAAAATCTATGAAACTACCATAGTAGTCGAGTTCGTCCACGATCTTTCGTGGTGGGAGATCTAGTTCTACGACTCAAGCAAGATGGCCATGGAAAACTCGAGTCCCCATGGGTGGGACCTTACATCGTGACAGAAGTCATACCAGGAGGAGCTTATCGACTACAAGACAAGAAAGCAGGGAAAGATGAGAGTAACCTGTGGAATGCAGAATAACTATGACGGTTCTACGCATAGGCGATATAAGGCGACAAAGAGTTTTTTTTCGAGTTATGACCCTCCGAACCCAGAACACGAGGCCATAGATCGGGTTCCTTGGGTCAAATCGACAATATGTGTAAATATTTTACTTTCCACTCGGGGGCTCAGATCCTCGAGTCGTACGAAATAATATCAACAAATTATCGAGATTTGTGATTATATGAGGCATACTACAAGGTTGATTGCAACCCGATATTTCGACAGCAACATAAACGGTTCAAAGGAACCCGATAATATATTAAAGTGCATACCTCGGAATCATGATCTGTTCCCATGGTCTATTAATAAAGTAAACACATAGTCCAAATACGATTACCTATTTCAAATAGTATGAGGAAGAAACACTAGGGAAAGAGATTACATAACTAGTGAAAGTGCACTTCGGCTTCATACTCCTGGCACTGGGTGCCATCATAGATTCTCACGTCGAACTTCGACGTGCCGATGTAGAAGTCAAAAGTCATAAAAAGCCTTGATGGAGGTCGTGATCCTCCGCAAACTGCGACCAGCCGCCCTTGAAGTACTGCTCACCGGCGCCGTCGTACCAGACTTCCACTTCATAGGGAGTTCCTCTCCCAGAGTGTTCACGGAGAACCGCTTCCCGCAGTTCTCGCCCATCCATAAATTTGGTGAATTTCAGCGGTAAGCGCTGAATCTCACGGCACTGCGCGCCGGTGATGCAAAAGAAGGAATAGATTCTAGGCGGAGGAGGAGAAGCATTAGTAGAAGGAGCACTTGGACCTGGCGCAGCAGATGGCACCTTGGGCTTATTTTTACTCCCAAACGGACGATCGGGGCGTCGCTTCACCGGAGCAGACGATGACGTTACTGCAGCTGCGGCGGTAGCCCTGTTCTTACTACCGCGAGGGCGGCCGTGGCCCCATTTCTCCACCGGGGCGCCGATGTTCAAGCGCGATCCACTTGCATCGGCCATGGAGACAAGCGATGTGAACGAAAAACCCTAGATGGGATGAGAAAGAAGAAGATGATGCGGCAGAGAAAGGAACTAATGAAGGAGTTAGGGTTTTTTACCCTGGCCAAACTAGCTTTATTTATAAGCACATACTAATGGGCCTCTGGAGAGGCAAGGCCCAAAATATACTTCTAAGATTTTAAAGTGCAGATAGTATAGAAGAATCAACGTATCAAGGAAAAAGATGCGTACAAAAAAAAGAGAAAGCAGGGGATAAGAAAATATCTATTAAGAAGCACAAGTTCATCTCGTCTTCGACTTGGGGGCTTGCGTCATAAGAAGGGAAGAACAACTGAAAGGACGAATGATGTCGACAAATATCGTGAGAAGAAATATATGGAACAGGTCTATTTATTTTCTTGAGCCTATACCCAAAAAAATTCGGCTATAGCCTCGGGGGCTACTCCCATCGGGAGCGCTGTCGCGCACCCGATAGAAAGAAGTCGACAAAAAGGAAGGAGAGAAGTCGAAACTGGTGATAAAGAACAAGGTGATGGACACGAGATTTAGACATAATCGGTTGCATTTCGTCAACAAGGAACTTCGGCTACATTGCCGACAAAATGAACATCGATTACTCCCATCGGGAGTTATTCATGAAAGTTAAAAATGGATAACTCAAAAAAAAAATGTATATTGAATCAGTTAAACAAGGCTGTGAAATATAATTCTCGAGTTGCGTCATCACAACAGAACTTGAATGCCGTGGTTGAAATATATCATGAAGGTAAGACCCCAGGATCCGTCCTGTGTGGCCCGGTATACGCATATGGATGCGCTCTACTGGAACTTATCCGTGTCTACGATGCGAAGAAAATCCTGGTGGATGCACTGGGTACCCTAGGAACCACTGGGATTCATTCTTTGTAAGACCTAAATGCGGCAGAAGAATGGGTTTGACCAGTTTCCCGAATTCAAGTCCAAGGGGATTGAATTTGAAGTAGGTGACAAGTATCTGTTTCAGCAGTTAACTGGCCTCTTGATCCGTCAGAGTTGTCATGCTTGTTCATCAAAACCCCTTGCAAGACATTATAATAAAGGGATTTCTATTTTCGTGACCTCAGGTCCTTAGTTGTACTCAGTTTTCCCCAGCTCGTTAGTTTTTCCTCAGTTTTCCCCAAGCCCTTGTCTGAAACCCTCAGAAGGAGCTCGGACGGGAGGATTCCCGTTAAGTTGACCGTTTCCGTGCTGATGTGTGGGGCCACGTCATGTGGGGCCGCGTCGTGTGGGGCTGATAGAAAGGGACCGCGTGGGACAGGACGAGACCGCGTTTGGTTGTACGTGAGAGCTCGGTTCTATCTCTCTCGGGCCAAATTGGCATTGCCTTTTCAGAGCGCCTTTTCAGAGCGCCTTTTTCCCCTCTCTCTCTGTAACAGTTCTCTCGCTTTTCACCAAATTAGTATCAAATCTAGAGAAGCTTCTATTTCTGTCTTTCTTCAATGATTGTTGCCTTTTGGCCCTTGTTTTTTGCCCAATATGGTAACAAATCTAGAAGCTAATCTAGAAGCTAGTATAGTATAATACATAAACTGCATACAGCAGCCAAAAGCAGCCAATAACGATGTTAATGTTCACGACAAACTAAGCTGAAAATAATATAAGATGCAATGTATGCCCAACATGAAGGTTCTTCATTCTTCATCATATATTTCGTCGTCGCTACAATTCATGAGATGAAGGAAATATTCACTGAACTCCCTCCGTCTGTAGTGTGCAGCCAATACATCCTCCAAACGGTATGGCCTTTGTTCATTTTTTAGACCGTTGTATCCTAATCTATTCGCACGTCGTGGCCACTCATCCCAGGCCTTTCTATCATCATCATACTCTCTGATATAACCCAAATCCGCGTAGTAGAAGCAGCTAGGTCGAAGTGTCGGGTGCACTCTGGTGTCGACGGAGATACACCGGATAAAATTGATGAAGAGGGCACGACTGCCAATGTTACTGACGGCATAGAGAGAGCGGCTCTCAGTGTCCACACGGTACACCAATAGTTGACCTTCCTCCAAATGCCTGTTGTCGTCAGTGCTGCTGCCCAACAACACAAGCAGCGGATCATCATCCGACTCCACAAGGTAGAACTTGGAATCATAATCATTTCCAAGTTCTGGAAATGATAATAGTGTCTTCATGCTGATAGTGCTCGCGCGCTGCTCCAACTGGACATTGTTGGTGCACACTATTCTTCCGAACTCATTCACAGCTATTGCATACAATTCACCATTGAACGGGGTAATGCAACGCATAATATGGTCCTCGATCGAAAATCTTCCTTCTCCCCAATCTTCTACATCTATATCCTTAGTTGGAGAGCTCTTATCGACCCAAGCAATTTCATTGGGGTAACCTGTGCAAATGAAGACCATAGTCGGGGACTTCATTACAGCGACTGACTTCACAATCATAGATGGCATCTGCGCCTTAAACGTAGCGTTCAATGTCTTTGTGAGTGGGTTCAGAAGCCGTATCTTGTGCGGCTGGTTCCTCTGGGCAAGCACGATGACGCCACGGTAAAAGCCGACGAAGTAGTATCTAAAAGGGAGTTGATGAAGATAACATTCAGCGCTAAGATGTTTACGATTGAAAATAAAAATAGATTAACTCTATAGATATGGAGGAATTTGAACCTTGCATGAACTTCCGTTAGATCGATGGTGATGTAGCGGGATGTGCGGAGGTTGAGGAAGGAGAACTCAGCGGCGCGTGGAAGGGCGTGTTCTACCACGATCCATTCGTGCAGGTGCACGTCGGGCTCAGGTAGATCTGAGCGCCAATTTGTACAAACTTGCCTCAAAGCAGCGTAGGTGTCCACATACTCCTCGTTCGCTAGTAAGCAGTCGTCGATCTTGTGAAGTGGTCCGTCACCCTTAAGAGAGGCCTAGTTCACGGAGGCGTCGCGCTTGGATGCGCCGCCCTCGGAGGCGACGGGCTCGGCGGCGACGGGCTCGGATGCGATGGGCTCGGAGGCGATGGGCTCAGAGGCGATGGGCTTGGAGGCGACGGGCTCGGGGGCGACGGCCGCCGGCGCATTCTTCTTCTCCATCGCCGGCAGGGGAGCGCGCGTAGGGTGGCTGGGGTTTTTTGGAGAAGGTGATGGGATGTGAGAGGCGTGGTTGCATGCGTGAGTTATAATGAGACTGTGTGCAGAGGGAGGGAGAGAGGGGCTCTGTACTGGCAAAGTGACGGTTCGTCTCAGCAGTTGACGTTTGGTCTCAACACGCGCACCGCGCGGCTAACCGCTGCTCACCGCGACACGCGTCCGTGGGACTGCACGTCAGCACCGTTACGTGTACTCAGTTCTACCCTCGAGTCTTACACTGGAAAAATATCTGTACTCAGTTTTCCCCTCGAGTACTAATACTGGCTAGTGCAATATACTCAGTTTTACCCTCAAGTGGCTGGTCAACAGAGAGTCAACAAATGGGATTAAGCTATCTAATTGAGTCATTTTATGCGCAAAAAAATTCAAAAAAATAAAATCATAGTGGCTCCTACTCATGGAGTCTTGTTACGCGACCTGCCACGTAGACAATCATATATAAATCAAGTTTCAACACAAATGGCCACTTCTCAAATCACTAGTAGCTATGAAGGTTCATGGCTTTCCACTCAAACCCCTTCTCAAAACATCTATATCCAAAACATAGTTTGTCTGAATGAGGCCATAATTTTTACACTCATGTATATTTGAATTGCTAATACTTTGAGGTAGGCCAACCTGGGTTTCATTGTACAAAACATGTGTTTTTCTTTTTCTAAATCTCTTATTTAAATTCCTTAGCCTGTTTACTATTTACTTGCCCTTTTATCCTTGATACTACTCAGTTTTACCCTCTCCCTTCTCACAGAAGCCCAAACTTGGCCTGATTGGTCGAGCTGTTGTCACACGGATCGTGCCCACCTACCGTCGATCCTATGATCTAATGGGCAGGATCGTGCCACCCTCTCTCTATCTGTCGGTGGCAAACTACTACCCCTCTATGTATGCTAAATAACGAGTTTGCCACCGGATTCAACAAGTTGGGTAATCACGAATTTCTTGTAGGCATTACTTTTCACGGTAAAATGATAAACTATCACGAATTTCCATTTCTTGTAGGCTTTACTTTTCACGGTAAAATGATGAACTATCACGAATTTCCATTTTTTTAGGCATTACTTTTCACGGTAAAATGATAAACTATCACGAATTTCCATTTCTTGTAGGCTTTACTTTTCACGGTAAAATGATGAACTATCACGAATTTCCATTTTTTTTAGGCATTACTTTTCACGGTAAAATGATAAACTATCACGAATTTCCATTTCTTGTAGGCATTACTTTTCACGTTGAAATGATAAACTATCACGAATTTCCATTTTTTGTAGGCTTTACTTTTCATGGTAAAATGATGAACTATCACGAATTTCCATTTCTTTTAGGCATTACTTTTTTGTTGAGATATAAACCACCCCCACAACGGTCATCTCCTCCTTAATTTATTGTGTAAACCCCACAATGGTCATCTCTACCTTAATTTATGGTGTAAACCCCACAACGGTCATCTCTACCTTATAAACCCCCACAACGGCCATCCCTCATGTCAATAGGTTCTGCCTCTCTCTTCTTCGTTCACATACACTTGATCCATTGCCATGGCTTCCACGTCTCGGACACCGACCAGAAGGGGAAGGGGAAGGGGAAGGGGCGGCCGGGGTGGTGGATCATCATCATTGCCACCACCACCGTCAACACTGCCATTGATCATAGAGGAGTTCTTCATCACCATCTATGAAGACCCTTTGGCCAAGAAGGTACGTACGCGTTCCCACATATATGATGCATGTGATTAATTATGTGCATGTTCTAAATAACCTTTAATTTCTAACGATCGGCGCTCGATCTCTTTGCAGGCACTCCCACAAAAGTTTGCGGACTATCTTGATGGCCAGGAGCCCGCAAAGGTGTATCTGCGAGCAGCTGACTGCGGTCCTCGTCTCTGGACCGTGGAGGTCCTATTTGACGGACAAGGCCGGATGTACCTCGACAAGGGCTGGGAGAATTTCGCCATCGCGCACGGTGTGGATTTCGGCTGCTTCCTACACTTCAAATATGAAGGCGATTGTGTGCTCACAGTGAAGGTGTTCGACGAAACAACGTTCAGGAAGTACTACTACACGGACGACAAAGATACTGACGATGAAAGCGACGATGACATGAAGCCATGCATCTAAGGGGATTATGACCAAGAATATATATGTAGCTTCATATGCATCGATTTATAGATCTAGCTATTTTCTATATATTATGCATGTAAAAATAATAGGGAATCACAATTTCCACTATGATTCGAGCACCACAGCCTCCAAACGATGCCGATGCCGATATCGGCATGGTCAGAACGGCTATGCATGCTCGCTGCCACTGCTAGGTCACCGTCGGGATGCACCCTCAATCCCGTCCCCTCATTCGATCACTGACACACCAGAGATACCGCCGAGCCCAATGACGAACGTACATGCTGATGCCAATGCCGAACATGCACCCCGTTGTGGGCACGGCCACGCCGCCCCGCGCTATGCTGGACGCCACAGACCACCGCGAGGTCTTTCCCTTCGCCACCACACTACCCTATCACCCATCTATACACGCCAGAAAGGAGAGACACTAGTTTTCTCTACATTGCTCGCGTTCGTGTCCGACACCGTCAGTCAAAGTGTTGAGGTCATCGTCGATGTCCTCGACCATTTCTTCTCTTCTTTGCATGGTTAAACGCGTCTAGTTCATATCTATCTAATGCGTCTGGTCTCGCCTCATGCAGTTCTTTGTGGACGTCGATCTCATCTCGGTACCCTGCAGGCCACCTCCTCCATGCCATCGCTGTAGACCTCCATTTAAAAATCTAATCCTACCCGTGTATTGCCCCTTGTATCAGCATCATGGCCCCACTTGTCATTCGATATACCAAAGCCCCACTCGTCCGCGTTTTGGTCAGGGATACGGTGATGCTTACGGTCAAACAAAGATGGATGCTCTGACGTATCTTTGCGGGCTCTATGTGGCCCCACTAGTCAGCAGTTAACGGTCAAAGGTGTTGAACCGTCGGTGACAAGGGTATAGCTAATAGAGCCCGTTAGTTGAGTACCCCTGAGGCCCGTTGTGCTAGGCCCAATTGTAATGATAGTCGAATACGAGTTATTACCGTATGTCGATATTTGTAATCTGTATCGGACCCTACCCGATCCTCGAGACCTGGTCACCTATATATAGGGGCCAGGAGGGGACGGTGTGGGGCAGATTGAAAGCAAGCCAGGTTGAACACCCAAGTTTACTTTCGATACACACCTATTTCGACTAACTTTACCTTTGAGTTCATCCGACGCCCTATCTCCCCGATCCTAAGTCCTTCATCTAGGACATTTGTCGAGTTAACCCTCGTCAATTGGCGCCGACCGTGGGGACTCTGGGCGTTGGAATCATGAATTCGACGGCTTTTTCGCTTTTAGCCAACAGCAGTCCAGAAGTCGACGGAAGTCAAGAGGTGGAATTAACCATTGGAAGTTTGAGCATCCTCATCGGGCCATCGGGTTCGTCTCGCCTTTCGGATCCGACGAAACAAGATCAAGATCCGTCGGCAAAAGAGCCCGAAACAACAGCAACGATGGAATATTCTGAAGGCTCCTCCAGCGAAGTAAACTCGCCGGTCAGCCCAGAGGAAGTGCAAAAAGAAAAGATCACAGAAGACAACGAAGAAAAGGAAAATTTTGACGTAGAAGTCCAACTCGAAGATTTCACGATCTCCCTCGACGATACCGCAGACAAGTCAACAGATACATGGAAGACAGGATTAGAGCTTTCTGAAGATAGCAATTCGATCTTCTCAAGCTTTAATAGTAACATCGGCAAGCAGTGCCAGGTACTCGCCATTGTGGGCGACAACTCAGAAGAATTCGATGAAAATAACAACCCAGTGATAAACCCAGCAAATATTGATAGAGGAGCAAATCATCTAGCAGAAGGGCAAACAGTGGAATCCCTCACAGCCAGGGAAAAAATTCGACTATCAGTCGACGAGTGGAAAATAATAAGAGAAGCCGTAGAACACGACACGCCAATACCATCAAATTCCAGCAAAGACATGCTTTTTGGGTATCATTACGCCCTACGGCAGCAAGCAAAGCAGTTAGCAAAGGAAAAGATAGAGATACAAAGAAGGAAAAATTCAGCCATTGCAGCTAGCGAAGCCGCTCGAAAAGCACGAAGCGACGCATCATACAGCAACGCAAGGAAAAATCGTCGACATGGCTCAAGGTACGATAACCTCGAGTACTCCGACAGACAAAGTATCTCGAAAAACCTCGACTCGTCCTTCCTATCGGTCGACGAGCAGGGGAACATCCTGCCAAAAACACCTGAAGCAGCATTAGTAGCAGCGCAGGCATATCTGCTCACAACTCGACCAAATCCAGGAGATCCTAGAGAGCACATGCATAGAGCAGCATTGAACGGACTCAACATGGTAGGCCACAAGCTATCAGCAAAAGGAGAAGAAGCACATCATCACAAGGATGCACACAAAGCAAGGTCACCTCGCCGTCACAATAGTCCTCGGCATAGAAGCAGTAAACACCGATCTCGATCTCCATCACCAAAACAGCATGGTGGGACTCGAAGATCGCGATCCCCGAACGAAAGGCGCGACTATGAAGACGACGAAAAAGAGATGGGGGCAGCGTGCTTTACCCGCAGGGTTCGCACCACTCCAGTTCCTAAGGGATTCAAGTTACCTCATGATCAGCAAAAGTACGATGGGTCACAGGAACCACAATCATGGCTCGCAGATTACTTACAAGCAGTTCAAATATTAGGAGGAACCAAAGAAACAGCAATGCAAAGTTTGCAACTACACCTCACCGGCGCAGCAAGGTCATGGTTGAGCAAATTAGAAAAAGAATCCATTGGAAGCTGGGAAGATCTCACAAAGCAATTTACAAGTAACTTCAGGTCGACATACAAACGGCCAGCATCAATAGAAGAAGTCAAAGCGTGCGTACAGCAACGCGACGAAACGCTGCGGGCGTACATCCAAAGATGGAGCCTCATCAAAAATTCAGCAGTCGAAGTTTCAGACGAAAGAGCAATAGACGCGTTCATCATTGGATTAAGGCGAAGAGACCTAGTCGAAGAGATGGGTAGAATCAAGCCAAAAACAGTGTCAGATCTTATGGGCACAGCAAACAGATTTGCAGATGGAGAAGATGCATGCAACAATAAACGGACACGATCTCCAGAGGACGACAGAAGAAACAGATATGGAAGTCAAAGGAGACGATCCCGAAACTATGACACCTACGGCTCTCATAGCCAAGTCGCCGCAGGATATAAAGACAACAACTATCAAGGAAACGATCGCAGAAGCTTGGGATATCGCAGCTACGGAAGAGAGGACTACAAGAAGTTCCCACCAAGAGAATCCAGAGAGTACAACCCATCACCAGAAGATATGCTCAACGGGCCTTGTCATATACACTCAGCGTTCGTCGACGGAAAGCGAGTATCAAGGCACGCAATGAAAGACTACACAACATTCTTAAAGCTACAAGAAGCAGCAATCAACAAACAAACCGAAGCAAGGCGACAAGGATTCGAAGGGAGTAACAATCCTCCGACAAGCCAGCAAGGAAACAACGGAGCCCCTCAAGGGCAAGACCAGCAAAACAAAGGACACGACGACGACGAAGGGTACGTCCCATCAAAAGGACACATCACAGCAATGATACAACCTGTGCCCAAGTCGAACAAAGAAGAAAAGAGTATAACTCGACAAGTCAATCTAGCAGTCCTGTCGCCTCCAGCTACAACAGAATATCTGCATTGGTCAGAGCAACCAATAGAGTTCAACAGAGAAGATCACCCTATAACAGTACCTCGGCCGGGAAACGCGCCTTTGGTACTCAAAGCTCAAATCGGCGCGTATGATGTCGACAGAATATTCATGGACGCAGGGAGTGGAATTAACTTGATATACGCGAAAACACTCCGGGCAATGCATATATCACTAGAGTTCCTGAAGCCAACAGATTGTTCCTTCCATGGAATCGTACCAGGAAGTGCCAATTACCCGCTGGGTCGAATAGCACTCAATGTTTGCTTCGGCAACCGACAAAACTATAGAAGAGAAAAGCTAGACTTCGAAGTCATGGATTGGCCATCACAGTATCACGCGATCCTCGGACGACCCGCATTTTCGCGATTCATGGCAGTGCCTCACTATACATATTTAGTACTTAAAATGCTAGGACCAAGAGGAATAATTACAGTCAAAGGAAGTTTTGAAGTCTCAGATCTTTGCGACAGGGAGTTCCACAAGATGGCGCAAAACTTTGGCATGATAGCCAACTATGCGGAAAAGGTGAAGAACACGACTACAGAAGGCATCAAGCTACTCGAAGAACGCGTCGCGGAGCCCGAGGCAAAGAAACCACGAGTAGAAGCACCAGGAGAAGGCAAAGGCGCGGGAGAAGAAGAGAAAACTGCGACGTCGTAAACATAAAGAGGAGCAGGACACAAAGGCTATAAAAGCCACGAGTTATACCAGGGGCAATGCCCTCTAGATCCAGAACACAGGTCATAGGCCGGATCTCTTGGGTCACCCCATGTATCTTATACTACAAGTATAAATAAAGATAAATCGTTCCTCATATTCGAGTTTACGAATCTTTTCAAAGGGAAAAATGCGGCAAACGCACGACTTACACAATAACGCCTTGAGAATAATTTTTTTGACACAATAGTCGCAAAATAAGATACTCTCGCGTTCCATATACACAAAACATTACAACAACGGGTTGTCAGAATCATCTACGCCTAAAGGGTCCAAATAATGGTACTCGCGAAAAAACGCAGCATCCGCTTCCAGAAGCCTAGCCACGAGTCTCCGAGCAGGCTGCAGCGTGTTCTCCATATGTACTCGAAGGCTAGCTCCACCTGGAGCCAAACTTAGGGACATAGTGCTGTAATTCAACCTCGGGTGCCACTTGCGTATCCACCCGAGAGCAAAATTGGCACCAGCCACTAAGTTCAGCTCTATCAGCCTATGAATACGATGACTTGATCTGAAAGTATCAAGAAGAAGAGGGAAAGTTGCAGGTAAAGGATTACGAGGAAGCATGATGGAGTGCATAGTTGTGAGAGCTCGTCGGCAACTATCAACTGACTCGCCAATGTGCTGGGCACGGTCTTGGAGCAGTACAATAGCGCTTCGGCGTCGAGGATCAGACCATAAAGTCTCGTAACCAGTCGACATCTTCTCCAAAGCAGCATTTCGCTCAGCAACTCGACGTTCTTCAGCAGCAAAATCCAAACAAGTACCTACAACAGCAAATATATCACAAAAGCAGTAATGCACAAGCAGCCAAAGAAGGAGTCGAAAGAAAACTCACATCGCAACAGCTCGCAAGCAGACTCGACAATGCCAAGAATGAAAGACTCGCACTCTTCATTATGAAAAACCTTCGCCGTCAAGCTGGAGACCTTTTCTTCAAGCGAAGAGATTTTCTTCATATAGCCACTGGCTTGGCTAGCCTTTTTAATAGCCATCTGTGCTTGGCGTTTAGCCAACGATAGGCGAGTCTCAAGGTCAGAAACCCTGGAAGAGTATTCCAAGCACTGACTACATCGACTAGTAGTCAAAGAAATCTGGGGATCGAACCCACGAGCAGAAGAAGGAGCAAAACCGTGAGTCAAAGGATCAGGAACATGCATCAACTACAAAAGAAAAGAAAAGAGAAACAATTTCAGAAAGGCAGCATAAAACTTCATACGAAGAGGATATATTTACATAAGAGTACAATCCTATGGCTAAAGTTCTCGGGTTGCACTTTACATTCAAAAGGAGAAAACTAAAAAGCTACAAAGAAGCTGAGTCTACGCCACCTCAGCATTCTGATCCGTGGTAGAAGGGGGCGCGGCAGCTTCCTCGCTAGAAGTCGACGGTGGCACCGGATCTTTCGCCGCTGGCGGTGGTGCAGCAGGCACCGCAGAGGCTGCCGAAGGAGAAATCGTTGTCAACAATGCAGGTGCCAACTTCTTCGCCTTCTCGAAAAACACCTTCATCTGGTCACGGGTGTGGCCATGAGGGGAGCTACCCTCTCCCAGTCGAAGTCCATACCGTGCGCAAGGGAAAGTGCAATAGTACCCTCGGCGCCGCGCTTAATGGACAGCCCTTTCAGCTGGAGAGTGGGGTCTTCATCGCTGTCAAAATATTTGGCGAGTTCAGTCAGGTTGTCCTTCGGGATCGCCATCCTTTTCTTCGGCCATAACCCGGCAAACAGCCGTGACAAAACGCGGCCAGCCAACTCAAAAGTTTCCTGGATAGATATCCAGTTTTCTTCGAGTAGGTTAATCGCATCCATAAGAGGATCATCGTCCGTTTGCAGGGACGACGGAGATACCCCTGTGAATTCTAAGTAATAGAAAAGAAAAGAAGAGACAAGTGTCAATAAATACACCAGTGCGACAGGAGACGGAGATAGAAGACAAGTCGAAGAACTCACTTTCGGCAGCAGTAGACATGGTGTGGAGACGCTCTGCCACGGCCTGCTCCCGCTGAGCATTCTCCTTGTTGGCATCAGCTAAAGCCTTTTCCGCTTTCTTCGCCTTGGCAAGCGCAGATTTCTGCGACTTCTCAGCAATGGCCTTAGCAGCGGTCGCAACGTCATAAGCTTTTTGCGAAGCTTTGAGCTCTGCCTCCAGCGAAGCAATTCGAGCATTGGCGGCTGCTAAAGCAGCTGCATAGGAAGTCGACAGGGAATCAGAAAGATAACAAAGGATGAAGTGCAAAAGACAAGTGGTGATTGGACGTTAAAATTGTACCTTCGGAAGCTTTTGCAACCTTTAGGTACCCCGCGCACTCCGTGCCCAGGGCGATAAATCTCTTCACCAAGGCCTGATAAAAGAAGTGTGTAAGAGTAGAAGTGCATGAAAGGAAAGAAGGGAAAGAAGAATTACTTACATCATCAGAAGAAACAGTAGATGCGTGAGCTTCCAGAGAAACTTCGGCTTCTTTGGCCTTCTTTGAGCGTTTCGACTATCGAGTTTGAGGAACTTTCCTCACGCCGGACCTAGTGGCCCTCGGCGCAACATCTGGTTCGACAGGCTCATGAATCGTCACAGGACAAGGTGGTGGAACGGCCTTAGCATCTGTTGGTGGCTCTTCGTCATCACTACATAGAAGGTATAAGTTAAGGAAGTAAGGCAAGAACAAGGCAATTGAAAAGTTCGACTACAACACTTACGATGCAAGCATGTCGAAGTACTCCATATCTTCTGCACGAGCGGGGGATTTTCCAGCCGCTGCAGAACTCGATGAAGCAATTTCGTCGACACGTTTCCTTTTCTTGTCGACACCAACATCTTCAGCAAATACAGGAGGAGTCGATGTCGATGAGATGGTTTCCTCTTCTGAATCCTCGACATCATCTTCGTCCTGACTGTCGTCAGCCTCGGGGGCTTCAGATGCAGGAGAGGCGAGATCAGCTGGTAGGGGCCCTGCCTCCGGAAGAGGAGGACGAGAAACAATAAATTCGTGACCCTGCATATTAATGAATCAGCAGAGTGCAGAGGCAAAGAATAATGCAAGTCGAAACTAAGAAAAGTTTGACAAAAAGTGGATGCAGCGATGTATACCTCAGGAATAGGGTGCACGGAGTCGAAGAAATCTGCCTTCAAGTCAGCAACTGAATGTTCCTTGGTGAGCTTGGTGAGATTCCTGACTCGTTTGTCGACATCTTCTTTCGACATCAGATCCTCAGATATGCGAGTAGGGTCTTCTAAGCCAGAGTAAGTCCAAAGCTTGATGAGGCGGTGTTGTAGGGGTTGAACTCGACGTTGTATGAAAAACGCCATGAGTTGGATACCCGACAAAGCACCTCCTAGGCCTGTTTTCAGAGTTTGAATGCGGGATAGAAGAGGAAGAATTTGTGCAACTTCTGCATCTGAGGGAAGCGAGTCCCATGACTTCAATTTCTTCACCTCCTGAGAAGCGTCAAAGGGAGGAAGGCCGAATTCATCTTCAGGAGAGGATTTGCGGTCCTTGATATAGAACCACTTTGTCCTCCACCCTTGGACAGATGCGGCCATAGAAAATTCAAGATATTGCGCCTCAGGGCGCACAGAAACGACGGCTCCGCCCAGTTCGGGTTTCCTTGCCAGAGAAACATTGGGGCGGAGTCGAAAGATTGATCTCCAAAGAGTGAAATGGGGCTCAATGCCCAAAAATGACTCGCAAAGAGTCACGAAGCAAGCAATGTGTAGAAGTGAATTTGGTGTGAGCTGATGGAGCTGCACACCGTAAACAAATAGAAGCCCACGGAGAAACTCATGGGCAGGAAGAGAGAGGCCGCGGAGAAGGAAAGCAAGGAACATTACCCGATAACCGCTCGGGGGCTTCGGGATCCGTTCAGTACTGGGGAATTTGATGGAGTCCTGGGCGGCGATGAGGCCGTCCGCCGTGGCCTTCTCCACCTCCTTCTTGGTGATGGTGGAGCGAACCCAGTTGGTGGCAGAGGACTTGGCCATATCGCTCTTGGTGGCCAGATGCTTCACGCGCATTCAGCACAAAAGTGCGCTTGGGGGCTCCGCAAGAAAGAAAGAGGCAGAGGAGATCGGCAACGGAGGCGGCGGAGGCAACGAGCTGGTAAACAGTACGATTCCCCACTATGCCATTTATATATCTTTTGGGAGAAGGATCGTGGGCTGAGACGTGGCGCAAAGATCGGAAACGGCATCCCACCAACGGTCAAAAATTGTGCAGCCCGTTAAACGGTCACAAAATCGCGGAAGTTACAGTGTTACCCATAAAACGGTTCGCATTGATGAAGAGCTACGTCATCATTGACGCGATAAAATAAATATGTAAAGGAAACAGGATGGCGCCGACAAATGCTGAATTTACGAAAAGAATCATCTATGAAGGACTTTTGGTTATAGCTTCGGGGGCTGTTACTTTCAAAAAAGTCGAATGGAACTCTTCATTGAAGCAGTGGACTAGTATTTGACGACAAGGTGTTCTTGAAAGTATCTCGAGTTGCAGAATCTCGAAGTTGAAGTGTTTCGAGTTGAAGTATGATGAGTTACATTATCTCTTGAGCCTATACTCGAAAAACCCGTTTTTTCGACTATAGCCTCGGGGGCTACTCCCATCGGGAGCGCTGAGCGCGCACCCGACGATATTCATTGGTAAAGCATTGGAGATTGGAGAAGTGTTACTCCCATCGGGAGCGAGTTTTATGGTTGTAGAAACCCGAATATTTTCAGTCAAAATTTGACTGCAACATAAGATTCTCGAGTTGCGTTATCGCAACGAAACTCGAATGCCGTGACTTGTCACGAAGGTAAGACCCCGGGATCCGTCCTGTGTGGCATGGTATACGCACATGGATGCGCTCTGCTGGTATGTATCCGTGTCTACTACGTGAAGAAAATCCTGGTGGACGCACTGGGTACCCTGAGAACCACTGGGATTCATTCTTTGTAAGTCCTAAATGCGGCAAAAGAATGGATTTGACCGGTATCCCGAATTCAAGTCCAAGGGGATTGAATTTGAAGTAGGTGACAAGTATCTGTTCCGGCAGTTAACTGACCTCTTGATCTGTCAGAGTTGTCAGGCTTGATCATCAAAACCCCTTGCGAGCAAATTATTATCATGAAATATAAGTCGAAAGACCAAGTCGAAGATTTGAAGATATGAAGAAATTGATCAAGTCAAAGATTTGAAGATTAGAGATTCAACCTGAATCTACAATTCCGGTAGAATCTCAGGGGCTACTGACAAGGGTATAGCTAATAGAGCCCGTTAGTTGAGTACCCCTGAGGCCCGTTGTGCTAGGCCCAATTGTAATGATAGTCGAATACGAGTTATTACCGTATGTCGATATTTGTAATCTGTATCGGACCCTACCCGATCCTCGAGACCTGGTCACCTATATATAGGGGCCAGGAGGGGACGGTGTGGGGCAGATTGAAAGCAAGCCAGGTTGAACACCCAAGTTTACTTTTGATACACACCTATTTCGACTAACTTTACCTTCGAGTTCATCCGACGCCCTATCTCCCCGATCCTAAGTCCTTCATCTAGGACATTTGTCGAGTTAACCCTCGTCAGTCGGGCAACCGGCCATTCCAGCACCTGTGAGGGTTTCAGACAAGGGCTTGGACAAAACTGAGGAAAAACTAAGGAGCTGGGGAAAACTGAGTACAACTAAGGACCCGAGGGCACGAAAATAGAAATCCCTATAATAAAAAGATAAGTCGAAAGACCAAGTCGAAGATTTGAAGATAAGGAGTCAAAGAGTAGATCAAGTCAAAAATTTGAAGATCTGAGATTCAACCCGAATCTATAATTCTGGTAGAATGTCGGGGGCTACTAATAAGGGTATAGATAATAGAGCCCGTTAGTTAGCTACCCCTAAGGCCCGTTAAGCTAGGCCCAATTGTAATACTAGTTGAAATACGAGTTCATGTCGTATGTCGATATTGTAATCTGTGTCGGATCTCTCCCGATCCCTAAGACCTGGCCACCTATATATAGGGGCCAGGAGGGGACGGTAAGGGACAGATTGAAAGCAAGCCAGGTTCTACACCCGCGTTTACTTTCGATATACACCTTGTTTAACTGATTTTACCTTTGAGTTCATCCGATGCCCTGTCTCCCCGATCCTAAGTCCTTCATCTAGGACATTTGTCGAGTTAGCCCTCGTCACCTGTGATGAGGTTAGGGCATGGTGGGTTCTTACCAGTGGCGAAGGTGGGAGGTTAGAGGGATGGTCGCTGTGGGCGGTAGATTGGTGGAGGTGGCGGTTTGGATAGGGCGGGCTCGCAAGGCATCATGGTAGCGGCGCCGACCGGGGGTGGGCGGCGGCGGTTTGGCCGATGGTGGGTAAGCGGGTTAGGACATTGAAGTTGACTGAGGACGAAGAAGACATCTTAGTGGGCCATGGTCCACGTCGCTCCAGGATGTGTGGTGTCCCATCGGGGACGACCACGTTGGCGTATAAGCATCCCCCTCCTATACTCTGCCCTTGACAAACCCTATGTGTCAACCAGGTCTACGCATACCTCGCCGAAGACTGGAGGAAGAAGAAGACCAGGGAGGAGGAAGAAAGTCGCCCACCTCACTGAAGATAGGGACGACACAACTCGCTGTGTCGTCGCTGGTGGAGGTGAGGCGAGGACCTGCCGGAGACGGAGACTGAAGGAAATATGCTGATGCATGATACGTCTCAAACGTATCTATAATTTTTGATGCTCCATGCTTGTTTTTACACCATTTGCCTTGTGTTTCGTTACACTTTATGGCGTTTTTATGCGATTTCCGGAACTAACCTATTGACAAGATGCCACAGTGCCAGTTCCCTGTTTTCTGCTATTTTTGTGTTTCAGAAATGCTACACAGGAAATATTCTCGGAATTGGACAAAACAAGTTCCAGAACCCCTATTTTTCCCGGAAGAGGACCAAAGACCGAACGAGAGTCGGAGGGGGGCCAGAGGGCAAGCACACCATGAGGGGGCGCGCCATCCCTCCTGGCCATGCCCAGGGGTGGTGAGGCCCCCCTGGTGGCCCTCTGACGCCGCCTCTCCGCCTATTTAAAGCCTTCCGAAGACCAAACCCTAAATCAATCGGCGTTTTTCCCAGAATAGTTCCACAGCTCCGCCGCCGTCGAAGACAAATTTCGGGGGACAGAAGTCTCTGTTCTGGCACCCTATCGGGACGGGGAAGTGCCCCCGGAGCCATCCATCGGTCTCCATCACCGTCTCCGCCGTCTCCATCGACCTCACCGCCATCTCCACCAACCTTGTTGTCTCCTATGATGAGGAGGGAGTAGTTCTCCCCCGGGGCTGAGGGCTCTACCGGTAGCTATGTGGTTCACCTCTCTCTCCCATGATGTGATATTTATGTGATCGTGAGCTTTGTATCTTGTTGAATTGGTAGATGTTATTATTCAGATATTATGCTACTCCTGTGCTTATTATTTGTAAACTCCGGAGATACCTTGTATCATGGTGTGAAGGTGACTAGTGTGCGCATCATGTGTATCTTTTTGGTTAATGTCTCTATGAATTGTTGGTGTTTGTTGGAACCATCTAGTGCGTTCATGGTGATAGTGGGGGACAATCTAGTTTGGGTACATACGGACTTTGAGGAGTGCTTCGTAGCCCTACGCATGATTAGTGTTCGTTTTCCATTGGAGAATTGTTTTGAGTTGCATATTGATGATAGTATCTATTGGTTCAATTATGTTATATTTGTTGAGAGTGTGTCCACTAGTGAAAGTATGATCCCTAGGCCTTGTTTCCAAGCTTTGCACACCGTTTCCTTTCAGTTTTGTTACATGTTTGCTCGCAGCGATATTTATTTCAGATTAGATTTACTACTTATAATCATCACTACTACTTGTATTTCACTATCTCTTCGCCAAACTAGTGCACCTATGCATCTAACAAGTGTATTGGGTGTGTTGGGGACACAAGAGACTTTCTGTATCGTAATTGCAGGGTTGTTTGAGAGGGATAGCTTTGACCTCTTCCTCCCTGAGTTCGATAAACCTTGGGTGATCCACTTAAGGAAAACTTGCTGCCGTTTTACAAACCTCTACACTTGGAAGCCCAACACTGTCTACAAGAACAGACGCGCGCGTAGACATCAAGCTCTTTTCTGGCGCCGTTGCCGGGGAGGTAAGGTAAAAGGTACTCGCATCCTCCTGTGTGAGTGCTCAGAGTTATTTCCTTTAGATTCTGCAATTATATCTTTTTGTTTCTTGTTTTATTTTCACTAGTTAGGCTTAATGGAAAGTAAAGAGTTCTTTAGTCTTTTTCCTGAGTTTAGATTTGAAGAGAAATTTGAAAAACCTTTGGAGCTTATTTCTCATAGCAATGTTATTAGTACGAATGCTTTGAATACCGTTAATGCTAATGCTATAGAAAAGTCTAAGCTTGGGGAAGCTGGTTTTCTTAAGCATGATATTTTTAGTTCCCCAGCTTTAGTGGAAACAGTTTGGTCTGATGATATTTTATCTCCCATATGTGATGTTTCTAATGATGCTTGTGCTCCTCATCCTTTTAAAATACCTTTGAAAATTGTCGACCGTGCTATGAATAACTGCTATTTAGGAGATGGAACTGTCCATCCTGGTGATCATTTGCTCTTTATACATGAATTATGCGAGTTGTTCCAGTGTGCAGGTATTTCGATGAACCGAGTTAAGAAGAAGCTATTCTCTTTATCACTGAAAGGCAGAGCTGAGGAATGGTATAAAACACTGAAGGATGGTCGATCTATTGACTGGGAGGAAATTGTACCGCTCTTTTATTCTAAATTCTATCCTTCTAGTGAGGTTTATAAAGATAAGAATTACATTTATAATTTCCATCCGCATGAGGGAGAAAGCATTGCCCAAGTGTGGGGAAGATTGAAGTTACTAATGCATAAATGTCCTATTCATGATCTTCCCTGTAATATTGTTATTATAAAAAATTATGCAAGGCTTTCAGGATATTACAAGGACTATCTAGATGCATGCTTTGATGGGTCTTTCACAAGCAAGGATGTTGACACCAAGTGGGGTCTGCTTGAAACAATTCAAAACAATATTGAAGGTTGGGATAGCAACAAAGGTAAAGGATCAGGTATGAATTACGAGTTTGATTGCATTAAGTCTTTCGCTGAAACTGCTAATTTTCAAGAGCTTAGTGCTAAATATGGTCTTGATCCTCAAATTATGGTTGATTGCTTTAAAGCCTTTGCTTCCCATATGAATGTTCCTAAAGGAAATGGGGACGTGTATCATGAACCTTTTAAGGACACTTGCATAGAAAGTGATATTGTTGTTGATGATTGCAATAAACATGCTCAAAATTCTAAAAGTACTACTTCCTATAAGCATGTTAATTTTTGTGGAGTACATAGACCCTGTGAACAGAGCCACAACAAGAAAGATTATTGCATCACCCACGGGAATGAAGAAACCGATATGTGGCTCAGGGCTCTAGATGAGCTTGGTGAAAAGGTTTGTGAGCTTTATCCTTTTCTTTATGAACTTTGCGATAACACGGGTCACTTTAATTTTCAGTGCCCATTTAATCGAATGAGTACCGTAAATTTGTATTGTGATGACAAGATTACTCTCAATCAGCATGATGAGCTTACTTTGTTTTTGGAGTGTGAAGAGATATCTAGAAAGATTTCTTTGGTTGATATGAGAGATGTTGATATTAATAGCACCCTTCGTGGTTGTCGTCTCTATTGTGTTAAAGATTGCCTCGCAAATACTTACATACAAAATCTTATAAAACATGATGTTTTGCCAAGCTATGATAGGACTAATAGATGTTTCTATCTTATTAATAGAGAGGAGGAATCCTCCAAAGTTTCTTCTGTTGTTTCTGTCAGTAAACCAGATTATGTGGAGAAGATGCCTTTCCCTCCTAAAGGATATGTGGAGAAGATGCCCTTCAAGTCTCTCCCTCCTAAAGGAGAGAGTAAGAAGAGTATGAAGAAGAAGAGGAGTAAAAGGCGAGAGGACACGGTATCTTCCCCTAAGCATTATGATCCTGCTATAGATTATGATAATTCTGATTGGGATGATGTTCCCATGCCTGTTACCTATGTTAGTGATCATGATTGGGAAAAGCACTCTACATTTGATATTGAAAATCTTTTTGGTACCAATTCTAAGGTTAATAATTGTTGTGCCATTAGTACTATCCATGTTCCTTCTTATGATGATATGTTTGATGAATATGCTTTGCGAAATAGTTGTTCTCCAGCTTATGATGATACCGAACCTCTAGTCTATGATGGTTACAATGATGAGTATAATGTTTTCAGTTCACCTACTTTTGAGGAGAAAATTAGTTATGATTACAATATGCCTCCTGTTTTTGATGATTATGGTGATGAGGATAATTATTCTGTTGAATCTGCTCCTACTATGATTGTTCATGTGGGGAGTATTAATTCTTTTACGCATGTGGCTCATGATAGGGATGCTTTATGTGATAGTTATATTGTTAGTTCTATTCATGATGCTACTGTAAGTTATTATGAGAGAGGGAAACATGGTTTGATGGATCTCAACAATATTGAGTTTCCCCTCTTTATGTTGCAATTCTTGAAGTTGTACTTGTTTTGCCTTCCTATGCTTTTTGCTTTGCGCTTTCATGACTTGTCTCTTTACAAGATTATTTTTCATAGGAAGTGGTTCAGATTTAAATGTCTTTCACATTTGCTTTTTGATGCTCTCTATTGCTTCAAGTTCTTATATGGCGCCTTTGCCTCAAGCTCTTTTATGGTGCCTACGTGAGCATCTTTGCAAATTACTGCGCCTAGCTCAAAGGCGTTAAAGAAAAGCACTCTTGGGAGATAACCCATTGTTTATTTTCAGTACTTTTTTCTTTTATTTGAGTCTTGGAAGTTATTACTACTGTAATAACCTCTCCTTATCCTTTTTATTTCGTTTTTCTGCCAAGAGAAGCCTCTAATTTGAGTGAGGTAAGATTTGGGGATGTTGCTGTCGTGAAACAGTTTTTGGTGCTGCACCGTAAAAATTCGTGAAAATTCTCTGTATATGTTTTGGACCTGCGATTTCTTGTGCATATGCCCCAGGTTATATCCAAACTTTCATTAGTTGAACACTTTTTGATTTGAGCAACAGAAAACCCTCTAAAAATTCGACCTTTTTCAGCTGTTCTGTTTTGACAGATTTCTGCCAATATTTGTGTTTGCCGCTTTATCGCTTTCTTTTTGAGTTCTTTTGATCACGGAACTTTTGGGGAAGTTGATACAGTAGTATCTGCTTTTTATGTGGTGGTTTTGAGTTGAAACCTGAAGAAAAAAGGGTTGATTCAATGTTATGCTTACACTAATGTTGCTAATAGAATTGTGTTGAGTTTTGTATGAAGGAAGTTTTCAAGTGTAGAGATTGGAGAATGATGAGATGAGATGAAGAATGGACAAAATCTCAAGCTTGGGGATGCCCATGCCACCCCAAGAAATACCCAAGAAGTACAAGCATAAAAGCTTGGGGATGCCCCCGAGGCACCCCTTTCTTCATCGGCAAAAATCAGGTCACCTTCAAGACACTATATTTTTATGGGATTTCTATTTTCGTGCCCCTGGTTCGGTAGTTGTACTCAGTTTTCCCCAGCCGCTTAACTTTTCCTCAGTTTTCCCCTCCCTCTAGTTTGAAACCCCTCGCAGACGCTCGGACGGGAGGGTTGCCGTCTGGTCAGAGGCCTTGACCGTTACCGGCGACGGCTAGGGAGCCGCGGTGGTTGTGAATGGACCGTTGCTTTTAAATGGTGTTGACTGTTGACCCAATGAGACACGTCAGACTGGCGGTCTGTCACTCACCCGAAGCTTTCCCCTCCGCTCGAGACTGGAAGAGCTCACACACCGCCCATCCGCCGCCACGCCGTCCTGCCCTCCTACCTTATGGCGTCGTCCGCCCCCGAGCCGCCCCCGCCCCCACCACCACCCCTGGGAGGCGGAGAGGGCTCCGCCTCCACTAGATCTACCCCTATCGCGGTAGAGTTTGTACAACCGTCTGGTGTGCTGATTATGCCCCTCAACGGCGGAGAAGATTGGGAATCGGAGGGATCTAACGCATGGATTCCATCTGGGTAAGCATCGTCTGCCTATGTGAATTAACAGTAGGCAGTTTTTGAGCGTGAATCGTTGTTGCTCAACTAACTGCGTTGCTTTTCGAATAGGATTGATCCAGCGCTGGCTTTTCGGCTGGTGGTTAGGCTGGATACTAGCTTTTTGTGTGATTCTGAACGCAATGTGAGCGGATTTTACATCCCAGTGGTGGTTGCAACTACCATCTCGTTGAGGGATTTAAAAGATAACATCTGCGCTCAGTACCCCTAGGGCGCTAGCGATTCAGTTGATTCCCAATATTTCAACAGCACGGAGGGAAGATATGTTCAACTAATTTCCGACGATGATCTGGGAATATTTTTTTGCTTTAAATGATTCTTGCCGTGTCGGTAAAATTCGTATCCATGTGGACAGGGTCCAGGCATCATCTGGTATTGGGGCATCATCAGGTGGTCGGGCATCATATCTCTCTAGTGTTGCTGCCTCTGCTAATCGTGTGCGCCGCCCCGCTCCTTGTAGGTCCACATCAGCACCATCTGTCCCCAGTGCTAGTGGTAGCCAGATCGTTCCTGTGGTCGATGTGGAGGATGATGCAGAGATTGAGGATCCATCTCCTCAAGATGATGAGGATGAGTTGATGTTTCCTGAATTGGTAGATCGATGCAGTAAGCAGGCAATGGAGGATCAATACATGGAAGATATTGCACAAGGTGCCAGATTTGATGACACTGATGATGAAGAGAAGGATGAGAACAATGATAGCCTCGTTTTAGCCGATTACGAAGGTGATGACTTGCCAACAATTGAGTGGAACAGGGAGGATCCTCAGCTTGCAGAAGTCACCGTATTTCAAACGATGATGGACTGCCGTAATGCAATTACTACATATTGCATTCTCACCAAGAATGATTATGAGGTTATTAGAAGTGAGCCAGGTAGGTTCACAGTTAAGTGCCCATACAAGAGGTGTAGGTGGAGGCTGCATGCATCCACAATGCTCAGAAGCACCGTGGTTCAGGTACTACGCCAACCAGTTGTGTATTTTAGATCACGGTGTAAAATTTGTTAACTGTTACTGACATCCCTTATAATTATGTTTCAGATAAAGAAGAACTCGGTCGACCATACTTGTCCACCTCGAGCGGGAGCGCCAAAGGGGAAATCAAAGCTAGCGAAGACTAGGTGGTTGGCAGATGCAATCATAGATTGGCTGAGAGAAACTCCATCACTTGGTCCAACAACACTCATAAAATTGATATCTGATAAGTTTAATATAAAAATACCTTACATGAGGATGTTCTATGCAAAGGAAATGGCTCTTGATAGGATCAATGGTCCATGGAATGAAAGCTTTCAGTTGCTTTACACTTTCAAAGCTGAAGTGGAGATGGCTAGTCCAGGCAGTGTTGTAGCGATAGACAAGCATACAGTTCCCTACAAATTGAAAAGCGGGAGGATAATTAAGAAGGAATGTTTTAGAAGGGCTTTTGTTTGTTTCAAAGCTTGCTGGAAAGGCTTTCTGGACGGTTGCATGCTTTATTTGGTCATGGATGCAACAGCTCTTCATGGCAGGTTTAAAGGACAGCTAGTTGCTGCTACTGCAGTTGATGGACACAATTGGATGTTCCCTGTTGCTTATGGAGTTTTGGAGGTTGAGTCAGAGGAAAGTTGGACTTGGTTTCTGCAGAATTTGCGCGACCTTATAGGTCATCCACCAGGACTTACTATCCACACAGACGCTTGCAAAGGTTTGGAGAGTGCAGTAGAAGCAGTATTCCCTGGAGTGGAGCATAGGGAATGTATGCGACACTTGGTACATAATTTTACAAAGAAATTCAAGGGTAAAGTTTATACTGACAACCTATGGCCAGCTGCATATACATGCAACATTAGGAAGCATCTATTTCATTTGGATGTGTTGTATAAACAAAAACCTGGGGTGAAGGAGTACTTGGATGAACATCATGGTAGGGTGTGGTCAAGAAGCCAATTCAATGAAATTTGCAAGGTAGACTATGTAACAAGTAACCTTGCGGAGAGTTTCAATGCAAAGGTCAAGTCATTGAAAGGGCTTATGTTGTGGCAAATATTGATAAGTTTAGGCAGATGATCATGATAAAAAGATCGATCTGCATCAAAGAATTGCAGCCACAAAATATGTTGGCCATCTCATACTCCCATCTTTGATTAAGTCTTTGCATACCAGGGCAAAACAATTGAAGATGAAATGCATGAGAAAAGGAATGGAGGCTGAGGTAACCTACACTGACAGTAAAAACAGGCAGTTGAGGTATCCAGTGAGTTTGGTTGATAGGACATGCCATTGTAGGCGATGGCAGATCCGTGGGATACCCTGCATTCACGCATTGTTTTTCATGAGTGTTATAGCGGGTGCAGAAGGTGAAGTTGATCAGTATGTGTCAGAGTATTTCTCTGTTGCCAAATTTAGGGCTGCATATGCTATGAATGTTCCTACCTTGTTGGGAAAAGACCAATGGATGAAAGTCGATCCAGGCTTCAAACTGTACTCTCTAGTTTTGACTAGACCGGCAGGCAGGCCGAGGAAGAATAGGATCAGAGCTAGTGCAGAGGGTGGTCCACCGATTCGACGACGTAAGTGCAAATGTTGTGGAACCCCTGGACACATTGCTAGGCTTTGTAAAAATCCAGTTGACCCAGCTTTTGGAATGGAAGATCAGGCGGGAGCAGCAAATGCAGAGGAGAATGAAGCAGCAATTCAACATGAGGAGATTGAAGCAATGGATCGAGAGCTGCTTGAACCGATGGATCGAGAGCTGCTTGAACCGATGGATCGAGAGCTGCTTGAACCGATGGATCGAGAGCTGCTTGAACAGATGGATCGAGAGCTGCTTGAACCGATGGATCGAGAGCAGAGGGAACAGATGGATCGAGAGGCCATTGAAGCAATGCATAGACAGCTGAGTGAAGCAATGGATCGAGAGCTGGGTGAACCGATGGATCAAGAGCAGATTGTAGAAGCAAGGGAAGAAAATGCATTAGAAGAAAGAGCACAAGCTTCGTATGATATGGTTGTCTCAGTCTTGGCACAACCCAAAGAGAAGAAGAAGAACAAGAAAGATGGCAAAAGGAAGGTAGACACCGGTAATATGCCCGGTAGGGTTACCCGGAGTAAGGTGGTGGACCCAGCGAGTCACACCAGGAGCAAGAGAAAGATTTTATTTTGAACAATTAATTTGAATTTGTATGAACAATTTGTATTGGAGATCCCTTTGTATTGAATTCGAACTAGCGTGACATTCCCAAGTTTGTATGTTGAATAATCACAATAATGTATGTGTTATTTGCAAGTTTTCTATGGTCACGCACCTCGAATAAGTTCATCGCTTAAGCCACATTTATCATTTTCTAAGTGACTAAACTCAAAAAATATAGTTTTGGGTTTAGTTTAATTCAAAATAATTCAAAACATGGTGGAACCTTCCCATGGAGTCTTGTTATGTTACCTACAACCTAGAGAAATAATAATGGAAAAGGAAATATAGAGATATGAAGTTTTTCCCAAAACCACTTCCTAGTCCATGAGCTACTAGCTATGAAGATGCAGGGCTTTCTACTCAACACACCTCCCAAATACCCACTATGCTTACAAACTTTGTCCAAATGAGTCCAAATTCGTCACACTTGTGTATCTTTGAATTGCAAACAATATCACGTCGGCCAAAATGTACTATATTGTTCAAATAACACAATCTAACAATTTTTATGCCAAAAGCTTCAATTTCCCTTACTCCCTTTATTATTTGGGTGCCCCTATTTTACTTAGTTTTACTCAGTTTTCCCCCTCCGGGTCCACTTGTTTTACTCAGTCCTACTCAGTTTTGCCCTTCTGATAAACATTTTCTCACTTTTCCCCCTCTTAGTTCTACTCAGTTTTCCTCACTGGCTGATCTCTGATTGGTCGAGATGTATGTCACACGGATCTTGGTTGGTTGATAGCTCAACATACGCTTGCACCATTGGATTATTTATGATCAGACGGCCTGTATATCTCTCTCTACCTCGATGGACGCATACAGAGAGAAGAGCAGAGCACATACCTACCAACCCTGGCAGTCGCATATTCCAGTCGCATCTTCCTCTCTCCTATTTCATGTCTTACTCTGGCGGTCGCGGCGGCGCGGATCTGCAGCGTGCGTGCGGCGACGCGGATCTAACCGTGCGTGCGGCCGCATGGAACTGCAGCGTGCGTGCGACGGCGCGGATCTAACCGTGCATGCGGCAGCGCGGATCTAACTGTGCATGTGGCCGCACGGATCTAACCGTGTGTGCGGCCGCGCGGATCTAACTGTGCGTGCGGCGGCGCAGATCTAACTGTGCATGCGGTAGCGCAGATCTAACCGTGCGGCGGCGTGGATCTAAGAGTGCCGGTGAGGATCTAACCCTCAGAAATAGTTGAAATGTCTCTCTCTGTCTCACTTTCGTTTCTCTTCTCAGATCTGTTGATGATGAAGAACACCAAGACGGCGGCCATGCCGATAGTGGTCATCGATGCCAAGAACATTAAAGCCATCGCTGCAATGATGCAGATCCAGCCTTCAATGTCAGAGCCTGCCGATGTCTCACTTCTGTTGCCCTCCTCAGATCCGTTGCTGATGAAGGACACCAAGACGGCGGCCGTGCCGACAGTGGTCATCGATGCCAAGATCATTGAAGCCATCGCCTACAACATCGCTGCGACGGCGCAGATCCAGCCTGCCGATGTCTCGCTTTCATTGCCCTCCTCAGATCCGTCGCTAATGAAGTACACCAAGATGGCGGCGGTGCCAAGAGTGGTTGTGAAGCTGCAGATCCAGCCCTCCTCCATGTCCGAGTTTGCGGATGGCGCAGATGACCACCCCTCAGCCGCCCGTCGTCCCGGCCCTTCTAGCCCATCGCTGCGTGGCCGTGTTCAACGCCGCAAATTGGGATAAATTATGATAAATTTGTATTTTTCAATTTCAAATTGGGATAAAATTGTTCGAACTACTACCTCTGTCTCAAAAAAAGCTTCTCCACTTTCTCGATGTGTCCATGTACATCCGTATGTATGATTTGAATTCTATCCCAACTTAATTGGGAAGATTGATATGTATTTGATCCGAGAGGCTGGTACATGCTTTCACTTTTGGGATCCCTTCACTTTTATAAGATGTCCATGCATGCTAAAATTATCGCGCGCATTACTTAGCACAACTAGGAAATTGTATGCCAAAATACAGTGGTTAGAGCCACACCAAAATACAGTGGTTAGAGCCATCTATTGAATAACAATTCTATACTATCTAAATCATCTACCACAACCACATAACTGCTAGGACAGGGATGACACCTAATAAAACTTCCCAGATGAATCTACTTTTCTCCTCTCCAATCACTTGAAGTTCATGTTCTAGATTTTCTACCACTTGATCAAATACGGCAAGATCTGTCTCAAGTATCAACTTCTCCTTGCGAATAAGCTCTAAATTCTTCTTTTCTTCCTCCATAATACGCTTCAGCTCGAATATCATCAGGTTTTTACAGGCCAATTCATCACCTAAATTGGCCACCTTCTCCTCCAAATCCATCCTCTGGCTACACCACTAGGTTGATTTAACTTGGTATGCAATGTACCATGGATCATCGGCTTGCCTGGCAAACTATAACAATAATGGAAAAAAGAACAACTGAAATCACTCCAACAGGCCATGGCGGCACTTCAAATTCAACGGTAGTATAGAGAGCAAAAGCTAGATACCTGCACTTCCGACGAGGTAGGAGAAGTAGAACGTGGCCACGACATGATTGAATCCCCACCCTCGCTGGTGTACCCGCTACGACCAGACATTAAGGACTATTTTGCACCTGCAAACTCCAATAAATTACGGGAACCGAATCGATTAGGGGGCGGGGGAGGCAGAAGCGGAGGTCTTACCAAGCTATACTACCAATTGGTGCGCAGAACAAATCCCGGTCGTCGTGGGCGGCGGATCTGCTTGCGGTGGACTTTCCTGCGGTGGGTACAATGCGTGCAGACGAAACAAGTGCTGGAGCCGTGGTTGACGTGCAGCGCCGCAGTCCGTCCGACGCCGCCGGGGGACAGAGCCGGCGGCGCGACGAGGCGCCGGCGATGGCTGCTCCGTCCGAGGGTGGGGAACGAACTGCCTGCGGTTCTCCGATGACTAATGAGATACACAACACTAGGTTCCAGCCATGTTTAGCATAAGATTCACTTTAGATTAAGATGCGAAAATATCACCTGCTGGGTCTAGCTTAAGAAAAATTAATTAGCGAACTTGTTGCTTCTTTCTAACTAAAAGCAGGGATATATGCCTTTTCACTAAGGGCGACCCCAGCGGTCATTGGCTGAGGCGGCCCCACAGAGCGGCTCTATATGATTTTCTCTAAATAAATAGATGACCCCAGCGGTCATTGGCTGGGGAGGCCCCACAGAGTGGCAATATATGATTTTCTCTAAATAAATAGACGACCCCACTGGTCATTGGCTGCGGCAGCCCCACAAAGCGGCAATATATGTCTTTTCCTGAAAAATACACAACCCCACTGGTCATTGGCTGCGGCAACCCTATAGAGCGGCCCCATTTGTCATTGGCAGCACCGCGTATATAATTAGGAAATAAAACAGCCCACACGTCAGGGATAGATGGATGGCTTCTCCGACGTGTCTCCTGACCCTACCCGTCAGCACCATTCAAAAGCATCGGTCAATTCACAACCACCGCGGCTCCCTAGCCGTCACCGGTAACGGTCAAGGCCTCTGACCAGATGGCAACCCTCCCGTCCGAGCGTCTGCGAGGGGTTTCAAACTAGAGGGAGGGGAAAACTGAGGAAACGTTAAGCGTCTGGGGAAAACTGAGCACAACTAAGGACCCGAGGGCACAAAAATAGAAATCCCTATTTTTATTGCTTCATGCACTATGCGTTTTTCTTGGAGCGTCAGTTGTTTTTGCTTTCAGTTTTCCTTTGTTTTGCTTGCTGCAATAAATGGTTGGATCACATCATGTTCTTTTTGGAGGAGATGAACTTCATTTTTTTTCATTGCCAAGAACACTCTAGTTTTCACTCTTATCGTTCAACGAGTGTTCTCTTTTTCTGCTACTGCGTTTAGCCTTTGTTTTTCGCATTGATTTTTTTAAAGATCTTGTTATATCCTTGTATCAAGGTGTATTTTGACCACTGGTCCATGTTGGTTTTCATCAAAAGAATTGTTTATAAAAAGTTCGAATGGTGTTGGAAAAGAGAAAAAGCTTTATGCAAAAACGTGGTACAAGAAGGAGCTTGTGTAGACTGCGGCCTAGGATTTTGCATGTCGTGCGTGATGTCTTTTTGATAGTATGCTTAGTGGTTTTGCTGTAGCATGACTTGTCTCAAATGACTGAGATTGCTTAATGAGCCTTTGAAAAAATCATGCGTTGTTTTAATTATTTGGAAGCATTATTTTGGTTTTCTCCTTTGATGCTTTATTTGGGATGACTTGGCGCATGCTCACACATATTTGACTCATACAAAGCCGCCATTGCCTCTATGATCATTTAGTTTTTGACTTTTGATGCCATCTTATGCTTCTCTTAATGATGCTTTGTCGCTCTGCATGATTATGGCCGTTATTGCTCTCTTAGTTGGTCGCTCCCAGTCTTTTGCTAGCCCTCATTTTGTACTGAGTATGAGCTCTACTCGTGCATCCAACTCCTAAAAACCAAGTTGTTCCAAAGTGTCCACCATACATGCCTATTAGCAATTTGCTATTCCAAAGTACATTTGACTTGCTTTTATCTATCCTTCAAATTAAACTCTTTTTGGTGTTATGCGAAAATTGGTCAGTAAAGCTCTCACGAACCTGATGGCACACTTTACTTTTCTCGTTTTAAAATTTTGACATTGTGGCTCTCTTATGTTGAGTTGTTATGCTTGCAAGTTGTAAGTTGGAAATTAGCCCAGCCATGCCGTCATGGGGCAAGCTTTCAACATTGCACTATCTTTCATTTGAGTTGATATCGTGATCTTTTGTTTATGGATACTCGCGGTGTGAAATGAATTGGGAATCTTGCGGGATCATGGAGTTTGTATATGTGTTAGAGAAACGCCTGGGCCGCTAATCTAAGCCATGCATAATTCATGGTGGAAATTTATAGCATGCCCATAGTGAACATTCGACGACGCATCTCACAATAAAAAGCTATACCAATGGTAAATAAAAGAGATGCCGAGGTGTTCATTGTCTGTTTGTCCTGTCATTTTGATGTGGGTTTGTTCCATGTCATCAGGCACGGAGGTACCCCGTTGGCGGTTCTCGATGATACGTGTATACTTACAATGACAAGAGCTTGCTTGGGACTCTAAGTAAAGTAGCATGAGGTTTGGGTATTCGTACTTCACAGGACACGAGGTTTTCAACTTATGATTTGTCAAGCATATGCAGCATAATTGTATTTGCATTAACTTTAACCATTCAAGATGCCTATGATGGGGGCAATGGGAGCTCAAAGCCGGTAAGTACCATAATTTTTGAAGGTTTATAAAACTTGCAATCACTGCTTCCCTCCGCGAAGGGCCTTTTTTTACTTTTATGTTGAGTCACCACCTTCTATCTTTATGCACCGTCTAAGAGAGCATAGTTGTCATTCTGAGTATAATGTGCATTGTCCCAAAGTTTTCATTGATTGATTCATATTGTTGGTTTCACTTGTTCTCAAATTACTTGTATCTAGTCGCCCTCTTAAACTTGAAGGTGTCCTATGCATTTATGTTTTGCTCTCTCATGAAGGACAGACTGAAAACCATTTGTATGTTTTTCCTTATGATTTGAACACACGTTTGACTTTTGCATTTTCATGATCTTTCATTTGTGTTCTTTTTCATGTTATAACATGGTTGCTAAGTTTCTTCTATCAAGATTATATCTTTCATGCCCATGTTTTAAGTTCTTTGATCCCAACACTCAATGCTTACTTCGATGATCAAGATTGTGTAGATGCATGTCACCTCAAAAATTATTTCTTTTGTTATCACTTACCTACTCGAGGACGAGCAGGAGTTAAGCTTGGGGATATTGATATGTCTCAAACGTATCTATAATTTTTTATGCTCCATGCTTGTTTTTACACCATTTGCCTTGTGTTTCGTTACACTTTGTGGCATTTTTATGCGATTTCCGGAACTAACCTATTGACAAGATGCCACAATGCCAGTTCCCTGTTTTCTGCTGTTTTTGTGTTTCAGAAATGTTACACAGGAAATATTCTCGGAATTGGACGAAACAAGTTCCAGAACCCCTATTTTTCCCGGAAGAGGACCAAAGACCGAACGAGAGTCGGAGGGGGGCCAGAGGGCAGGCACACCATGAGGGGGCACGCCCCCCTCCTGGCCGGGCCCAGGGGTGGTGAGGCCCCCCTGGTGGCCCTCTGACGCCACCTCTCCGCCTATTTAAAGCCTTCCGAAGACCAAACCCTAAATCAATCGGCATTTTTCCCAGAACAGTTCCGCAGCTCCGCCGCCATCGAAGACAAATTTCGGGGGATAGAAGTCTCTGTTCTGGCACCTTGCCGGGACGGGAAAGTGCCCCCGGAGCCATCTCCATCGGTCTCCATCGCCGTCTCCATCGTCACCATCGACCTCACCGCCATCTCCACCAACCTTGCTGTCCCCTATGATGAGGAGGGAGTAGTTTTCCCCCGGGGCTAACGGCTCTACCGGTAGCTATGTGGTTCACCTCTCTCACCCATGATTTGATCTTTATGTGATCGTGAGCTTTGTATCTAATTGAATTGGTATATATTATTATTCAGATATTATGCTACTCCTGTGCTTATTATTTGTAAACTCCGGAGATACCTTGTATCATGGTGTGAAGGTGACTGATATGTCTCTAACGTATCTATAATTTTTGATGCTCCATGCTTGTTTTTACACCATTTGCTTAGTGTTTCATTACACTTCGTGGCACTTTTATGCATTTTCCGGAACTAACCTATTAACAAGTCGCCACAGTGTCAGTTCCCTGTTTTCTGCTATTTTTGTGTTTCAGAAAAGTTACACATGAAATATTCTCAGAATTGGACGAAACAAAAGCCGAACGTCCAGAAATTCACCGAAGCTTCTAGAGAACCGAAGAGAAGACGGAGTGGGGCCACGAGGGCCCCACACAATAGGGCGGCGCGGCCTGGCCCCTGGACGCGCCCCCTATGTGTGAGGGCGCCTCGGCCCACTCCTGACGTTGCCCCTTCGCCTATAAAGACCCCCCGACGGGAAAAACCTAAAGACCCGATCACCTTTCCAGAATACATCGCGATCCGCCGCCGCCGTCGACCCGAAGATCGGGAGGGTCCAGAAGCTCTTCCCGGCACCCTGTCGGAGAGGGGAATCGCCACCGGAGGTCTTCTTCATCGCCATGCTTGCCTCTGGCGCGATGAGTGAGTAGTCTACCTTGGACTATGGGTCCATAGCAGTAGCTAGATGGTTGTCTTCTCCACCATGTGCTTCATGTTTAGATCTCGTGAGCTGCCTTACATGATCGAGATCACCATTATGTAATTCTACATGTTGTGTTTGTTGGGATCCGATGAATATTGGTGTTATGATTGAGTTGATGTACTAAATATTATCTTATGTTATCTCTATGTTGTTTATGATCTTGCATGCTCTCCGTTGTTAGTAGCTATCTTGGCCGAGTAGTTGCTAGTGACTCCAAGAGGGGGTATTTATGCTCGATAGTGGGTTCAGGCCTCTATTTAATCTGGGGGAGTGACATAAACCTCTAAGGTTGTAGATGTGTTGTTGCTACTAGGGGGAAAACAACATTCATATGCTCAAGGGCATATGCTTTGTTTATATTACACACTTTGCTTAATGCAATTATCTGTTGTTCGCAACTTAATACTTGTGGAGTTCTCGGATTGATTCGCCACAAGTGGATTATTAGTCATAGATGCAGTTGGATGGCGGTCTATGTATCTTGTTGTAATGCCCAGAGTAAATCTCATAGTGATCCTCTCATCATATGCATGTTGTCTTTATTCTATCAATTGCCCAGCTGTAATTTGTTTACCCAGCATGTATTATTTTATCTTATGGAGAGACACCACTAGTGAACTGTGGACCCCGGTCATATTTCCTTTATATTGCTATCACTTGTTTACTTTACTCGCACTGTTTACTTTACTCGCATATTACTATTGCTTTCCACTCGATACACTCATACCCTTTGTTTCAAGCAAACCGGTGAGATTGACAACCTCATCGTAAGTTGGGAACAAAGTATTTGGTTGTGTTATGTGCAGGTTCCACGTTGCTACTGGTTGAAGACGTGCTAACAAGTAATCGTTAACGGCGCCCTTGTTAGAGCATCACGCAGCTAGTGGGCATCACCTTCAGTCGTATTTCGTCCTCCTACTGGATTGATAACCTTGGTATCTTACTGAGGGAAAAACTTGCTGCTATATTCATCACACCTTGCTCTTGGGGTTTCCAACTGGCCGGTCATTTACTTCATTAATTACACGCCAACAAGTTCTCTGGCACAATACATCACCGCGCCATCAACAAGTTTTTCTGGCGCCGTTGCCGGGGAGGAGGAAGACTTCTGCAAGGGGAGTTTCGCACGCACATCCTTTACTTTGTTTTAAGTTTTGCTTTACTTTATTTTTACTTGCATCTTTTTATCAAAAACACAAAAAAATTAGTATCCTTGATAGTTGTTTCTGCTTGTCTGCTTTTAGTCTTGTTAGAATGAGTAATCCTGAAGTTGAAGTTTGTACCTTTAAGCAACAAGGGGGAGAAAGCTTGAAAGATGCTTGGTACCGTATTAGTAATTCCCATCATAGGTGTACAAAGAAGCATTCGACCATGATCCTCCTTAGAATTTTTTATGTTGGTATAACTAGTTGGTATAGGTACGTTCTTGATACTCTTGCAGGAGGTAATTTTCTGGGTACTCCCGCTCTTGAAGCATGCACTTTAATTGAAAGTTTAGTGGGAGTACCACCTATTCATGTTGTTAAAACGGAGGTCACTTTGGAGGAAGTTTTGGAAAAGCTTAGCTCTTTAGAAAAAGTTTGCCAAATATCCTAGATAATGCTAGCCGCGTTAATGAATTGATAGAAAGTATCGGTAAGAGAATCACCGTTTTAGAAGCTAACACTACTCTTGATAGTCAAAACCTTAGGATTGGGAAACTAGAGGAGTCCATGGAAACTTTAAGTTCAATTTTCTCTTCTCTTAAGTTTAAGAGGGAGAAAGCTTTTGGTGGAAAAGAGCAAAAATTTATGTATGTTTCCAAGGTGTCTGTGCCTAAACCGCAGCATGTTTTTAAGATTGGTAAGACTTTTAGTTCAACTAAGAGTGACTTGCAGGTTGAATCATCTTTGGGAACCTCTAAAGTGCCTAGTGTGGTAAGTGGTGATCTCGAGGAAACAGTTGATCTTAATGCTTCATCACTTGATATTACTTGATTCGCATTCTCTGCGCCTAGCTCAAAGGCGTTAAAGAAAAGCACTCTTGGAAGATAACCCAATGTTTTTACATTCAGTACTTTTTCTTTTATTTGAGTCTTGGAAGTTATTACTACTGTAATGAACTCTCCTTATCCTTTTTATTTCGTTTTTGTGCCAAGAGAAGCCTCTAATTTGAGCGAGGTAAGATTTGGGGATGTTGCTATCCTGAAACAGTTTTTGGTGCTGCACCGTAAAAATTTGTGAAAATTCTCTGTATATCTTTTGGACCTGCGATTTCTTGTGCATATGCCCCAGGTTATATCCAAACTTTCATTAGTTGAACACTTTTTGATTTAAGCAACAGAAAAGCCCCTAAAAATTCGACCTTTGTCAGCTGTTCTGTTTTGACAGATTTTTGCCAATATTTGTGTTTGTCGCTTTATCGCTTTCTTTTTGAGTTCTTTTGATCACGGAACTTTTGGGGAAGTTGCTACATTAGTATATACTTTATATGTGGTGTTTTTGAGTTGAAACCTGAAGCAAAAAGGGTTGATTCTATGTTATGCTTACACTAATGTTGCTAATAGATTTGTGTTTAGTTTTGTATGAAGGAAGTTTTCAAGTGTAGGGATTGGAGAATGATGAGATGAGTTGAAGAATGGACAAAAGATCAAGGTTGGGGATGCCCATGCATCACCCCAAGAAATATCCAAGAAGTACAAGCGTCAAAGCTTGGGGATGCCCCCGAGGCACCCCTTCTTCATCGGCAAAAATCAGGTCACCTTTCAATACGCTATATTTTTATTGCTTCATGCATTATGCGTTTTTCTTGGAGCGTAAGTAGTTTTAGTTTTCAGTATTAGTTTAGTTTAGTTTGCTGCAATAAATGGTTGGACCCCAACAAATTTCTTTTGGAGAAGTTGTCTTGCTTTTCATTTGCCAAGAACACTCCGTTTTTCATTCTTATAATTTCAACGAGTGTTCTCTTTTTCTAGAACTGCGTTTAATTTTCGATTTTCGCCTTGATTTGCATTCAGATCTTGTTATATCTTTTTATCAAGGTGTATTTTGGCCTCTGGTCTATATTGGTTTTCATCAAAAGAGGTGTTTATAAAAAGTTTGAATGGTGTTGGAAAAGAGAAAAAGCTTTATGCAAAAAAGTGGTACAAGAAGGAGCTTGTGTAGACTGCGGCCTAGGCTTTTGCATGTCGTGCTTGATGTCTTTTTGATAGCATGCTTAGTGGTTTTGCTGTAGCATGACTTGTCTCAAATAACTGAGATTGCTTAATGAGCCTTTGAAAAAATCATGTGTTATTTTAATTATTTGGAAGCATTATTTTGGTTTTCTCCTTGATGCTTTATTTGGGTTGACTTGGCGCATGCTCACACATGTTAGAATCATACAAAGTCGCCAATAGCCTTTATGATCATTTAGTTTTTTACTTTTGATGCCATCTTATGCTTCTTTTAATGTTGCTTTGTCGCTCTGCATGATTATGGCCGTTATTGCTCTCTTAGTTGGTCGCTCTCAGTCTTTTGCTAGCCCTCATTTTGTACTGAGTATGAGTTCTACTCGTGCATCCAACTCCTAAAAACCAAGTTTGCCATTGTGTCCACTATAAATTCCTATGCATGGTATTTGCAAGCCATTCCAAGTAAATTTTCATGTGCTACCTTTCAAAAAAACCTTCAAAATACTTCTCGTTTTGTGCCACTGTTTTCAGCTCATGGGGATGTAGTGGTCGGATTTGCTATCTTCCATATTGTCTTATTCCAAAAAGAAAAGAAAAAAAGAAAAAAAAAAGAAAGAAAAAAGGCACTCCTGCATGGTATGTGAATGTTGGTGGGCACCCGATGGAATCGGTTAGCCATGGTTTGAGAAAGGAACAAAAGGTGGGGAGGAGTGCCAAGCTTTATAAAAGAGCACAAAAAGTGCCAATCTCTCTCTCAAAAACTTGCTTCATTTTTGTATGGAAGATAGTAAGAACCCCATTTCTAGTCGTTGACAAAAGCAACCACGTCTCAAAACTCAAGTTTTATCCCTCTGTTTTACAGATGAAAAGCTCTAGCACATGTTTAATCACTGCTTCCCTCTGTGAAGGGCCTTTCTTTTACTTTTATGTTGAGTCACCACCTTCTACCTTTATGCACCATTAAGAGAGCATAGTTGTCATTCTGAGTATAATGTGCATTGTCCCAAAGTTTTCATTGATTGATTCATATTGTTGGTTTCACTTGTTCCTAAATTATTTGTATCTAGTCGCCCTCTTAAACTTGAAGGTGTCCTATGCATTTATGTTTTGCTCTCCATGAAGGACAAGCTGAAAACCATTTGTATGTTTTTCCTTATGATTTGAACACACGTTTGACTTTCATTGTTTCATTTTCATGATCTTATGTTTGTGTTCATTTTCATGTTATAACATGGTTGCTAAGTTTCTTCTATCAAGATTATGTCTTTCATGCCCATGTTTTAAGTTCTTTTAATCCCAGCGCACAACGCTTACATATATGGTCAAGATTGTGTAGGTGCATGTCACCTCAAAAATTATTTCTTTTGTTATCACTTACCTACTCGAGGACGAGCAGGAGTTAAGCTTGGGGATGCTGATACGTCTCTAACGTATCTATAATTTTTGATGCTCCATGCTTGTTTTTACACCATTTGCTTAGTGTTTCGTTACACTTCGTGGCACTTTTATGCATTTTCCGGAACTAACCTATTAACAAGTCGCCACAGTGCCAGTTCCCTGTTTTCTGCTGTTTTTGTGTTTCAGAAAAGTTACGCAGGAAATATTCTCAGAATTGGACAAAACAAAAGCCGAACGTCCAGAAATTCACCGAAGCTTCCAGAGAACCGAAGAGGAGACGGAGTGGGGCCACGAGGGCCCCACACAATAGGGCGGTGCGGCCTGGCCCCTGGCCGCGCCCCCTATGTGTGAGGGTGCCTCGGCCCACTCTTGACGTTGCCCCTTCGCCTATAAAGACCCCCCGACGGGAAAAACCTAAAGACCCGATCACTTTTCCAGAATACATCGCGATCCGCCGCCGCCGTCGACCCGAAGATCGGGAGGGTCCAGAAGCTCTTCCCGGCACCCTGCCGGAGAGGGGAATTGCCACCGGAGGTCTTCTTCATCGCCATGCTTGCCTCCGGCGCGATGAGTGAGTAGTCTACCTTGGACTATGGGTCCATAGCAGTAGCTAGATGGTTGTCTTTTCAACCATGTTCTTCAAGTTTAGATCTCATGAGCTGCCTTACATGATCGAGATCATCGTTATGTAATTCTACATGTTGTGTTTATTGGGATCCGATGAATATTGGTGTTATGATTGAGTTGATGTACTGAATATTATCTTATGTTATCTCTATGTTGTTTATGATCTTGCATGCTCTCCATTGTTAGTAGCTATCTTGGCCGAGTAGTTGCTAGTAACTCCAAGAGGGGGTATTTATGCTCGATAGTGGGTTCATGCCTCTATTTAATCTGGGGGAGTGACAGAAACCTCTAAGGTTTTAGATGTGCTGTTGCTACTAGGGGGAAAACAACATTCATATGCTCAAGGGCATATGCTTTGTTTACATTACACACTTTGCTTAGTGCAATTATCTGTTGTTCGCAACTTAATACTTGTGGAGTTCTCGGATTGATTCGCCACAAGTGGATTATTAGTCATAGATGCAGTTGGATGGCGGTCTATGTATCTTGTTGTAATGCCCAGAGTAAATCTCATAGTGATCCTCTCATCATATGCACGTTGTCTTTATTCTATCAATTGCCCAGCTGTAATTTGTTTACCCAGCATGTATTATTTTATCTTATGGAGAGACACCACTAGTGAACTGTGGACCCCGGTCCTATTTCCTTTATATTGCTATCACTTGTTTACTTTACTCGCACTATTTACTTTACTCGCATATTACTATTGCTTTCCACTCGATACGCTCATACCCTTTGTTTCAAGCAAACCGGTGAGATTGACAACCTCATCGCAAGTTGGGAACAAAGTATTTGGTTGTGTTGTGTGCAGGTTCCATGTTGCTACTGGTTGAAGACGCGCTAACAAGTAAACGTTAACGGCGCCCTTGTTAGAGCATCACACAGCTAGTGGGCATCACCTTCAGTCATATTTCGTCCTCCTACTGGATTGATAACCTTGGTTTCTTACTGAGGGAAAAACTTACTGCTATATTCATCACACCTTACTCTTGGGGTTTCCAACTGGCCGGTCATTTACTTCATTAATTACACGCCAACAAGTTCTCTAGCACTATACATCACCGCGCCATCAGTGACTAGTGTGCGCATCATGTGTATCTTTTTGGTTAATGTCTCTATGAATTGTTGGTGTTTGTTGGAACCATCTAGTGCGTTCACGGTGATAGTGGGGGACAATCTAGTTTGGGTACATACGGACTTTGAGGAGTGCTTCGTAGCCCTACACATGATTAGTGTTCGTTTTCCATTGGAGAATTGTTTTGAGTTGCATATTGATGATAGTATCTATTGGTTCAATTATGTTATATTTGTTGAGAATGTGTCCACTAGTGAAAGTATGATCCCTAGGCCTTGTTTCCAAGCTTTGCACACCGTTTCTTTCAGTTTTGTTACATGTTTGCTCGCAGCGATATTTATTTCAGATTACATTTACTACTTATAATCATCACTACTACTTGTATTTCACTATATCTTTGCCGAACTAGTGCACCTATACATTGACAAGTGTATTGGGTGTGTTGGGGACACAAGAGACTTTCTGTATCATAATTGCAGGGTTGTTTGAGAGGGATAGCTTTGACCTCTTCCTCCCTGAGTTTGATAAACCTTGGGTGATCCACTTGAGGGAAACTTGCTGATGTTCTACAAACCTCTACACTTGGAGGCCCAACACTGTCTACAAGAACAGACGCGTGCGTAGACATCAATGCGGCACGGTGTTGATGTAATTTCATTGTCCAGTTGGGATCCCCAAGAGGAAGGTATGATGAGCAGAGTAGCAAATTTTCCCTCAGTAAGAAACCAAGGTTTATCAGTCCAGGAAAAAGCCAAACTCCAGAAGGTGATGCTTGCTAGCCTAGTGAGCTCCAGATAATTTATAAGGCGCCTCGTCCAGGGCTTTGCTTTGCACAAGCAGCAACGTGGAACCTGCACACAACACAACCAAATACTTTGCTCCCAACTTACGATGAGGTTGTCAATCTCACCGGTTTGCTGTAAACAAAGGAATGAGCGTATCGAGTGGAAAGCAATAGTAGTATGCAAGAAAGTATACAGTGCGAGTAAAGTAAAGCGGTGATAGCAATAGGAAATTGGACCGGGGTCCACAATTCACTAGTGGTGTCTCTCCATAAGATAAATAACGACATGCTGGGTAAACAAATTACAGTTGGGCAATTGATAGAATAAAGACAACGTGCATATGTCGAGAGGATCACTATGAGATTTACTCTGGGCATTACAACAAGATACATAGACCGCTATCCAACTGCATCTATGACTAATAATCCACCCACGGGGAATCATCCGAGGACCCCGTGAATATTAAGTTGCGAACAACAGATAACTGCATTAAGCAAAGTGTGTAATGTAAACAAAGCATATGCCCTTGGGCATAAGAATGTTGTTTTCTCCCTAGTGGCAACAACACATCTACAACCTTAGAGGTTTCTGTCACTCCCCCAGATTAAATAGAGGCATGAACCCAACTATCGAGCATAAATACCCCCTCTTGGAGTCACTAGTATCTACTTGGCCAAGATAGCTACTAACAACGGAGAGCATGCAAGATCATAAACAACATAGAGATAACATAAGATAATATTCAGCACATCAACTCAATCATAACACCAATATTCATCGGATCCCAACAAACACAACATGTAGAATTACATAACGGTGATCTCGATCATGTAAGGCAGCTCACGAGATCTAAACATGAAGCACAAGGTGGAGAAGACAACCATCTAGCTACAGCTATGGACCCATAGTCCAAGGTAGACTACTCACTCATCACGCCAGAGGCAAGCATGGCGATGAAGAAGACCTCCGGTGGCGATTCCCCTCTCCGACAGGGTGCCGGGAAGAGCTTCTGGACCCTCCCGATCTTGGGTCAACGACGACGGCGGATCGCGATGTGTTTCTGGAAAAGTAATCGGGTACTTAGTTTTTTCCCGTCGGGGGGTCTTTATAGGCGAAGGGGCAACGTCAGAGGTGGACCAGGGTGGTCTCACCCATAGGGGGCGCGGGCCAGGAGCAGGCCGCGCCACCCTATGGTGAGGCCAGCCTCTGGCTCAGCTCCGACTCCTCTTCGGTGTTCTGGAAGCTTCGTTTAATATCTGGACGTTTGGCTTTTGTTTCGTCCAATTCCAAGAATATTTCCTGTGTAACTTTTCAAAAACACAAAAACAGCAGAAAACAGGAAACTGGCAATGTGACATCTTGTTAATAGGTTAGTTCCGTAAAATGCATAAAAACGCCACGAAGTGTAACGAAACACAAAGCAAATGGTGTAAGAACAAGCATGGAGCATCAAAAATTATAGATACGTTTGAGACGTATCAGCATCCCCAAGCTTAACTCCTGCTCGTCCTCGAGTAGGTAAGTGATAACAAAAGAAATAATTTTTGAGGTGACATGCACCTACACAATCTTGATCATCTATGTAAGCATTGTGTGCTGGGATCAAAAGAACTTAAAACATGAGCATGAAAGATATAATCTTGATAGAAGAAACTTAGCAACCATGTTATAATATGAAAAAGAACACAAATGAAAGATCATGAAAATGAAACAATGAAAGTCAAACGTGTGTTCAAATCATATGGAAAAAACATACAACTGGTTTTCAGCTTGTCCTTCATGAGAGAGCAAAACATAAATGCATAGGACACCTTCAAGTTTAAGAGGGTGACTAGATACAAGTAATTTAAGAACAAGTGAAAGCAACATCATGAATCAATCAATGAAAACTTTGGGACATTGCACATTATACTCAGAATGACAACTATGCTCTCTTAGACGGTGCATAAAGATAGAAGGTGGTGACTCAACATAAAAGTAAAAGAAGGGCCCTTCACAGAGGGAAGCAGTGATTGCGAGTTTTATAAACCTTCAAAAATTATGGTACTTACTAGCTTTGAGCTCTCATTGCACCCATCCTAGGCATCTTGAATGGTTAAAGTTAATGCGAATACAATTATGATGCATATGCTTGACAAATCATAAGTTTAAAACCTCGTGTCCCGTGAAGTACAAATACCCAAACCTCATGCTACTCGACTTAGAGTCCCAAGCAAGCTCTTGTCATTGTAAGTATATGCGTATCATCGAGACCCGCCAATGGGGTACCTCCGTGCCCGATGACATGGAACAAGCCCACATCAAAATGACAGGACAAACAGACAATGAACACCTCGACATGACTTTTATTTACCATTGTTATAGCTTTTTATTTTGAGATGCATCGTCGAATGTCCACTATGGGCATGCTGTAAATTTCCACCATGAATTATGCATGGCTTAGATTAGCGGCCCAGGCGTTTCTCTAACACATATAAGAACTCTATGATCCCGCAAGATTCCCAACTTGTTTCACATCGCGAGTATCCATAAAAACAGAAGATCACGATATCAACTCAAATAAGAAGTGCAATGTTGAAAGCTTGCCCCATGACAGCATGGCTGGGCTAATTTCCAACTTACAACTTGCAAGCATAACAACTCAACATAAGAGAGCCACAATATCAAATTTTTAAGAACGAGAAAAATAAAGTGTGCCATCAGGTTCGTGAGAGCTTTACTGACCAATTTTCGCATAACACCAAAAGAGTTTAATTTGAAGGATAGATAAAAGCAAGTCAAATGTACTTTGGAATAGCAAATTGCTAATAGGTATGTATGGTGGACACATTGGAACAACTTGGTTTTTAGGAGTTGGATGCACGAGTAGAGCTCATACTCAGTACAAAATGAGGGCTAGCAAAAGACTGGGAGCGACCAACTAAGAGAGCAATAACGACCATAATCATGCAAAGCGACAAAGCAACATCAAAAGCAGCATAAGATGGCATCAAAATTCAAAAACTAAATGATCATAGAGGCTTATGGTGACTTTGTATGAGTCAAACATGTGTAAGCATGCGCCAAGTCAACCCAAATAAAGCATCAAGGAGAAAACCAAATTAATGCTTCCATAAAATAAAAACAACGCATGATTTTTTCAAAGGCTCATTAAGCAATCTCAGTCATTTGAGACAAGTCATGCTACATCAAAACCACTAAGCATACTATCAAAACGACATCAAGCACGACATGAAAAAGTCTAAGCCGCAGTCTACACAAGCTCCTTTTTGTACCACTTTTTTGCATGAATTTTTTTCTTTTCCAACACCATTCAAACCTTTTTGAAACAACTCTTTTGATGAAAACCAACATGGACCAGAGGTAAAAATACACCTTGATAAAAATATATAAAAAGATCTGAACAAAAATCAAGGCGAAAAATAAAAGCTAAACGCAGTAGGAGAAAAAGAAGAACACTCGTTGAACGATAAGAGTGAAAAAGGAGTGTTCCTGGCAAATGAAAAGCAAGGCAATTTCTCCAAAAGAAATTTGTTGGGGTCCAACCACTTATTTCAGCAAACAAAACTAAACAAAACTGAAAACTAAAGACAATTGACGCTCCAAGAAAAACACATAATGCATGAAGCAATAAAAATATAGTGTGTTGAAAGGTGACCTGATTTTTGCCGATGAAGAAGGGGTGCCTCGGGGGCATCCCTAAGCTTTGATGCTTGTACCTCTTGGATATTTCTTGGGGTGCGTGGGCATCCCCAAGCTTGAGCTTTTGTCCATTCTTCAACTCATCTCATCATTCTCCAATCCCTACACTTGAAAACTTCCTTCATACAAAACTAAACACAATTCTATTAGCAACATTAGTGTAAGCATAGCAATGAATCAACCCTTTTTGCTTCAGGTTTCAACTCAAAACTACCACATATAAAGCATATACTACTGTAGCAACTTCCCCAAAAGTTCCATGATCAAAAGAACTCAAAAAGAAAGCGATAAAGAGGCAAACACAAATAGTGGCATAAATCTGTCAAAACAGAACAGCTGACAAAGGTCGAATTTTCCGAGGGTTTTCTGTTGCTCAAATAAAAAAGTGTATAACTAATGAAAGTTTGGACATAACATGGGTCATATTCACAAGAAATAGCAGGTCCAAAAGATATTCTGATAATTTTCACGAATTTTTACGGTACAGCACCGAAATCTGTTTTAGGACAGCAACATCCCCAAATCTTACCTCACTCAAATTAGAGGCTTCTCTTGGCACAACAACGAAATAAAAATGATAAGGAGAGGTAATTACAGTAGTAATAACTTCCAAGACTCAAATAAAAGAAAAAGAACTGAAAGTAAACATTGGGTTATCTCCCAAGAGTGCTTTTCTTTAACGCCTTTGAGCTAGGCTCAGTAATTTAAGAAGATGCTCACATAAGAAATATGAATGGAAGCAAAAGAGAACATCAAGGAGCAAATATGAAACACATTTAAGTCTAACCCACTTCCTATGCATAGGAATCTTGTAATAAAATAAATCAAGGAAGCACATAGTAACAAGCATGGGTAGATAAAATAAGAGCAACTTCGGAACTTTCAATATAAAGAGAGGTGTTTTAGTAACATGAAAATTCCAACAACCATATTTTCCTCTCTCATAATAATTTTCAGTAGCATCATGAACAAACTCAACAATATAAATATCACACTCACCCTCCTTTTAGCATGGAGGGCGATCAAATAAGGTATTAGTTAAAGATTTATGCTTGATGCGGCACGGTGTTGATGATTTTTCACCGTCCAGTTGGGAACCCCAAGAGGAAGGGATGATGAGTACAGCAACAAATTTTCCCTCAGTAAGAAACTAAGGTTTGTCAGTCCAGGAAAAAGCCAAACTCCAGAAGGTGATGCTTGCTAGCCTAGTGACACTCCAACAAGGGCGCCGTTAACGATAACGAGTTAGCGCGTCTTCAACTAGTAGCAACGTGGAACCTGCACACAACACAACCAAATACTTTGTTCCCAACTTATGATGAGGTTGTCAATCTCACCGGTTTGCTTGAAACAAAGGTATGAGCGTATCGAGTGGAAAGTAATAGTAATATGCGAGTAAGTAAACTGTGCGAGTAAAGTAAATATGTGATAGCAATATAAAGGAAATAGGACCGGGGTCCACAGTTCACTAGTGGTGTCTCTCCATAAGATAAAATAACACATGCTGGGTAAACAAATTACAGTTGGGCAATTGATAGAATAAAGACAACGTGCATATGTCGAGAGGATCACTATGAGATTTACTCTGGGCATTACAACAAGATACATAGACTGTCATCCAACTGCATCTATGACTAATAATCTACTTGTGGCGAATCAATCCGAGAACTCCACAAATATTAAGTTGTGAACAATAGATAACTGCATTAAGCAAAGTGTGTAATGTAAACAAATCATATGCCCTTGAGCATATGAATGTTGTTTTCTCCCTAGTGGCAACAACACATCTACAACCTTAGAGGTTTCTGTCACTCCTCCAGATTAAATAGAGTCATGAACCCAACTATCTAGCAAAAATACCCCCTCTTGGGGTCACTAGCAACTACTCGGCCAAGATAGCTACTAACAACGGAGAGCATGCAAGATCATAAACAACATAGAGATAACATAAGATAATATTCAGCACATCAACTCAATCATAACACCAATATTCATCGGATCCCAACAAACACAACATGTAGAATTACATAATGGTGATCTCGATGATGTAAGGCAGCTCATGAGATCTAAACATGAAGCACATGGTGGAGAAGACAACCAACTAGCTACTGCTATGGACCCATAGTCCAAGGTAGACTACTCACTCATCACGCCGGAGGCAAGCATGGCGATGAAGAAGACCTCCGGTGGCGATTCCCCTCTCCAGCAGGGTGCCGGGAAGAGCTTCTGGACCCTCCCGATCTCGGGTCGACGGCGGCAGTGGATCGCGATGTATTCTGGAAATGTGATCGGGTATTTAGGTTTTTCCCGTCGGGGGGTCTTTATAGGCGAATGGGCAACATCAGAAGTGGACCAGGTGGGGCTCACCATAGGGCGGCGCGGCCAGGGCCTGGGCCGCGCCCCCTGGTGGTGAGGCCGCCTCCTAGCTCCTTTCCGTCTCCTCTTCGGTTCTCTGGAAGCTTCGGTAAATTTCCGGATGTTTGGCTTTTGTTTCGTCTAATTCCGAGAATATTTCCTATGTAACTTTTCTGAAACACAAAAATAGTAGAAAACAGGGAACTGGCACTGTGGCATCTCGTTAATAGGTTTCCAGAAAATGCATAAAAATGCCACGAAGTGTAATGAAACACTAAGCAAATGGTGTAAAAACAAGCATGGATCATAAAAAATTATAGATACGTTTGAGACGTATCAGCATCCCCAAGCTTAACTCCTGCTTGTCCTCGAGTAGGTAAGTGATAACAAAGAAATAATTTTTGAGGTGACATGCACCTACACAATCTTGATCATCTATGTAAGCGTTGTGCGCTGGGATCAAAAGAACTTAAAACATGGGCATGAAAGATATAATCTTGATAGAAGAAACTTAGCAACCATGTTATAACATGAAAAAGAACACAAACAAAAGATCATGAAAATGAAACAATGAAAGTCAAACGTGTGTTCAAATCATATGGAAATACATACAAATGGTTTTTAGCTTGTCCTTCATGAGAGAGCAAAACATAAATGCATAGGACACCTTCAAGTTTAAGAGGGCGACTAGATACAAGTAATTTGAGAACAAGTGAAACCAACATCATGAATCAATCAATGAAAACTTTGGGACAATGCACATTATACTCAGAATGACAACTATGCTCTCTTAGATGGTGCATAAAGGTAGAAGGTGGTGACTCAACATAAAAGTAAAAGAAAGGCCCTTCGCGGAGGGAAGCAATGATTGAAAGTTTTATAAACCTTTAAAAAATTATGGTACTTACCGGCTTTGAGCTCTCATTGCCCCCATCATAGGCATCTTGAATGGTTAAAGTTAATGCTAATACAATTATGCTGCATATGCTTGACAAATCATAAGTTGCAAACCTCATGTCCCGTGAAATACGAATACCCAAACCTCATGCTACTCGACTTAGAGTCCCAAGCAAGCTCTTGTCATTGTAAATATATGTGTATCATCGAGAACTGCCAACGGGGTACCTCCTGCCCGATGACATGGAACAAGCCTATATCAAAATGACAGGACAAACAGACAATGAACACCTCGACATCTCTTTTATTTACCATTGGTATAGCTTTTTATTGTGAGATGCGTCGTCGAATGTTCACTATGGGCATGCTATAAATTTCCACCATGAATGATGCATGGCTTAGATTAGCGGCCCACGCGTTTCCCTAACACATATAAAAACTCCATGATCCTGCAAGATTCCCAACTTATTTCACATCGCGAGTATCCATAAACAAAAGATCACGATATCAACTCAAATGAAAGATAGTGCAATGTTGAAAGCTTGCCCCATGATGGCATGGCTGGGATAATTCCCAACTTACAACTTGCAAGCATAACAACTCAACATAAGAGAGCCAGAATGTCAAAATTTTAAAGGGAGAAAAGTAAAGTGTGCCATCAGGTTCGTGAGAGCTTTACCAGACCAATTTTCGCATATCACCAAAAGAGTTTAATTTGAAGGATAGATAAAAGCAAGTCAAATGTACTTTGGAATAGCAAATTGCTAATAGGTATGTTTGGTGGACACAATGGCAAACTTGGTTTTTAGGAGTTGGATGCACGAGTAGAGCTCATACTCAGTACAAAATGAGGGCTAGCAAAAGACTGGGAGCGACCAACTAAGAGAGCAATAACGGCCATAATCATGCATAGCGACAAAGCGACATTAAAAGAAGCATAAGATGGCATCAAAAGTCAAAAACTAAATGATCATAGAGGCAATGGCGACTTTGTATGAGTCTAACATGTGTGAGCATGCGCCAAGTCAACCCAAATAAAGCATCAAAGGAGAAAACCAAAATAATGCTTCCAAATAATTAAAACAACGCATGATTTTTTCAAAGGCTCATTAAGCAATCTCAGTCATTTGAGACAAGTCATGCTACAGAAAAACCACTAAGCATACTATCCAAAAGACATCAAGCACGACATGCAAAAGCCTAGGCCGCAGTCTACACAAGCTCCTTCTTGTACCACTTTTTTGCATAAAGCTTTTTCCCTTTTCCAACACCATTCGAACTTTTTTGAAACAACTTTTTTGTTGAAAACCAACATAGACCAGAGGTCAAAATACACCTTGATGCAAAGATATAACAAGACCTGAACACAAATCAAGGTGAAAAACGAAAGCTAAACACAGTTCTAGAAAAAGAAGAACACTCGTTGAAACGATAAGAGTGAAAAACGGAGTGTTCTTGGCAAATGAAAAACAAGGCAACTTCTCCAAAGGAATTTGTTGGGGTCCAACCATTTATTGCAGCAAACAAAACTAAACAAAACTGAAAACTAAAAACAACTGACGCTCCAGGAAAAACGCATAATGCATGAAGCAATAAAAATATAGTGTGTTGAAAGGCGACCTGATTTTTGCCGATGAAGAAGGGGTGCCTCGGGGGCATCCCCAAGCTTTGACGCTTGTACCTCTTGGATATTTCTTGTGGTGCATGGGCATCCCCAAGCTTGAGCTTTTTTCCATTCTTCAACTCATCTCATCATTCTCCAATCCCTACACTTGAAAACTTCCTTCATACAAAACTAAACACAAATCTATTAGCAACATTAGTGTAGGCATAACAATGAATCAACCCCTTTTTGCTTCAGGTTTCAACTCAAAACCACCACATATAAAGCATATAATACTGTAGCAACTTCCCCAAAAGTTCCATGATCAAAAGAACTAAAAAAGAAAGCGATAAAGCGGCAAATACAAATATTGGCAGAAATCTGTCAATACAAAAACAGCTGACAAAGGTCGAATTTTTAGAGCATTTTCTGTTGCTCAAATCAGAAAGTGTTCAACTAATGAAAGTTTGGATATAACATGGGGCATATGCACAAGAAATCGCAGGTCCAAAAGATATTCTGAGAATTTTCACGAATTTTTACGGTGCAGCACCGAAAACAGTTTCAGGACAGCAACATCCCCAAATCTTACCTCACTCAAATTAGAGGCTTCTCTTGGCACAAAAACGAAATAAAAAGGATAAGGAGTGGTTATTACAGTAGTAATAACTTCCAAAACTCAAATAAAAGAAAAACTACTGAAAGTAAAAAAACATTGGGTTATCTCCCAAGAGTGCTTTTCTTTAACGCCTTTGAGCTAGGCGCAGAAAATGTGAATCAAGTATTTTTCGAAAGAATCATTAAGATCAACTGTTTCCTCAAGATCACCACTTACCACACTAGGCACTTTAGAGGTTCCCAAAGATGATTCAACCTGCAAGTCACTCTTAGTTGAACTAAAAGTCTTACCAATATTAAAAACATGTTGAGGTTTAGGCACAGACACCTTGGGAACATACATAAATTTTTGCTCTTTTCCAACAAAAACTTTCTCCTTCTTAAACTTAAGAGGAGAGAAAATTGAACTTAAAATTTCCATGGATTCTTCTAGTTTCCCAATCCTAAGGTTTTGACTATCAAGAGTAGTGCTAGCTTCTAAAACAGTGATTCTCTTACTGATACCTTCTATCACTTCATTAACTCGGCTAGCGTTATCAAGGATATTTGGCAAACTTTTTTCTAAAGAGCCTACTTTTTCTATAACTTCCTCCAAAGTGATCTCAGTTTTAACAACATGAATAGGTGGTACTCCCACTAAAATTTCTATTAAAATGCATGCTTCAAGAGCGGGAGTACCCAGAAAATTACCTCCTGCAAGAGTATCAAGAACGTACCTATACCAACTTGTTATACCAACATAAAAATTTCTAAGGAGGATCATGGTATAATGCTTCTTTTTACACCTATGATGAGAATTGCTAATACGGTACCAAGCATCTTTCAAGCTCTCTCCCCCTTGTTGCTTAAAAGTATGAACTTCAACTTCAGGATTACTTATTCTAACAAAACTAAAAGCAAGTAAATAAAAGCGACTATAAAGGAAACTAATTTTTTTGGGTTTTTGATAAAACGATGCAAGTAAAAATAAAGTAAAGCAAAACTTAAAACAAAGTAAAGGATGTGCGTGTGAAACTCCCCTTGCAGAAGTCTTCTTTTTCCCCGGCAACGGCGCCAGAAAATTGTTGCTTGATGCGGTACGGTGTTGATGATTTTTCACCGTCCAGTTGGGAACCCCAAGAGGAAGGTATGATGAGTACATCATCAAATTTTCCCTCAGTAAGAAACCAAGGTTTGTCAGTCCAGGAAAAAGCCAAACTCCAGAAGGTGATGCTTGCTAGCCTAGTTACACTCCAACAAGGGCGCCGATAACGATAACGAGTTAGCGCGTCTTCAACTAGTAGCAACGTGGAACCTGCACACAACACAACCAAATACTTTGTTCCCAACTTATGATGAGGTTGTCAATCTCACTGGTTTGCTTGAAACAAAGGTATGAGCGTATCGAGTGGAAAGTAATAGTAATATGCGAGTAAGTAAACAGTGCGAGTAAAGTAAACATGTGATAGCAATATAAAGGAAATAGGACCGGGGTCCACAGTTCACTAGTGGTGTCTCTCCATAAGATAAAATAACACATGCTGGGTAAACAAATTACAGTTGGGCAATTGATAGAATAAAGACAACGTGCATATGTCGAGAGGATCACTATGAGATTTACTCTGGGCATTACAACAAGATACATAGACCGTCATCCAACTGCATCTATGACTAATAATCCACTTGTGGTGAATCAATCCGAGAACTCCACAAATATTAAGTTGCGAACAACAGATAACTGCATTAAGCAAAGTGTGTAATGTAAATAAAGCATATGCCCTTGAGCATATGAATGTTGTTTTCTCCCTAGTGGCAACAACACATCTACAACCTTAGAGGTTTCTGTCACTCCCCCAGATTAAATAGAGGCATGAACCCAACTATCTAGCATAAATACCCTCTCTTGGAGTCACTAGCAACTACTCGGCCAAGATAGCTACTAACAACGGAGAGCATGCAAGATCATAAACAACATAGAGATAACATAAGATAATATTCAGCGCATCAACTCAATCATAACACCAATATTCATCAGATCCCAACAAACACAACATGTAGAATTACATAACGGTGATCTCGATCATGTAAGGCAGCTCACAAGATCTAAACATGAAGCACATGGTGGAGAAGACAACCAACTAGCTACTGCTATGGACCCATAGTCCAAGGTAGACTACTCACTCATCGCGCCGGAGGCAAGCATGGTGATGATGAAGACCTCCGGTGACGATTCCCCTCTCCGGCAGGGTGCCGGGAAGAGCTTCTGGACCCTCCTGATCTCGGGTCGACAGCGGTGGCGGATCGCGATATATTCTGGAAAAGTGATCGGGTATTTAGGGTTTTCCCATCGGGGGGTCTTTATAGGCGAAGGGGCAGCGTCAGAAGTGGACCAGTTGGGGCTCACCATAGGGCGGCGCGGCCAGGGCCTAGGCTGCGCCCCCTGGTGGTGAGGCTGCCTCCTGGCTCCTTTCCGTCTCCTCTTCGGTTCTCTGGAAGCTTCGGTAAATTTCCGGATGTTCGGCTTTTGTTTCGTCCAATTCCGAGAATATTTCCTGTGTAACTTTTCTGAAACATAAAAACAGCAGAAAACAGGGAACTGGCATTGTGGCATCTCGTTAATAGGTTAGTTCCGGAAAATGCATAAAATGCCACGAAGTGTAACGAAACACTAAGCAAATGGTGTAAAAACAAGCATGGAGCATCAAAAATTATAGATACGTTTGAGACATATCAAGTTACTCTTATTGGGAGGTAGACATGGGTAGCTCCATTCTTCCTCCTCTTGATCATCACTCTCATCCTCTTTTTCATCCAATGAGCTTCCAGTTTCAACAATTTCTTCTTCCATAGGCTCCTTCAAGGCATTAGTCTCTTCCGTTGGAGAGCATCTATTAAGATATTTAAGAATATAGCCATTTTCTTCCTTGTAATTATCAAAGCAAAATTTAAGTATATCATAAACCTCATATTTATAAGGTGCATCATCAGTATTTTCAAGCAAATAAGCAAGTTCGAATGCACCCTTCCAAGCAATAAATTCTTCAATTTGTTCCACATCATAAAAGTCATAATTTCCATTAATATAAGAAGATATGGTAACATCATCATTATACTCCCATTGAAAAGGGAGGTGTTTATACCTCCTACAGCAGCAAGATTTATCAAAGCAATAAGTAACATTATAAGTAGAGCACATATTTCTAGCAATGATATACAATCTATCAATTTGTTCCCATAAGTGTTTCCCTTTTTGTGACAAGCGGTGTTCCTTGTAATATTTTTGTTGCTCTTCCGTGAACCCACCTTGCCAAAAAGATTTAGTTTCAAAGAAACCAACCATTGATAGAAAGCATGATAAAGCAAGACAATAATAGAACAACAAAAATAACAACTATAGTAGAAACTATTTTTTTTGTATTTAAACGATGCAAGCAAAAATAAAGTAAAGCAAAACTAAAACAAAGTAAAGGATGTGCGTGCGAATCTCCCCTTGCATAAGTATTCTTTTTCCCCGGCAACGGCGCCAGAAAATTAGCTTGATGCGGCACGGTGTTGATGTAATTTCACCGTCCAGTTGGGAACCCCAAGAGGAAGGTATGATGAGCACAGTAGCAAATTTTCCCTCAGTAAGAAGCCAAGGTTTATCAGTCCAGGAAAAAGCCAAACTCTAGAAGGCGATGCTTGCTAGCCTAGTGAGCTTCGGACAATTTATAAGGCGCCTCATCCAGGGCTTTGCTTTGCACCAGCAGCAACGTAGAACCTGCACACAACACAACCAAATACTTTGCTCCCAACTTACGATGAGGTTGTCAATCTCACCGGTTTGTTGTAAACAAAGGAATGAGCGTATCGAGTGGAAAGCAATAGTAGTATGCAAGAAAGTAAACAGTGCGAGAAAAGTAAAGCGGTGATAGCAATATAAAGAAAATTGGAACATGGTCCACAGTTCACTAGTGGTGTCTCTCCATAAGATAAATAATGACATGCTGGGTAAACAAATCACAGTTGGGCAATTGATAGAATAAAGACAATGTGCATATGTCGAGAGGATCACTATGAGATTTACTCTGGGTATTACAACAAGATACATAGACCGCCATCCAACTGCATCTATGACTAATAATCCACCCACAGGGAATCATCCGAGTACCCCGTGAATATTAAGTTGCGAACAACAGATAACTGCATTAAGCAAAGTGTGTAATGTAAACAAAGCATATGCCCTTGGGCATAAGAATGTTGTTTTCTCCCTAGTGGCAACATCACATCTACAACCTTAGAGGTTTCTGTCACTCCCCCAGATTAAGTAGAGGCATGAACCCAACTATCGAGCATAAATACCCCCTCTTGGAGTCACTAGTATCTACTTGGCCAAGATAGCTACTAACAACGGAGAGCATGCAAGATCATAAACAACATAGAGATAACATAAGATAATATTCAGCACATCAACTCAATCATAACACCAATATTCATCGGATCCCAACAAACACAACATGTAGAATTACATAACGGTGATCTCGATCATGTAAGGCAGTGATGGCGCGATGATGATGATGCCAGAAAGCTTGATTGCGTTTGTTGATGAAGTGAAATAACCGGCCAGTTGGAAACCCCAAGAGAAGGTTTGATGAATATAGCAGCAAGTTTTCCCTCAGTTATGAAATCAAGGTTATCAATCCAGTAGGAAAAAGACAATACTCCAGAAGGTGATGCCCGCTAGCTTCGCGACAGCTCCGGACAATTTATAGGGCGCCTCGTCCAAGCTTTGCTTTGCGAGCGGCAACGTGGAACCTGCACACAACACAACCAAATACTTTGTTCCCAACTTACGATGAGGTTGTCAATCTCACTGGTTTGCTTGAAACAAAGGAATGAGCATATCGAGTGGAAAGCAATAGTAGTATGCGAGTAAAGTAAACAGTGCGAGTAAAGTAAACAGGTGATAGCAATATAATGGAAATAGGACCGGGGTCCACAGTTCACTAGTGGTGTCTCTCCATAAGATAAAATAACACATGCTGGGTAAACAAATTATAGTTGGGCAATTGATAGAATAAAGACAACGTGCATATGTCGAGAGGATCACTATGAGATTTACTCTGGGCATTACAACAAGATACATAGACCGTCATCCAACTGCATCTATGACTAATAATCCACTTGTGGCGAATCAATCCGAGAACTCCACAAGTATTAAGTTGCGAACAACAGATAACTGCATTAAGCAAAGTGTGTAATGTAAACAAAGCATATGCCCTTGAGCATATGAATGTTGTTTTCTCCCTAGTGGCAACATCACATCTACAACCTTAGAGGTTTCTGTCACTCCCCCAGATTAAATAGAGGCATGAACCCACTATCGAGCATAAATACCCCCTCTTAGAGTCACTAGCAACTACTCGGCCAAGATAGCTACTAACAACGGAGAGCATGCAAGATCATAAACAACATAGAGATAACATAAGATAATATTCAGCACATCAAATCAATCATAACACCAATATTCATCGGATCCCAACAAACACAACATGTAGAATTACGTAACGGTGATCTCGATCATGTAAGGCAGCTCACGAGATCTAAACATGAAGCACATGGTGGAGAAGACAACCAACTAGCTACTGCTATGGACCCATAGTCCAAGGTAGACTACTCACTCATCGCGCCGGAGGCAAGCATGGCGATGAAGAAGACCTCCGGTGGTGATTCCCCTCTCCGGCAGGGTACCGGGAAGAGCTTCTGGACCCTCCCGATCTCGGGTCGATGGTGGCTGCGGATCGTGATGTATTCTGGAAAAGTGATCGGGTATTTAGGTTTTTCCCATCGGAGGGTCTTTATAGGCGAAGGTGCAGCGTCAGAAGTGGACCAGGGGGCCCTCACCATAGGGCGGCGCGGCCAGGGCCTGGGCCGCGCCCCCTGGTGGTGAGGCCGCCTCCTGGCTCCTTTCCGTCTCCTCTTCGGTTCTTTGGAAGCTTCGGTAAATTTCTGGATGTTCGGCTTTTGTTTCGTCCTATTCTGAGAATATTTCCGGTGTAACTTTTCTGAAACACAAAAACAGCAGAAAACAGGGAACTGGCACTGTGGCATCTCGTTAATAGGTTAGTTCCGGAAAATGCATGAAAATGCCATGAAGTGTAATGAAACACTAAGCAAATGGTGTAAAAACAAGCATGGAGCATCAAAAATTATAGATACGTTAGAGACGTATCAGCATCCCCAAGCTTAACTCCTGCTCGTCCTCGAGTAGGTAAGTAACAAAAGAAATAATTTTTGAGGTGACATGCACCTACACAATCTTGATCATCTATGTAAGCGTTGTGCGCTGGGATCAAAAGAACTTAAAACATGGGCATGAAAGATATAATCTTGATAGAAGAAACTTAGCAACCATGTTATAACATGAGAAAGAACACAAATGAAAGATCATGAAAATGAAACAATGAAAGTCAAATGTGTGTTCAAATCATATGGAAAAACATACAAATGGTTTTCAGCTTGTCCTTCATGAGAGAGCAAAACATAAATGCATAGGACACCTTCAAGTTTAAGAAGGCGACTAGACACAAGTAATTTGAGAACAAGTGAAACCAACATCATGAATCAATCAATGAAAACTTTGGGACAATGCACATTATACTCAGAATGACAACTATGCTCTCTTAGACGGTGCATAAAGATAGAAGGTGGTGACTCAACATAAAAGTAAAAGAAAGGCTCTTCACGGAGGGAAGAAGTGATTGCAAGTTTTATAAACCTTCAAAAATTATGGTACTTACCGGCTTTGAGCTCTCATTGCCCCCATCATAGGCATCTTGAATGGTTAAAGTTAATGCGAATATAATTATGTTGCTTATGCTTGACAAATCATAAGTTGAAAACCTCGTGTCTCGTGAAGTACGAATACCCAAACCTCATGCTACTTTACTTAGAGTCCCAAGCAAGCTCTTGTCATTGTAAGTATACACGTATCATCGAGAACCGCCAACAGGGTACCTCCGTGCCCGATGACATGGAATAAGCCCACATCAAAATGACAGGACAAACAGACAATGAACACCTTGGCATCTCTTTTATTTACCATTAGTATAGCTTTTTATTGTGAGATGCGTCGTCGAATGTTCACTATGGGCATGCTGTAAATTTCCACCATGAATTATGCATGGCTTAGATTAGCGGCCCAGGCGTTTCTCTAACACGTATACAAACTCCAAGATCCCGCAAGATTCCCAAATCATTTCACATTGCGAGTATCCATAAATAAAAGATCACGATATCAACTCAAATGAAAGAAAGTGCAATGTTGAAAGCTTGCCCCATGATGGCATGGCTGGGCTAATTTCCAACTCACAACTTGCAAGCATAACAACTCAATATAAGAGAGCCACAATGTTAAAATTTTAAAACGAGAAAAGTAAAGTGTGCCATCAGGTTCGTGAGAGCTTTACTGACCAATTTTCGCATAACACCAAAAGAGTTTAATTTGAAGGATAGATAAAAGCAAGTCAAATATACTTTGGAATAGCAAATTGCTAATAGGTATGTATGGTGAACACATTGGAACAACTTGGTTTTTAGGAGTTGGATGCACGAGTAGAGCTCATACTCAGTACAAAACGAGGGCTAGCAAAAGAGTGGGAGCGACAAACTAAGAGAGCAATAACGGCCATAATCATGCAAAGCGACAAAGCAACATTAAAAGAAGCATAAGATGGCATCAAAAGTCAAAAACTAAATGATCATAGAGGCAATGGCAACTTTGTATGAGTCTAACATGTGTGATCATGCGCCAAGTCAAGCCAAATAAAGCATCAAAGGAGAAAACCAAAATAATGCTTCCAAATAATTAAAACAACGCATGATTTTTTCAAAGGCTCATTAAGCAATATCAGTCATTTGAGACAAGTCATGCTACAGCAAAACCACTAAGCATACTATCAAAAATACATCAAGCACGACATGCAAAAGCCTAGGCCGCAGTCTACACAAGCTCCTTCTTGTACCACTTTTTTGCATACAGCTTTTTCTCTTTTCCAACACCATTCAAACTTTTTTGAAACAACTCTTTTGATGAAAACCAACATGGACCAGAGGTCAAAATACACCTTGATAAAAATATATAATAAGATCTGAACAAAAATCAAGGCGAAAATCGAAAGCTAAACACAGTTCTAGAAAAAGAGAACACTCGTTGAAACGATAAGAGTGAAAAACGGAGTGTTCTTGGCAAATGAAAAGCAAGGCAACTTCTCCAAAAGAAATTTGTTGGGGTCCAACCATTTATTGAAGCAAACAAAACTAAACAAAACTGAAAACTAAAAACAACTGATGCTCCAAGAAAAACGCATAATGCATGAAGCAATAAAAATATAGTGTGTTGAAAGGTGACCTGATTTTTGCCGATGAAGAAGGGGTGCCTCGGGGGCATCCCCAAGCTTTGATGCTTGTACTTCTTGGATATTTCTTGATGTGACATGGGCATACCCAAGCTTGAGATTTTGTCCATTCTTCAACTCATCTCATCATTCTCCAATCCCTACATTTGAAAACTTCCTTCATACAAAACTAAACACAATTCTATTAGCAACATTAGTGTAAGCATAACATTGAATCAACCCTTTTTGCTTCAGGTTTCAACTCAAAACCACCACATATAAAGCATATACTACTGTAGCAACTTCCCCAAAAGTTCTGTGATCAAAAGAACTAAAAAAGAAGGCGATAAAGCAGCAAACACAAATATTGGCAGAAATCTGTCAAAACAGAATAGCTGACAAAGGTAGAATTTTTAGAGGGTTTTCTGTTGCTCAAATCAAAAAGTGTTCAACTAATGAAAGTTTGGATATAACCTGGGGCATATGCACAAGAAATATCAGGTCCAAAAGATATACAGAGAATTTTCACAAATTTTTACGGTGCAGCACCAAAAACTGTTTCAGGACAGCAACATCCCCAAATCTTACCTCACTCAAATTAGAGGCTTCTCTTGGCACAAAAACAAAATAAAAATGATAAGGAGAGGTTATTACAGTATTAATAACTTCCAAGACTCAAATAAAATAAAAATAACTGAAAGTAAAATATTGGATTATCTCCCAAGAGTGCTTTTCTTTAACGCCTTTGAGCTAGGCGCAGAAAGTGTGAATGAAGTAATATCAAGTGATGAAGCATCAAGATCATAATTTGCTTTAAGAATAGAGTCAAAAAGTAATTTATTTCTCTTTGTAGGGAAGTGTTCCATACCTTTCTTGAGTGGGAATTGATATTTGATGGTGCCTTCCCTCATATCAATGATGGCACCTACAGTTCGAAGAAAAGGTCTTCCCAAAACAATAGGACATGAAGCATTGCATTCAACATCCATGACAAGAAAATCAACGGGAACAAGGTTATTGTTAACCATAATAAGAACATCATTAATCCTTCCCAAAGGTTTCTTCTTAGCAACATCAGCAATAGGAACATCATAATAACACTTTTCAAGTGGTGGTAAATCAAGCATGTCATAAATCTTTCTAGGCATGATAGAAATACTAGCACCTAGATCACATAAAGCATGACAATCAAAACCATTAACATGCATATCAATGATGGGTTCCCAACCATCTTCTAACTTCTTGGGAATAGAAGCTTTTTGCTTCAACTTTTCATCCCTAATTTTCATGAGAGCATTGGTAATATGCTTAGTAAAAGCAACATTTAAAGAACTAACATTAGGAGTCAAAGCAAGCTTTTGCAAGAACAAAATAACTTCAGATATATTGCAGCCATCAACATCATTAAAGGAAATAGAGCTATCATCTCCTACACTCCGAAAAATTTCAGCACTCTTTTGAGAAAAAGTTTTAGCTGTTTTAGGCTTTTTAACACTAGGAGTAGGAGTTTTCTCTACACCAATCAAAGTAAGAGGATTGCTAGCATTTGGAATAACATCATTAGAGGTAGTAATGGTACATACCTTCATCTTTCTAGCCATCTCATCTTCTCTTTCCCACCTGGCATGCAATTCTGCTAGCATCCTAACATTTTCATCAATTCTAACTTGGATAGCATTAGCAGTAGCAAAAGGATCAGGCTTAGCGGACATTCTGTTAACCAAAGAAGATTGCACATTAGACAAAGACAAAATATCGGTTTCAGCTTTGGAAACCTTAGCTTGCAACTCACGAATAGCCTTGTTTAAATTTTCAAGTTGATGACTAATAGTCCTCAACAGAGCTGATTGCTCCTCCATAGTCTTGGTGAAAGCCTTGTTCTGCTCATATTGCGCCTGCATAAAATTCTTGGTAGCCTTTTCAAGTTCAAAAATTCTTTCTTCACTAGGCATTTTAGGTCTACCAAGATAGCTATTATCACCATTAGAAGGAAACGGCCTATAATTGTTACTACCAAAATTGTTCCTATAAGCATTGTTGTTGAAATTATTATTTCTAATGAAGTTTACATCAACATGCTCTTCTTGAGCAACCAAAGAGGCTAAAGGAACATTATTAGGATCTACATGAGTTCTATCATTAGAAATCATAAGCATAATAGCATCAATCTTATCACTCAAGAAAGAGGTTTCAACCGAATTTACCTTCTTACCTTTTGGAGCTCTCTTGGTGTGCCATTCAGAGTAATTTACCATCATATTGTCGAGAAGCTTTGTTGTGGCGCCCAAGGTAAGGGACATAAAAGTGCCTCCAGCAGCTGAATCCAATAGGTTCCTTGAAGAAAAATTTAGTACTGCATAAAAAGTTTGGACAATCATCCAAGTAGTCAGTCCATGAGTGGGACAATTCTTTATCATAGATTTCAGTCTTTCCCAAGCTTGAGCAACATGTTCATTATCAAACTGGCTAAACTTCATAGTATTGCTACGCAAAGCTATAATCTTAGCAGGAGGATAGTATCTACCAATAAAAGCATCCTTACACTTAGCCCATGAATCAATACTATTTTTAGGCAAAGACAGCAACCAATCCTTAGCTTTTCCTCTCAAAGAAAAAGGAAACAACTTAAGCTTAATAATATCACTTTCTACATCCTTATATTTCTGCATCTCACATAGCTCAACAAAATTGTTGAGATGAGCTGCAGCATCATCAGTACTAGCACCAGAAAATTGCTCTTTCATAATAAGGTTCAACAAAGCAGGCTTAATCTCATAAAAATTTGCAGTAGGAGCAGGTGGCGCAATAGGAGTGCAAATAAAATCACTATTATTAGTGCTAGTAAAATCACACAACTTGGTGTTTTCAGGAGTAGCCATTCTAGCAAAACTAAAAGCAGACAAGTAAAAACAACTATAAAGGATACTAATTTTTTTTGTATTTTTGATAAAATGATATAAGTAAAAATAAAGTAAAGCAAAACTTAAAACAAAGTAAAGGATGTGCGTGTGAAACTCCCCTTGCAGAAGTCTTCTTTTTCCCCAGCAATGGCGCCAGAAAACTTGTTGATGGCGCGGTGATGATGATGCCAGAAAGCTTGATTGCGTTTGTTGATGAAGTAAAATAACCGGCCAGTTGGAAACCCCAAGAGAAGGTTTGATGAATATAGCAACAAATTTTCCCTCAGTTATGAAACTAAGGTTATCAATCCAGTAGGAAAAAGACATTACTCCAGAAGGTGATGCCCGCTAGCTTCGCGACAGCTCCGGACAATTTATAGGGCGCCTCGTCCAAGCTTTGCTTTGCGAGCGGCAACGTGGAACCTGCACACAACACAACCAAATACTTTGTTCCCAACTTACGATGAGGTTGTCAATCTCACCGGTTTGCTTGAAACAAAGGAATGAGCGTATCGAGTGAAAAGCAATAGTAGTATGTGTGACACCCCAACTTTTGTAAACATGTTTAAGCAAAGTTTAGAAAGGCAAAAATGAGGGCCAACAAAAACTTTTTGCAGTTAATCAAACCTACTAAAACTTTTGTGCATGTTTGACTTGTTTGTTGTGTCTGTTAGAATTGATTTCTGAAATAATATTGTTAACCAACACAATTCTTGTGCTCTTGATCATGTCGCACTAAAAACTATTTTGTAAATATATTATCTTGGCAACCTCTCATTTTCTAAAATGATTTGACTTCCCCAAAACAAATTGCCAAGATTCTTTTGACACAAAGGTTTTTCCAAAAACTAAGTCTTCATAAAATCTATAGGGATCTTTAAGATGGTCCCACTATCTTGCAAAACTAATATTTTATAGGCTTATGCTTTATAAGAACTTTTCCAAATGTATTTGTAGTATATAGGAGAAAACTTTTATAAAGGGGATATAATGTCTCCATTCTTTTTAAGAAAATAAAGGTAACCAAAGCTATGGTATCTCCCACAAAACTCTTTTCTTCCTCAAAGCCATTTTCAAAGTTATTTTTTCATGACATGATCATCTTGAGAGCACAATGCCCTTATAGAACTTTTCTTGTGTTGTTTGGTTGTTAGCATGTGTTGATCTGTGTTGGCCTTGTTAGAATTCTTGTGTGGTAGTATTACCTACTTAGGTCTGTGACCCAACACTTTACCTTTAGTTTTTACCTAATAAGGTTTTTGCTTATCTTTAGCTCTGAACACTATCTTCCTGGCATAAAATTGGAGACCCTAAAAAAAATCACATCTTGAAACTCATCTTCTTCTTCAACCCTTATGCCCACCCCTACCACCTCCCCTATGCAAAACTCATTCTATTTCCTTCTCATTCATTCTTGAGCTACTTGTAGATGTGCATAGCTCAATCAAAACCTTGTGCCTTCATATCTAGCAAACTCTCATTCTTTATTTGGCTTTTCCCATGTCTCCTTGACACAATAAGTACTCATCATGATTCCCACTTTAATTTCCCAAAAATCATCATCTTTTTAAACAAAACCATATGTCTATATGACCTATGGAACTTCCTTCTCTTTTGTTAAAATTCTTCTTCTCTTCCCTCATTTTATTCTACTTCTTCTTATGGAAAATTCATGGAACACCTCGATCTCATTTGTTTCCTTTTATTTTAAACTAATCTAGTTTTCTCTCTATAATATGAGACCTTGGTGATCATCTCAAAAACTCTCACTCCGATGTCTATGACTTTGCATCTCTCTCTCTCTCTCTTCCTCTCATCTGTTGTTTTCTTCCAAAAATTTGATATTCACAACTACCCAAAGCAACCATTTGAGACTCAAACCTTTGCACTACATATTTTCTCTCCCTCAAATGGTTTCCTAAAAATATCTTATTCCTAGATTTTGAAAACCCCTCAAATACTCCTGCCAAACACTTTTTAGATCAAACAAAATTCTCTCCTCTAAGAATTCATGGGTTGGGTAATAGACCTCCACCCAAAATCTGCACCTATTGCAAATTCTATTTTCTCTCATCTCTTACCCTTGTTCAAAATTTGGTCCATTGCATCAAACCCCATTCATTCAAAATTCATCTATTTGAATGAATTATCCTCTTGCCCTTTTTGAACCACAACTCAAGTACTTTTTAAAATCTCGAAAACAAACTACTTTGACCATCCCAAAGTTTCTTCAAAAACCCTATCTCAACATTTTGTTGCACCCCTAACTTTTTGAATTGTTTGGACTCCCTCTATGTTCAAAATTCAGCCAAGTTTCGTTTTGAATTTCTTTTAAAACCGGAAGCCCTCACCCTTTCTTTTTTTCTCTTTGGTTTCTCACGCAAGCCCAGCCCAAACTTCTGGCCCGATCCCTCCCTTGCACCCTTCACGTTGGCATCAACAGGGGGAGGTTGATCTCTGTCTCCGTGTCACGTTTTCTTTCCAGGGGATGCTGCCTCTCGCTCAGACCTAGCCCTAGCACGCCCTGAGCCCCTCCTGACGCCAGCCCTACCACGTCACCCCCGAGGTCACCCAAGTGACGTCTGCCCTCGCTCGAGGATTGGCCGAGACCATCGCCCCTCCAACACTATAAAACCCCCCCACCCCGAGCCACTCTCCCTCACTCCACTTCTCACCTCCCCACTCCTCTCACAGGCGCGGGAGCGCTGCCCTCCTCTCCCTCTCGCTGCAGAGAGCGAGGGAGAGAGAGCCGAAGCTATCTGCGAGGCACCGAGGAGGTGTCCGCCCTCTCCCCGCTCACCCCGGCCTCCTTTCACTCCAAAAACCCTCCCACTAACCTCTGCTAACCCCCACGAATCTTTTACCTGCGCAGAGTTCGCCGGAAACGCCGCCGTCGAGCCGTTCCAGGAGCGCCGCCGTCGGAGGAGAAGACCGGACTACCCGCAGGAGCCGACACCCCTGCGCTGTAGACACCGCCCGAAGCCGCCCTGAACCCCTGCTAGACCGCCGCCGCCCCCGCCGACCCTCGCTGGACCCTCTCCGACGCCGGCCAGCCCCTCCCGGTGAGCCTCCCTGCAACCCGTATGAGCTAGGGTTTCCCGTCGCTCACGTACATGTTAGATGAGGAAGACAGACGTCGGCCGTCCGATGCCCTTTAATCCAACAGCCCACGCTTGCAGATACCCCTTCGGGTTTAATAGGCGCCGACAGGCGGGCCCCGCCTGTCAGCCCGCCTTTTTTTTCCTCCCGCGCCCGGGGTACGCTGTTGGGCCGGCCTGGCTTCGTTCCCGGCCCGTTTCCAGAACGCGATCCACCTAGTTTTTTTTTACGGAAATACTTTTAACTTTTGTTCAAAAACTGCTGGCTTTAAATTTGAATAACTTCAAATCTACAAATCTGTTTGGCCTGAAACCAACGTCCCTAGATTCCAAATTTAATTATCTATTTGTTAGTACTATCCCCACATCTGCTTGCTCTATGTTTATTTTATGGAGAATTATTTATTGTGCTTTAGCATTGTTTGGTCTTTATTACAAAATATGAAACTCTAAAATACTTTCAGGTTTCAGTTAAATTGACCACATTACTTGGGTCAAATTGCAGAACTTTAAAATTAAACTTTTTTTCAAAACCCACTAGTCTCATGCCTATAGACTTTGTGTAGGATTATTGGTGTCCCGTGCATAGTTCGAATTTTGTATTATTTTCAAAAATGGATCAAATATACTTAACCTAATGTTGAAAATAGTTAGTCCTTGTCTCTGAAGCTTTGAACCTTGTGTGTGCACTACCATGTTTTCAAAAATATGTGTATTTGTTGTTTGCCAAAAACTATACTCTAGGTATAGTAGTATTTCTAATTCTATAATCTTAATGTTTGAAACCCTAAAATTTTGACAAGACTTTGCCGCCACCTTGTATATAAATGAACCTTCAGCAAAAACTTGATTGTTCGTGTTCTTGTTTAAATTATGGTGTGTGGTTTGGTGTGTATGCTTGTATGTTGATTTTTGTGCCTTATTTTTCCTTTTTGCGATGCTAGACCCGACCATTGACGAGTTTGGTGAGGAAGACGTTGAAGAATTTGAAGACAACCAGGGACAAGCCACCCAAGGCAAGCCACCTTTACTTGTTGCATATCTTGATCCCAATTTTATTTATGCAAGTTTTCCCTTTATGATTACTTCAAAGGTGCATTGTTTTATAATTGCTATTACCTCTTGATAGCGATTCATTTGCGACTAGGCTCCACTAGTCACTTGATATCATCTTTAAGATGACACCCCTTGATACCTACTTACTCCATAATTTAGTAGTAGCTTGATGCTTACTATCATGTCACCCCTTGTAGCCTTGTTAGTGGAGCAAAAACTCTAGGATGGGACACTCAAGAACTTTCGGGAAATGTTTTTTTAAAAACCTTGATGAGGTTTTGGCCTTACCAAGTGTAAGTTTGAAAGGAAAACTTGTTGAAGTTTTGACAAAGAGGTTTTGGCGGAAAGGTGGAGTTTTTGGAAAAATAACACATGGTTCTATGTAATTGAACGGATCCAACCTTCCCGTGCAACCACATTACTCCAGAATGGGACGGGGCTTAGTCCGTAATTTATTTGTCTTAGTATGGGCTACCTCACAACTCTATAAGGGTGTTTGATCCCTTGAAGCCGGGTTGCTATATTTTGGGGCAATACACCGTAGTTGCCTACGGCCGGACGATACTACGGGTCTCTTGACGTGGCGATGGTGTAGTGGAGGAGGAGACTACCATGGTGCCAGAGAGGTTAAGCCCGTAGGGTAGGTGCCTATACTAGGATGACTAAGTGAAAGGCTTTGATTGATTATCCGAAGCCCGCATACTTGTATGACGGTCCGTGGTAAAGTCCCGGCGGATGTATCAAATGATGTGGGTAAAGTGTACACCCTCTGTAGAGTGTAAATCTATTTGAATAGCCGCGTCCGTGGTCATGGACAGTTGGGATGTCTTTACTTAGCTGTGTTGGTTTTGTTTTAAAAAAGTTTTCTCGGAAAAAAAGAAAAAGAAAAAGGAAATGGTTTGGAGTACCGATGGGGTACTACCGTGGAGGTGGAAATTGAGTAAAGGAAATGACAACTTGGGTGACCCTTCCTAGAGGTTTTACTAGAAGTTGTTTTGGAAAATGTTTTAATAAGGATATAGAAGTGTCGTCGATCATGTTTCTTAACATGCTATATCGACATGAGAAAGTTTTAGAAATAAACCTAGCATAGAGCCACCCTTGCTACAAGCCATACTAGCATACCTCTTGCATATTGTTCCTCTTAGGTGGTTTGCGAGTACAATTCCACAATGTACTCACGGCTTTGTCCCTGGCTATTTACTTGGTCAGACCTCGATGACTATGAGGAAGATGAAGGTTTCGATGACGACTTCGCGAACTAGGCCGTTCTCCCGGTCAGCTGCCTGTAGGGTTTAAGGCATGACTAGGGCCCGACGATGATGCTACTTTTATCCGCTGTGTTATGTGTTGAACTTCGCCTTCAAGGCATTTGATGTAAGACTTGGCCATGATGCCATTGTTGTAAGACTATTTTCGGTTGTATGGATGATGTACTTTGATTACCAGTTCGGTTATGTGGATTCATGAGCATTTCTGGGATCATGAATTGCATGCAATAACGGGTGTTTTCGGACAAGCGGTCCGGGGCCCCCACAGTATGCGAGTAAAGTAAACAGTGCGAGTAAAGTAAACAGGTGATAGCAATATAATGGAAATAGGACCGGGGTCCACAGTTCACTATTGGTGTCTCTCCATAAGATAAAATAACACATGCTGGATAAACAAATTACAGTTGGGCAATTGATGGAATAAAGACAACGTGCATATGTCGAGAGGATCACTATGAGATTTACTCTGGGCATTACAACAAGATACATAGACCGTCATCCAACTGCATCTATGACTAATAATCCACTTGTGGCAAATCAATTCGAGAACTCCACAAGTATTAAGTTTCGAACAACAAATAACTGCATTAAGCAAAGTGTGTAATGTAAACAAAGCATATGCCCTTGAGCATATGAATGTTGTTTTCTCCCTAGTGGCAACATCACATCTACAACCTTAGAGGTTTCTGTCACTCCCCCAGATTAAATAGAGGCATGAACCCACTATCGAGCATAAATACCCCCTCTTGGAGTCACTAGCAACTACTCGGTCAAGATAACTACTAACAACGGAGAGCATGCAAGATCATAAACAACATAGAGATAACATAAGATAATATTCAGCACATCAACTCAATCATAACACCAATATTCATCGGATCCCAACAAACACAACATGTAGAATTACATAATGGTGATCTCGATCATGTAAGGTAGCTCACGAGATCTAAACATGAAGCACATGGTGGAGAAGACAACCAACTAGCTACTGGTATGGACCCATAGTCCAAGGTAGACTACTCACTCATCACGCCGGAGGCAAGCATGGCGATGAAGAAGACCTCCGGTGGTGATTCCCCTCTCCGGCAGGGTGCCGGGAAGAGCTTCCGGACCCTCCCGATCTCGGGTTGACGGCGGCGGCGGATCGCGATGTATTCTGGAAAAGTGATCGGGTATTTAGGTTTTTCCCGTCGGGGGGTCTTTATAGGCGAAGGGGCAGCGTCAGAAGTGGACCAGGGGGCCCTCACCATAGGACGGCGTGGCCAGGGCCTGGGCCGCGCCCCCTGGTGGTGAGGCCGCCTCCTGGCTCCTTTCCGTCTCCTCTTCGGTTCTCTGGAAGCTTCGGTAAATTTCTGGATTTTCGGCTTTTGTTTCGTCCAATTCCGAGAATATTTCCTATGTAACTTTTCTGAAACACAAAAATAGCAGAAAACAGGGAACTAGCACTGTGGCATCTCGTTAATAGGTTAGTTCCAGAAAATGCATAAAAATGCCACGAAGTGTAACGAAACACTAAGCAAATGGTGTAAAAATAAGCATGGAGCATAAAAAATTATAGATACGTTAGAGACGTATCAGGCAGCTCACGAGATCTAAACATGAAGCACAAGGTGGAGAAGACAACCATCTAGCTACTGCTATGGACCCATAGTCCAAGGTAGACTACTCACTCATCGTGCCGGAGGCAAGCATGGCGATGAAGAAGACCTCCGGTGGCGATTCCCCTCTCCGGCAGGGTGCCGGGAAGAGCTTCTAGACCCTCCCGATCTCGGGTCGACAACGGCGGCAGATCGCGATGTGTTTCTAGAAAATTGATCGGGTACTTAGGTTTTTCCCGTCGGGGGGTCTTTATAGGCAAAGGGGCAGCGTCAGAGGTGGACCAGGGTGGTCTCACCCATAGGGGGCGCGGGCCAGGGGAAGGCCGCGCCGCCCTATGGTGAGGCCAGCCTCTGGCTCGGCTCCGACTCCTCTTTGACGTTCTGGAAGCTTCGTTTAATATCTGGACGTTCGGCTTTTATTTCGTCCAATTCCGAGAATATTTCCTGTGTAACTTTTTTGAAACACAAAAATAGCAGAAAATAGGGAAGTGGCACTGTGGCATCTTGTTAATAGGTTAGTTCCGGAAAATGCATAAAAATGCCACGAAGTGTAACAAAATACTAAGCAAATGGTGTAAGAACAAGCATGGAGCATCAAAAATTATAGATACGTTTGAGACGTATCATATGCCCTAGAGGCAATAATAATATTGTTATTATTATATTTTTTGTTCATGATAATGTTTATATTCCATGCTAGAATTGTATTAAGCGAAAACAATAATACTTGTGTGGTTTATGAACAACACTGTGTCTCTAGTATGCCTCTACTAGACTAGCTTATTGATTAATGATGGTTAAGGTTTCCTAACCATAGACACGAGTTGTCAATTAATAATAAGGTCATGTCATTAGGAGAATGACGTGATGGACACACCCAAATTAAGCAAAGCAATTAGATCATGTCATTGTGTTCATCTTTGCGAAGCTTTTTCCTATGTCATGTATTGTATTACTTAGACCATGAGATAATGCAACTCCCTAGTACCGAAAGAGAGCTTTGAGGTCATCAAACGTCACTCTATGAGAGGGTGATCATAAAGGTGTCTCTCAGGTAATTGGAAAGTATATGTTGGGTTATATGTATCGAGATGGAATTTGTCTCTCCCGAGTCGGAGAGATATACTTTGGGCCCACTCGGTAATCGATATCAACACCGCTTGCAAGCACATGGTTAAGGAGTTAATCACAAAGTGATATTGGATTACGGAATGAGTAAAGTACTTGTTGTGAACGAGATTGAACTAGGTATGTCGATACCGACAATCGAATCTTAGGCGAGTAAAATATCGCGAGACGAAGGGAATACAAATACGGGATTGATTGAATCCTGACATCGTGGTTCATCCGATATGATCATCGCTGAGTGCGTGGGAGTCAATATGGATTTCCAGATCCCGCTATTGATTATTGATGGAGATCATGTCCGCGCATTCTCGAACCCGTAGGGTCACACACTTAACGCAAATCAATGCTAGGGTAGTCTCGAGATTTATGGAAATAGTTTCAGAGAGTTGCGGAATTGTTCTGGATGGAAAATATAATATTTATTAATTAAATAAATTAATAAATATTAAACGATATTTATTTAGTAGAAATAAATAAAGAAATAATGAAAAAAGAGGCTAAAGAGAAAAAGGGGGGCGGCGGCCAGGGAGCGTCCTGGCTCGCTCGCCTCGATCGAGCGGAGCAGCCAGCGTTGCCCTGGCACGCTCGCTTGCCTGCTTCCCGGCTGGGCCTCTTGGCCTTTTTGGTCCGGTCACACTTGGCTCCCCTGGGCCGGCGGCTCGCTGTGTCCTAGCGGCTGAGCATTAGACGCTCGCTAGCGTTCCAGGCACGCGCGCCCACCTGATCGATGCGATCGATCGGCGGCGGCAGCTTAGCCTCGCGTGGGTTTGCATGTGCTACGCGTCTGCTGTTTAACCTAGCCCCTAGTACAAGGTATGGGATGCCTATAAAAGAACTAGGATGCCAGCCATTTCAGCACGACCTAATTCCCACGGAGCTGCTGCCCGGTTTCTAAAGCCTCTTTTTCCCGTTCTTCTTCCACTACGCAAACAGGCGAAGCCCTGTCGGCGCATACTCTCCATCATAGACACCACGTCGTCGTGATGTCGATCCCATCTACCACTCCACCATATCTCGCTGGACCGGGAAGGCGGAGTCATCGCTGCGCTGTACGTGTGCAATGCTCGGAGGCGCCGCCCGTTGTGGCACTTGGATCGGATCGGATCGCGAGGAGGAGACGCTAGTACGACTACGTTGACCATGTTCATCTGAACGTTTCCGCTGTGCGATTTACAAGGGTATGTAGATCTAATCTCTCTCGCTCATTGTTTTTCATCTCGTAGATCAGATCTTGGCTTGTTCTTGTTCATCTTCGTAGGAAATTTTTTGTTTTCTATGCTGTGAAACCCTTCAGTGGTATTAGAGCGAGATCTATGCGTAGATGTTTTACACGAGTAAAACGCAATAAGTTTGTTGCGGGCGTTGATGTTTTCTATTGCAAACCTCTACTTTGTGTACTTCTTATGGCACGGCATAGTGAGATCGAAGCGGTCCAGGCCAACCTTACGCGACCTCATTCTCGAGACCGGCTCCGCACTTGACGTGTGGCTTGTTCCACACATGCGGCTGGTGGATGCCAGTTTCTCTCACTATAGTTGTCATGGGATTTACAATGAATGTTGGTAACCATAATATCACCGTTGTGGCTTTGCGTAGGTAAGAACTGTTATTAAACGTAGCTCCCATAAGCCACGTAAAACTTGCAATCAACAAATTAGAGGCGTCTAACTTATTTTTGCAGGGAGTGTTTGTGATATGGTATTGCCACAAGATGTGATGTGTATATTGATATATGTGATGTATGCAATGATCATGTTTTGTAATGTTTAATGACTTGCATGTCGATGAGTTCACAACCGGCAGGAGCCATATGGTTGTCTTTATAATTTTGTATGACCTGCATGTCAACTTCTTATACGCCATATAATAGCTTTACTTTATCACTAAGTAGTTAGCAATAGTCATAGTTGCTATTCGTGGTGGAGGCAATCATGGTGGAATGATGGAGATCATGCCGGTGCGCACAAGATGATGATCAATGCGCAAAGATTGGCTATACCATATCACATATTGTATATGCATGTGATGTTTATCCTTTATGCATCTTATTTTGCTTTGATCGCGACGGTAGCATTATAAGATGACCCCTCACACTTAATTTCAAGATAAAATGTGTTCTCCCTTCGTATGCGCCGTTGCGAAAGATCGTTGTTTTGAAGCATCACGTGATGATCGGGTGCTATAAACTCTACGTTCACATACAACGAGTGTAAGCCAGATTTACACATGCGAAAATACATGGGTTAAACTTGACGAGCCTAGCATGTACAGACATGGCCTCGGAACACACGGACCGAAAGGTCAAGCATGAGTCATATGGATGATATGATCAACATGTTGATATTCATCATTAAAGCTACATCATCTCACGTGATGATCGGTCTTGGTGTAGTGAATTTGGATCATGTTTCACTAAACAACTTCGAGGGATGTTGAATTTAGTGGGAGTTCATTAGTAACTTGATTAACTTGAACTAATTATCTTAAACTAAATCTTAGTGTATTTGCATAAGTCGTATAGTCTTTGGCAACCGTTTTCCACCGACACTTAGTTTTAATTGAGTTAAAAGAACTATAGAATTCTGGATAATCACTTTTCAGACTAGTGCCGTTTAGTTAAAATGTCAAGATCAAAGATTAAGTCCTATTGCAATTTTAGCAAACCTCACTTGCTCCATGCGATTTAATAAGTTGTATTAATCTAAGAGCAACGATTCAAGTTTAGTATCTAAATATCATACATTTGCCTTCATGAGAAATTGATCTTTAAAATTGTTTGAGAATCAAAGTGATCTTGAAGCTGAAAGAATTGTTTCAGAAACAGACAAGAGTGAAAGATATTTGATATCTAAAACTTTGATTGTTTGCCAAATGATTAAGTATAATTTAGTAAAAGAACATATGCTCATATTGTATGAATGTATGCGAAGATTGAAGACGCTTGGCGTCCCGATCACCCAACAGTTTGGGAACTAATATTATACTTGCATTCGTCCTTATAAACTATAGTAGTTTCATCATGAAAGTTGTCATGGTAGGATGAATGAAAAGGTATCGGCTAAATTGTTTTGCTATACCAAAATATACTAAAGAATGGAATCTAGAAGAATGCCAATTATATGATGATGGCGATCCACCTCAAAAGTGCAAAATCCAAGGTTATTAGTATTTGACTAACATCCTTTGGACCATGTGTCAAATGATTGATGCCACTATTGATGTTGAAGATTCTTCTAAATGGAGAGGGAACGCTAAATAGGATCTGCAAAATATTTAGTAGAAAAGGAAAAGACTGGAAATGTCCAGCTCGGGTATATAAATGATATACATGTTATAGATGTATTCTTTTCTCGTTAACAATGTAATTCTTGGGTATTGGATACTAGATTGTTGGTATGAAATATCATACAAAGCAACACAATACAAGAACTACAGTGGCCTAAATAACCAGCAAAAGAATGTGGTAATAATGCGCGTCGAGAAACAAATAAAAATGTTATTGTGTTTTCGTCGACATCAAACCTAGCCTTGAAGATTTATTATGAACTAAATAATTGTTATCTTGTTCTAGTATTATGAGAACAATTGTTGTTCATATTATTACCGTCTTCCATAATCGATGGATAGATTATTATAAATCTTTTTGGTAAAATAGACATCTATAACACTAATGCTAAAGGTCACAAGACAAATGAATTTCACTTATATATGACACCATCGTTTAAGTCATATTGGAAACAAAACATGAAAGAAATTCTATATTGATAGATTTTCGAGTTATTTGATTTTGAATTGATTGATGCTTGTGAGACTTTTCCCAAAGATGATTAAACTCCGTTCATGGGCCATAGACAGAACAAGCGACTAACTAAATGAAGATCGTACATGTTGATGTATGTAGTCCATGGTATGAATTCGATCGTGGTGTATTTTTTATTTCATCAATGACTCAAATAGATGTATGGTATATCTTCTTGATGAGATAGAAGTATGAAATAATTGAAATTGTTCAATTTATGAAGTGGAAATTATTGTAACAAGAAAATTCAAGTTTTATGATTGGATCATAGAGAAGAATATTTGAGTTACAAGTTTAGCAAACATCTAAGAGTTAAAGAAATGTTTCACAAACTTGCATCTCGAGAAACGCCATAGGAGTATGGAGCATTCAATGGGTGTAATCAAACCTTGTTTGACATGGTTAGATCAATGATGAAATAAAACCGCCAATATAATTTGTGGATTATGCTTTAGAGACTACCTCTTTTCACTGAATAGAGTGCCATCATAATCCGCTGAAATGACACCGTATAAGTTATAGTTGTCTTTTCTTGAATTTTAGTATGCACGTCATGAGTAAAATGTTTACAACCAAAATCGGATTTGTAAGTCTTTGTAGATTATCCCAAAGAATGTCGAAGGGTATTCTTTATACTATGAACCCAAACACATAGTGATTGTCGCTAAAAGGTGAATTTCTTATGAAGGAGTTTTCTTGCAAAAGGTTTAAGTGGGAGGAAAATAGAACTTGATGGGGTTATTGAACCTGAGCATGATGAGCAAAGTAGCGCAGCACCGGAAAATGTTCTGGAAGCGGCAGTTGCGCCCATGGCTCCCATGCCTACAATATGTTGTTGTACCGGACATCAAAGTTCCTATTTAACCAAGTTGGTCGTAATCAAATAGAAAGATTTGAGGACGAGATATTATGGGATAATAGTAACCGACAATGTACAAAGAAGCGGTGATGGGCCCTGACTTCGTCATATGGATTATTGTAGCAACAATTACATATTGAGATATGATAGTTGAATAAATGAAATAACGTTCCTCTACCGGAATGCACACCAAGGACGTGTACTTGACACGACCCAATGGGTTTTATTGATTCAACAGTTGCTAGATATGTATGCAAACTTCAATGGTAGAAGTAAGCATAACGGAGTTGGAATCTTCATTATGATGAAAATGTTAAAGAGTTAATTTCATCAAGATATTTGAAGATTCTCTTGTATTACAAGAAAGTAAGTGGGAGCGCTGAGACATATTTCGAATACTTTATGTAGATGACATATCGGTCATTGGAAATTATGTGTTTTTCTTGATATGTTAAGTTTTCATTAAAATTAGATTTCTAATGAAAGACTTAGGTAAAACCAGAATATTAGGCATCAATGTCTATGCAGATAGATTGAGGCATTAATATAGTTTTGCCAGAGTACATAGATAAAATATTAAATTTGTTCAATATGGAAACAATAAGAACGGTTCTTGTTGCATGGAAGATGTTGAAGCAAGAATCAACTGTTTTGACACTTGATGAGTGAAACTACAAGAATGATTTTATCAATCTTGTATACCATGATATGTAGATCCAGATATGTCCAATGCTCTAAAGGTTACGAGCATTCATATGATGATCGTTGGACAATAGTAAAGATATTCTTATGTACTTTAGAAGAATTAAGAATATAATCTGTATGCAAAAGTGACAAATGGTTCATTGTAATGTGTTACATTGGTTTTGTCACATATACATGTAATATTTTATCTCAATTTTAGGCTATTTGTTTTTGAGTTATAAGGTGGCACAATAAGATGGAAGAAAGTTCCATGATAAATTGGATGAGTTTCAAAGTTAACCATTGTGACAAACACTGCAACGAGGGCTAAGTATATAATCGCTTTAGAAGCGGCAAGAGAACTAGGTGTAGTTCTAAGTGTGCTAGTACTATGTAGTTCTATTGTGTGACAATAGTGGCAACATAGTCTCAACAAAGAAACTGAGGTCTCACCATAAGACCAAGTTTATACGATGCCATCTCATGTCAAGATGAGTAATGCGTGTTGACGCAAAAGAATATGCAAACACACACGGACCTGAAAGTGCCAGACCCGTAGATAAAATTTACCACATGCAATGCGTATGAATAACACCAGAATGCCAAAGGTGTTAAAGGCGCAAGTATGACTAGATTATTGACTCTAGTGCAAGTGGGAGACTGAAGGAAATATGCCCTAGAGGCAATAGTAATATTGTTATTATCATATTTCTTGTTCATGATAATGTTTATATTCCATGCTAGAATTGTATTAAGCGGAAACATTAATACTTGTGTGGTTTATGAATAACACCGTGTCTCTAGTATGCCTCTACTAGACTAGATTATTGATTAATGATGGTTAAGGTTTCCTAACCATAGACATGAGTTGTCGATTAATAATAAGGTCATGTCATTAGGAGAATGACGTGATGGACAGACCCAAATTAAGCAAAGCAATTAGATCGTGTCATTGTGTTCATCTTTGCGAAGCTTTTTCCTATGTCATGTATTGTATTTCTTAGACCATGAGATAATGCAACTCCCTAGTACCGAAAGAGAGCTTTGAGGTCATCAAACGTCACTCTATGAGATGGTTATCATAAAGGTGTCTCTCAGGTAATCGGAAAGTACTTGTTGGGTTGTATGTATCAAGATGGAATTTGTCCCTCCCGAGTCGGCGAGATATACTTCGAGCCCACTCGGTAATCGATATCAACACCGCTTGCAAGCACGTGGTTAAGGAGTTAATCACAAAGTTATATTAGATTACGGAACGAGTAAAGTATTTGCTGTAAACGAGATTGAACTAGGTATGCCGATACCGACGATCGAATCTCGGGCAAGTAAAATATCGCGAGACGAAGGGAATACAAATACGGGATTGATTGAATCCTGACATCGTGGTTCATCCGATATGATCATCACTGAGTGCGTTGGAGTCAGTATGGATTTCCAGATCCCGCTATTGATTATTGATGGAGATCATGTCCGCGCATTCTCGAACCCGTAGGGTCACACACTTAACGCAAATCAACGATAGGATAGTTTTGGGATTTATGGAAATAGTTTCAGAGAGTTGCAGAATTGTTCCGGATGGAAAATATAATATTTATTAATTACATAAATTAATAAATATTAACCGATATTTATTTAGAAGAAATAAATAAAGAAAAAAAGAGGCAAAAGAGAAAAAGGGGGGGGGGGGGGGGGCGGCGGCCAGGGAGCGTCCTGGCTCGCTCGCCTCGATCGAGCGGAGCGGCCAGCGCTGCCCTGGCACGCTCGCTTGCCTGCTGCCCGGCTGGGCCTCTTGGCCTTTTTGGGCCGGTCACGCTTGGCTCCCCTGGGCCGGCGGCTCATTGTGTCCTGGCGGCTGAGCGTTAGACGCTCGCCAGCGTTCCAGGCACGCGTGCCCACCTGATCGATGCGATCGATCGGTGGTGGCGGCGGCAGCTTGGCCTCGCGTGGGTTTGCGTGTGCTGCGCGTCTGCTGTTTAACCTAGCCCCTAGTACAAGGTATGGGATGCCTATAAAAGAACTAGCACGCCAGCCGTTTCAGCACGACCTAATTCCCGCGGAGCCGCTGCCCGGTTTCTGAAGCCTCTTTTTCCCGTTCTTCTTCCACTATGCAAACAGACGAAGCCCTGTCGGCGCATACTCTCCATCATAGACACCACGCCATCGTGCTGTCAATCCCATCTACCACTCCTCCATATCTCGCTGGACCGGGAAGGCAGAGTCGTCGCTGCGCTGTACGTGTGCAACGCTCGAAGGCGCCGCCCGTTGTGGCGCTTGGATCGGATCGGATCGCGAGGAGGAGACGCTAGTACGACTATGCCGACCATGTTCATCTGAATGTTTCCGCTGTGCGATCTACAAGGGTATGTAGATCTAATCTCTCTCGCTCGTTGTTTTTCATCTCGTAGATCAGATCTTGGCTTGTTCTTGTTCGTCTTCGTAGGTAATTTTTTGTTTTCTATGCTGCGAAACCCTTCAGAGACGGTGCGGCTGGACGCGGTGTCACCGACGAAGGCAAGGAAGAAACCCTTAGGGTTGAGGGTGCGACTGCGGTGGGGTCTTAGGGTTTGGGGTTCACTGGCGACAAACTTAGGGGTGCGGTGGTTCACGCTGATGATAGAGGAGGGAGGTTAGATAGATGGTTGGAGGCAGCATGCCAGCAGCGGTAGTGGCTTGGATAGGGTGGTGCAGAGAGGCATCACGGCAGCGACCCCGTTCGCGGGAGGTGGGAGGCGGCGGTTCGACCGATGGGGGAGGGGGCGTTCTGACTGTAGGAGTGGTACGTCTCAAACGTATCTATAATTTTTGATGCTCCATGCTTTTTATGCACCATTTGCTTTGTGTTTTGTTACACTTCGTGGCGTTTTTATGCATTTTCCAGAACTAACCTATTAACGAGATGTCACAGTGCTAGTTCCCTGTTTTCTGCTATTTTTGTGTTTCAGAAAAGCTACACAGGAAATATTCTCGGAATTGGACGAAACAAAAGCCAAAGTTCCTATTTTCTCCGAAGCAAGACGGAGTCCAAAGCTGAGACGGAGGGGGACCAGGGGCCGCCCACACCATGGGGTGGCGCGGGCCAGCCCCTGGCTGCACCACCAGGTGGTGGGGCCACCTGGCCCAGCTTCTGATGCCACCCTTCCGCCTATATACTCCCCTCGAAGGGAAAACCCTAAGCCCCCGATCAATTTTCCACGAAACATACTATAAGCCGCTACCATCGTCGACGCGTGATCGGGAGGGTCCAGAAGCTCTTCTTAGCACCCTGCCGAAGAGGGGAATCACCACCGGAGGCCTTCTTCATCACCATGTCTGCCTCCGGAGTGATGCGTGAGTAGTCTACCTTGGACTACGGGTCTATAGCAGTAGCTAGATGGTTGTCATCTCCTCCATGTGCTTCATGTTTAGATCTTGTGAGCTGCCTATCATGATCAAGATCATCATTGTGTAATTCTACATGTTGTGTTTGTTGAGATCTGATGAATATTGGTACTTTGTCAAGTTGATCTATTGATTTATCATCTTTATGTTATCTCTATGTTGTTTATGATCTTGCATGCTCTCCGTTGCTAGTAGATATCTTGGCTGAATAGATGCTAGTGACTCCAAGAGGGAGTATTTATGCTCGATAGTGGGTTCATGCCTCTAGTAACTTGGGGGAGTGACAGAAACCTCTAAAGTTGTAGATGTGCTGTTGCTACTAGGGAGAAAACAACAATCTTGTGTTTAAGGACATTTGTATTGTTTACATTACACACTTTGCTTAAGGCGATAATCTGTTGTTTGCAACTTAATATCCAACGGTTGCTCGGATGACATCCGGTGGGTGGATTATTAGTCATAGATGCAGTTGGATTACGGTCTATGTATTATATTGTAATGCCCAAGTGAATCTCATAGTGATCCTTATGACATTTGTACGCTTGCTTTATTCTATCAATTGCCCAACTATAATTTGTTTATCCAGCATGTTATTTATCTTATGGAGAGACACCTCTAGTGAACTGTGGACCCCGGTCCATTCTTTTACATTATTATTACCGTTTACCATTTACTCGCTTTATTTACATTTTTGCAAACTACTATATTTTACCACTCGATACGCTTAATCCTCTGTTTACAACAAACCAGTGAGATTAACAACCTCACTGTAAGTTGGGGAAAAGTACTTGGTTGTGTTGTGTGCAGATTTCACGTTGCTGCTGGTGCAAAGCTACGCCCTGGACGAGGCGCCATATATAAATTGTCCGGAGCTGTCGTGAAGCTAGTGAGCATCAACCTTCGGAAGTTGGTTCTTTCTCCTACTGGTTCGATAAATCTTGATTTCATACTGAGGGAAGACTTGCTGCTGTGCTCATCATACCTTCCTCTTGAGGTTCCCAACTGGTCGGTCATCTACACGCCATCAAGCAATTTTTCTGGCGCCATGGCCGAGGATTGAAGAAGAAGAAGCTCCCACGTCAAATACACGCTCCCACATCAACTACACACCAAGGAGGAAGAAGAGGGAGGTGGGAGGAAGAAGATGGAGGTTGTGGGCCTTGGCCATCACCAGTTTCATTGAGCGGCGCTTCGTACACGTTGACTAGGATGGTGTCTAGGCGGCCCCCCGCATTTTGCGGAGCGGAGTACGCTCCGCCCTCTGCGATTCTTAATGGGCCACTCCCCATCATGGCCTAGTAAAGAGGTCCGCACCACTTCCCTTTTTTGGTTTCTCCTTTCCCTTTATGTGTTTTCTTTTATTATTATTTGAAAAGGTTTAGATTTGAATTTTTTTTGAATATAAAAATTGTCAAATTAAAAAATTGTTTATATTTGAATTTTTAAAATTAAAAAATGTTTAAATTTTGATAAAATGTGCAAATTTGAAAGTTGTTTGAATTTTGAAAATATTTAGGTTTGAAAATTGTTCATATCTAAAATTTATTCAGATTAAAAAATATTCAAATTTGAATTTTGTTTAAATATAAAAACATTCCAATTTTGTAAAATGTTAAAATTTGATAGTTGTTGGAATTTGAAGAATGTTCGAATTTAAGAATTGTTTATATTTAAAAAACCAGAAAAAGAAATAGAAAAACAATAAAATGAGAGAACCAACGAAACCAAAAAAATAAAAGAGAGAACAAAAAAACACACCGAAAACCAGGGAAAAAACTAGGATCCAGAGCCATAATGAGCCGCGGCCCAAAATGCCACCCGTGCGGGCGGTACGCAATCCGTCCAGCAACAGGCGGCAAATAGGGTTTGTGGGGCCAATACACTATTCGAGTCCATCTGGTTATATGGGCCTGCAAAGTTTCCGAGATAACGCGTGTAGGGAGCTCACTCCGAGCAGGCGAGAACCAGAAATCAGGGACGAACGGAACCGTCCATTTCCTTCCTCTCCATGGATTTGGCTCTCAACGGAAGCAAAGGCTAGCTTAACCCTATCTTCGTCTCTAGCCCACAGCCCTCTAGTTTAGTCTGAACTTTTGAACAAACCATGTGCGAGCTTCACATGCCTCTTCGCGCCTCCCGAAAGCTCGAACGAACTCGATCGAATCTTAATTAAGTGTAGGAGATGCGTGTTTTCTGTAGTTTACGCTAGTCAAACGCTGAACACTTGCGGAGATCGAAGGACACAGAGATTAAAGTGTTCCACACACACGACATCTTGCGATGCTGCCTATAGTTTGGAGCGTGGAGGATGATCGACCCATGTGTTTCTTCATCGATTTGGAGTGTATGGTCAGTGTGAAGACGCTTGCTTTTCTGCCTCTTGGAGGGGATCCAAAGTCCAAGCTAGTCTCCTTGGGGCACCGAGTGATCGGATGAACACAATCAAGGCGGTTTACTTGTACAACTGTAAACCCGGTGGTGGCGATGGCATTGGATTCAAACTTTATGTGATGTATACTCCATTCGTTCGTGGACATATATACTCTATGTGACAATTTAATATCGACACAGACTTTGTACAACTTTGACCATTAACTAGTACTGTCATTGGACCAATACCCTGTAGAGTTTTGATATTATGAAAATACTCTATATAACAGTCTAGTTATGTGTAGCTAAATGATTTTATATGTAACCATTCGTAACGTCCGAAATGTAAGATGTTTCAATGCATTGTACACAATTTTTTTTTTTGAATATCATTGTACACAACTATTGTCAAAGCGTTGGACTCACCCCTTGCAAGGATAGTAAACAAACGATTGTCGTATTATTGTGACGAAGATTATGTGCCATGAAAGGCGAAATGGAAGAACCTATGAGCATATATAAATTAGACACACCACTAGCTACCTTTGTCTTGCCATTATCAAGTCTAGTCAAAAGGTTAAAGAACAATCGGTCGTGTAAACTACGACATGAGCACACCATAACGACCTGAATACACCTGTTAGATTGTGATTCTGCATAGCGGCCAACATATGCATGAAATGCCAACCGTATGCCGATGTTTCCAGGTCCAACTAACCACCCCCTCAAATCTAAGCTTCAGGGTTCAAGCCATTGCAAAATAAAGCAACAAGGAGTGTTAAACCGGAAAACAACTTTTTTTCATTGGTACGTAAATCGAACTTCGCTTGAGACTGTTGTGTGTTGATCCAAGTTCTGTAAGAAGGCTAGCGACGGAGCGAAGCGAGGCCCGTCGCTTGGAGGCTTGGGCCAAAGCGACCCCGCGGTATGGATGGTTGCTGCCGCCTACATATACTCCTTGTAAGCCGCCGGCTAGGGTTTATCGCGTCATAAGATAACCCACGGCGTTTGTAAACATACTCCCAATATAGTGAAGTTTTACTGGCTGGCGCCCGTGGTTTTTACCTCTCTTTGTTGGAGAGGGTTTTCCACGTTAAAATCCTGTGTTCCTCGCTGTGATTTCCTTTTCGTTCTTTATTATTGCCTATCGCTTTTATAACAAAAACTAGGGCTACAAATGAGTCGAGGTCTAGCGGGTTACACTTAGCTCATCTTAGCTCATACTAAAATTCAAGCGAGCTCATACTAAGTTGAGTTAATGGTCGAGGCGTAAAAGTTGGTTCATACTCATCTTGTAACAATCTCGAGCTTGTTTTGAGCTAAGAGATATAACAAAAATTTCAAATTTGCTTGCATATAAAATGAACAAAAATAGGCATATAGGTAGAAGGGAAAAATTAACCTTTCATATTCGCTTAATCAAAATCTCGTCCAAATTAGAAAGAATAAATTTCACCCACAACATATAAGATAATAAAATTTTATAACTTTTTAATATGTAACAAATTATTGTACATGATTATATATTTTGAGCTCTCAGGATAAATTGAGCGAGCTAGTGTGGTTGCTCAAGATCTACTCGTTTTCCAACCAAGCTATACTATAAGACACTCATACTCGGATTATTTTTTCGAGTCGATCTGCAAGTCAATTTCAGCCCGTTCATGAGTTTCAAGCTTTTCTTTCGAACCTACTTGAAAGGAGACGAAATCTGGCCCCAGCTGCAAGGTCCTGTATGCTGTGGTAATGCGTGTGGGGGCTTGCGCCACGAACCTTCTCAAACTCAGCGATCAGTAGTAATCACTGGCGCCCGTAACTCTCGATACGCGCACGCGCGTGTGCGTGCATCTAGGGGCGATTTAGACACAATTAACCCAAACTTGAAACTATTTTAAAAAATAAACCATCGGCAAAACTATTTCAAAAAACTAACCCTTTTTTGCGTCGCCAGGAGGGGTGGCGAAGCAGAAGTGCGTGCGTCGCCAGGGGAAGTGGCGAAGCAGATAGTGCGTCGCCACTGGTAGTGGCGAAGCACGAAGGCGTGCGTCACCACGGTGAGTGGCGAAGCACATTAGGGTTAGTTCATGACCCCGGCCCGTGCCCGACCTCCCCCACCCCTCACTCTCCCTCCCTCACCTCTCCCTCCCTCATCTCTGGCGGCGCCGACGGCGGGTGGTGTTCTTCCCCCTCACTCTCCCTCCCTCCCTCACCTCTCCCTCCCTCATCCATTGGTGCCCTCTTGATCTTCACTAAGGTATGTTTCTCCAATCCCCCTTCTCTAATCCCCCAATCCCCCTTCTCTAATCCCCCTTCTCTATTTGTATGGTGGTATTTTAGCAAGATTGATAGATGGATTTGTAGGATAATGTCCTCAAGATGAATTTATTTGTATGGTTGATTGAAATGAATGATTCCAATGAATTGATGGATGATTCCAATGGATTGATAGGTAGGGATGGATGAACTAGCAATTTGTGTGATTGTTTTATGTTTTTGTTATTGAAGTAGCAATTATTGATTACTTGTGTGATTGATTTGTGCTTCATCATATGTATGAAATTAGTAGAATTATTGATAGGATGAGTTGTATATTATATGGATTTTGTGCATATATGCTCACATATGATTGATTCCAATGAATTATTGATTTGTGCTTCATCATATGATTGATTTATTATATGGATTTTGTGCATATATGCTTCATCATATGATTCCAATGAATTATTGATTTGTGCTTCATCATATGATTGATTTATTATATGAATTATTGATTTGTGCCTCAACGAAAGCAAATGCCAAAGGAACCAAACGGTTGTTGGCATCATTTGCTATTGCAACCAAGAGAGTCCCCCTATATTGCCCGGTCAGAAATGTCCCATCAACGGAGATTACCGGTCTACAATGCTCAAAAGCTTTCATGCATTGCTGGAAAGCCCAAAATGCACGGCCAAATACTCGAACAGTTCTTTCATTGTAAATCCTTGTTTCCTGTCCATAAGGCTCTACCACATGAACCATGCCCGGGTTTGCATCGGCCATTGCTAACAACAATCGAGGAATTCGGTTGTATGCTTCTTCCCAATCACCATACAACATCCTGAATGCAGCTTGCTTCGCTTTCCATGCCTTGCCGTATTTCACATCGTAGTGAAAGAGAGCTTTCACAAGCTCCATGACTGTCTTGATGCTCATTGTTGGAAGTGACGAGATTTGGTTGGAAAGTCTATATGCGATGAACTCGGAGGTGAGTTGTCGGTGATCGTGCTTTACTGCTTTGCCATCCACCCTCTTTCCGCGACACATGTGAGTTGGCACACAACTTGTTATGCGCCAATCGGGTCCTCCCTTCCATGGTCTTGCACGCACAATCCAAGGACATCGATCCTCCTCGCACTTAACAGTGTAACGCTTCTTCACGTCTGAGTGAAGCACCGTATAGGGACGATGATACTTAACCGAGAAGTCTTTGATCCATTGTTTAAATTCCAGCAAGGTTTTGAACATCAAGCCTTTTGATATACCATAACTCTCATGACTGCCATCCCGGTAAGAAGTAGGCCTTGGTCCAAGCACTATACCCTCGCCGCCGTCAACCGTGGCTTCATCCGCGAGACTAAGATCACGGAACAATGGTATCCGATGATCTCGTCCCAATACCTTCTCGTGGACTTCGGCCTCCTTGGCCGTGAACCCTTCCTCATCAACTTCTTCTTCGGGACCATCGTCATCCGAGTCCGATGCATAGCATCGCGAGTACGGGATGTCATGGTCCATGTTTTCTTGCGTGTAGTACATATCCAAATCTCCAACATTGTGGTCATGAAGCTCAATATCATTATCATCATCCCCCCACTCATCATCCTCCTCTTCCAACGATAGTGCCTCCTTTGAAATTGGCCTTCCATCCGTCATTTCTTCTTGGTGGTTCGGTGGAGAATTCCTAGCATCAACCCGGGAGGCACTCCGGTTCAAGTCCACATGCAAAGTACCACCAACCTTTTTGGTGGCAAATAACTCAAGAGCCTTGTCGAGAGATTCGGCCACCACCTCCTTGTATGCACCCCAACGTTGCTCGGAGTTGATACGCATTATCTTCCAACGGAAGTGCATGCCAAATCCGGCGTTGTGCCTACCTTCCAACTCAACAACATCACTAGGGTCCATCCAATTCAACTCTATTCTAACTTGTTCCAAGACCTCGGCGTACGTAGGAGTACGCTCGAACACCAAGTCAAGCTCATCCGGGTCGGGCTCTATATTGCCTTTCAAATATGCTTCCTTGTCAACATGATGAACATGAACAATTCTCGCCATACCTATTTTTTATTATCAACAATAAGGTAAAAAAATTAATAAGTACCTATGCCAATATTTACTCATCACATCATACTTCATAACAATAAAACCCTAACCCTAACCCTAACATAACAAGAAAATCCTAACCCTAACCCTAACATAACAACAAACCCTAACCTCACAAACCCTTACCCTAACCTACCAATCTACACTAAAATACTTCATACACATCATACAAGCCAACATTGACCTAATTAACATTGCAATTTGGGTGAATCAATATTTCTAGGATTTCCAAGATTTGGGGATTCAAAACCAAATATGCAAATTCCAATGGGTCAAATCAATGGGAAATGATGGAGAGTACCTTAGGAGACTTGGGGAAGGAGAAATCCACGGAGAAAAGCTTCGATTTGGGTGGGAGGATTGAGAGGGGGAGAGAGAGCCGCCTTTGCTCTGAAAAGATGAGGAAGGAAGTGAGTGAGGAGGCCAGCTCGGGGCTGGGCTCCTAACCCTAAACCTAAAGTGCTTCGCCACTCACGGTGGCGAAGCAGGCCATTGTGCTTCGCCACTAAGAGTGGCGAAGCAGACCATTGTGCTTCGCCACTCAGAGTGGCGAAGCAAGAACACCTGCTTCGCCACCGTGAGTGGCGACGCACATCACTGCTTCGCCACTGCCTGTGGCGACGCAAGAACGCCTGCTTCGCCACCGTGAATGGCGAAGCTAAAAGAGGTTATTTTTTTGAAATAGTTTGGCCGATGGTTTATTATTTGAAATCGTTTCAAGTTTGTGTTATTTTTGTCTAAATCGCCGCATCTAGGCCGCGCGGCCCTGGCCGGCCGGCACGGAAAGCGCTGCTGCCGCGATGCAGATCAAATCGACACGATACGCGCTGCACACACGGGTCCCCGTACACGCTTGCGTACGTGCGTTAATTTAACACAGGCGGCATTAAAGTGAGTAGGATGCATGCATCGGGCCGCCGGCCGGTGCATATGTGCCGCGTCGCGTTCCGGCGACTGTATGGTCCATCGAAAGTACAGAGAGTAGATGTGGATCGATTGCCAAATATTGCCAATGGCTATCGGCTATCCACGTCCACATTGCGTTCTTCTTGCTACGTTTTGATCAAGGGCTAGCGCTTCAGCCTAAGTTGCATGGTACCCAGGCAAAGCAACCATGACACTATGAGGATAGATAGACTGCAAGCTTCAGCTTGGAGACCGGCCAGGCTAAAATACCCTATACCAAAACGTTTTATGTACGAAAGAGAAGTATACCAAAGTATCACATCCGTATATGAGAAAAGTGGATATACATGTAGTTACCCAAAAATTCGGCTTTCCCGATTACCAAAAGTGGTTACCCAAAAATCCTATGCATGTAGGACCCACCTGTCATTGGGTTAGCCTTTTTTTCTCTCTTTTCTTCTTCTCTCCCTTCTTCCCCAAGCTCCAATTGACACCTCCATTACCGTCCCCGTCGTTGCTCCCCACCGATTGCCATCTCCCTCCGCATGTGCGCCGAGTCCGGGGAGCCGCCCATACGTCGGCGGGCCTCGCCTATATCGATGGAGACGAGCTCGAGCAAGAGGGGACGAGCTCGAACGCCAGCCGGTTTTGGACAAGGCAAGGCGCATTGACCGCTCAACACTTGATTTTTTGTGGTGGCGGTGGTTGTGGACGAGGCCGGAGGCGGCGTACTAGACACCAACAATGGGGAAATTTGGCAGCGCAGGGCCAGTGGGGTGGCACGGCGACTCGGTTCGGGGGAGCGGGGAGACGCGTGACACGGGAGAAGGTCCACGGGGATCGTGGAGGAGCGGGTCGTCCTTTGTGCAGCGCGGCGAAGGCTTGCCGATGACTAGAGACAGCAAGGGCAACATCGATGGCTTTGACCGCTATGTCGAAAATTTCTGTTCGGGTAGTTGCTAGCACCCCCCATGTGGTTTTGCTGATGTGGCATCTTACCTAAACTTTGTGTGGTTTTACCCATATATTGGTAGGAGGTGCTAAAATTTCGGCGATCATCCACATTTTTTGATGGGTGTCACTTGTAGGTAAGCTATTTAAGCAACATTTTTACCTCATTTTATACAAGAAGCAATTAGTTATCCTCTTACCTATTTTTAGAAGTTGTTGGAGATGCTCAGACTTCAGCCCTGGAGACCGGCTGGGTAGAGGGCTCCCCTTTTCCTTTTTCAGGTTGCATGCTCCTCCTTGCACTAGAACATGGTTGGGTGTCACATGGCAGCCGGATGCTTCTCATTCCGATCCCTTGGCCCATGCCTCTGTCTGCGCCGCGCGCATGTGTGCATGGCAGTGCACTGACCGGTCGATCGAGCTGCAGCCTGCAGGTGACGAGAGGTGACGACGCGGGCTAGGGTTAGCCCGAGTGACTGAGCTAGAGAGAACTGATCAGGTCCGTCTGAGGACTGAGAAGGTCGACGCGATGGCGCCGGGAGTTTTTTATGCTCTGTCGGCCCAGGGCCAGAACGACGAACGTGGGAGTTGGGCAAGGGAATTAATGGCGTACGTACGTGAGCTGGACAAAATCCAAAATCATATGATGATCATGATGCGAAGACATGGTATCGCCGCTCCTTCAATCCTGAAACGAACTTTGAAAAGGGCATCGGTTACTGGGAATGGAGCTCTACCAGAATATGGGATTGGGGACTGAATGCTGCAACCATTGGCCCGGTAGGCTAGCAAAACGGCTTCTACATCTATGATCGCACGATGATGGGGCTCGAGCACTATTTCTTTCTAGGAAGCATTGCTATTGGAGATCTGGGACTTTTGGTTTTGTCCTGGTGGTGTTTGTACTACTGCTACAAGAAATAGATCACTGTAACAAGACTATATTTTTCTGTAATTAATTCTTCTTCTTTTTGGTTATGTGCATCTGTAATACCAGTAGGACACGTGTTGTTGCAGAGGCTAGATGCAATTGGTATCTTCATGATATTTATATATACTAGATGACCCGTTGCGCCACTGGCGCAACCGACGAAATCAGGACAGACATATCATCACCGGTAGCAGCAGTGGATAAGTAGTCAATGAAATGCTCGATGTCCTAATAGCATGAGGCTCAATGATAGTGGAACTTAAATTTAGAGTCCTTACAACCATATATGTACCACAAATCCCTGAAAGTGAGACAGTATTTCGTAGCCCTCATTTTTAGAAAAGGCAACCAAAAGACGCCATATAAACATTTCTACTTGAGCCTTGTCTCGTAAGAAGTGATATGCATGTTTGGCTATTCGATATTGATTGGTGGGTATTCCCTCTTTGTAGTTGCATTTTTCAATTTTTTATAGCGTATTAGAGCCAGCTCAATATATATTAATGCTGACCTCAGGGTTGATATTTATAAATGTGGCTGTAGAGTGAAAGTATGGGTCTAATGGTGTATCTTCTATAACAAAATGCTTGTAGTTTCATAAAATTGCTGGTAATTTTATCTATAAGGGGGCCTTCTATTATCTTAAGAGTCGCTCAATAGAAAATGAATCCCAAATAACAGACAAATAGACAAATATTTGTTGCGGCATTGGTGGAATTTCCCTAGCTGCTGCATCTAAATTAAATCGGTTGAGATGAACATAAAAGTTAAAACTATAACAGTACATAGACAGTCTTACAAACTCGAAGGAAAAGAAAGTATCTGAGGCACGCAATTATGCTATTTGCATTGTGCATTCTACATGCATAAAACACCTCGGTTATACTCATATTTCCAAGGAAATTAGAGATTCACATGGATGCTTAAATAGGGAACTGGGAGGCATGCATTGTCACATGTAAGCTAATTATATACATGTACCTGGAATTTAGTCACCTGTAAATCTCCGTGGGTGCTTGAATTTGTACTGATGAATAGCTAATAGTAGGAGCATATGTACAAACAGAACAAAGTGGCGAATACTCGTTTACGCATGAAGCGAGTGTTAGGCACAAATTTAGAGAACTACTTAACTAAAATACATGAAACAGTCCGATGCTACAGATCGACCAAGTGCTGCCTGAAATAGTGTGACTTTGAACAAGCGAGTTGTCAGATATCTACAGAACTTGATGACTACCTTGAAGATGTTCTAGTTGCACGGAATGATGATTTTGACATTTTAAACTGGCCGTTGAACCAACACCATGAAGTACCCAACGCTAGCAGCCATTGCACATGACATATTAGCTATGCCAGCTTCTGCTGTCCAATCGAAAGCAGTGTTCAGTAGGAGCTGACATGTAATTACAAAGCACCACAGTACATTGAGCATCAAAACGATTGAAGCACCTGTTTGTGCTCGAGATTGGATGAAATAAAATGGTACGGTTCTATGTGTTGCTCCATTCTGCTGTGATATATTTTCTGAAGTGCATATCTGTATTGGAACTATGCTATTTTGTTTAGCATTCCAGCATCAAGTTTACGGATGTAGAGACTATACAAACAGATCACAATATTTTTGTTGAGAATTGGAAGTTTTTAATTTGAATCAAATATGAGTCAGTGCTGTATTTTGGAGACGGTAATTGTCATTTAAATTTCGTTGCATTTTGTATATGTAGCTGAGTATAGTTGTAAGCTAACAGATTCTTTGATGGGCACATAGTTCTATTTTTCGGTTAACCTCTATGCATTAGATTTCTTATTTGTGTCTATTTCCCTTCTGGAAATAAGTTCATCAGTCTATGCATTAAAATCCAGCAATAAAGAACAAAAGAGACAACTAAGAGTATATAATCCCCTGTCTCTAATCAGAGGTCAACTTCAGACTGGTGTTTAATCCTTTTTAAAATTTTACCATTAAAAACCAATATATTATGAATATATATTTGCTAAACAAACTAATTTCATTTGATCTGTCTTTCTATGGTTATTTGCCTTGGTTTTTAGGCAAGGACAGTATTACTGCTGCAAACCACACCATCGACTGCCCTTGTTGCTGCAGTCACCACGAAATACAAGGATGGACCACGTATTAATAGGTTAAAAATCCACTAAATCCTATCAGCTACATCATTTAGTTCCCTGAAGGGTATTCCTAAATTTCAAAATCAACTACTCTACAGATCGTGAGAAAAATAGGAGAGGGGTCATAGATTATGCTCAAACATATACATAATTGCTCCTTGTAATACCTATCAAGTATCCCGAAGCTCTCATCCGCAGCTCATCTCTGTATCTTCAGAAGCAGCAGCTGCAGTCTGACGAAAGGCATACAAATCTGAGAAATAATAACTTGTAGAATACTCTTCTAAGAAAGAGACCTGGAGACCATGTGGGAGTGTAGGAGAAGAGAGAGTTGAGGTAGATGAATATCTGCAGTAGGACACCACGAACACCAATGCTTGCCACCGCCATCAGTGGTGTAAAATCTCCTAGGCACCCAAACTAAACCGTGAAACAAAAAATAAATTAGGCAATGGGGAAAGAATAAGAAAAATAGGCTCAATGAGAGAGGGCGACCTGAACGGACGAGAGATGAGACGATGGAGGGGGGCAGTTGGGGGACAGGAGCGCAAGCGACATGGCCATGGCCGCGATGGACACCGGCCTCAACCCGGCGGCGGATTTCTTGGCAGCGACTGCAGAGGGCGAGCAGGCAACGAGTGTCTCCACAGGAAGACAATAGGAAGGAGGTCGCTTTAGCTGCGACGGCGTCCTCGACGACCAGCGGCGCCCTAGGCCTCCCGACGCTCTATGCAGCGGCCCCGGTCCTCGGCCCAAGTCCTCCCGATACAAGGCACGGGGCAGCGCCCGTGCTTCGACCTGTCGAGATCAAATCAGAGGACGACGAATTGGAGAGGAGGAGGGGGAGGGGATTGGGGAGGACGAATTGGGGGAGGAGGAGGGAGGCGGGGATTGGGGAGGAGGAGGAGGCGGCGGATTGGTCCGATCTAGGTTTTCACCGTTGCATCCACCCGCGTATGAAAAGTAAAGCGACGCAAGTGAGCAAAGTCACTGCCTCCGCGCGCCGGCCACACACGCGCTGGGTCCCAGTTGTCATGGACCCTTTCAGTGAATCAGCAGGTGACAAAAGAACTAACGACATCCAACGGTTGCAGCGAAAAGTGGAAGTAAAAAATGAACTGTAGCTGCGAGATTGAACGAGGCAGATTGTTCTGCCCCCGAGGGTGGCCTCAGATGGCGGGTTGCCCAGCATCCTTTATAGGAGAGATACTCCTTATGAAAAATATGCCATAAAGTTATGAATTTTGTTACAAGTTACGAGTACAGCCTTAGGGTTCTTCTAAACAACATAGGAACATACAATCTTAAAGTACATGTTATTTGTCTGATGGGGTGTCAGTGAACTATCACTAGTAGAAAAAGGGTCTTCATTGCCGGTTGGGAATGGCCTTTAGTCCCGGCTTTTACAACCGGGACTATAGGCCCCCGTCTTTAGTCCCGGTTGGCCACAAACCAGGACTAAAGGTCCTCCACGTGGCCCGGGTCACGTGTCGGGACTGGAGGACCCTTTAGTCCCGGTTGGTAACACTAACCGGGACAAAAGTTCATCTAAATGTTTTGAAATTTATTTCTCAGATTTTTTTGGAATTTCTTTGTTTTTGGAATTTTGGATTGTTTGACAGTTTAATATCTAATCTCTAATCACCCCTATTCTCATGTCAAAGTATATACTTATGGTCAAACTTCCTGGTCGGTCACCCCTCCTCACACTGTTCCACCCTCAGCACGCTTAACTTCTTTGTTTCTTCCCTATTAGCTTCCAAGACTACGCTCGTAACTTATTGATAATAGTATGCTATCAATTCTATTAACCCTTAGACTTTGCTAACATATGATTTTATATTTGGAAAAATAAGCAACAATGATTAAGTAATAATAAGAAACAATGAATTTCAAATAAACTTTATGCATAATTCAATTATTAATTAAAAACTCAAAAATTTCAAAGAAAACAATAAAAAACTAAATAAACTAAAAAAATCAGAAATTCCAAAATAATATAAAACCTTCAAAAGAATGAAAAACTGAAATAAACAACAAAATAATTTCAAAAAATATCAAATTTTCTCATTTTTTCTTAGCAAAACTTAAAATCTTCCTGCTTTCATATTTCCCTTTGGAATTTTGAGAAGCAAGATTTTGTGAAAATGGCCTTTGGCGGTTGAAATTAGATGTAACTTTTTGTGTAGATAGTTTTTCATATATTACACATTTTTTTCCGAGTTCGTACGCAAAAGTTATAGCTGTTTTAATCCAGAATAACCTTTTTTTGCAAAAAAAATCAAAATAATTTTTTCCCTAAAAGTTGGTTGTGTAAGGTATAGGCATGTCAAAGGATTTCGAAATTTGAAGTGTTTATTAGTTTTGTTTATTTTTTAAGATGATTTTTCGGCAAGGGGGGGGGGGGGGTAGGCATAAAAGGGAAAAAAGGCGTCTACCTTTAGTCTGGGTTGATATCTTCAACCGAGACTAAATGTCTATCTTTAGTCCTGGTTGGAGACACCAACCGGGACTAAAGCAACCGAAACTAAAGGTTCGGTTTGAATCGGGGCTAAAGCTGGCTCGCCCCTGTAGCTATTCGAACCGGGGCTAAAGCTCACATCATCCCTGGACGAAAGGCCTGTTCTCTATTAGTGAATGTATGGTTACTTTGTGTGAGACTCCTCGCATAAAAGGTTACGTGGTGAGCCAACACATTAATTGCATGATTGCATGCATGGTTAATGGAGGTGCTTGGTGATGGGTAAAATCCAGTCTTGCTTCTTTTGTCGGTGACGAACTGACGATCGAACGTATCAATCGGCAATAGCCAGTGAGTTGCATGTTGATGACCTTAATTTTTCATTGGTTTAAGCCCTGCTCCTGTCTCCTGCAGGTGCATGCATGAGTGGGAAATTGACTGTGTTGTCTGTATGAGTTGATCATATGTGATAGATGGTGTTTGGTTTTAGCCCAAGTCTACCTCGGCCACAATGTTGAGAAGAAAAATGATGTAGGGTGGACAAAAGGCTAAGAATGTGCCAAAATATCAACCATCAACAAGCCTCTGCCTCCCCAAATTTATTGTTGGTTTCGCTTTTCCATGATTTGACCAATGTTTTCTAGAACGATGAACTAGAAAGTACAAAAGGGCCAAGGGCGTGCACAAATATCAACCATCCAAAACAAATGGATAAAATATCTAACTGTGAGATCACTTTTTGGCACAAACAAAGCATTCTCAAAGACCAAATAGGACTAACCGAACCAGGTCATGCAGTTTTTGAGAAGACAAAGGTTATGCCCTCCAAGGAACCAAATCGATCGAGCATGTATAAGTTAAGTAGAGAAAATAAATGTGGGAAATCTACTACTAAAATGAATTGGAGGAGACAGTTATTGCATCAAGCGCCAAGGGCAAGGCAGTGTATCTCAGTTCTCGCATCAGGACAAGCCCTAGGGCTAGCTGCACCTTTGCCACAGTTCGAAGCAGGGACCACGTTCCCGACTAATCTATCTCAACAGTGCCACGAGAAGATCTAGAGGATTAGTCCAAGCTTGCGAGCCCATAAAGTTACATGACGATGCTTAGCATTGGGAATCTAGAAAAAGGACAAGAGTGGCATGCATGAGCAGCATCCTCTCAGGAAGAAACTGTTTGAAAAAGCAAGAATTCTTGTCATTTACTTAGCTATCACTACCACCACTAGTAATTTAACTATTCAATATTCATTCGAATCTATCCTAAAGTACTATACTTCGCGTGTTTAGTTATCATCCTTACAGCTGTCGCGGTTAACTGGTTGTTCCCTTTATCTAGCAAGCAATACCCCTTGCAATATATACCCCATATTGCTTTGTTACCCAAAAAATTATTTTCTAACAAAAATTTCAATTATTTAAAGGATATGGGCTAGTTTAAGGATTTCCTTGAGATCACATGCCGGCCGGATTGGCATCTCGTCATCGAAATAAAAGTATGTTAACAGATAGATTAATCAACCATCAAATCCGTGCTTAATTTCTGTGGAATGTTATCACGATGTCTGTTGCTACTCAAAATAGTTTGTGTCATCCCATGCACGAATAGTTGATTACAAATGCCATATTATTCCATCTGAAATGCAAAAGGTAGCTAGGCACTGCATTAATATATTTAGGCTCCTGCAGGCGCTCTTAAATAACACTAACCATACATGATCACTTAATCATCTATAGCTGTTTGAATCTTCAGCTGATCACATCCTGACTAAAGAAATGGCATCTCTTTGCTGCTGAGATTCTCCAGCCATCAATCAAAACAGATCACATTAATCACAGCATGATACACACAGGGAAATGTATTCCATCTAGAGTTCTAGACTGTACTCCATCCAGTTTGTTTAAGCTACATGGCTTAAACAATGAGGAGGTGGTCAGTATTTCTAATCCAGTGACAGGCTGCCGCCAATTCTAATCCAGCGACAGTTCCCCGTAACTAACTCCAAAACAATCCTTTCTGGTGCTCTGTGAGATCACATAAATTAAAGAGGGACAACTGTTTGCCTTTTCGACAGTACTCTACAGCAAGTGTCCAGAAGTCAATCAACGTTGAGTAGGAGTACAAAATGGTGGTAGTAATTAGTGTGACCATTAGCAGTATAATAATCACTCCAGTTTGGAATCATGTTTGGGACCTAGAGAGCGAGATGGCATAGGGGAATAATAAGAAACCCCTAAACTGACAGGACGTGTAAGTTGTCAGCAGAAAAGAAACATTAGTGCACATCCCTCAAAAAATTCTGAATGCTTGAATATGTCTGTGTGGTGTGAGACTCTTGGCCTTGACTTAATTCCAGTGTGTCCTAAGTCAAACTGATCAAAATCGTATATCCTTATTATTCTTTGGTAACTAAGTTTACCAAGGTGCTTGATACACGCCTAGACAGATTCTGCAGGGCACAGGTATAGAAAGAGAAAGACGTGTGTACGTTGAATCCACGGTTGACTAGTCAACATATGTACGTGGATTGTTTTTTAACCCATGCAATATTGCATTTTATGACGAAAAAATGTTGAAATTTATTCAATATCTATGTCAGCGAAATCAAATGAATGTGGAGAGAGTAGAGGGATCTTTTTGTTGAATAGTAGTCCTCGGTATTTGATGACCAACTTAAAGTCTTAAGGAGTAAGAATACACTCACAATATATATACCTAGAACATGTAATATGCTAGTTTAAACAGTGCTCAAAAATATGATTTATGACTGTTTTTTTAAAATGTGGGTAAACCTTGGCCTTGGATCAATCGACACACACAATCATTTTATTGCATAGTTTAAGAGTAGCAGCAGTAGTAGTAACAAAAGCTTACAACTCATAGATCTATGACCACTAGTGGAAAACAGGGCATCAGTCCCGGTTGGTTTCGGCCTTCAGTCCCGGTTGCGCAACCGGGACTAACCAACCGGGACTGGAGCCCAATCTTTAGTCCCGGTTGCTATACGAACCGGGACTAAAGAGAGACCACGTGGCAGGGGCTGGGCGCTCATGGGCGTAGGACCTTTAGTCCCGGTTCGTGTTACGAACCGGGACTAAAGAGTCCACACGTGACAGCCTCTGCTGCTTCTTTATTTTTCTGGATTTCAATTGTTATTTAGGGGTTTAGGGTTTATTTGTATTTTGCTCCATTCAATTTTTTGATTCATTTCAAACAAGTTTTCTTATATACTTATTCATACAGCATTACAACATAATATACAAGCCGATACATATATAATATATTTGGTCCGCCGAGCATATACATACAAGTATATAAGATCACGACTTGTTCACACACATATACATACAACTTGTTCACACACATAAGATCACGACTTGTTCACACACATAAGATCACGACTTGTGTTTAATTACACACATTGTCTAATCGAAACTGACATGAAATTCACCCTTTTGGTTAATGACATGGTCAAGCAGAAATCCGACTATTTCCTCTTGAATTCCTACTATGCGTTCAGTCGGTGAGAGTCGATTCCTCTTTGCTTCGAACTACAAAGAAGAGGATCAATATGAATATGAATCATCATAACAAAATTGATGCCAATAAAATGAATTTGTCAGTATATTGTTTACTTACTGTTTGAAAATCAATTCCTTCAGTGACCTGCGCACGAAGGTTCTCGCAAGCGTAGTATGCACATAGATTAGTCCCCGATGGCTGCCTCGCACACTTTACGAGAATAGATTTTAGTCAGTGACATATCAAGATTGATATACTTAATGGTATTTGAAACTAGAATTAAAGGGATGTGTGGACCTAGCTCGTACGACTTACCTCGATCTGACGGTAAATCAGCTCATTTTTCCATTCACCTTTTACTGTGCGTATAAACCGTTTCCAAACACTGCCGAGCAAACAAAATGAATAGATGAGTTATAGATGAACGAAAGAGACCGATATAATGCCGTAATGATTGAAATTACCTATCCATCATATCAATGATGCTTTGGTATTCATTAAGTGGTTTATTCAACGAGTCAAAGATTTCAACCTTTCCATAGTCAGATTCAATCTTTAGCAAAATCCAGTGGTAACTGCGTGCAAGTTTAATTATATAAGTTAATAAACTCATCAATTACACTTATAACATCGAGTAAGGAAAAGTAACTGTGTATAAGATAGTCACACTCACCTGCAGTTGTACGGAAACAGTATTCTAGCTCGGTATTCCTGCGTAAGTAGGAACTCTAGCAAGATATCCTCTGTCTCCTTGCGTTTCCTCTCTATCATCGCTCCGTTAACTCGATTTGGATCAATGAATCCAAGTTGGAAGTCATTCCTTTTCTTACATTGCATACTCTTCATTCTGCATAACAAACAGCGTAGTGAGGATAATTACATGCAAAGAACGAGTTGAGCTAGAGACTTATAGAAATAATGAATCACTTACAGAACATAGGCACTGACGAGAGATTTGTCGAGCGCGTCTTGATTGAATAGCTGAAAGAATTCATCAAACTCAATATGCACCAAGTCTTCACCTAAGAAATGGTCCTTTGTGATTTTCATAAGGAGAAAATCTTGTGTGCCCTTTGCGGCTTGCAGGTACCACTTATGCAATTTTCGCATTTGTGTTGGTAGATTTATTTCAATCTCAGGTGGGACCAGACTCTTCCCCTTTTCATATTGCCGTGCTATAGGCGCCTTTGGGATATCTTCATGTATCAATTGAGAAAGAGTCAAACTAGCTTCAGCAGCAAAGTCGGCGGGATTGGGTTGAGCAACACTCCCACCAGCATCACTAGCAAAGACCTTTAGTGGGGAGATCGATTTTTTGGTCTGTGCTCCAAGCTGGGCAACGTCTCTTTTCCCTCTTGCAGTTGCGCTTGTCTTATTAGCTTCTTTTTTTTGCATCTACCTGCTTATCTAAACAACGGTTGTAGTCATCTGGCTTACGCAATTCATATTGCGAAGGTTGGGTAAGCATATCAAAGGCCCACTCCTTCTGTTCCAGAGTATATACCTGCTTTGGTGTAGGGGTCGGGCGTAGTGCTGCGAGCTTCCTTTTCACTTTGGCTCTATCCTCCGCCTCAATTTCTTCAGCAGTCTTCTCGACAGGAGGAGGCGGCACCGCCTTAGCTTTCTTGGCCCGTTTCTTCGGAGAGACGTTGCTAGTGGACATAGCAGGGGACTTGCCATAACTCTGGGACTTACGAGTGGGCAGAGGCGGTGGAGGTGGTGGAGGCGGCTGACATTGAGGCGGAGATCGATGTGGACTCGGGGTATGGTGGTAGTCGTCCATGTCGTCGTCGGGAGGTGGTGAATTGCGAGGACTCGGAGGAGAGGGTGGCCGCCTTGGCGCCGAGCCTGGAAACACGATGTGTTTCTTATCCCAAAGAATTATACCACCCAATACTTCTCCCAGTGTTTCCTCCTCTTCAGGTCCAGCGACGTCAAGATTGAGGGACTCATACCCCCTTTCAATTGCATCCACCCCGACCTTAGCATAGCCAGCTCGAATCTCACGGCCATGCCAGGTTTGTCCAGGTCCAGATGGCAACACATAGCCAACTGATACGTCTCAAATGAATCTATAATTTTTGATGCTCCATGCTTGTTTTTACACCATTTGCCTTGTGTTTCGTTACACTTCGTGGCGTTTTTATGCGATTTCCGGAACTAACCTATTGACAAGATGCCACAGTGCCAGTTCCCTGTTTTCTGCTATTTTTGTGTTTCAGAAAAGCTACACAGGAAATATTCTCGGAATTGGACGAAACAAGTTCCTGAAGTCTTATTTTTCCCGGAAGCTTCCAGAGATCCGAAGAGACGAAGGAGAGGGGCCACAGGCCAGCCTCACACTAGGACGGCGCGGCCCAGGCCCTGGCCGCGCCACCTAGGTGTGAGGAGGCCTAGGGCCACTCCTGACGACGCCCCTTCGCCTATAAGAAGCCTCGGGACGGAAAACCCTAAGGGAGTCGGCGAAATTTCCAGAACAGTTCCGCAGCGCCGCCGCCGTCGAAGCCAAATTTCGGGGGACAGAAGTCTCTGTTCCGGCACCCTGCCGGGACGGGGAAGTGCCCCCGGAGCCATCTCCATTGGTCTCCATCGCCGTCTCCGCCGTCTCCATCGACCTCACCGCCATCTCCATCAACCTTGCTGTCTCCTATGATGAGGAGGGAGTAGTTCATCCCCGGGGCTGAGGGCTCTACCGGTAGCTATGTGGTTCACCTCTCTCTCCCATGATGTGATCTTTATGTGATCGTGAGCTTTGTATCATGTTGAATAAGTAGATGTTACTCTTCTTCATTATGTGTACTCTAGTGTGTTATTAAAGTAATCTATTCCTCCTGCCATGGTGTAACAGTGACAGTGCGTGCATCTTGGTGGTACTTGGTCTAGGCTACGATTGTGATCTCTTATGGATTATGAGAATAATTATCACTATGATAGTATTGAAGTGATCTATTCCTCCTTTCCTGGTGTAATGTTGACAGTGTGTGCACCGTGTTAGTACTTGGTCTAAGTTGCAATAATATCTATCTTGAGTTGTGATTTGATTTGGATATCTCTATGAGTGGTGTTTGTCAAGTACTTGATGAACTTTAAGGAGTGCTTCGTAGCCCTACGCAATGATTAGTGTTATTCAATAGGAGAGTAATTCAGAGTACCATAGTGAAGAGAAGTTATTTATTTGTTCAATTATGTTATATTTGTTGGGAGTGTGTCCACTAGTGAAAGTATGATCCCTAGGCCTTGTTTCCAAGCCTTGCACACCATTTACTTGCTGTTTTGTTACTTGTTTGCTTGCTGCCATTTTTATTCCAGATTGCATTTACTACTTATAATCATCACTACTACTTATATTTCACTATCTCTTCGCCGAAGTAGTGCACCTATACATCTGACAAGTGTATTGGGTGTGTTGGGGACACAAGAGACTTTCTGTATCGTAATTGCAGGGTTGCTTGAGAGGGATAGCTTTGACCTCTTCCTTCCTGAGTTCGATAAACCTTGGGTGATCCACTTAAGGGAAACTTGCTGCTGCTCTACAAACCTCTGCACTTGGAGGCCCAACACTGTCTACAAGAACAGACGCGTGCGTAGACATCAAGCTCTTTTCTGGCGCCGTTGCCGGGGAGGTAAGTTAAAAGGTACTCGCATCCTCCTGTGTGAGTGCTCGGAGTTATTTCCTTTAGATTCTGCAATTACATCTTTTTGTTTCTTGTTTTTATTTTCACTAGTTAGGCTTAATGGAAAATAAAGAGTTCTTTAGTCTTTTTCCTGAGTTTAGATATGAAGTGTTTGAAGAGAAAATTGAAAAACCTTTGGAGCTTAATTTGCATGCTAATAGTGTTGTTAGTATGAATGTTTCGAACACTGTTATTACTAATGCTATAGAAAAGTCTAAGCTTGGGGAAGCTGGTTTTGTTAAGCATGATATTTTTAGTTCCCCAGCTTTAGTGGAGAAAATTTGCTCTGATGATATTTTATCTCCCATATGTGATGTTCCTTCTTATGATGATATGTTTGATGAGTATGCTTCGAGAAATAGTTGTTCTCTAGTTTGTGATGATACTAAACCTCTAGTTTATGTTGTGCAATCCTTCATTGCGTGCCTTGATACCCGCTTCCCATCGACGAATGCTGAGTGTATATGACAAGGTACGTTGATCATATCTTCTAGTGACGGGTTGTACTCTCTGGGTTCTCTCGTGGGAAACTTTTTATAGTCCTCCTTTCCGTAGCTTCGATATCCCGAGCTTCTACGATCACTTCCTTGATAGCTGTTGTCTTTGTATCCTACGGCGACTTGGCTATGGGAGCCGTAGTTGTCGTAATTTTGGGACCGTCTCCTTTGACTTCCATATCTATTTCTTCTATCGTCCTCTGGGGATCGCGTTCGCTTATTGTTGCATGCGTCTTCTCCATCTGCAAATCTGTTTGCTACGTCCATGAGGTCTGACACTGTTTTTGGCTTGATTCTACCCATCTCTTCGACTAGGTCTCTTCGCCTTAATCCAATGATGAACGCATCTATTGCTCTTTCGTCTGAAACTTCGACTGCCGAATTTTTGATAAGGCTCCATCTTTGGATGTATGCCCGCAGTGTTTTGTCGCGTTGTTGCACACACGCTTTGACTTCTTCTATTGATGCTGGCCGCTTGTATGTCGACCTGAAGTTGCTTGTAAATTGCTTTGTGAGGTCTTCCCAGCTTCCAATAGTTTCTTTCTCTTGTTTGCTCAACCATGACCTTACTGCGCCGGTGAGGTGTAGTTGCAAACTTTGCATTGCTGTTTCTTTGGTTCCTCCTAATATTTGCACTGCTTGTAGATAATTTGAGAGCCATGATTGTGGTTCCTGTGATCCGTCGTACTTTTGCTGATCATGAGGTAACTTGAATCCCCTGGGAACTGGAGTGGTGCGAACCCTGCGAGTAAAGCACGATGCCCCCATCTCTTTTTCGTCTTCTTCATAGTCGCTGTTTTCATTTGGGGATCGCGATCTTTGGGTTCCTCCGTGCTGTTTCAGTGATGGCGATCGAGATCGTTGATTGCTGCTTCTGCGCCGAGGACTGCTGTGATGGCGAGGCGATCTTGGCTTGTGCGTTTCCTTACGGTGGTGTGCTTCTTCTCCTTTTGCTGATAGCTTGTGGCCCACCATGTTTAGTCCGTTCAATGCTGCTCTGTGCATATGCTCTCTAGGATCTCCCGGGCTTGGTCGAGTTGTGAGAAGATAAGCTTGAGCTGCCACTAATGCTGCTTCAGGAGTTTTTGGTACGATGTTTCCTTGTTCGTCGACCGATAAAAAGGATGAATCGAGGTTTTTGGAAATGCTTTGCCTGTCGGAGTACTCGAGGTTATCGTACCTTGAACCATGTCGACGATTTTTCCTTGCGTTACTATATGACGCGTCGCTTCGCGCTTTACGAGCGGCGTTGCTAGCTGCAATGGCTGAGTCTTTTCTTCTCTGTATCTCTATTTTCTCCTGTGCTAATTGCTTTGCCTGCTGCCTTAGGGCATAATGATACCCCATAAGCATGTCTTTGCTGGAATTTGATGGTATTGGCGTGCCGTGTTCTACGGCTTCTCTTATTATCCTCCATTCGTCGACTGACAGTTGAATTTTTTCCCTGGTTGTGAGGGATTCTGCTGTTTGCCCTTCTGCCAGGTGACTTGCTCCTCTGTCAATATTTGCTGGGTTTAGTACTGGATTGTTGTTTTCGTCGAATTCTTCTGAGTTGTCTCCCACAATGGCGAGCACCTGGCATTGTCTGCCGATGTTACTATTGAAGCTTGAGAAGATCGAGTCACCATCTTCAGAAAGCTCTAGCCCTGTCTTCCATGTGTCTGTTGATTTGTTTGAGATATCGTCGAGGCAGATCATGAGATCGTCGAGTTGGACCCCTGCGTCGAAATTTTCCCTTGCTTCGTTGTCTTCTGTGATCTTTCCTTTTTGCACTTCTTCTAAGCTGACCGGCGAGTTTACCTCGCTGGAAGAGCCATCAGAATATTCCATCATTACTTCTGTTTCGGGCTCACTTGCCGACGGATCTTGCTTTGTCGGATCTGAAAGGTGAGATGAACCCGATGGCCCGATGAGGATGCTCAAACTTCCAATTGTTAACTCCATCTCTTGACTTTCGTCGAATTCTGAACTGCTGTTGGCTAAAAGCAAAAAAGCCGTCGAATTCATGATTCCAACGCCCAGGTCCCCACGGTCGGCGCCAATTGACGAGGGTTAACTCGACAAATGTCCTAGATGAAGGACTTAGGATCGGGGGAATAGGGCGTCGGATGAACTCGAAGGTAAAGGTTAGTCGAAATAAGTGTATATCGAAAGTAAACTTGGGTGTTCAACCTGGCTTGCTTTCAATCTGGTCTACACCGTCCCCTCCTGGCCCCTATATATAGGTGGCCAGGTCTCGAGGATCGGGTAGGGTCCGATACAGATTACAATATCGACATACGGTAAGAACTCGTATTCGACTATCATTATGATTGGACCTAGCTTAACGGGCCTCAGGGGTACTCAACTAACGGGATCTATTAACTATACCCTTGTCACCTACTTTTGAGGAAAAAATTAGTTATGATTACAATATGCCTCCTATTTTTGATGATTATGGTGATGAGAATAATTATTCTATTGAATTTGCTCCTACTACTATTGTTCCTGTGGTGAGTATTAATTCTTTTATGCATGTGGCTCATGATAGGAATGTTTTATGTGATAGTTATATTGTTAATTCTATTCATGATGCTACTGAAAGTTATTATGAGAGAGGGAAACATGGTTTGGTGGATCTCAACAATATTGAGTTTCCCCTCTTTATGTTGCAATTCTTGAAGTTGTACTTGTTTTGCCTTCCTATGTTTTTTGCTTTGCGCTTTTATGACTCGTCTCTTTACAAGACTATTTTTCATAGGAAGTGGTTTAGATTTAAATGTGTTCCATACTTGCTTTTTGATGCTCTCTATTGCTTTAAGTTCCTATATGGCGCCTTTGCCTCAAGCTCTTATATGGCACCCACATGAGCATCTTTGCAAATTACTGCGCCTAGCTCAAAGGCGTTAAAGAAAAGCACTCTTGGGAGATAACCCAATGTTTTTACATTCAGTACTTTTTCTTTTATTTGAGTCTTGGAAGTTATTACTACTGTAATAACCGCTCCTTATCCTGTTTATTTCATTGTTGTGCCAAGAGAAGCCTCTAATTTGAGTGAGGTAAGATTTGGGGATGTTGCTGTCCTGAAACAGTTTTCGGTGCTGCACCGTAAAAATTCGTGAAAATTCTCTGTATATCTTTTGGACCTGCGATTTCTTGTGCATATGTCCCAGGTTATATCCAAACTTTCATTAGTTGAACACGTTTTGATTTGAGCAACAGAAAACCCCTCAAAAATTCGACCTTTGTCAGTTGTTCTGTTTTGACAGATTTCTGCCAATATTTGTGTTTGCCGCTTTATCGCTTTCTTTTTGAGTTCTTTTGATCACGGAACTTTTGGGGAAGTTGCTACAGTAGTATATACTTTATATGTGGTGGTTTTAGGTTGAAACCTGAAGCAAAAAGGGTTGATTCATTACTATGCTTACACTAATGTTGCTAATAGATTTGTGTTTAGTTTTGTATGAAGGAAGTTTTCAAGTGTAGGGATCGGAGAGTGATGAGATGAGTTGAAGAATGGACAAAAGCTCAAGCTTGGGGATACCCATGCATCACCCCAAGAAATATCCAAGAAGTACAAGCGTCAAAGCTTGGGGATGCCCTCGAGGCACCCCTTCTTCATCGGCAAAAATCCGGTCACCTTTCAAGACACTATATTTTTATTGCTTCATGCACTATGCATTTTTCTTGGAGCGTTAGTTATTTTTGCTTTCAGTTTTCTTTTGCTTTGTTTGCTGCACTAAATGGTTAGATCACATCATGTTTCTTTTGGAGGATATGAACTCGCTTTTCATTTGCCAAGAACACTCTAGTTTTCACTCTTATCGTTCAATGAGTGTTCTCTTTTTCTGCTACTGCTTTTGGTTTTCTTTTTCGCCTTGATTTGCGTTCAGATCTTCTTATATATTTTCATCAAGGTGTATTTTTGCCTCTGGTCTTTATTGGTATTCATCAAAAGAGGTGTTTATAAAAAGGTTTGAAAGGTGTTGGAAAAGAGAAAAAGCTTTATGCAAAAAAGTGGTACAAGAAGGAGCTTGTGTAGACTGCGGCCTAGGCTTTTGCATGTCGTGCTTGATGTCTTTTTGATAGTATGCTTAGTGGTTTTGCTGTAGCATGACTTGTCTCAAATAACTGAGATTGCTTAATGAGCCTTTGAAAAAATCATGCGTTGTTTTTATCATTTGAAAGCATTATTTTGGTTTTCTCCTTGATGCTTTATTTGGGTTGACTTGGCACATGCTCACACATGTTAGACTCTTACAAAGTCGCCAATAGCCTCTATGATCATTTAGTTTTTGACTTTTGATATCATCTTATGCTTCTTTTAATGTTGCTTTGTCGCTTTGCACGATTATGGCCGTTATTGCTCTCTTAGTTGGTCGCTCCCAGTCTTTTGCTAGCCCTCGCCTTGTACTGAGTATGAGCTCTACTCATGCATCCAACTCCCCAAAACCAAGTTTGCCATTGTGTCCATGCTACCGGTTGATGGCGCCAGAAAATAAGCTGTTGGCGTATAGTTGACGTGGGAGCAGACGGTCCTTGTGCGTGGTGAATAACCAGCCCGTTGGGAACCCCAAGAGGAAGGTATGATGAGTATAGCAGCTAGTTTTCCCTCAGTTAAGAAACCAAGGTTTAATGTCGGTCAGGAGAGGAGAGACAATGACGACTGAAGGTGATGCGGAACCTGCACACACACAAACAAATACTTTGTTCCCAACTTGCGATGAGGTTGTCAATCTCACCGGTTTGCTTGAAACAAAGGTTATGAGCGTATCGAGTGGAAAACAATATAGTATGCGAGTAAAGTAAACAGTGCGAGTAAAGTAAACAGTGCGAATAAAGTAAACAGGTGATAGCAATATGATGTAAATAGGACCGGGATCCACAGTTCACAAGTGGTGTCTCTCCATAGATAAAATAACACATGCTGGGTAAACAAATTACAGTTGGGCAATTGATAGAATAGAGATAACGTGATATGTCAAGAAGATCACTATGAGATTTACTCTGGGCATTACAACAAAATACATAGACCGCCATCCAACTGCATCTATGACTAATAATCCACTCCCGGGGATATCAATCCGAACACCCTAGAAGTATTAAGTTGCGAACAACAGATAATTGCATTAAGCAAAGTGTGTAATGTAAACAAAGCATATGCCCTTGAGCATATGAATGTTGTTTTCTCCCTAGTAGCAACAGCACATCTACCACCTTAGAGGTTTCTGTCACTCCACCAGGTGAAATAGAGGCATGAACCCACTATCGAGCATAAATACCCCCTCTTGGAGTCACTAGCAACTACTCGGCCAAGATAGCTACTAACAACGGAGAGCATGCAAGATCATAAACAACATAGAGATAACAAAAGATATAATTCAGTATAGCAACTTAATCATAAACACCAATATTCATCGGATCCCAACAAACCAAACATGTAGAATTACATAACGGTGATCTCAATCATGTAGGGCAGCTCATGAGATCTAAACATGAAGCACATGGTGGAGAAGACAACCATCTAGCTACTGCTATGGACCCATAGTCCAAGGTAGACTACTCACTCATCGCTCCGGAGGCAAGCATGGCGATGAAGAAGACCTCCGGTGGCGATTCCCCTCTCCGACAGGGTGCCGGGAAGAGCTTCTGGACCCTCCCGATCTTCGGGTCGACGGCGGCGGCGGATCGCGATGTGTTCTGGAAAACTGATCGGGGCCTTATGTTTTTCTCGTCGGGGGGTCTTTATAGGCGAAGGGGTGATGTCAGAGGAGGGGCCAGGTGCCCTCACGCGGGCCCGGCGCGGCCAGGGGGCTGGCCGCGCCACCCCTGCGCGTGGGGCCCTGGTGGCTGTGACGCCCCCGAATTTATAGCAAATTCGAAGTGCCCGTTATGTAATCCATCACAATCCCAGAATCAATGTTGTGATTTACATAACGTAGTTGATATCACAGTCATAGACATTACTAGTAAATAAAGGGGATTACATAGGTGGTCGCACCGACCGAACCTTACAATACATCAACATGCAGCGGAATAACACTTTGGGTCCATATTGTCAAGCTTCAACCGCACAGGCAAAGCAGACAGTAGGAAACGAGCCTAATTCGCAAAGCCGTCAACGAGTCCTTCCCTCTTGATCTTGCTCCTTCAAGTCTGGCCAAGTTAATAGCCAGGGACACAGCCATGAGTACATTGGATGCACTCGCAAACCATCTTATAAACAAAGTGATGAGAGAGATATGCAAGGTTTGGTATAGTGGACTAAGCACTAAGTTGGTTTGCAAAAGCTAGTTTGATTTCCCAAGAATGCTCATTGGTAGAAAAGAGGTTTAGTTCTCTAAGTTCATTCTAAAGAGGAACTTCAAGTGTGTCAATATCACGGTCAAGTCATGTCAATTCAAATTCATGTCATTCACCAAGTTTACCCTTGTTATTTTTAGTCTTGACAAAAGCCAGGTAGAGTTTGCCAACCGTCCATGACCGAGGACTCGGCTATTCGAATAGTTTGAAAACCTCTGCAGAGGGGTACACTTTACCCACAAGATTCGATACATCTGCCGGGAGAAATCCACGGTTCGCCATACACAAAGGTATGCGGATTTCAGATAATCAAACAAAACCTTTCACTTGCTCATCCTAGTATAGGATCCTTCCCTAGAGCCCGGAATACGGAATCCCGCTCCGGCGCCTCTAGTTATGCCCATCCCGGAGACCGGGTTAGTGGAATCCACCTGGTCAAGAAGTATCCGCTCGTGGAGTCCTTCCATGAAGATTTGATGCAAGACCTCCCATACTAAGATAAACAAGCTACGGATTAAGCCCCTTCCCATATAGGGGTAACGTGGTTGTACGTTATAATTGGCACCCATGTACATCACTCGTTGTCAATTGAGAAATACATTTCATAGTTCTTAGTCAAGATTATTTTCTTTCATAAAGCCATCATGTAGGAGCAATCTCCCATTTCAAGTTTCAATGTCAAGTCACCACCTTTCAAATGGGGTTCCTCCAGAGATAGCCTCAACTTTTATTAGCGACTAAGCAACTACATTGAGTGATAGTACTACTACTAGGGTTGGATAAACTCAGCTTGATGCTCTTGATAATCAAGACATCAATATGCTTCTATCATTCTACTCTAGCAATTCAATCATGCAATTTACTTAAAACAAGTAGAATGCAATATTAAAACTAGGTAGTGGGAGTATGAATCAAAAGATGGCTTGCCTGGCTTGGCAAAGTCAAAATAGTCTTCATCTTCCTCTTTGATTGATTGATCTCCATCTCCATATCTTGGTAGACTTCGGGATCCATTCTCCTTACTCTCGTTGTCGTCTAATCGTTGGAAAGCAAATAAGCATACAATCACCACACAATTCACAAACAACACCTATTTACTCAAATACACATACTTGGGTAAGGGAAGTGATCTAGGAAGTCTATGGAGAGTGGTTTCGACGATAATTGAGTTCCGATGGATGAGATGATTGAGTTGTTGTATCTAAGTAGGGTTTATTCATTTTGGATTATGAAAATGTCTCCTGCAAGTCCTTTTTGACCAAGGTCATGGACAATGTAGATACTCAAGATCATGGTTCAACCAAAGAGGCTTCATAGGATGTGGAGTATTTTTCTTTTATTGAAGCCATTTCTAGTTTGCAACTATTTAGTGATCAAGTTTGAATCTTACAAGTAGAGTCTATAGATCCTAGTTGAATGGGATCAAAGGTTATAGATCAATATTTAGAAATGTGGTTGATTCGAATTGGTTTCATATCATTTCCATATTTTGAGATTGGTGTGCAAGTTTGAGTTTTTAATTACTACTATGTAGTATTTAATTTTCCAAATACTTCCTACAAGCTCACATGGACTAAGATCAATACCTACAGATGGTATTTGGAAAATGTGGTTCAACAACAAGAGTTCCATAAAAATTTCAATTATAGATTTGAGTTTAATAAAATCCTATATGGCAAATGCCTATTTAACCATATAGGTAAATAGCATTTACTTTAGAAGGTTCAAAAATGAGATCTAATGGCATAGACAGATGGGTATCACTAATTGTGAATTTCCAAAGTTGGATTTATATTTTTAGGAATTTTATTTGAATTGGTATGGATTTTCTAAGGTGGAAAAGCTCCTGTTTTGTTATTTTTACTGCAACCATTCTGTAAATCTAATTGGGTTGAAACCACTTCTAATGGATAGCTTATGTTCTAAGGTTTTCAGAACATTTTCATTTGCTAGATTTGGGTTGGTAGAACTCCGGGAAAATTCAATTTAAGCAAGCATCTGAATGAGTTTTTCAAAAATCGGAATTCGAATAAACCTTTTTTTTTTATATCCGGGCCGGACACACAGGCTGAGCTGGGCCGGCCCACTAGGCTGCAGGCTGGCAGGTGGCAAGGCGAAAAAAAACATTTTTGCTGACAAATGGGCCCGGCTTGTCAGAACTTAATCTAACCCGAACCGGTACGTACGTGTATCTTCTTCCTCGACACGGGGCGCACGAACTCACCGACGGCGAGGAAGGGCGCGGTGGCGGCGCTCGACGAGGAAGGCACGGGAGGCGCCGGCGAGTTGCAGTCCGGCGGAGGAGCTCCTCCTCTTCCACCTTGTCCAGCCGGAAGCTCGAGGGAGCTGCTGGAACACCGGGAACGGGAGGCGCTCTGCGGAGCGGCGTCGACGGGGGAGCTCGAACGAGAGGGAGAGGGAGCTTGGGACCTTGTCTGGGAGGTAGAGGAAGGTGGCGCGAACCTTTTCAGGGAAGAATGGTGGCTTTATATAGGCGGGAGAGGGAGCATGGGGCGAGTGGATCTGCAGAGAGAGCACGGCCGGTGCCGGCAAGGGAGAGAAGAGGGGGCGGCGTTGGCGGGTGCTGCGGGCTGCGGTGTGCTGTAGGGTGCTGCTGGCGCGATGGGAGAGGTCGGGACGGTCTGGTTCAGAGGGGGACATGGGAGGGGTCCGGGTCGTTTTCCTCCATGCTTTCCATGTCTCACGGCCTGGGGTCGGCGCTGGGGGCGCTGGGCTCGACACAGGGGAGGCAGGGGAGTGTTCACGGCATGGCTATAGGACCTGGGGCGAACGGGAACAGCGTTGTCTACAGTGGGTTTGGTTTTGCAAAAATTCTGCCCAGAAGGTGTTTGACGAAATGTCCGCAAGAATTCAAACTTTGAATTTTTGAAAATTTCCAATTGGGTTGGTCACTATATTGGTTAGGGATCCTAGAACAATTTTTGTTAGGTCAAGAGGTGGTGTTTTGCTTCAGGGCTAATTTGAATTTGGGGTTGTCATATGATTCAGATTCAAACTTTGGACAGATTTTGGAAGAGGTTAGGGTTTGAGTTTTTGCTGGAAACTTCTTGGTTGAGTTAGTATGTGATATGGTCAAGCTCAACTAACTGACCATACCTTGGCTTGAGTTACAGATTTCTTATTCTAAGTGTCCAAAGTAGGGTAGTGGTTAACTTTTTCTAGATCATCTTTTCTTCTTTTTTTCTTTATTTCTCTTGCTTCTGGTTCTTTTGATCTTTGTGGTTCTTCTCTAATGCTTCTATTGGTTAAGTTTGAATTAACTAAACATTGCTCAACAAATTAAAACCCACATGAAATCATAGAACAACTTGTATTGAAAATACTATGTATGCATGCAATGATAGATACAAAGTTTTATCTTGGCCCAAAGGGTTGGTTTTCTTGTAGATGACATGGAGTTGGGAATGACCTCTTATTTGAATTCAAACTTTGGTAGAATATTAAATAGAGTTCCAAGTTGATTTTTGTTTCAAACGTTATTGTATTTGATTCTTTGTAACTTGTTCTTAGTTGTGGTGGAGAGATGCATGATGGTATGATTCAAATATTGCTTAATATGGGTTTGGCAATTGACCCAAATGGGTTTAGCATGTAACCATGCACAAAATTTATTAGTTAGAAAACTATTTCATTTTAACAAAAAAAAATCTTTATTAAAAAAAATATTGGGATCAAAGGATTTGTTTTAAAACCCTTCTCATACTCTTTTTATTTGAAGCATGGGAGCAAATGCTCAAATTCACAAGTTTTAAAAGACAAGAAATTAATCTTGTAATTAAAATAAGGGTTTTTGTTGTCTCCAAAATTTGGTATTTTAATAAATCCATTTATTTTTATTTCCCAAAAATTTGGGTTGTTACAATCTTCCCCCCTTAAAAAGAATCTCGTCCCGAGATTCACAAGTTAAGATTGAGATAGATTAAGAAATGAGATTACCAGATAAGAGATAGAGTGTATATTGATTCCTATAGAGATGGAAAGATTGGGTACACCCAAAATGTGATAAGGCCAGATGGACCAAAACACATATTCATCAATCACATAGCATTTTCAACAAACAATCACACTTTTCAAAAACAAAATGTTTTAGGTTTAAACCATAGAACTTCATAAAACAAGGTCTTGTGGATTATAGGTCTGGTTTCACAAAGAGATAAAACAAGACTACTAGTATGAAACTAAGGTGGCTCCGGCTTCTTGATGACTTGTGTTCCAAAATCTTGATCCAACTTGTTCATACTACTTTGTAACTGGGAGCAACTTCGGGGGTATACTGCTGGTTCGTGATGGTTGATTTCCTTCTCTTCGTGCCTTCAGGTTGTAAGAGTTGCTTCGGGGTATTCCGGAAAGGTTTCTTCCTTCTCATGCAGATGTTGAGGTTATCTTCAATAGTACTGGGTTTTCGATTACGGGTCGTAGATGACAGGGAAAGTTTTTGAAATGTTTCTCACATGGGGTTGGTATTTTTCAGAGTTTATGTTGGGCCAGAAAGACCAAAAATATTTTTGAGCAAACAAGTTTTCAGAGTGGTTGCTACCTGTTGCCGGATGGCATATGAGCAACACATCCCAAAACAAATCAATCATTCAAACACACAAGGCACTAAGCACACTTAATAATCGTGAGGTAAGGGCATCTCAATGAAATCAACTGAGCATTTCCTACAAATCCTATGGGTCAAAAGGTTTGCTGGGTCTTCATCATTTTTGATCAATCTTTCTTTGCTCTTGAAGTCTTTGTCTCACAGGGTTGACTCTTGTTGGAAGATTTCTGGATCAGGTGAAGAGACTCACTTTCGATGGTAGCAGTCGTAGTTGACATCCAAGGTTGAAGCCTTGAAAAATATTGAGTCCCTCATCTTTTGATTCAAAAAGTCCTTCGGTCTTAGGTTGGTATATCGTCCATAGTATATATTTGAAGTAGATGAGAAATAGAGTAAAACAAATCTTTGAAAAGACTCTGTAAGTAAAGAGGTAAATAAATTCTTTGTCAAAATCTCCTGAGAGTATAAGTTGAGAGTGTAAGATATTTGAAGTGAATAGGATGAGGGTATAAGATTGGCTTTGGATACCAAAGCAAATAAAATTTCTTTTGTAGAAATAAGTTTTTGTCAACATATCACTTTCTTAGCTAACGACCATGCTAACTAAGGTCTCCTAAGGTCATGATAGTCCTGATACCAAACTTGTGATATCAGAGATATCATTTTCTGACGACCATGCTAACTAGGGTTTCCTAGAGTCAGCCTAGGCTCTGATACCAACTTGTGACGCCCCCGAATTTATAGCAAATTCGAAGTGCCCGTTATGTAATCCATCACAATCCCAGAATCAATGTTGTGATTTACATAACGTAGTTGATATCACAGTCATAGACATTACTAGTAAATAAAGGGGATTACATAGGTGGTCGCACCGACCGAACCTTACAATACATCAACATGCAGCGGAATAACACTTTGGGTCCATATTGTCAAGCTTCAACCGCACAGGCAAAGCAGACAGTAGGAAACGAGCCTAATTCGCAAAGCCGTCAACGAGTCCTTCCCTCTTGATCTTGCTCCTTCAAGTCTGGCCAAGTTAATAGCCAGGGACACAGCCATGAGTACATTGGATGCACTCGCAAACCATCTTATAAACAAAGTGATGAGAGAGATATGCAAGGTTTGGTATAGTGGACTAAGCACTAAGTTGGTTTGCAAAAGCTAGTTTGATTTCCCAAGAATGCTCATTGGTAGAAAAGAGGTTTAGTTCTCTAAATTCATTCTAAAGAGGAACTTCAAGTGTGTCAATATCACGGTCAAGTCATGTCAATTCAAATTCATGTCATTCACCAAGTTTACCCTTGTTATTTTTAGTCTTGACAAAAGCCAGGTAGAGTTTGCCAACCGTCCATGACCGAGGACTCGGCTATTCGAATAGTTTGAAAACCTCTGCAGAGGGGTACACTTTACCCACAAGATTCGATACATCTGCCGGGAGAAATCCACGGTTCGCCATACACAAAGGTATGCGGATTTCAGATAATCAAACAAAACCTTTCACTTGCTCATCCTAGTATAGGATCCTTCCCTAGAGCCCGGAATACGGAATCCCGCTCCGGCGCCTCTAGTTATGCCCATCCCGGAGACCGGGTTAGTGGAATCCACCTGGTCAAGAAGTATCCGCCCGTGGAGTCCTTCCATGAAGATTTGATGCAAGACCTCCCATACTAAGATAAACAAGCTACGGATTAAGCCCCTTCCCATATAGGGGTAACGTGGTTGTACGTTATAATTGGCACCCATGTACATCACTCGTTGTCAATTGAGAAATACATTTCATAGTTCTTAGTCAAGATTATTTTCTTTCATAAAGCCATCATGTAGGAGCAATCTCCCATTTCAAGTTTCAATGTCAAGTCACCACCTTTCAAATGGGGTTCCTCCAGAGATAGCCTCAACTTTTATTAGCGACTAAGCAACTACATTGAGTGATAGTACTACTACTAGGGTTGGATAAACTCAGCTTGATGCTCTTGATAATCAAGACATCAATATGCTTCTATCATTCTACTCTAGCAATTCAATCATGCAATTTACTTAAAACAAGTAGAATGCAATATTAAAACTAGGTAGTGGGAGTATGAATCAAAAGATGGCTTGCCTGGCTTGGCAAAGTCAAAATAGTCTTCATCTTCCTCTTTGATTGATTGATCTCCATCTCCATATCTTGGTAGACTTCGGGATCCATTCTCCTTACTCTCGTTGTCGTCTAATCGTTGGAAAGCAAATAAGCATACAATCACCACACAATTCACAAACAACACCTATTTACTCAAATACACATACTTGGGTAAGGGAAGTGATCTAGGAAGTCTATGGAGAGTGGTTTCGACGATAATTGAGTTCCGATGGATGAGATGATTGAGTTGTTGTATCTAAGTAGGGTTTATTAATTTTGGATTATGAAAATATCTCCTGCAAGTCCTTTTTGACCAAGGTCATGGACAATGTAGATACTCAAGATCATGGTTCAACCAAAGAGGCTTCATAGGATGTGGAGTATTTTTCTTTTATTGAAGCCATTTCTAGTTTGCAACTATTTAGTGATCAAGTTTGAATCTTACAAGTAGAGTCTATAGATCCTAGTTGAATGGGATCAAAGGTTATAGATCAATATTTAGAAATGTGGTTGATTCGAATTGGTTTCATATCATTTCCATATTTTGAGATTGGTGTGCAAGTTTGAGTTTTTAATTACTACTATGTAGTATTTAATTTTCCAAATACTTCCTACAAGCTCACATGGACTAAGATCAATACCTACAGATGGTATTTGGAAAATGTGGTTCAACAACAAGAGTTCCATAAAAATTTCAATTATAGATTTGAGTTTAATAAAATCCTATATGGCAAATGCCTATTTAACCATATAGGTAAATAGCATTTACTTTAGAAGGTTCAAAAATGAGATCTAATGGCATAGACAGATGGGTATCACTAATTGTGAATTTCCAAAGTTGGATTTATATTTTTAGGAATTTTATTTGAATTGGTATGGATTTTCTAAGGTGGAAAAGCTCCTGTTTTGTTATTTTTACTGCAACCATTCTGTAAATCTAATTGGGTTGAAACCACTTCTAGTGGATAGCTTATGTTCTAAGGTTTTCAGAACATTTTCATTTGCTAGATTTGGGTTGGTAGAACTCCGGGAAAATTCAATTTAAGCAAGCATCTGAATGAGTTTTTCAAAAATCGGAATTCGAATATACCTTTTTTTTTATATCCGGGCCGGACACACAGGCTGAGCTGGGCCGGCCCAGTAGGCTGCAGGCTGGCAGGTGGCAAGGCGAAAAAAAACATTTTTGCTGACAAATGGGCCCGGCTTGTCAGAACTTAATCTAACCCGAACCGGTACGTACGTGTATCTTCTTCCTCGACACGGGGCGCACGAACTCACCGACGGCGAGGAAGGGCGCGGTGGCGGCGCTCGACGAGGAAGGCACGGGAGGCGCCGGCGAGTTGCAGTCCAGCGGAGGAGCTCCTCCTCTTCCACCTTGTCCAGCCGGAAGCTCGAGGGAGCTGCTGGAACACCGGGAACGGGAGGCGCTCTGCGGAGCGGCGTCGACGGGGGAGCTCGAACGAGAGGGAGAGGGAGCTTGGGACCTTGTCTGGGAGGTAGAGGAAGGTGGCGCGAACCTTTTCAGGGAAGAATGGTGGCTTTATATAGGCGGGAGAGGGAGCATGGGGCGAGTGGATCTGCGGAGAGAGCACGGCCGGTGCCGGCAAGGGAGAGAAGAGGGGGCGGCGTTGGCGGGTGCTGCGGGCTGCGGTGTGCTGTAGGGTGCTGCTGGCGCGATGGGAGAGGTCGGGACGGTCTGGTTCAGAGGGGGACATGGGAGGGGTCCGGGTCGTTTTCCTCCATGCTTTCCATGTCTCACGGCCTGGGGTCGGCGCTGGGGGCGCTGGGCTCGACACAGGGGAGGCAGGGGAGTGTTCACGGCATGGCTATAGGACCTGGGGCGAACGGGAACAGCGTTGTCTACAGTGGGTTTGGTTTTGCAAAAATTCTGCCCAGAAGGTGTTTGACGAAATGTCCGCAAGAATTCAAACTTTGAATTTTTGAAAATTTCCAATTGGGTTGGTCACTATATTGGTTAGGGATCCTAGAACAATTTTTGTTAGGTCAAGAGGTGGTGTTTTGCTTCAGGGCTAATTTGAATTTGGGGTTGTCATATGATTCAGATTCAAACTTTGGACAGATTTTGGAAGAGGTTAGGGTTTGAGTTTTTGCTGGAAACTTCTTGGTTGAGTTAGTATGTGATATGGTCAAGCTCAACTAACTGACCATACCTTGGCTTGAGTTACAGATTTCTTATTCTAAGTGTCCAAAGTAGGGTAGTGGTTAACTTTTTCTAGATCATCTTTTCTTCTTTTTTTTCTTTTTTTCTCTTGCTTCTGGTTCTTTTGATCTTTGTGGTTCTTCTCTAATGCTTCTATTGGTTAAGTTTGAATTAACTAAACATTGCTCAACAAATTAAAACCCACATGAAATCATAGAACAACTTGTATTGAAAATACTATGTATGCATGCAATGATAGATACAAAGTTTTATCTTGGCCCAAAGGGTTGGTTTTCTTGTAGATGACATGGAGTTGGGAATGACCTCTTATTTGAATTCAAACTTTGGTAGAATATTAAATAGAGTTCCAAGTTGATTTTTGTTTCAAACGTTATTGTATTTGATTCTTTGTAACTTGTTCTTAGTTGTGGTGGAGAGATGCATGATGGTATGATTCAAATATTGCTTAATATGGGTTTGGCAATTGACCCAAATGGGTTTAGCATGTAACCATGCACAAAATTTATTAGTTAGAAAACTATTTCATTTTAACAAAAAAAAATCTTTATTAAAAAAAAATATTGGGATCAAAGGATTTGTTTTAAAACCCTTCTCATACTCTTTTTATTTGAAGCATGGGAGCAAATGCTCAAATTCACAAGTTTTAAAAGACAAGAAATTAATCTTGTAATTAAAATAAGGGTTTTTGTTGTCTCCAAAATTTGGTATTTTAATAAATCCATTTATTTTTATTTCCCAAAAATTTGGGTTGTTACAGTGGCCCCCCTCCTACTCCTCTTCGGATCTCTGGAAGCTTCCGGGTAAAATAAGACTTCAGGATGTGGTTTCGTCCAATTCCGATAATATTTCCTGTGTATCACTCTGAAACACAAAAACAGCAGAAAACAGGGAACTGGCACTGTGGCACTTCGTTAATAGGTTAGTTCCGGAAAATGCATAAAAGTGTCACTAAGTGTAACGAAACAATAGGAAAATGGTGTAAAAACAAGCATGGAGCATCAAAAATTATAGATATGTTTGAGACGTATCAGTCCACTATAAATTCCTATGCATGGTATTTGTAAGCCATTCCAAGTAAATTTTCGTGTGCTACCTTTCAAAAAACCTTCAAAATACTTCTCATTTTGTGACACTGTTTTCATCTCATGGGGACGTAGTGGTCGGATTTGCTATCTTCCATATTGCTTATTCCAAAAAGAAAAAAAAGAAAAAAAGAAAAGAAAAAAGGCACTCCTCCATGGAATGTGAATGTTGGTGGGCACCCGATGAAATCGGTTAGCCATGGTTTGAGAAAGGAAAAAAGGTGGGGTGGAGTGCCAAGCTTTATAAAAGAGCACAAAAGTGCTAATCTCTCTCTCAAAAACTTGCTTCATTTTTGTATGGAAGATAGTAAGAACCCCATTGCCAATCGTTGACAAAGACAACCACCTCTCAAAACCAATTTTTATCTCTCTGTTTTACAAATGAAAAGCTCTAGCACATGTTTAATCACTGCTTCCCTCTGCGAAGGGCCTTTCTTTTACTTTTATGTTGAGTCTCCACCTTCTATCTTTATGCACCGTTAAGAGAGCATAGTTGTCATTCTGAGTATAATGTGCATTGTCCCAAAGTTTTCATTGATTGATTCATGATCATGGTTTCACTTGTTCTCAAATTATTTGTATCTAGTTGCCCTCTTAAACTTGAAGGTGTCCTATGCATTTATGTTTTGCTCTCCATGAAGGACAAGCTGAAAACCGTTTGTATGTTTTTCCTTATGATTTAAACACACGTTTGACTTTCATTGTTTCATTTTCATGATCTTTTGTTTGTGTTCATTTTCATGTTATAACATGGTTGCTAAGTTTCTATTATCAAGATTATGTCTTTCATGTCCATGTTTTAAGTTCTTTGATCTCAGCTCTCAATGCTTTACCTATATGATCAAGATTGTGATGGTGCATGTCACCTCAAAAATTATTTCTTTTGTTATCACTTGCCTACTCGAGGACGAGCAGGAGTTAAGCTTGGGGATGCTGATACGTCTCAAACGTATCTATAATTTTTGATGCTCCATGCTTGTTTTTACACCATTTGCCTTGTGTTTCGTTACACTTCGTGGTGTTTTTATGCGATTTCCGGAACTAACCTATTGACAAGATGCCACAGTGCCAGTTCCCTGTTTTCTGCTGTTTTTGTGTTTCAGAAAAGCTACACAGGAAATATTCTCGGAATTGAACAAAACAAGTTCCTGAAGTCTTATTTTTCCCGGAAGCTTCCAGAGATCCGAAGAGGCGAAGGAGAGGGGCCACAGGCCAGCCTCACACTAGGCCGGCGCGGCCCAGGCCCTGGCCGCGCCGCCTAGGTGTGAGGAGGCCTGGGGCCACTCCTGACGACGCCCCTTCGCCTATAAGAAGCCTCGGGACGGAAAACCCTAAGGGAGTCGGCGAAATTTCCAGAACAGTTCCGCAGCGCCGCCGCCGTCGAAGCCAAATTTCGGGGGACAGAAGTCTCTGTTCTGGCACCCTGCCGGGATGGGGAAGTGCCCCCGGAGCCATCTCCATCGGTCTCCATCGCCGTCTCCGCCGTCTCCATCGACCTCACCGCCATCTCCATCAACCTTGCTGTCTCCTATGATGAGGAGGGAGTAGTTCATCCCCGGGGCTGAGGGCTCTACCGGTAGCTATGTGGTTCACCTCTCTCTCCCATTATGTGATCTTTATGTGATCGTGAGCTTTGTATCATGTTGAATAAGTAGATGTTACTCTTCTTCATTATGTGTACTCTAGTGTGTTATTAAAGTAATCTATTCCTCCTGCCATGGTGTAACGGTGACAGTGCGTGCATCGTGGTGGTACTTGGTCTAGGCTACGATTGTGATCTCTTATGGATTATGAGAATAATTATCACTATGATAGTATTGAAGTGATCTATTCCTCCTTTCATGGTGTAATGTTGACAGTGTGTGCACCGTGTTAGTACTTGGTCTAAGTTGCAATAATATCTATCTTGAGTTGTTATTTGATTTGGATATCTCTATGAGTGGTGTTTGTCAAGTACTTGATGAACTTTAAGGAGTGCTTCGTAGCCCTACGCAATGATTGGTGTTATTCAATAGGAGAGTAATTCAGAGTACCATAGTGAAGAGAAGTTAATTATTTTGTTCAATTATGTTATATTTGTTGGGAGTGTGTCCACTAGTGAAAGTATGATCCCTAGGCCTTGTTTCCAAGCCTTGCACACCATTTACTTGTTGTTTTGTTACTTGTTTGCTTGCTGCCATTTTTATTCCAGATTGCATTTACTACTTATAATCATCACTACTACTTGTATTTCACTATCTCTTCGCCGAAGTAGTGCACCTATACATCTGACAAGTGTATTGGGTGTGTTGGGGACACAAGAGACTTTCTGTATCGTAATTGCAGGGTTGCTTGAGAGGGATAGCTTTGACCTCTTCCTCCCTGAGTTCGATAAACCTTGGGTGATCCACTTAAGGGAAACTTGCTGCTGCTCTACAAACCTCTGCACTTGGAGGCCCAACACTGTCTACAAGAACAGACGCATGCGTAGACATCACCAACCGCCACCTTCATCGATATGTTCTTCATGGGAACATGCAGCTCACAGTCTATCTTCTTGGTGATATCATCCACGGGGTAGTGATCCATCGGTACCTCCGTGGAAGCCACGCTGCTTCTCCGCTGAGATCGGTCGCCTGATGCATGTTCTAGGTGTTGCTGATGCTGAGTTGCCCCTTGCGACTTTAATTCCTCCAGTGCCTTCTGCTGCAGTAAATACAACTCTCTCAGCTCAGCCTGTTGCCTTTCTATGCTCTCTATCCGTGAGGCCTCCTCCTGCGTCTTTCGCTTCTTCGCTCTCTCTCGGCTTCTATAAGTCTGGCTCTCTTCGGCGAACCCAGACCTCCACGGAATGGCAGAACCCAGACCCCGTGTTTGTCCTGTGTGTTCTTTGTTCCCGAGGGCCTTTGTCAGCTCGTCGTTCTCTCTGTCCGGCTTGAACGTCCACTCTTGAACCTCGACGATTATCTTTACAAGTGCTCCCAGGGGTTCAGCAATTTGTTTCTTCTTTTCGACTAATTTCCCTGTTCTCTCATCATAGATAGCCCCATGGGCATGTGCCCAATTTCTTGACCTTCTAGGCCATTGTTCTGTTTCTGGTTCGATGCCTTTTTCTCGTAGGACGGCCTCTTGCATATCCCACTTAGGCTCCGCCCTTTTGTAGCCACCTGGACCCAACTTATGGTGATATTTCTTTTTCGCGGCATTTAACAGATTTTTGTTACTCCTTAGCTTACCCAGCTCGGACTCCTTGTACTCCACAAATGCGTCCCAGTGATCCCGCAGGAACTCATTGGGGCCAGTAAATTTTGGAGCTTGTCGATCGGCGTTGACATAGGCGTTCCATAACCTCTTCTTGTGGTTATTGAACTGTGCAGCCATCTTCTTGAGAGCCCACTCCCTGACTTTCTCCTTCTGTTTCTCTGCTTCTTCCAGGGACTCGGTGACCGGCAGATTGAAATGTGGAATGAGGGAATCCCAAAGTCTGTCTTTCAAGACCTTGGTGACATAATTGACTGCTGCACCCTCTTCTGGCTCTGGCTGTGCTGGCTCTCCCTTTGCCGCCTTGGGCTTATACCAATATTGAATGCTTATCGGCACCATGTCCCTGACAAGACATCCACATTGACTAGTGAACGCATTTGCGACACTCTTGGGTTCCAACGGTTCACCTTCATTTGAGAGACGCCCAATCGTGTAATGCTGATTCGATGCCAGCCGTTTGGCCGGGCCTCACTTCTTTCTAGAAGATTCAGAGGTCTAAAATAAGAAACACTCGTTAATATATATACCACATAATGCATCGTCATCTACTGATTCATGAATAGAGCTAGTCTTCATATATATATACCTCGCCGGTCCGTGTTATTAAGTCACGTCCAGTCCCTTGTGAGCCGTCCTCGCAATCATCATTTTCCGATTCATGCGGCTACTCCTCCTCCATTCCCTCACCCGACTCGTTCAAAAATTCTGAGCCATCTCCTTCTGCACGGGTGGTACCCTCTCCTATAATATTCAATATCTCTTCTTCACCTTCTCTTCCGGCGCCGAAATCCATAACATAGATCAACAACATTACTCCATATTTTTATTACTATTATTGCTAACAATATTACTAACATTTATATCTATTCACCTTCTAACTATATATATCTAACATAAATAAAATCTAACATTTCTATTTCTAATAGCATTTCTATTTCTAATAAAATCTAACCTAAATAAAATCTAACATAAATAAAATCTATATAGCATTTCTATTACTATTCATTTTTAACATATCTATATATCTAACATAAATAGCATTTCTATTACTATTCATTTCTATTATATCTATATATCTAACATAAATAGCATTTCTTACCATAAATAGCATTTCTATTACTATTCATTTTTAACATATCTATATATCTAAGTATTAAATTAATAAATTCTATTACTATTTTCTATTACTATTTTCTAACCCTAAATTTGCATTTTACTAACTAGTATTGCTAACTAGCTAGTATTTTCTAGTGCTAACTAATATTTTCTAAATACTCTAATTCTAGCACTAATTAACTAATCTAATTCTAACACAAATTCTAACTAATATATATTCTAAGTACTCTAATTCTAACACTAATTAACTACACTAATTCTAACACAAATTCTAACTACTCTAATTCTATTTAACACTAATTAACACAATCTAATTCTAACTAATATTTTCTAACTACTCTAATTCTAATTAACACTAATTAACTAATAATTCTAACACAACCTGCAGGGAAGAATCGATCGGCCTGACCTGCAGGGAAGATTCGGCCGGCCGGCCTCGATCGAGGTGTGGGCCGACGCGACGCGGGCGGCTGCTGCGGCGGCGTTGGCTGCGGGCGGCGACGGTGTCGGGGGTCTGGCCGGGGCGGGCGGCGACGGCATCGGGGGCGGCTGCTGCGGGGCGTCGGGGCGTCGCGGGCGGCTGCTGCGGGGCGTCGAGGGCGGCTGCTACGGGTGTCGGGGGCGGCGGCGTCGACGACGGCGGCGCCAATCGGACCGGCGGCCGCAGCGTTGGGGGCGGCGGAGCTCCTCTGCGCGTCGGGCGGTCGGTTGATTTTCGCTAAGTGTGAGCATGGGGAAGAAGGAGGGGGCGGCGCGGGCTTATATACCCCCGCTTTAGTCCCGGTTGGTGGCTTCAACCGGGACTAAAGGGGGGTCTTTAGTCCCGGTTGAAGCCACCAACCGGGACTAACGGGTCTTTAGTCCCGGTTGGTGGCTCCAACCGGGACTAAAGACTTTCCGGCGGTTCCCGCCCGAGTCCCAGACCTTTACTCCCGGTTGGTTAAATGAACCGGGACTAAAGGTGTAATAAATGCGCGCCAATGCACAGATTTTTTCAGATTTCATTTGAAAATATGAATTTTGAATTTCAAATTGAATAACTTCTGCATGTTTTAGAATTTGATAAAACTTTAAAATGAAAAGTTTTTGAAATTGAATAACTAATTCAAAACTATTTTCTATTTTCAAAATCAATTATTCTAACTATTCAAACAATTAACTATTTTGCCATTTTCAATTAAAACAATATTGATTAAAATTCTTTTTGCATATTTTAGAATTTGATAAAACTTTGAATATGAAAAGTGTTTGAAATTGAATAACTAATTCAAAACTATTTTCTATTTTCAAAATCAATTATTCTAACTATTCAAACAATTAACTATTTTGCCATTTTCAATTAAAATAATATTGATTAAAATTCTTTTTGCATATTTGAGAATTTGATAAAACTTTGAATATGAAAAGTGTTTGAAATGGAATAACTAATTCAAAACTACTTTCTATTTTCAAAATCAATTATTCTAACTATTCAAACAATTAACTATTTTGCCATTTTCAATTAAAACAATATTGATTAAAATTCATTTTGCATATTTTAGAATTTGATAAAACTTTGAATATGAAAAGTGTTTGAAATTGAATAACTAATTCAAAACTATTTTCTATTTTCAAAATCAATTATTCTAACTATTCAAACAATTAACTATTTTGCCATTTTCAATTAAAATAATATTGATTTTTTTTTGCATATTTTAGAATTTGATAAAACTTTGAATATGAAAAGTGTTTGAAATTGAATAACTAATTCAAAACTATTTTTTATTTTCAAAATCAATTATTCTAACTATTCAAAACTATTGATTAAAATTCTTTTTGCATATTTTAGAATCTGACAAAACTTGGAATATAAAAAGTGTTTGAATTTGAATAACTAACCCAAAATCATACATTTACATCAAAGGTTTAATACATTATTACACATCACCAACATCCCCATCTAGTGTTGGGGTTTCCTTCTGCACCGTAACCATGGAGTATCTTCTTTGTTTAAGAGGAGGGTTGGGTCAGTGTTCACTCTGAAGGGCAGAATTTCATCAAACTTGTTATAATATTCTGACATATCTGTCTTGTCCTCCACTTCCACGATGATTCTTTTCCCTAAGAGAACAATGTGTCACTTTGGCTCATCGTGTGATGCATTCATTTTCTTATCTTTTCTCTTTCTCGGTTTTGTAGACATGTCCTTCACATAGAAAACCTGAGCGACATCGTTGGCTAGGACGAATGGTTCGTCCATGTACGCAAGATTGTTGAGATCCACTGTTGTCATGCCGTACTTTTGGTCTACAACTACCCCGCCTCCTGTCAGCTTGACCCATTTGCACCGAAACAAAGGGACCTTAAAAGACGGTCCATAGTCAAGTTCCCATATCTCCTCTATGTAACCATAATATGTGTCCTTTGTCCCATTTTCGTGTAATGCATCAAAGCGGACACCACTGTTTTGATTGGTGCTCTTTTTATCTTGGGCGACCGTGTAAAATGTATTCCCATTTATCTCGTAACCCTGGAAAGTCAATATAGTTGAAGATGGTTTCTTGGCCAACATGGACAGCTCATATCCAACAGTGGCGTCATTTATGAGAAGTGTTTGCAACCAACCACCAAAAGTCACCATGTGCAACTTTGTAATCCAGGAGTTAGACTGCCCAGGGTTTTCCGAGCGTACAATATTCTTGTGTCGCTCCATATATGGCTCCACCAATGTGGAATTTTGTAAAACTGTGTAGTGTGCTTCACTCAAAGAATGTCCATCCATACAGTATGCTGATTTCATTCCTAGCGTGCCTTTTCCACTCAGTCTCCCCTCATGCCGCGATTGAGGAAGACCGATCGGGTTCAGGTCAGGAACAAAGTCAACACAAAACTCAATGACCTCCTCTGTTAGATAGCCCTTGGAGATGCTTCCTTCTGGCCTAGCACGGTTATGCACATATTTCTTTAAGACTCCCATGAACCTCTCAAAGGGGAACATATTGTGCAGAAATACGGGACCAAGAATGGTAATCTCTTCGACTAGGTGAACTAAGAGATGCGTCATAATATTGAAGAAGGACGGTGAGAACACCAACTCGAAGCTGACAAGACATTGGGCCACATCATTCTGTAACCGTTGTAGATCTTCTGGATTGATTACCTTCTGCGAAATTGCATTGAGGAATGCACATAGCTTCACAATCGGTACTCGAACATTTTCCGGTAGAATCCCCCTCAGTGCAACCGGAAGCAATTGCGTCATAAGCACGTGGCAGTCATGAGACTTTAGGTTTTGGAATTTTTTCTCTTCCATATTTATTATTCCCTTTATATTTGACGAGAATCCAGATGGGACCTTGATACTGCTCAGGCATTCAAAAAAGATTTCCTTCTCTTCTTTGGTAAGAGCGTAGCTCGCAGGACCCTTAGAATCCTCCGGATGCATGCCGTCTCTTCTTTTCATATGGTGCTGGTCCTCACGTGCTTCTGGTGTATCTTTTGTCTTCCCATATAAGCCCAAGAATCCTAGTAGGTTCACGCAAACATTCTTCGTCACGTGCATCACGTCGATTGCAGAGCGGACCTCTAGGAATTTCCAATACTCAAGCTCCCAAAATATAGATTTCTTCTTCCACATGGGTGCATGTCCGCTAGCGTCATTCAGAACAGACAGACTGCCAGGACCCTTTCCAAAGATTACTTCTAAATCTTTGACCATATCAAATATATCATCACCAGTATGGCGTTTAGGCTTGCCCGGACTTCTGCCTCACCCTTGAAATGCTTGCCTTTTTTCTTCAATTGATGTTTGGGTGAAAGAAATCGACGATGCCCGAGATACACCACCTTCTTACTTTTATCCAAATATATACTATCGATCTCACCTAAACAGTGCGTGCATGCATTGTATCCCTTGTTTGTCTGTCCTGAAAGGTTACTAAGAGCAGGCCAATCATTGATGGTCACGAACAGCAACGCTCGTAGATCAAATTCCTCTTGTTTGTACTCATCCCACACACGAACACCTTCAGTCTGCCACATCTGTAAAAGTTCATCAACTAATGGCCTTAGATACACATCAATGTCATTGCCGGGTTGCTTCGGGCCTTGGATAAGCACTGGCATCATAATAAACTTTCGCTTCATGCACAACCAAGGAGGAAGGTTGTAGATACATAGAGTCACGGGCCAGGTGCTATGACTGCAGCTCTGCTCCCCAAAAGGATTCATGCCATCTGTACTTAGACCAAACCTCAGGTTCCGTGCGTCTTCCGTAAACTCTGGGAAATCTCTGTCGATTTTTCTCCACTGCGACCCATCAGCGGGGTGTCTCAACATCTCGTCACTCTTACGGTCTTCTTTGTGCCACCTCAACAACTTGGCATGCTCTTTGTTTCTGAACAAACGTTTCAACCATGGTATTATAGGTGCATACCACATCACCTTGGCAGGAACCCTCTTCCTGGGGCGCTCGCCCTCAACATCACCAGGGTCATCTCGCCTGATCTTATACCGAAATGCACTGCACACCGGGCATGCATTCAAATTCTCATACTCACCGCGGTAGAGAATACAGTCATTAATGCATGCATGTATCTTCTGCACCTCCAATCCTAGAGGGCAGACAATCTTCTTTGCTTCATACGTACTGGCGGGCAATTCGTTATCCTTTGGAAGCATCTTCTTCATAATTTTCAGCAACTTTTCAAATCCCTTGTCAGATAAACCACTCTCTGCTTTCCATTGCAGCAATTCCAGCGTGCTTCCTAGCTTTTTCTGGCCGTCTTCGCAATTTGGGTACAAATCCTTTTTGTGATCATCTAACATGCGTTCCAACTTCTCCCTCTCCTTTTCACTTTCACAGTCAATCTGTGCATCAACAATGACCTGACCAAGATCATCAGCGGGCACATCTGATGCCCGCTCTTCACCTTCTTCTTCTTCTTCATTATCTTCCATTGCGGTATCGGTGGTTTCAGGGAACTCATGATAGTTGTCATCATTCTCTTCTTCATCGTTGTCTTCCATCATAACCCCTCTCTCCCCATGCTTGGTCCAACAATTATAGCTGGACATGAAACCGAACCGGAACAGGTGGATGTGAAGGGTCTTTGTGGAGGGGTAATCCTTCTCATTTCGACAACCACCGCATGGACAACACATAAAACCATTCCGCTTGGTTGCCTCAATCACCTTGAGAAAAGAATGCACGCCTTTAATGAAATCTCCAGAGCGTCGATCGGCGTACATCCATGCTCGGCTCATCTGCATTATATAAGTACATATCAAACGCAAATCAAATATACAATTTCTATTTCTATCTCTAATTTTAGTTTGATAAGTAAGAATAAGTTAACAAAACTTTAGTCCCGGCTGGTGGGTACAACTGGGACTAAAGGTGGTTTTGTGTCATCTAACAAAACTGTCGGTGGGATAAGAACGTGTGGGTAACCTTTAGTCCCGGCTGGTGGGTGCAACCGAGACTAAAGCTGTTGGCAGGATAAGGATGCGTGGGTTGATGCACTGCTCGATGAGATAAAGCATGTAGCGCACGACGCCCCTGTCGGAGGAACAAGACAAAAGTAGAAGCGGCGCCATGCCTATAAAAGGAGCATCGATACGCCATGGCAAGCACAGCTCGAAGGCAGGGAGAGTTTCATCCCCATGGATGGAGGAAAGGGTTGGGAAATCTCCCGTGGCAGAGCTTCTCGAAGATGTCGTTGGTGCTCACGCCCTACGGCATCTTCGGAAGCTCTGCCTCAGAAAAATTTCCCTGCAAGCCCGTGAAAGACTCCATCTCCTTTAACAGTTATGGAGGAAAGGGTTGGGAAATCTCCCGTGGCAGAGCTTCTCGAAGATGTCGTTGGTGCTCATGCCCTACGGCATCTTCGGAAGCTCTGCCTCGGAAAAATTTCCCTGCAAGCCCGTGAAAGACTCCATCTCCTCTAACAGTTATGGAGGAAAGGGTTGGGAAATCTCCCGTGGCAGAGCTTCTCGAAGATGTCGTTGGTGCTCACGCCCTACGACATCTTCGGAAGCTCCGCCTCGGAAAAATTTCCCTGCAAGCCCGTGAAAGACTCCATCTCCTCTAACAGTGTTGGGTAAAGGGTTGGAAATCTCCCGTGGCGGAGCTTCTCGAAGATGTCGTTGGTGCTCACGCCCTACGGCATCTTCGGAAGCTCCGCCTCGGAAAAATTTCCCTGCAAGCCCGTGAAAGACTTCATCTCCTCTAACAGTGTTGCGTAAAGGGTTGGGAAATCTCCCGTGGCGGAGCTTCTCGAAGATGTCGTTCGTGCTCACGCCCTACGACATCTTCGGAAGCTCCGCCCTACGACATCTATCTCTATTTCTATCGCTATTTCTATTTTTCTATATTTCTATCTCTATCTCTATTTCTATTTCTATGTTAGCTATGTCTACTTCTATTTTTATTTTTAATTCTGTCTATATCTCTATCTCTACCTCTATTTTTACCTCTATCTTCACCTACTTCTACACATAATCAAATGAACATCTAAATAATTGCTCCCATAAAAAAATCACAAATCTCTCTACTTCTGGAGCATTAAATGAGCTAAATTACCAATGAAAGACAAAAGCACAAAGTTCCTCACCTTTTAGTCCACTTAGATTGAAGTGGGGACATCAATTTGTGACAAAAAATGGTGGTCAAAGAGGATGATCTCGAGCTAGGTTTGTTGCATGAAGAACACTTGAGAGTGGAGAGGGGGAGTGGCTGGCTCGGGGAGGAAGAAGGAGCTGTTTTATATAGGGAAGTCATTAGTCCCGATTGGTATTACCAACCGGGACTAAAGGGTTGGTCTTTAGTCCCGGTTGGTATTACCAGCCGGGACTAATGAGTCTGGCAACGGTCGGATTCTATCCCAGAGACTTTAGTCCCGGTTCGTAATACGAACCGGGACTAAAGGTTCAAAACGAACCGGGACTAATGGTTTCTGGGGTCCTACGGCCGAAAAAGCAGTGGGGCCCAGGGCATCAGTCCCGGTTCATATTGCAACCGGGACTAATGGTCTGGAATATTAGGCCGGTTTTCCACTAGTGGACTATGTATCAACGACTAAACGACTAAGCTGACGAACAAGTGCATACTTGATCAATTGGCCGCAGTTTAATTTAATCAAATACAACTCGAATGCAGCAAGAGATAATATCAAACTTTATCGCCCCACCAAGCATGTCTTAATTTGCGCTAAAAAACGCCTCAATGTAGGGGGCTTTGGATATTCTGCGCACAAATATCTGATATATAAGGGCACAAGTTTAGGCGCACCAAGGGATCCCATGTCAAGGATGTCATTCAGATTCAAAGAAGCTTCCTACAGAAGCTAGATCCTTTTGTTTAAGAACCACCTGATGTTGATCGATGCTTATATTAGTATAGATCCCTAATTAAACTTATTCAGCGGGGAGCTTCTGTGTGATTTGACGCAGTCCAACTGTGACTAAAAATCTCTGTGCTCAAACAATCTAATCCTCAGTGAGTCATGAATGCATGTGAATCAAGAGTTCTTTTTGCATAGTCTGAAAAAAGGGAGTTCTTTTTACAGAGGCTTGATCAGCATTGGAGGCAAGGAAAGTAGTTTGTAAGCAAAACGAGTCTCATAAGCAATTTTTTTATTGTATACGTGATTGGATTGGTTTGTCGTTCATGTCACTGACGACGTCATTGGTTTACTAACGTCCTTTGAACACTGTAAGTATAGTAGTATAATACATTCATGTGGTGCATCTTATCGTGTCATGGCCTGATCATTTACAGTTAGTTCACACCTCGTTAGATATTTTTTATTTTAGTGAATAACAAGTCTATCTATGCGACATCAAGAACCAGCAGGCCGCCGGATACTATTTTTCTCCAGGCAGCATATCGCTGTATGCCCTGTTATCCTTCAATACCACGAGCACGTTCATACATATAAAATCAATCGATAACAGACGGCGGAATGATGAAGAGGAATAATAGGACCATAAGGTAGCATACATTCTCGAGAGAAAAATATGCTCATGTCACTTTCGTATCTGCAAGTATCCAACCTAATAATTCAACTATTTAAGTATTTTTATTAATCTACCAGATTTACATATCTGTACACAAAATCCTTGAGTTCTGAATGTTCTACCAACAGGTATGCATAAGCGAAGATATGTGCAACACTGAGTCGGTCTGCGTGTAACTAAACCACAACAAGATGGTTCAAGTTAAGACATATTAATCCGGAGTACCAGTTTCTTGTGCTTGTGCATTACTGCATTGTCTGTATTACATGCATGAACAGTAGAAGACAGCGCACGGCCATTTCAAATAAAAGTACATATGCATGCGTGTATAACATGTGTGTGTGCGGGGTAAAACGACCAAAAGTAAATGGAACTATGCATCACTGTACGTCGTACCACCACATATGTGGCATTATTTGGCATGTACTAGTACTACCGTTCAGTCAATATGTTACCTGGCCACACGCTACCGATCTTTGCATGCATGCATGCATCCATCCAAATATAATTTTGAATTTCCAAATATACAGCACAAACAGACTTACATGGACCACAACCACAACATATCTACAGGTACACACGTATACGCCGTGTGTAGATCAGTACATTTAATTCTTACAAAAGAAAATGTTGTACGGAGTAAGAGTTAAAGATAAGAAAAAAATGCGCCATGCTTACAGCTTACATCTTGACGTCAAAGAGAGTTACTATGAGTTTCTCTTCAGTTATTCCTTTTGCATGATTGTATCTAGCCACCTCATGACGGAACAACCTCCCTGGTCGCCTCTAGGCGACTCCGTATGTCCCTAGTGGAGCCACCAAAAAACCACATCTCCACCACCCCTTTATCTTGCCGTCGCTGGAAGAGGCCATCGGCAGATGGCGGCAGTGGGGGGCCTCCTTTTCTTGCACTCTAGGTGGCCCTAGCATTCTCTCTCGCCGCTGCTATGTCCCTTCGCCGGTGATGCTAGATCAGATCGGGACAGAGGATCCCTGTGGCTCCTCTTGCCGACGGTTCCTAGCCCATTCAGGCGATGTCAAGATCCCTCATGGGTTGCTCCGGTCAGGGAAACCGCATGGCAAGATCCTTTGGTGGCGTGCGTACGTGCTTGGATCTTGAGGCGCCAGATCGACATCTGTCGTATGCAACCATATGGGCTCTTCGCATGCTCTGTCGTTGCCATGAAAGTATCGCGCAAAGATTCTTCGGATGACAACTCCTTCCACCTTGGGTTTGCCTTGGCATCTTTATTGCTGCGATTACCAAATTGTGGAAGACGGATCATGGTGAACACCATTGAAGACCGCATATGCTCTGGTGTTTCCACCTCGCATGCTCGTCTTGATTCAAGCAGATCGCATGAAGTACTCGCAGCCGATTGGCAGAAGTATGTGGGTGTTTTGAAGCAGTGTTCTTGACGAGTGGGTGACGCATGTAAAACGGATCTATGCTCTTTGTAGTTTATTGTGATATATTCCATCATAATTGATTCATATAAGTTGTTATAATAATGTTTTAGAATGATTTCAGGGATTTTCCTATAAGATTCCTTGTATTTGGATTATAACTCTGCATGGCATAAAATCATTCATGACACTAAGCAAGTGTGCAAATTCAATGGGACTCCAAGTGCAGAGTGATGTAGCAAGGGAAAATTTTCCCACAAAGGTGACTCGGGGATGGGGAACATTTGAAAAAGATCCCGTTCTCGTCAAGCAACCTGCAAAACAAGTTCTTTGTCTTGTGTCCCCAACTCCACCGAGTGGTTGTCAAGCACAAAGTTTTGAAATAAGTATAGCTAATAAAACAAAATAACAAAAAGTAAATTAATATTAATGTTGTAAAGTAAAGTTGTTTTTGGGTTTTCAGTATAGTTGCAAAAGGTAAAAGTATTTTTGGTATTTTCAGATTTAATGAAAGCTAAAAATAAAAAGGCACGTGGAAGTGTTGGAAAGGTGTTTCTTATGATTAAAATTGGACCGGGGTTCATGGGTTCACTTGTCTAACAAAAACAACAACAACAACATTAAAAACAACAACAACAACAACAACAAAGCCTTTAGTACCAAACAAGTTGGGGTAGGCTAGAGGTGAAACCCATAAAATCTCGCAACTAACTCATGGTTCTGGCACATGGATAGCAAGCTTCCACGCAGTCCAAATGGGTTCACTTGTCTACTCTCTCATGAAAGTGTGGTGGCATTAAGCACAAGATAGATGACCGAAATATCAAAGAGATTTTATAATGTTTCTTGATACGCATGAACATGGGCATCACGTCCTAACATAAAGATGATACTACACATCTTACTTATACTCCACTATAAAGGAATCAACTTCAAGCAATCTAGTATTAAGAATTAATAGAGTATAGCCTTAGGTACTTTGACATGATGGTGAATAACAAATATGCTACCGTGTATAAACATATTACAATGGATCTGAGTCCATTAATGCCGACAAGGAGTCTCAGCTGTCACTAAGAACATATAGCACATGCATTCTTTTTCTCCCTAGTGAGGTAACAACGGAATTGGTAAACACGATAGCAAAACATGAAATTGTTGTCACAATACACCACTACCACGTTACTCCATCTAATACACACCATCCCCCACACATGCTCTCGCATAATAGTTGGATCAGAACAAGTAATAAAGAACGGGGTAACAATATGCATCTACTCATACATCAAGAACATAATAAAGATTCACATCTCATGGATCATCCAATAAAATAAAGATCCACCACATAGGAATTACATAATATGGTCATAATCATGTTGGGCAGCTCATATGGCATCTAAACATCATAGCACAAGAGAGAGATAGAACAAGCTACTGCCAAAAACCCATAGTCCAGAGGTCGACTACTCCCTCTTCATCATGGTGGCGGTATTGGTCATGTCTGGGAGGTTGCAGAAGCGACCGGGGCAACACCGATAGCGTTTCCCCCTCCAATCTTCGCTGAACAGCCTCTGTTTCGTGATTCATGTTTCTCCGCCGCCTCTTCGAGGGAATGCCTCGGGGATATTTATATAGGACTTTTTAGGTCAAGACAAATACGGACGACATCGGAGGTTCAAGGGGCAAACGGACCCAGGTGGCGTGGCCAGCCCTAGGGCCCACACCAGCTGGCCTCATTTGGGCCCAGGTGCCCCCTCACGTGCTTCTTCATCTCAAGTTGTTTCTCATGTAAAAATATTGACATCATAAAAATCCTCGCTCAATTTGAGTTCCGGAAGGTCCATGAAACGTCAAAATACACAAAACAGATATTTCCCGTTCTCAGAGTTATAACCAAAATATGGGGGATCGATGGAAAATCCCCATAAATCAATACAAAACATGATTATAACATCATATAACATCTAAATATGTTGGAATATGCATCAATAAACTACAAAGTTCATGCATGATTTTTTCGTGCATCAACCATGTTTTTCGTATTTTTCAGATTTAGGGGCCTTTGCAAACTCAGAAGGACTTGGGATTTGTTCTACGCAAGTTTTTATAGAAATACAAGACCTGGAGCACTTGGGTCACACCTAGAGGGCCAAGAGAATGCCTAACGAGTCTTGGTTGTGTGGCCTGATACCTCTGTCATGCCACCTATGCCCGTTTGAGCCTTGAGGCTTCGATGCCGTCGATCTTCGCCTCCTCAGACTCGTCTAGACCTAAAACCATCTAAAAAATTGTCCCGGTCATGATTAAGGAGCACAACAAACCACAAAAATAGAAACATAAAAGAGGAGTTCCTGTGAAGATTTGAGGGGGAAACGTTGGCAGCTCATATCTTCGACCTTCCATCGACATATCTTTCGACAACATGGTGAAGCTGGAGTAGTCCACCCCGAGCTACGGGATTAAGGGAGCAGCTTGCTTTATCTATCTCTTTGTTCTTCACTTAGTAGAACCACATGAGTTGCCAACATTATTGTGATCATATATGTAACACCTTTGGTGGATCTATTTTTTCAGTGAGTTGAGTATTTGAGATTGCAATTTCTTGATTGTCTTTGATGTATGAGTAGAGGCATATTATGTACCCCATTCTTGATTACATGTTCTGATAAAACTAGTATGATAGGGCATAAGAGGGGGAATGTGTGCATTAGTTGGAGTAACATGGTAGTATGGAACTAGGCAATGATAGAAAGATTGGGTCCTACTATGACTATTACCTTTGCGTTGTTACCTTACTAGGGATAAAAATGATGCATGTTCTACGACTGCATAGTGAATTGTTAGGTGGTCCTCATAAATATTGAAATAGTATATTCGATATTTAACATCATGTCATCGAAGGAAACACAATACTCTGTTTATCTTAATACTAGTTTGAGGAGGTTTCCCTAATTATTGGAGTATTAGTGATGTGTGTTTCATCATCTCAACTATAAGACATGATTCCCATATGAATTCATATCAAACACATTATGAAATTGCATCAATATTATGCTTTACTTAGACCTATTTTGAGTCCAGCATGCTTATGAGAGATTATACAAGTCAAACTATGAACCGGCCTATTTTTAATCACAAGAAACAACTTTTACTTGCATTTACACGCACTTCTATTTTCAGCATTAATTAAATCCGAAAATACAAAAATATCAATCGCACTTGAATCTAGTTATTTCATATAGTTTGCATCACTACCAACGCTATTACACCACTATCTTGCATATTATTTAGTTTACCCTCCATGTTGCATTTAGTTTACTTTACTTGCTGCATATTTATTATTGTTTTCATATTTACATACTTGTTTCAATTCTAATCCAAAACTATTTGCTTGACAACCACTTGTTGGACTTGGGGACCCTTATGGTGGATCTTTTATTGAGATGGTTTTTGAGGTGCAAATTGATAGTTATTATTGGTGCATTTGTAGATGTTTATGTTACCTCATTGTTGTATGCATGGTTCTGATAGAACTAGTATGCTAGGTCGCGTGTGGGGATGTGTTCATTATGCGGAGCAATCCTGTGGTGTGCATAGAAAAGTGACAGAAACTCTAGGCGCTGCCATATTTTTTACCTTTATATGATTGCCTCACTAGGGATAATGGAATACTTATGCTTTACGCCGTCCAGTGATAGAAAGGATGGTCTTTTTAGCTCAAAGGTAGCATATTTGTGTTCAACATCATGTTACAAATCTTAAGTCAATAAACTGTTATTTCTTAAATTTGGCTTGAGGAGTTTTCTCTTGTCAAAGGAGTATTTGTGAGTTGTGTTGCATCAACTCTATGCTAGAACGTGATGTTCATGTCCATGATTATCAATGAGTTATTTTTTGTTTGCAAGCTCTTAGTTTGTCGTTTGCGCTATCACCCCCACCATGTTTTTGACAGAGATAGAGAGATCAAGTGAAACCATGATCCCCAGTTCACTTTAGCCATAAGAAAACCTCCCATCAGTTTATTGTTTAATTTCAGTTCTTAAACCCAAAAATACAAAAATATTGTTTACTAATTCCTTTTGTTTGTCAGACTTACGAGCTGTGAGTGCTTGACAACCACTCTAGTTAGTTGAATACTGTTACAGGTTGCTTGAAGAGTACAGATAGGAGAACCGCCATTTTCCCCGAGAGTTTTATATAAACCCTTGAGCCACTCTAGTTGTTGGGAAAACTTCTCTTGCTGCATCACTCTGCGCTTGGAGTCCCAATGAGTGGCAAATTGAAGAGTAGAATTGCTGCCATTAGTGATTCAGCCTCATACCCTGCTTGCGCCACCTATGCCCATTTGGGTCTCGAGGCTCCGATTTTGTTGATCTTCATCTCTACGGACTTGTCTTGACCTAAAACCGTCTATAAAAAGTGCCACGATCACGATTATGGAGCACGAAGCACGAAGCACCATGGAAATAGAATCATGAAACAAAGGAGTTCCTACGAATATTGGAGGGTGAAGCGCTGTCGGAACACCGGCGACTCGCAAATCCAATCTCTCTATTAACATCTCCTTTGACACATGATGAAGCAAGAGTAGTTCATCTCCGAGATAAGGGCTCATAGGAGTAGTTTGCTCCATCTTTGTTTCTTTGTTCTTCACTAATTAGAATCACATGCGCTGCCTACATGATTGTGATCTTATATGTAATACATTTGGTGGATCTATTGTTTCAATGAGTTGAGTATTTTAGAATGCAATTTTCAGATTTTCTTTGATGTATGAGTAGATGCATATTATGTACCCGTTTCTTGATTACATGTCTCATCAAATTAGTACGACATGGAGCGAGAGGGGGAACATGTGCATTAGTTGGAGTAACATGGTAGTATGGTACTAGGCAGTGAACTTTCAGTTGTTACCTCACTAGGGATAAAAAGAATGCATGTTCTAAAAGTGCCTAGTGAATTGTTAGGTGTTGAGGTAATATATTTTGATATTGAACATCATGTCATAGAAGTAAAGGCAATACTCTGTTTGTCTTAATACTAGTTCGAGGAGATTTCCCTTATTAGTGGATTATTAGGGAGGTGTGTTGCATATCAACTCAACTATAGGACATGATGCCAATATGGATGCTTACCAAACACATTATGAAATTGCATCAATATTATTCCATGCTTGGATCTATTTTTAGTCCACCATTCTTATCAGAGAGAACACAAGTGAAACTATGAACCTCGGCCCATTTTAATCATATGAAACACATTTTACTTGCATTTACAAACACTTCCCTATTTTTAGCATCACTACCAACGCTATTACACCACTATCCTGCATGCATATCATTTAGTTTATCTTTCATATTGCATTTTTTTACTTTACTTGCTGCATGCAAAATTCATGCATGAACTTTATAGTTTACTGATGCATATTCCAACATATTTAGATGTTATAATCATGTTTTGTATTGATTTACGAGGATTTTCCATCGATCCCCCCTTATTTTGGTTATACCTCTCCAGAACAGGAAACACCTGTTTTGTGTACTTTGACGTTCAGGAACGTTCCGGAACTCAAATTGACCAAGGATTTTTATGGCGTGAATATTTTTACATAAGAAGCAACCTAGGATGAAGAAACACACGAATGGGTCACCATGGCCCAAAAGAGCACAGGTGGCATGTGCCCCATCCCTGGCCGTGCCACCCATGCTCGTTTGGCCATCGTGCCTCTGATGCCGTCTTTCTTCGCTCTAGATTTCTCAGCTTGACCTAAAAAACATCCTATATATAGACCCCCCAAAGCATTCTCGCGAGGGGGCGGCGGAGAAACATGAAACCAGAAAATAGAGGATGTTCTAGTGAAGATTGGAGGGGGAAACACTGCTAGAGGCACCCCGGTTGCTTCTCCAACCTTTTTGACATCACCAACATCACCACCATGATGAAGAGGGAGTAGTACACCTCTGAACTATGAGTTTTTGGTAGTAGCTTATTCTATCTCTGTCTTGTGATATGACATTTAGATGCCATATGGGCTGCCCAGCATGATTATGGCCATATTATGTAGTTCCTATATGGTGGATCCTTATTTTATTGGATGATCTATGAGGTGTGATACTTTATTATGTTCTTGATGTATGAGTAGATGTATATTGTTACCCCGTTCTTTATTACTTCTTCTGATCCAACTAGTATGCGAGAGCATGAGGGGGATGGTGTGTATTAGATGGAGTAACTTGGTAGTAGTAGTGAATTCTGACAACAATTTCATGACCTGCTATGGTGTTTGGCAATTCCGTAGTTACCTCACTAGTAGGGATAATAAGAATGCATGTGCTATAATTTTTAGTGACAGCTGAGAATCCTAAGTTGACTTTATGGAATTCATTCCTTTGTAATATGTCCAAGCGGTAGCATATTTTTTTGTTCACCATCATGTCAAAGTACCTAAGGCTATACTCTGTTAATTCTTAATACTAGATTGCTTGGAGATTATTCCTTTCTAGTGGAGTATATGTAAGATGTGTAGTATCATCTTTATGTAAGGATGTGATGCCCATAGGAATATTATCAAGTAACAGTATAAATTCATGTCGTTGTTTCGGTTATCTGTCTTGTGCTTAATGCCACCACAACCTTATGAGGGTGTAGACAAGTGACCCGTAAAACTCGGTCTAATTTTAACCATAAGAAACACATTTCCAACGCTTCCACGTGTCCTTTTATTTTCAGTTATAGTTAAATACGAAAATACAAAAAATCTTTTACCTTTTGCAATTACATCAAAAAATCAAAAACATCTTTATTACATCATTAGTTTATTTCTTGTTATTTACTTTTTGTTATTTTATTTTATTTTATTTTGTTTGCTGTACTTATTCCGAAACCTTGTTCTTGACAACCACTTGGTGGAGTTGGGGACGCAAGATAAGGAGATAGTTTTGCAGGTTTTCTGATGAGAACGAAGAGAGCTTTTTTGACTGTTTCCCGAGTCATCCTTGTGGGGAAAATTACTCTTGATAGAACAATCTGCACTTAGAGTCCCAACGAAGTGGCACATTGCTTAGTGTCATCAAGACTATTTTCTGGCGCCGTTGCCGGAGAACAAAGGAAAGCATTCACAACTGCAAGTTTCCACGAGAGAAGATTTTTTCTTGACACTGGGATTATTTTCTGGCGCCACACAACTTCCTAAGCTTTGGGAGGTTGCACAACTGTGAGTCTTATCGTTCTTTTAGATTTGCCAAGAATTTCTCTTTTTCTTTTTTTCTTTTTAGTTCTTTTTGTTCTTGCTTTTATACACAAAAATCCAAAAAAATAGTGTAGCTCTTTTGTTAAGGCGACATGGGTGATCAAACAACCAAGTTATGTGACTTCACCAATGTTCTTAATGCGCAGTTCATGGTCAATCCCATCATATATCGTAAAATAAAAGCTGATTCATTTGAAGTTAGTCATAGGATACTTAATCTCATTACTAAAAATCAATTTGGTGGTAGTGCTAGTGAAGATGCATCCATGCATTTACATGACTTCTGTGAGATATGTGATATGCAAAAGTTAACAATGTGGAATGTTGAAATTGTTCCCATTCTCTTTAAGAGGAAAAGCTAAAGATTGGTTACTTTCATTACCTAATGGTAGTATCAACTCTAGAGAAGATTTTATTAAGAAATACTATCCTCATGTTAAAATTTTGCAAAATAGAAATATCATACATTCTTTTAGGCAAAATGATAATAAACATGAAGCTACATCTTGGGAAAGACTCAAAATTATCTTAAGAACTTGCCCCTCACATGGAGTAATTGAATGGAAAGTTTTGCACTCTTTCTATAATTGTATAAACTACATGTCCAGGAGTATGCTAGATTCTGCTGCTAGAGGAGCTTTTATGACTAAAACTGTTACTGAGGCTAAAGCAATTCTTGAAATCATATTGCAAAATTTTAGCCAATGGCACACCAAGAGAGCGCCACCCTCTAATAGAAAGGTCAAATCCATTGAGGAAGTAGATTCGTTAACTGCTAAAGTTGATGCTATATACTCTTACATATCTAAACAAAATATTGATAATGTTCCATTACAAGATCTTGTTGAGAATAATACTTAGAATATAGACATCAACTATATTAGAAACATTGGGTATGGAAATAATTACAATAACTCCTATGCTAGGCCACCATATGCTGAAATTATGGCAACTGTCCTTATGTTCCATATCCCAATACCAATGATTCTCAAAACAAATGGAAACCTGCAATTACTCAGCCAACTACTGACTACATGGAAAAACAACATGAGTTATATAAAAGTTTTGCTGAACAAGTTGCTAGTCATACTTCCATGATAGAAGAGTTGAGTAAGTCAATTTATTCAATAAGTTCTAATACTAAAGGACTACAACTTCAAACAGCTAGTTTAGACAACGCTCTTTCTAAATAATTAGCTGGTAATCAAGCAACTCTTTTAAGTATGCGTGCAGGAAAGCCCCATGCTTCACCATTGCTGGGCATGAACTCCATTGTTGTTTCTGAAAGCTTGCCTACTACATTTGAAGAAACTTACAATGAATTGCTGAATTGTGTTGATCTTCTTGAGTCACTTTTGTTGCAATTCAAATCTATCAAAGAAGAGAAAAAAGAATCCATTATGGTAGTGAAAGAGAAACAAGTAGAGGAAGTAAAAATGCTTAGCGATAAAATTAATGAACCTCTACTTGATCTTGGTAAATGTAGTTTGAATGAACTTATTAATACCTTTCAAAGCTTTGCTAATGATCCCTCTTTCAATGTTTATCAAACTGGTTTTAGATCCTACATAGCCAATCATGTCATAAAGGAAAAGATACAAAGATACAATAATGAGGCTATGATACCACCTAAGCTTGGGGATGTGTGGATCCCAATTTTTTTTTATTGCTGTAGGAAAAGAGTCACACCATGCTATATTAGACTTGGGATCAAGTGTTAATATCATCTCTAAAGAATTATATAACTTGCTTGATCTTAATTAAAAAATGGAAAAGTGTGACATCGATCTTTATCGTGTTGATGATTCTACCAAGAATTCCTTTAGGTATAGTTGATAATGTTATGATTGAACTCCATATGACTTTTGTACATGTTGAATTTGTTGTTATGGACATGAGGATCAATAACTCTAGTCCTATAATCCTTGGTAGACCATTTTTTAGGACAACAGGTGCAGTTATCGACTCCAAAGAAGGGAATTGAAATTTCAATTCCCACACAAGAAGTGTATGGATCACTTTCAAAGGAAGAAGATAAATGTTCATAAGTACAATTGCCCTCATGACACTTGCCCATCTTGAAATAAAAAGGTATGAAGCCTAGTATATGGCTATAAAGAAAGCAATTTACGGGAGGCAACCCTGTAGGTTTTACTTTTTCAGTTTTGTTATTGTTGCCCTTGAAAGACAGTATTTTCTTATGTGTTTTATTTTTGTGTCCTTGGTGTACCAAGAAAATTTGTTTTAGTATGTCTACTGTAGCATAAAATAAAGTGCCAAGTTTTACCCATCTTGGATGTTTTAAGGTTGCAATACTTATTTGGAGTTGCTGAAATCTGCACAACACTTTTTAGTGCATGATTTTTCATATTTTTTCGTAACTCCTATGGACTTGCAAAATTTACTGAATTTGCAACTTTTCATCCTCTACATGAAAAAAATCAGCAAAAATTCCTGACATGTTTAAGGGGGGCAAAAAAAATTCGATAAGCTGCTGCTGTTTTTCTTTACAGATTCTGTCTTCTGTTGTTTTGAGCGTTCATTTGAGTCTTAAACTGATTCTTTTTTAGTCTTTTGATATTTTTTGAATGTTGGCAACTTAATATACTCTATGTACACCTTACACCAAATTTATTTGGGGTTTTCTTATTAGCACACATATTATGTTTATGCCCTCTAATGTCATCCACACTAGAAAAGAGATGGGAAATAGTTTTATGGTGATGTTTTTTTACAGGGAAGGAATAATCATCGAGCAAGGAGTCATCTAAGTAATGGACAACACCATAAGCTTGGGGATGTCCCATGGAAACCCCTGGACCTATCAACTCTTTTGTTTTCATACTATTCCAACCTTGTTTTTCGTGCACCATTTTACTCTTGCATAAACTTGGAGCGTCTATGTCTAGTTTTTAGTTTGCATATTTTGTTTTGAATAAATGGACCACCACCTGTAGGCATACTTTGTGTCCATTATAAGGCTACTGGATAAAAATAAAAGTTTAGTTTCGAAGGAAAGGGAAATAGCAATGCAAGTAGTGCTTATGTTCTATGCTTCATGTGCTTTGATTGAATAGTAATTTGCTAGTGCCGTATTTAGTGCTATTTATTCTTTGCACATTGATGGTTAATTTTGAGTTACTTACTCCCTCTATTCCAGTTTAAAGGACCTACACGTATTTTAGATTGCCAATTTAAACAATGTAGTACAACATATATATTATAAAAAATATATCATTAGAAACTTTGGATCTTCTAGTTTCTAATGATGTAATTTTGTGTTATATAGTTTATATTTTGCGAGTAAAATTGACAACCTAGGTATACGTGTAGTCCCTTTAAACCGGAATGGTGATAGTAGTTCATTAATAAATGTGTAACATTATGGAGATTATGCATGCTTGTGACATTATACCTTTCCAGTGCCCAAGAAAAGAAAAAGAAAGAAAAACACAAGCAAAGACTTGTTGTATCCAATTACCTTGAGCCATACTTCTCCACAAAATCTCCACCATACCTACCTATATAGAAATTGCTATTCCAAGAATAGTATATGTGTCGTGCCTTTTCATTCAAAATCATACATCTTTTTAGTGTGCAATTGAAAGCTCATGGGAAAGTAGCAGCCTACGGTGAAGTTCATTTATGTAAGTTACATGTTTGACAGTTTATTTGTTGGGGTTAAGTTACACCATGCTATCATGGAACAAAACTTTCAACATTGCACCATAATTAAGTTGTTGTCATGTACCTTGGGTTATGCATGCCTTTCCAATGTGAAATGAGTGGGGGTTATCATGCTAAAGATTCAAGTATGTATGTTTGTTAGAGAAGAGCATTGGGCCGCTAACCAAAACCATACCTAATCATGGTAGAAGTTTCAGCATGGATTTCCTCAGTAGCTTTCACAAGTTTAATATACTACTCAGTTGGCACTTTAAGAGGAGTTCGTTTGTCTGTTTTTCTGTCATTCCGGTATGTATTGCCTTTGCAAAAAGATGCAAATCTCAAATAGCACTATGTACAGGTGGCATGGAGGTACCCCTTTGCGAGCACTTGGTTAAAATAGTATGCATACAATGAAAATCTATGGTAATTCTAAAGTTGAGTAGCGTGTGGTGGAAGGTACTATTGACCATGGGGCATGAGACTTCCAAATTGTAAGGGGTTAATCATGTAAACCATATTTATCTTCACTACCGTTGACATGAGTTGCACAATCTAAAACTTATTTTCTCTTTAGCATCAAAGTCTTGGCATATATACTCCCTACTTACTTTCAGTGGCCACTTGTTCAAACGAAAAGAAAAAAGAAGAAAAAAAGAAAAGTTCCAAGGACAAGCACCTGCATGTTTAATGTCCATAGTACTTTCATTTTTTTGCACATTGTTATTGATTGTTGGACATATTGAGTTGAATTAGAAGTACCACTTGATATATCATTTGCTTGTTGCTGTTCATTAAAGTTTTAATCATTGATCTTATGTAATACTACTTGTTATTTTCATTGAAGCAAGAAATTCCAAAGTCCTTGTTTAGTTTTATCACCTTCATACTCGAGGACGAGCATGGGTTAAGCTTGGGGATGCATGCAAAATTCATGCATGAACTTTGTAGTTTATTGATGCATATTCAAATAGATTTAGATGTTATATGATGCTTTAATCATGTTTTGTATTGATTTATGGGGATTTTCCATCGATCCCCCTTATTTTGGTTATAACTCCGCATAACAGGAAACACCTGTTTTGTGTATTTTGATGTTTCAGGAACCTTCCAGAACTCAAATTGAGCAAGGATTTTTATGGCATCAATATTTTTACATGAGAAGCAACTTGAGATGAAGAAGCACGCGAGGGGGCCACCTGGGCCAAATGAGACCAGGTGGCACGAGCCCTAGGGCTGGTCGTGCCACCTGGGTTCGTTTGCCCCTCGAACCTCTGATGTCGTCCGTCTTCTCTCCAGATTGATTATCTTGACCTAGAAAGTCCTATATAAATACCCACCGAGGTGTTCCTTTGAGGAGGCGGTAGAGAAACACAAAACCATGAAACAGAGGCTGTTCCAGCAAAGATTGGAGGGGGAAACGGTACTAGAGTCACCCATGGTCGCTTCTCCAACCTCTCCAACATCACCAACACCTCCAGTATGATGAAGAGGGAGTAGTCCACCTCTGGACTATAGGTTTTTGGCAGTAGCTTGTTCTATCTCTCTCTCTTGTGCTATGATGTTTAGATGCCATATGAGCTTCCCAACATGATTATGGCCATATTATGTAATTCCTATGTGGTGGATATTTATTTTATTGGATGATATATGAGATATGAATCTTTATTATGTTTTGACATATGAGTAGATGCATATTGTTTCCCCGTTCTTTATTACTTGTTCTGATCCAACTAGTATGCAAGAGCATGTGTGGGGGATGGTGTGAAAGGAATATGCCCGAGAGGCAATAATAAAGTTGTTATTATATTATTCCATGTTCATAATAGATGTTTATTTCTCATGCTAGAATTGTATTAATCAGAAACATTAATACTTGTGTGATTAATAAACTAAACATTCCTAGTAAAGCCTCTCTTTCAAACTAGCTCGTTGATTAACTGATGATCAAGGTTTCCTGATCATGAATATTGGATGTTGTTAATAACGGCGTCATATCATTAGAATAATGATGTGATGAACAATCACACCCATAGTACGAATAGCAATACGATCAAGTCATCAAGTTTCATTGCTATATAAAACTCATACCAATTAGTTCTAATCCTTAGACCATGAGATCATGTTAATCAGTGATACCGGAAGAGAACTTTGATGATATCAAACGTCATTCCGTAACAGGGTGATTATAATGGTTGATTTGGGTATTATGAAAGTGTTAGTTGAGGCTCATGGATCAAGAGTTGAATTTTTTCCGACCCGTTGAAGGGAAGATATTCTCTGGGCCCTTCTCGGTGATACTGCATTGATACCGCTTGCAAGCATATGACTAGGTCACAGGAATGCCTTATCACAGAACGAGTAAAGAGACTTGTCGGGAACAAGATCTAACTAGGTGTGGTTGATACCAAATGATGGGATCTCGGATAAGTAATAATATCGTGAGACAAAATGAATTAACTATGTTCGTTAATGGTTCACACAATCACTAGTGCATCGTCAAGTAAGTGGGAGTCGTCATTGACTCGGAGAGGAGTCTTGATCATGTCTTCGTTATTCATGAACCGTAGGGTGAAACACTTAAGGTTCATCGTCATTTTTGAGTGGATAGGATACTCCAATCAAATTATAGGACAACATAGGGATTGTTTCAGAAAAGCATTGAAACTGTTTCAGCATATTGAAATAAGTCAAGGGGTAATTGTTAATGTTAATTGGTTGAATTAACAAGTATTAAAGAAATAAAAATGCTTTATTAATTCAATTAGTTTGGATTTTAATTAACATGAATGTCATGCAAAATTAAAATGGAATGAATGTGGGGTTACCTCATGTTGATGAGGGGGTACCACCATGAAGAGGAGGAGAGGCTCCTCCTTGGGCCGGTGCACCCCCCTAAGTGGCTGACCCCTCCTCTCCTATGTAAGGTTCCCATCTCCTCCCTCTTCACACACTCTTGATCCCTTCCTTCTTCCTTATAGTTGCTGCTCCACCGTCAACATTGCTTAGCAAAGCTCTATCCAAATTGTAGTTCGAATTCATACACTTAGTTGAAGTGGTATTGGAGTGTCCAGCGGATCCCTTCTTCCGCTGTCCCGCTGGACCGAGGTCATGGAGGAGACGTCGGTGAACCGTATGTGTGACCGCGTACGGATGCGCCGCCGGTTGTGGCGCCTTGTACACGATCTTGAGATCATCAAGTGAACAACTACGTCGACTACATACGTCTTCATTGACAATGTTTGTAAGGGAACGTAAAATCTCACTTCCGGTCTTCGAGGGTTAGTTCATCGTTGCTACCATCTCGTAGATGTTCTAGGCTACTTTGTGTTCATGCGTAGGAATTTTTTTATTTTCCATGCTGCGAACCCATCAGTAGTATCAGAGCCAGGTCTATGCATAGATGTTATGCACAATTAGAACACATGGAGATGTGGGCATTGATTATCATGTTGTTGCTATTTTTTGTATTATGGATCATAGTTGCATGTCCCACTCTTGACATGCTTCGCCATACCTGGCTTTGCGGGTGCACATTTTTCCCACTATAGTTATGATCTATTTTACAAAGAGTTGTTAATAATATTTTATTACCATTGTGGTTACATGTTCGTAGGTAAGAACGGTTCTTCCTAAAAATCCCCAAACCACGTAAAATATGCAAGACAAATTAGAAACGTCGAACTTGTTTTTGTAGGGCATGTGATGTGATATGATCCAATTGTTTATGTTACAAACTGTATGCAATGATCCTTTTTGTAAGTTATAAAAATCGGCAGGAGCCATATGGTTGTCGTTTCATTTTAAGGCATGCGTGCTATAGATATATACATCAAAGTGATATATTGTAATGGAGTACGACAATCAAGATGGCGCGCCATAGACCTTGGTGCTACGCCGGTGGAATGATGGAGATCATACCATGCCGCACAAGATAGAGATCGAATGCGTGAAGGACCATATCATATCATTATATATGCATGTGATGTTTATCCTTTTATGCATCTTATTTTGCTTAGATTTGATCGCGCGGTAGCATTATAAGATGATCCCTCTCACATAAATATCAAGATAAAAATGTGTTCTCCCAGAACATGCACCATCAAGAAAGTTTGTCGTTTTGAGACACCTCGTGATGATCGGGTGTGATAGACTCTATGTTCACATGGGTGTAAGACAGTTTTACACACGTGAATGTTATGGTTCTACTTGGCGATCCTAGCATGTACATACATTGCCTCGGAGCAGGAACCGAAAGGTTAAGCATGAGTCATATGGTTGATATGATGAACATGGTGATGTTCGCCTTTTAAACTATGTTGTTGCACATGATGATCGGTTGTGGTATAGTGGATTTGGTTCGTGTAATCACTTAAGAAAACTAGGAGGGATGTTTTTTTAAGTGGGAGTTTGCGTAGAATTTTGAATTAACTTGAACTCATTCTATTTTGAACTTCGTCTAAATAAACTTTGCAAATAATTTGTAGATCATGGAACCAGCTGCTCTGAATTTCAATATGTTCATGGATAAAGGAAAACTAGCCACCAACGGTAGCAACTTCACCAAGTGGGTACTTAACTTGAGGATCCTCCGCAATGCCTCTCAAAAGGGCTATGTGCTTGATGCACAGCTAGGTAACCTGCCTGCAGAAGATGCTCCCGATGAAGAGAATAATGTTTTTCTGACTCGTAAGGAGGACCACGGTTTAGTTCATTGTGGCATACTATATGGACTTGAGCAGGAGCTGCGAAAACGTTTTGAGAACAACAACTTTTTCGGTTGACAGACCGTGTCCCATGCAGCAAGAGAATAACATTTCTCCTATCTATCTTCTGTTTTCCTCCAAAGGCAGTGTCTTCAACCTCTGTTAATGAATTCAATAATTTGCAAAGGAATCTTGTGTACACACATTGCATACAGGATTAGAGGCGATAGGGCTGAATTAATAAAGGTTACCCTCCCTCCATAAGTGAGCCAAATAGCGGTGCTAGTGAGCCTTCTTTCCACTGTATCCACAAGTGGCATAAGTTCAACAACAGTAGGTCTGGTTGTTCCCACAAGTAGTCCCAAATACGTAAATGCCATAGTGCCCACTTGGCATCCAAGGACCTGAGAAAGTTCATGTGCTTTAATCTCGTCAATATTGATTGGAATCATCTGTGATTTGTGAAAATTTATTTTCAGTCCCGTGCATTGAGCATATGCATCTAAAATTGATCGAATATTTAGGAGTTGTTTTCTATCTGCAGGTAAGATGATAATGGTGTCATCCGCGTACTGAACTACTGGATAGTCTTCCAAAGCAGGTTGATCAATGGGAAGTTGGAGCACTCCTTCCATAAAGGCATGGTTAATTATAACCAGCAATAATTCTTCCCCAGTCACAGATAACAAAGGGGAAAGAGGATCTCCTTGCCGCACTCCTCATCTACATTTGAATTCAATAACCAACACTGCATTTAAAAGAATTGAAGAAGATCCAGATTCCAGAATGATTTTTATCCAATTTGTGAATCTCTCATCAAAACCCATGTGGTGAAGAACCTGAAGAATTTTTGTATGCTCAATTGTATCGAAGGCCTTCTCGAAATCTAATTTGAGAACAACAATCTCATTCTTGGAAAATTTACATTGATATAACCATATTGGTTTCGATGAACAACTTTTAGGATCCATTTTTGAAGCCTTACTGCAATTATTTTAGTCAAGACTTTAAGCACACAATTTATCAATGATATAGGTCTATAGTCCCATAATTCCTCACATAGTTTAAGAACATTATGAAAACTATGAAGACACTATGAAGAGAATTGTTGACACTATGAAGACTGATTTTTCCTTCCCATAATTCCTCACATAGTTTATAAAAATCTGGTCCAATAATGTCCAAACATACCTTTAAGAACATTCCATTGAAACCATCAGGCCCTAGCGCCTTATCAACTAGAATTGACTTTATAACTTTATCTATCTCCTCTTTTGTGAATGGAGAAGACATGTAGTCCAGACCATATACTCTCTGAAAAAGCTCTGCCTGATCAAAACAAATATCAGGAGTATGGGACACTCTCATTCGGCCCTTGAAAGATGATAGGAAGGCATCAAATTTCTCGTCATGACTGTCCACTGTTCGACCATCATCCAAAGTGAGTGAGACTATAGAGTTTTGCCTATATCTCTCTGTGGCCCGAGCATGGAAGTATATAGTGTTCTCATCGCCCACTTGTGCCCAACGATATGTGCACCTCTTTTTCCAGTACTTATTTTGGTAATCCAACAATCTATTAATACTCGAGGACGAGCATGGGTTAAGCTTGGGGATGTTGATGCATGCAAAATTCATGCATGAACTTGGTAGTTTAGTGATGCATATTCCAACATTTTTAGATGTTATAATCATGTTTTGTATTGATTTATGGGGAGTTTTCATCGACCCCCTTATTTTGGTTATAACTCTACAGAATAGGATATACCTGTTTTGTGTATTTTGTCATTTCAGGGACCTTCCGGAACTCAAATTGAGCGAGGATTTTTATGACGTCAATATTTGTATATGAGAAGCAACTTGAGATGACGAAGCACACGCGGGGGCCACTTGGGCCCAAACGAGACTAGGTGGCACATGCGCTAGGGCTGGCCGCGCCACCTGGGTCCGTTTGCCCCACGAACCTCCAATGCCATCCGTCTGCGCTCCAGATTGATTATCTTGACCTAAATAGTCCTATATAAATACCCCTAGAGGCACTCCCTTGAGGAGGCGGTGGAGAAACATGAAACCAGGAAACAGTGGCTATTCTAGCGAAGATTGGAGGGGGAAATGCTGCCGGCGTCGCCCTGGTCGCTTCTCCAACCTCTCCAACACCACCACCATGATGAAGAGGGAGTAGTCCTCCTCTAGACTATAGGTTTGTGAAAGTAGCTTGTTTTATCTCTCTCTTGTGCTATGATGTTTAGATGCCATATGAGCTGCCCAACATGATTATGGCAATATTATGTAATTTCTATGTGGTGGATCCTTATTTTATTAGAGGATTTATGAGATGTGAATCTTTATTATGTTCTTGATGTATGAGTAGATGCATATTATTACCCGTTCTTTATTACCCCATTCTGATCCAACTAGATGGAGTAACTTGGTAGTAGTAGTGAATCGTGAAAGCAATTTCATGTTCTGCTATTGACGAGGGTTAACTTGGCAAATGTTCTAGATGAAGGTCTTAAGATCGGGGGAAGAGGGCGTCAGATGAAATCGAAGGTAAAGATATAGACAAACAAGCCAAAACTTAGTATGTGTTGAGAGTAAGCTAGTAAACAATTGGCTCAATCTCAATCTCAATCTGTCCCTGGCCAGCCTCTCCTAGCCCCTATATATAGGTGGCAAGGTCTCGAAGATCCGGTCGGGTTCAATACAAATTACAATGTGGATTACAATATGATATCGTATTTCCACTATGACTATACTTGGGCCTAGTTTCTATGGGCTATTACCCAAATGGGCCCTAGGGGTACTAAGATAACGGACCTCGGTAGTTATACCCTTGTCAGCTATGATGTTTACCAATTCCGTTGTTACCTCAGTAGGGAGAAAAATAATGCATGTGCTATATGTTCTTAGTGACAGCTAAGACTACTTTCATCATTCATGGATTTTGATCCATTGTATATTATGTCAATACACGGTAGCATATTTGTTGTTTAACATCATGTCAAAGTACCTAAGGCTATACTCTGTTAATTCTTAATACTAGATTGCTTGAAGTTGATTCCTTTCTAGTGGAGCATAAGCAAGATGTGTAGTATCATCTTTATGTTAGGACGTGATGTTCATGTTCATGAGAATCAAGAAACATTATAAAACCTTGTCAATATTTCAGTCATCTAGCTTGTGCTTAATGCCACCACACTTTTATGAGAGAGTAGACATGTGAACCCATGAACCCCGATCCAATTTTAATCATAAGAAACACCTTTCCAACGCTTCCACATGCCTTTTTATTTTCAGCTTTCATTAAATCCGAAAAAACCAAAAATACTACTCCCTCCGATCAAAAATAACTGTCGGGGGATTAGTACAAACTTTATACTAAGTTAGTACAAAATTGCCGACAGTTATTTCCGATCAGATGGAGTATTATCTTTTGCAACTATACTAAAAACCCAAAAAGAACTTTACTTTACAACATTAGTTTTAGTTTAATATCTATTATTTGTGATTTATTTGATGTACTTATTTTGAAACCTTGTGCTTGACAACCACTCGGTGGAGTTGGGGACACAAGACAAGGAACTTGTTTTGCAGGTTGCTTGATGAGAACAGAAAGAGATTTTTTGACTGTTCCCGGAGAGTTCGAAACCCCAACTAACCCTTGTGGGGAAAATTTCTCTTGCTACATCACCCTGCACTTTGAGTCCGAATGATTTGGCACTCTTGCACCATGCATACGAGACCTCTTCTGGTCTACCGGTCGTGGCTATGGTTAGTTCCCCAATGGCCCGCGATTGAGTGTATTTGCATCTTGACATGTGTTGAAGGTATCTTTCAGTGAATTTGGACTTCATCAAAGATCTTCTCGGCAAAAATGACTTACTTGGATTTCTATGAAGGGTGTTTGTTTTGGCCTTTGCATGATCCAATTTTGATATGGAAGGCTCCCCTATAAACTAGAAATAAATAATTACCTGGAAAGGTGTATGGCATACTTATCATGAGCTATCCATCGAGGACTCATGCCCTCTTTGATTGCAAGAAAAATAGGAGATTGAGCATCTCCTTATTTCTTGATCCTTCGGGCACTATATATGGTTTTAAGACATGTAGGGACTAGGGTTTCCTGCCTTGTCTCCTTGATCGACTAGTGCCTTGCATGATTTGTGGATCTGTGTGGCTAACGGCTGGCTATTAAAGCTAGATCCAAAAATAAGGTCGATCCTCCTTGTTGTAATTGTCGTCGTGGTGAATGAGCATATGCCACAGGGTGGCTTAAGTTGGGGCCGACTGTACACTGGTGGATCCGGAGGAGGGAAGGCGTGGTGAAGACCGCGCATAGAACACACTGCAAACACACCAAGCTACCCAGGTTTGGGGCCCTTGTGAGGAGGTAACACCCCTACTCCTGCATGTCTGATCTACATGAGCTACACATGAGAGCTACAATGGTGCTCCTTGAGCTGTTCATCTTGCCTATCTAAGGCTGCACTAGGCAGGAGCTAAAGAGCTAGTGCTACTAAGGAAGGAGAGCTCCCATGGAGCGAGAGAGAAATGAGCCTCCTCTAGAGGCTGGGCTGCTCGTTCCCCCTGGTGCCCCTTATATAGGGTGCCCAGGGGACAAGGTGAGGCCCACTGCACAGTGCACATGCACTGTAGCTGAGTTTGACTACTGGGGTCTTGTCACACTATAGCCTGCATCAACATGGTACCATCCTCGATACTATGCACTGCGTCACGGTCATGGGCTTGTCCCATCGATGTCTGTCCTTGGAGTACTTGGTCTTCGTCTTCTAGCTGTTGTCTTCTGGACCTCCATGTCATCAGTCTTATCCTCCTCCTGAGGATAAGATTGACTAGGAGATGTAGAGTATGTTGGTCTGAGCCAAGGGGCATCCCAAGACCAGCATAACAATGGAGGACGTGCCAGTCTGAGCCTAGAGGTGTCCCAAGACTGGCACGAGGCGCTGGAGTCGATGCCGGATGAAGAATATGCCCCGAAGGAGGTAAATCCCGGCCCAGAGAGGGCTAAGTCGGCCTGGAGAGGGATAATCCGGCCTGGGCTAGGGGAATCCTGGCCTGGCCTGGCCGGAACAGTGCCCAGATGGCGGCCCAAAGGGGAGAAATCTTGGCCAGGCCGGATCCTCCTCATCCGGCCCAGCCGAGGTGGAGGAATCCCAGCCCGGAGGAGGAGCGCTGTCCCGGCCTAGCCGGGGCAAGACCTGCCGGCCCACCCGGGGCGGACGACCGGCCGGCCCACCCGGGATACGGAGCCTGGCGTGGGAGTGCTGGGCAGCGCCGGCCCAGGCCCAGGAGGACGACCGGGACTGAGCTGGATGGCCCAAGCTTGTCCGGGCGAAAACAGGCTAGGCCAGAACACCTCCATGCTGGGCTGGGCTGCTATATGCCGGCCGGGGGAGCTGCTATGCCGGCCAGAAGTCTGTTATACCAGCCTAGGAAGCTATAATCCGGCCCAACCTTGCTGTTTACTTGCTTTTTATTATCCTGCACATATAATCCGGTATATACAATGCATATTAGTCATAATAAAAGGGTACTTTGGTATACCCGAGGTTATATCCCCGACATTAGCCCCCGAGGCTGTGGGGGACTCGCAGAGTCGCGCACAGGCTTCAATAAAAATATACCAAAGTCCCAAACTCATACACTCACAAAACTGATATGCTGGTCTATCTCAGAATACTATTGTGCCTTCTTTGGCTATATCAACACTTTGCCTCTTGGGCTATGTCTCATCGACATCGTCTGCTTCGACAATGCCGGAATACTGCTTTGCCTTCTTTGGCCATATCGATACTTTGCCTCTTGAGCTATTTGCCTCTTGGGCTACTCTGCCTCTTGGGCTTGCCTCTTGGGCTATTTTGCCTCTTGGGCTACTTTGCCTCTTGGGCTACTTTGCCTCTTGGGCTTGCCTCTTGGGCTACTTTGCCTCTTGGGCTACTCTGCCTCTTGGGCTATTTATCGACACTTTGCCTCTTGGGCTATGTCTCATCGACATTGTCTGCTTTGACAATGCCGGTATACTGATATGCCTCTTGGGCTGTGCCATCACTGGGCACTTGTTAGTATGCAGAATGATAAGTTATGTTAATATGCCAAACCGGGATACTCTGTGAAACCACATTCTAGTTTTTTCATTCCTATGGTGGATACAATAATCTTCTTTGATTTGATTCTTTTCACAAGGTCTAAGTGCTCCAAAAAAATTAACATGCTTACAAGAAATAGTACTTTCAGAAGTTTGAGCATGTTTATTGCAATCATCAATAACAATTTCACTTTCCATGCAAGTGTCTTTAAAAGGTTCATGATACACATCCCAATTTTCTTTAGGAACATTAATATGAGAAGCAAAGGCTCTATAGCAATAAACCATAGTTTGAGGATCAAGACCATATTTAGCACTAAGCTCTTGAAAATCAGCAGTTTCAGCAAAAGACTTAATGCAATCATACTCATAGTTTATACCCGATTCTTTACCTTTGTCACAATCCCAATCTTCGGTGTTGCTTTGAATTGTTTCAAGAAGATCCCACTTAGCTTCAACCTCCTTGCTTGTGAAAGATCCCTCAAAATAGGCATCTAGATAGTCATTGTAATATCGTGAAAGCCTTGCATAAAAATTATTAATAACAATATTACTGGGAGCTCATGAATGGGACATTTTAGCATTACTGACTTCAATCGCCCCCATGCTTGGGCAATACTTTCTCCATCATGAGGATGAAAATTATAAATATAATTCCTATCTTTATGAATCTCACTAGGAGGATAGAATTTAGAATAAAAGAGAGGTACAATTTCCTTCCAGCCAATAGATCGGCCATTTTTCAGCGTCTTATACCATTCCGCAGCTCTGCCCTTCAGTGATAAAGAGAATAGCTTCCTCTTAACTTGGTCCATTGAAATACCTGCACACTTGAACAACTCGCATAATTCATGTATAAAAAGCAAATGATCACTAGGATGGACAGTTCCATCTCCTAAATAGCAGTTAGTCATAACACGTTCAATAATTTTCATAGGTATTTTAAAAGGGATACTTTCAGTATGTGGATCACAAGCATCATTAGAATTATCACATATGGGAGATAAAGTATCATCAGAGCAAATTTTCTCCTCTAAAGCTGGTGAACTAAAAAGATCATAAAAACTAGCTTCCCCAAGTTTAGAATTTTCCATAGCATTAGCAGTAATGGTGTTCAAAGAATTCATACTAATAACATTGCTATTAGCATGCAAATAAAGTTCCATAGGTTTTTAAATTTTCTCTTCACACACTTCATGTCCTAACTTAGGAAAAATACTATAAAGCTCTCTATTTTTTGTTTTCCATTAAGCCTAACTAGTGAAAATAAAAACAAGAAACAAAAAGATATAATTGTCGAATCAAAAGGAAATAACTTCAAGCACTCACACACCAGCAACAGTACTAGAAGATAGCTTCGTAGCCAGAGGATGTGAGTACCTTTTACCTTACCTCCCCGGCAACAGCGCCAGAAAAGAGCTTGGTGTCTACGCACGCTTCTATTCATGTAGACAGTGTTGGGCCTCCAAGTGCAGAGGTTTGTAGAACAGTAGCAATTTTCCCTTAAGTGGATTACCTAAGGTTTATCGAACTCAGGAAGGAAGAGGTCAAAGGTATAACTCTCAAGCAACCCTGCAATTAAGATACAAGAACTCTATTGTGTCCCCAACACACCCAATACACTTGCCAGGTGTATAGGTGCACTAGTTCGGCGAAGAGATAGTAAAATACAAGTAATATGGATGATTATAAGTGGTAATTCTAATCCGAAATAAAAATTGCTGCAAGCAAACATGTAGCAGAACTGGTTGTAAATGGTGTTTCAATGCTTAGAAACAAGGCCTAGGGATCATACTTTCAATAGTGGACACTCTCAACAATGATAACATAATTGAACACATAAATATCTTTCTTCACTATGCTACACTGAACTACTCTATGGTTAGATAACGAACACTAATCATGCGTAGGGCTATAAAAGCACTCCTTAAAGTTTGCATTCCCCAATCTAGATAGCCCCACACTATCACCTTGAGCACACTAGACGATTCCAAACAAACACCACAATTTCATAGAGACATCCAACTCAAATCATAACTCATGATAAGTATTCCTGTAAACTTTAGCCTAAGAGCCACACACGATGCGCACACTGTCAACTTCAAATCGTGGGACAAGGTGTCTCTGAAGATTACATTAATAAAAGCGCTTGAGTAGCATAATAGATGAAGGGTAACATCTACCAATTCAACTAGATACAAAGCTCATGATCACATAAAGATCACACCATGGGAGAGAGAGATGAACCACATAGCTACCAGTAGAGCCCTCAGTCTCGGGGGAGAACTACTCCCTCCTCATCATGGGAGTCAGCAATGGCGATGAAGATGGCAGTGGAGTCGATGGATATGGCTCCGGGGGCAATTCCCCGACCCGCTAGGGTGCCAGAACAGAGACTTCTGTCCCCTGAAATTGGTCTTCAATGGCGGCGGCACTGCGGAACTTTTCGTGGATGGATACTGGACGATTTAGGGTTTTCACCTCTGAGAGAATATATAAGCGGAAGGTCGATGTCAGAGGGTGGACCAGGGGCCCACACCACCTGGTGGTGCGGCCAGGGGACCCGCGCCACCCTATGGTGCGGCTGCCTGCTGGCCCCTCTTCGTCTCTCCTTTGGACTCTGTCTTCGTGTCAGGTAAATATGAACTTTGGCTTTCGTTTCGTCCAACTCCGAGAATATTTCCTGTGTAACTTTTCTGAAATACAAAATAGCAGAAAACAAGAGCTGGCACTGTGGCATCTTGTTAATAGGTTAGTTCCAGAAAATGCATAAAAACGCCACGAAGTGTAAACAAAACATAAAGCAACTGTAATAAAACAAGCATGGAGCATCAAAAATTATAGATACATTTGCAACATATCAGGGGCCCCCACCATGGGGCGGCGTGGCCAGGGGGGCCCACGCCACCACTAGGTGTGGCCACCTCGTTGCCCTACTTCATTTCCCCTTCAGACTCCGTGAACGTGTCAGAAAAATAGGAACTTTGGCTTTTGTTTCGTCCAATTCCGAGAATATTTCTTTCAGTAATAATCTGGAATAGAAAAATGGCAGAAAATAGGAACTGACACTGTGGCATCTTGTTAATAGGTTAATTCCAGAAAATGCATAGAAATGCCACGAAGTGTAAACAAAACATAAAGCAATTGGTGTAAAACAAGCATGGAGCATAAAAAATTATAGATACGTTTGCAACGTATCAACATCCCCAAGCTTAATTCCTGCTCGTCCTCTAGTAGGTAAGTGATAACAAAAATAATTTTTGAGGTGACATGCAGCCAACACAATCTTGATTGTAAAAGCATTGCAAGCTGAGATGAAAGTACTCTAAACATAGGCATAAAAGATATAATTCTAACAATAGAACTTAGCAACCATGTTACAACATGAAAAGCAACACAAACAAAAGATCATAAATAATAATGCATTGAAAGTTATTTGTTTGTTTTGAACATAGAGAAAGCATAGCAAAGTGGTATTCAGCTTGTCCTTCATGAATAGCAAAACATAAATGCATAGGACACCTTCAAAGTTCAAAGGGTGACTAGATACAAATAATTTGAGAACAAGCAATACCATAATCATGAATCAATCAATAATAAATTTTGGAACTATGCACATTATACTCAGAATGAAAACTATGCTCTCTTAATTGGTGCATAAGGATAGAAGATGAAGACTTAACATAAAAGTAAAAAGAAAGGCCCTTCACAGAGGGAAATAGGGTTTAACAAATTTTATAAAGCTTCCAAAAAGTATGGTATTCATTAGCTTTGAGCTCTCATTGCCCCTATCATAAGCATCTTGTATGGTTAAAGTTAATGTGAGGGCAAATATGAGTTATATGCTTGACAAATCGCAAGTTGAAAACCTCATGCCCCTTGAATACGAGTACCTAAACCTCATGCTACTCAACTTAGGTCCCAAATAAGTTCTCGACATTGTAAGCATACATGTATCATTGAGAACGCCAACGGGGGTACCTCCTGCCCCATCATATAGGAGTTTTCCCATACCAAAATGACAAGACAAATAGACAATGAGCATCTCAGCAATCCTTTTATTTACTATGGGCATAGTTTTTTTATTGAAGATGCTTCACAGAATGCTCACTATGGTATGCTGTAAATTTCCACCATGAATGATGCATGGCTTGGGTTGGCCGCCCAGGCGTTTCTCTGACACATATACAAACTCCATGAACATACAAGTTTCCATTTTATTTTGCACTGCTAGGCATCCATAGACAAAAGAACATGATATCAACTAAATATAATTTCATAAGATAGTCACAATGGTTCAAGTTTATGCTGGTTGAAAGCGTGCCCCATGAAAGCATGGTTGTGCTGACTCCCAACTCACAATTTGCAAGCATATAATTTCATAAGATAGTAACAATGGTTCAAGTTTATTAAGTGCAAGAAAGTAAATGTGCCATCAAGTTTGTGAGGGCTTTACTAACTAATTTTCTCATAACAAGCATTTAATTTGGAAGATAGATAAAAACATGATGAATATACTTGGAATAGCAATGATGCTAATAGGTAGATATGGTGGACACATTGGCAAACTTTGGTTTTTTGGGAGTTGGATGCACGAGTAGAGCTCATACTCAGTACAGGAGAAGGCTAGCAAAAGACTGGGAGTGACCAACTAAGAGAGCAATAACGGCCATAATCATGCATAGCGACAAAACATTATTAATCAAAGCATAAAGTGATATTACAAGTTAAAAAATAAATGATCATAGAGGCTTGAGGTGACTGGTTCATAGTCATAACATGGTGTGAGCATGTGCCAAGTTAACCCAAATAAAGCAGTAAAGGAGAATACCACAATATTACGCTTTTGTATCATAAAAACAACACATGATTCTTTCAACATTAAGTACTCTTAGTTATTTGAGACAAGTCATGCTACAACAATAACTACTAAGCATATAATCAAAATAATATCTAGCATGACATGCTAAAGTCTAAGCCATAGTCTAAACAAGCTTCCTTTTGCACCACTATAAGCATGAAATATTTTACTCTTCTCCAACACCAATCAACTTATTTGAAACAACTCTCAAATATAATAATCAATAAAGACCAGAGAGATAAACACACCTAACTAAAAAGAACTAACAAGTTCTGATCAAAATAAGGATGGAAAACAAAAGCTAAATGCAGTACTAGCAAAAGAGAACACTCACAGAACAATAAAAGTGAAAACTAGAGTGTTATAGGCAATGAAAACGGAGTGTGTCTTCTCCAAAATAAGTATGCTGGGATCCAACCATTTATTACAGAAAACAAAGCAAAAGAAAACAAAAAATAAAAATAAAGACGCTCCTGCTACTCCAAGTTGATGTGGGAGCAAACTGTCCTTGTGTGTGGTGAATGACCAGCCCGTTGGGAACCCCAAGAGGAAGGTATGATGAGTGTAGTAGCAAGTTTTCCCTCAATTAAGAAACCAAGGTTTATCGAACAGGAGAAGGGAGACGATGATGACTGAAGGTGTTGTGGAACCTGCACACACACAAACAAATACTTTGTTCCCAACTTGCGATGAGGTTGTCAATCTCACCGGTTTGCTTGAAACAAAGGTTATGAGTGTATCGAGTGGAAAACAGTAGTAATGTGCGAGTAAAGTAAACAGTGCGGGAAAAGTAAACAGGTGATTGCAATATGATTAAAATAGGACCGGGGTCCACAGTTCACTAGTGGTGTCTCTCCATAGATAAAATAACATGCTGGGTAAACAAATTACAGTTGGGCAATTGATAGAATAAAGATAACGTGATATGTCAAGAAGATCACTATGAGATTTACTCTGGGCATTACAACAAAATACATAGACCGCCATCCAACTGCATCTATGACTAATAATCCACTCCCGGGGATATCATCCGAACACCCTAGAAGTATTAAGTTGCGAACAACAGATAATTGCATTAAGCAAAGTGTGTAATGTAAACAAAGCATATGCCCTTGAGCATATGAATGTTGTTTTCTCCCTAGTAGCAACAACACATCTACCACCTTAGAGGTTTCTGTCACTCCCCCAGGTGAAATAGAGACATGAACCCACTATCGAGCATAAATACCCCCTCTTGGAGTCACTAGCAACTACTCGGCCAAGATAGCTACTAACAACAGAGAGCATGCAAGATCATAAACAACATAGAGATAACAAAAGATATAATTCAGTACAGCAACTTAATCATAAACACCAATATTCATCGGATCCCAACAAACCAACATCATAGAATTACATAACGGTGATCTCAATCATGTATGGCAGCTCATGAGATCTAAACATGAAGCACATGGTGGAGAAGACAACCATCTAGCTACTGCTATGGACCCATAGTCCAAGGTAGACTACTCACTCATCGCTCCGGAGGCAAGCATGGCGATGAAGAAGACCTCCGGTGGCGATTCCCCTCTCCGGCAGGGTGCCGGGAAGAGCTTCTGGACCCTCCCGATCTTCGGGTCGACGGCGGCGGCGGATCGCCATGTATTCTGGAAAACTGATCGGGGCCTTAGGTTTTTCTCGTCGGGGGGTCTTTATAGGCGAAGGGGCGATGTCAGAGGAGGGACCAGGCCCCTCACACAGGGGTGGCGCGGCCAGGGGCCTGGCCGCGCCGCCTGTGCGTGTGGGGCCCACGTGGCCCTCCTCCGTCTCTTCTTCGGATGTCTGGAAGCTTCCCCGTGATATAAGTCTTCAGGAACTTGTTTCGTCCAATTCCGAGAATATTTCCTGTGTATCACTTCTGAAACACAAAAACAGCAGAAAACAGGAAACTGCCACTGTGGCACTTCGTTAATAGGTTAGTTCCGGAAAATACATAAAAATGCCACTAAGTGTAACGAAACAATAGGCAAATGGTGTAAAAACAAGCATGGAGCATCAAAAATTATAGATACGTTTGAGACGTATCAAGCATCCCCAAGCTTAACTCCTGCTCGTCCTCGAGTAGGTAAGTGATAACAAAAGAATAATTTTTGAGGTGACATGCACCTACATAATCTTGATCATATATGTAAGCATTGGTGAGCTGGGATCAATAGAACTTAAAACATGGGCATGAAAGATATAATCATGACAATAAGAACTTAGCAACCATGTTGCAAACATGTAAATGAACACAAACAAAAGATCATGAAAATGAAACAATGAAAGTCAAACGTGTGTTCAAATCATAAGGAAAAACATACAAATGGTTTTCAGCTTGTCCTTCAAAGAGAGCAAAACATAAATGCATAGGACACCTCAAAGTTTAAGAGGGCGACTAGATACAAATAATTTAAGAACAAGTGAAACCAACAATATGAATCAATCAATGAACTTTGGGACAATGCATATCACACTAAGAATGACAACTATGCTCTCTTAAGGGTGCATAAAGAAAGAAGGTGGTGACTCAACATAAAAGTAAAAGAAAGGCCCTTCGCAGAGGGAAGCAGTGATTGCAAGTTTTATAACCTTCAAAAATTATGGTACTTACCGGCTTTGAGCTCTCATTGCCCCCATCATAAGCATCTTGAATGGTTAAAGTTAATGCGAGAACAATTATGATGCATATGCTTGACAAATCATAAGTTGAAAACCTCGTGTCCCGTGAATACGAGTACCCAAACCATGCTACTTTACTTAGAGTCCCAAGCAAGGCTCTTGTCATTGTAAGTGTATGCATATCATTGAGAACCGCCAATGGGGTACCTTCGTGCCCGATGACATGGAACAAGCCCACACCAAAATGACAGGACAAGCAGACAATGAACACCTCGACATCTCTTTTATTTGCTATATTGTTTAGCTTTTTATTATGAGATGCGTCGTCGAATGTTCACCATGGGTATGCTGCAAATTTCTACCATGAATTATGCATGGCTTAGATTGGCGGCCCGGCGTTTCCCTAACACATATAAAAACTCCATGATCCTCACAAGATTCCCAATTCATTTCACACCGCGGGCATCCATAAACAAAAGATCACGATATCAACTCAAATAAGAAGTGCAATGTTGAAAGCTTGCCCATGACTGCATGGCTGGGCTAGAATCCAACTTACAACTTGCAAGCATAACAACTCAACATAAAAGACCACAATGTCAAATTTTTAAGAACAGGAAAAAGTAAAGTGTGCCTTCCGGTTCGTGAGAGCTTTACTGACCGAATTTCGCATAACACTGGTAAGAGTTTAATTTGAAGAGAAAATAAAAGCAAGTCAAATTTACTTGGAATAGCAAATTGCTAGTAGGTATGTATGGTGGACACTTTGAAAAACTTTGGCTTTTAGGAGTTGGATGCACGAGTAGAGCTCATACTCAGTACAAGGCGAGGGCTAGCAAAAGACTGGGAGCGACCAACTAAGAGAGCAGTAATGGCCATAATCATGCAAAGCGACAAAGCGACATTAAAAGAAGCATACGATGGCATCAAAAGTCAAAAACTAAATGATCATGAAGGCTAATGGCGACTTTGTAAGAGTCTAACATGTGTGAGCATGCGCCAAGTCAACCCAAATAAAGCATCAAGGAGAAAACCAAAATAATGCTTCCATACAATAAAAACAACGCATGATTTTTTCACAGGCTCATTAAGCAATCTCAGTTATTTGAGACAAATCATGCTACAGCAAAACCACTAAGCATACTATCAAAAAGACATCAAGCATGACATGAAAAGGCCTAAGCCGCAGTCTACACAAGCTCCTTCTTGTACCACTATTTTGCACAAAGCTTTTTCTCTTTTCCAACACCATTTGAAATTTTTATAAACACCTCTTTTGATGAAAACCAATAAAGATCAGAGGCAAAAATACACCTTGATGAAAAGATATGGCAATATCTGAACGCAAATCAAGGCGAAAACGAAAACCAAAAGCAGTAGCAGAAATAGTAGAACGCTCGATTTTTAATAAGAGTGAAAACTAGAGCGTTCTTTGCAAATGAAAATGAGTACATCTCCTCCAAAGGAAATTTGTTGGGGTCCAACCATTTATTGCAGCAAACAAACAAACTAAACCAACTAAGAAAACTAAAACAACTGACGCTCCAAGAAAAACACATAGTGCATGAAGCAATAAAAATATAGTGTTTTGAAAGGTGACCTGATTTTTGCCGATGAAGAAGGGGTGCCTCGGGGGCATCCCCAAGCTTTGACGCTTGTACTTCTTAGATATTTCTTGGGGTGATGCATGGGCATCCCCAAGCTTGAGCTTTTGTCCATTCTTCAACTCATCTCATCATTCTCCAATCCCTACACTTGAAAACTTCCTTCATACAAAACTAAACACAATTCTATTAGCAACATTAGTGTAAGTATAAAATATATTCAACCTCTTTTAGCTTCAGGTTTCAACCCAAAACCACCACATATAAAGTATATACTACTATAGCAACTTCCACAAGAGTTCCATGATAAAAAAGAACTCAAAAGAAAGCGATAAAGTGGCAAAAACAAATATTGGCAAAAATCTGTCAAAACTGAACAGCTGACAAAGGACGAATTTTTGAGGGATTTTCCGTTGCTCAAATCAAAAAGTGTTCAACTAAGAAAAGTTTGGATATAACCTGGGGCATATGCACAAGAAATCGCAGGTCCAAAAGATAAACAGAGAATTTTCACGAATTTTTACGGTGCAGCACCGAAAACAGTTTCAGGACAGCAACATCCCCAAATCTTTACCTCACTCAAATTAGAGGCTTCTCTTGGCACAAAAACGAAATAAACAAGATAAGGAGCGGTCATTACAGTAGTAATGACTTCCAAGACTCAAATAAAAGAAAAAGTACTGAAAAGTAAACAATGGGTTATCTCCCAAGAGTGCTTTTCTTTAACGCCTTTGAGCTAGGCGCAGAAAAGTGCGAATCAAGTAATATCAAGTGATGAAGTGCTAGGATCAGCACGTGCCTTACGTCTCCCTTTCTTACCTTTGCTCTTGACTCTAGGAAAGACATGGTTATTGCAAGGTGGAGTAGTAAATGTTATATTGCCTTTTCCCACATCGATAACGGCGCCAAGGAGCTTAAGAATGGATCTTCCAAGTGTGATTTGTCCTTTTCCTACACATTCAATAACAAGATAATCAGTAGATATCATTCTTCCTAGGATTTTTGTAAAGACTCCTTCAGCTATTCCAAGGGGAGATATGGTGGCATTGTTAGTAAGAAAAATTTCTTCTCCTCCCTCAGAAAGCTTCCAAAGGCTCAAAGATTCATAAACATCCTTTGGCATGAGACAAAATTCAGACATAATATCACAACGAGCATGAAAAGTTTCACCACTAATGGTGATTTTTATTGTAGGATACCAGCTTGAAGGTTCAGTATTTGTTGGCACATAATCAAAATGCTGGCGCAAAGTATTGTAGCAAGAACTCAAACTAGCAGTGTGAGTCTCAAGAGTATTAAGTCTATTAAAAATGCTCACAAGAGAGGAATCAAAATAGGTTGGCATGCTATAAATTGTAATCAACTTTTTAATAATATTGAAGGCTTGATCTCCATCACAATGAAGGAAATCTCCTTCTGCAGTAGCATCCAAAGCATATCTATAACGAAGAGAAAGTCCAAAGTAAAAGCTACTAAGAAGCAAACTTAAAGTCATTTTAGGTTCAGTTTTTCCATGCCAATCATAAATTCTAGACCAAGCTTCTTTAAAGCTTTCCTCATCTTTCTGCTTAAAGGTAAAGATCATGTCCTCGGGGACATAGTAGTAGCAACTAAACTAGACATGATAAACTAAAAGCAAAGAAATAACAACTACCAAGGATTCTAATTTTTTTGGGTTTTTGATATAAAGCAGTGCAGGTAAAATAAAATAAAGTAAAGCAAAACAAATAACAAAGTAAAGAATGTGTGTGCGAAGAACTCCCCTCGCAGAAGTCTTCTCTCTTCCCCGGCAACGGCGCCAGAAAAATAGCTGCTACTCCAAGTTGATGTGGGAGCAAACTGTCCTTGTGCGTGGTGAATGACCAGCCCGTTGGGAACCCCAAGAGGAAGGTATGATGAGTGTAGCAGCAAGTTTTCCCTCAATTAAGAAACCAAGGTTTATCGAACAGGAGAAGGGAGACGATGACGACTGAAGGTGTTGTGGAACCTGCACACACACAAACAAATACTTTGTTCCCAACTTGCGATGAGGTTGTCAATCTCACCGGTTTGCTTGAAACAAAGGTTATGAGTGTATCGAGTGGAAAACAATAGTAATGTGCGAGTAAAGTAAACAGTGCGGGAAAAGTAAACAGGTGATTGCAATATGATTAAAATAGGACCGGGGTCCACAGTTCACTAGTGGTGTCTCTCCATAGATAAAATAACATGCTGGGTAAACAAATTACAGTTGGGCAATTGATAGAATAAAGATAACGTGATATGTCAAGAAGATCACTATGAGATTTACTCTGGGCATTACAACAAAATACATAGACCGCCATCCAACTGCATCTATGACTAATAATCCACTCCCGGGGATATCATCCGAACACCCTAGAAGTATTAAGTTGCGAACAACAGATAATTGCATTAAGCAAAGTGTGTAATGTAAACAAAGCATATGCCCTTGAGCATATGAATGTTGTTTTCTCCCTAGTAGCAACAACACATCTACCACCTTAGAGGTTTCTGTCACTCCCCCAGGTGAAATAGAGACATGAACCCACTATCGAGCATAAATACCCCCTCTTGGAGTCACTAGCAACTACTCGGCCAAGATAGCTACTAACAACGGAGAGCATGCAAGATCATAAACAACATAGAGATAACAAAAGATATAATTCAGTACAGCAACTTAATCATAAACACCAATATTCATCGGATCCCAACAAACCAACATCATAGAATTACATAACGGTGATCTCAATCATGTATGGCAGCTCATGAGATCTAAACATGAAGCACATGGTGGAGAAGACAACCATCTAGCTACTGCTATGGACCCATAGTCCAAGGTAGACTACTCACTCATCGCTCCGGAGGCAAGCATGGCGATGAAGAAGACCTCCGGTGGCGATTCCCCTCTCCGGCAGGGTGCCGGGAAGAGCTTCTGGACCCTCCCGATCTTTGGGTCGACGGCGGCGGCGGATCGCGATGTATTCTGGAAAACTGATCGGGGCCTTAGGTTTTTCTCGTCGGGGGGTCTTTATAGGCGAAGGGGCGATGTCAGAGGAGGGACCAGGCCCCTCACACAGGGGTGGCGCGGCCAGGGGCCTGGCCGCGCCGCCTGTGCGTGTGGGGCCCACGTGGCCCTCCTCCGTCTCTTCTTCGGATGTCTGGAAGCTTCCCCGTGATATAAGTCTTCAGGAACTTGTTTCGTCCAATTCCGAGAATATTTCCTGTGTATCACTTCTGAAACACAAAAACAGCAGAAAACAGGAAACTGCCACTGTGGCACTTCGTTAATAGGTTAGTTCCGGAAAATACATAAAAATGCCACTAAGTGTAACGAAACAATAGGCAAATGGTGTAAAAACAAGCATGGAGCATCAAAAATTATAGATACGTTTGAGACGTATCAGCTCCCAGAACAACTCATAGCATATGAAGCAATAAAAATATAGTGTCTTGAAAGATGACCTAATATTTTTGTTGACGAAGAAGGGGATGCCTTGGGCATCCCCAAGCTTTGACGCTTGTACTTCTTGGATATTTCTTGGGGTGACATGGGCATCCCCAAGCTTGAGCTTTTATCCATCCTTCATCTCATCACATCATTTTCCTTTCCCTGCACTTGAAAACTTCCTTCATACAAAACTTCACACAATTTTCATTAGCAACATTAGTGTATGCAAGATAGTAGATCCACTTTTGGTTAAGTTTCAACTCAAGTAAAACATCAATTAAAACATTAGCTACTGTAGCAACTTCTTTTAAAAGTTCTTCCGATCAAAAGAACTAAAAAAATAAAGAGATTAAGATGCAAATGCAAATAGTGGCAAAAATTTGTCAAAACAGAACAACATGTAAAGATCGATTTTTTTCAAAAATCTTCTGTTGCTCAAATCGAAAAGTGCAAAGCTAATGAAAGTTAGATAATAACCTGGGGCATGCGCACAAAAAATTTCAGATCAATACGACATTCTGGCTGAGCGAATTAATTTTTTTGGTGGCAGCATAGAATTAGTTTCGGGACAGCAACTTCCCCAAACCTTACCTTCTTCCTATTAGAGGCTATTATTGGCACAAAAATGAAATAAAAAGTATAAGGAGAGGTTGTTATAGAGGTAACAACTTCTAAGACTCAACAAAAGAAAAATTACAGAAATAAAACATGGGTTATCTCCCAAGAGTGCTTTTCTTTAACGCCTTTCAGCTAGGCACAGAAAGCAAGAATCAAGTATTTTCAAGTGAAGAAGCATCAACAACACCAGATGCCTTACGTCTACCTTTCTTACCTTGTGGAGCTCTCTCAGTGTGCCATTCAGAATAATTTATCATCATATCATCAAGGAGCTTTGTTGCAGCACCCAAAGTGATGGACATAAAGGTACCTCAAGCAGCTGAATCCAGAAGGTTTCTTGAAGAAAAATTCAGTCCTGCATAAAAGGTTTGGATGATCATCCAAGTAGTCAGTCCATGAGTGGGACAATTCTTTACCAAAGATTTCATTCTTTCCCAAGCTTGAGCAACATGTTCATTATCAAATTGTTTAAATTTGATTATGTCACTTCTCAATGATATAATGTTAGCAGGAGGATAATATTTTCCAATGAAAGCATCTTTGCATTTAACCCAAGAATCAATACTATTTCTAGGCAAAGATAGCAACCAATGTTTAGCTCTTCCTCTCAAAGAGAAAGGAAACAATTTAAGCTTAATAATATCTCCATCTACATCCTTATATTTTTGCATCTCACAGAGTTCAACAAAATTATTAAGGTGAGCAGCGGCATCATCAGTACTAACGCCAGAAAATTGCTCTTTCATAACAAGATTTAACAAAGCAGGTTTAATTTCATAGAAAGTTGCTTCAGGGCAGGTGGAGTAGTAGGTGTACAAATGAAATCATTGTTGTTTGTGCTAGTAAAGTCACACAATTTAGTGTTCTCAGGATTACTCATTTTAGCAAGACTAAGACAGACCAACAAAAATAACAACTATAATAGGAACTAATTTTTTGTATTTTTGATAAAAAGAAGCAAACAAAACAAAGCAAAGAAACTAAGCAAAACAATAACAAAGTAAAGAGATTGGAAGTGAGAGACTCCCCTTGCAGAAATCCTCTTTCTCCCCGGCAACGGCGCCAGAAAATAGTCTTGATGTCTCACAGGACCCGTTGGGAAACCCCAAGAGGAAGATATGATGAGCACAACAGCAAGTTTTCCCTTGCTGATGTCAAGTTGATGCGTAGAAGACGGTCCTTGTGCGTGGTGAATGACCAGCCCGTTGGGAACCCCAAGAGGAAGGTGTGATGAGTATAGCAGCTAGTTTTCCCTCAGTTAAGAAACCAAGGTTTAATCGTTCTTGGAGAGGAGAGACAAACGACTGAAGGTGATGCTTGCTAGTTTGCGACAGCTTCGGACAATTTATATATGGCGCCTCGTCCAAGCTTTGCTTGCTAGCTGCAACGCGGAACCTGCACACAACACAACCAAGTACTTCGTTCCCAACTTGCGATGAGGTTGTCAATCTCACCGGTTTGCTTGAAACAAAGGTTATGAGCGTATCGAGTGGAAAACAATAGAGTATGCGAATAAAGTAAATAGTGCGAGTAAAGTAAACAGGTGATAGCAATATGATGGAAATAGGACCGGGGTCCATAGTTCACTAGTGGTGTCTCTCCATAAGATAAATAACACATGCTGGGTAAACAAATTACAGTTGAGCAATTGATAGAATAAAGATAAACGTGATATGTCAAGAAGATCACTATGAGATTTACTCTGGGCATTACAACAAAATACATAGACCGCCATCCAACTGCATCTATGACTAATAATCCACTCACGGGGATATCGTCCGAACACCCCATGAGTATTAAGTTGCGAACAACAGATAATTGCATTAAGCAAAGTGTGTAATGTAAACAAAGCATATGCCCTTGAGCATATGAATGTTGTGCCTTCCGATTCGTGAGAGCTTTACTGACCGAATTTTGCATAACACTGGTAAGAGTTTAATTTGAAGAGAAAATAAAAGCAAGTCAAATTTACTTGGAATAGCAAATTGCTAGTAGGTATGTATGGTGGACACTTTGAAAAACTTTGGCTTTCAGGAGTTGGACGCACGAGTAGAGCTCATACTCAGTACAAGGCGAGGGCTAGCAAAAGACTGGGAGCGACCAACTAAGAGAGCAATAATGGCCATAATCATGCAAAGCGACAAAGCGACATTAAAGAACCATAAGATGGCATCAAAAGTCAAAAACTAAATGATCATAGAGGCTATTGGCGACTTTGTAAGAGTCTAACATGTGTGAGCATGCGCCAAGTCAACCCAAATAAAGCATCAAGGAGAAAACCAAAATAATGCTTCCATACAATAAAAAAACAACGCATGATTTTTTCAAAGGCTCATTAAACAATCTCAGTTATTTGAGACAAGTCATGCTACAGCAAAACCACTAAGCATACTATCAAAAAGACATCAAGCATGACATGAAAAATCCTAAGCCGCAGTCTACACAAGCTCCTTCTTGTACCACTATTTTGCACAAAGCTTTTTCTCTTTTCCAACACCATTTGAAATTTTTAAAGACACCTCTTTTGAGGAAAACCAATAAAGATCAGAGGCAAAAATACACCTTGATAAAAAGATATGACAAGGTCTGAACGCAAATCAAGGCAAAAACGAAAACGAAAAGCAGTAGCAGAAAAAGAAGAACACCCGGTCAACTCCGTTTTTCATTCGTATAATTTCAATGAGTGTTCTTGGCAAATGAAAAGCAAGGCAACTTCTCCAAAGGAAATTCATTGGGGTCCAACCATTTATTTCAGCAACCAAACAAACTAAACTAACTAGGAAAACTAAAACAGCTGACGCTCCAAGAAAAACACATAGTGCATGAAGCAATAAAAATATAGCGTCTTGAAAGGTGACCTGATTTTTGCCGATGAAGAAGGGGTGCCTCAGGGGCATCCCCAAGATTTGACGCTTGTACTTCTTGGATATTTCTTGGGGTGATGCATGGGCATCCCCAAGCTTGAGCTTTTGTCCATTCTTCAACTCATCTCATCATTCTCCAATCCCTACACTTGAAAACTTCCTTCATACAAAACTAAACACAATTCTATTAGCAACATTAGTGTAGCATAACATATAATCAACCTCTTTTTGCTTCAGGTTTTAACTCAAAACCACAATATATAAAGCAGATACTACTTTAGCAACTTCCCCAAAAGTTCCGTGATCAAAAGAACTCAAAAGAAAGCGATAAAGTGGCAAACACAAATATTGGCAGAAATCTGTCAAAACAGAACAGCTGACAAAGGCCGAATTTTTGAGGGGTTTTCTGTTGCTCAAATCAAAAAGTGTTCAGCTAACAAAAGTTTGGATATAACCTGGGGCATATGCACAAGAAATCGCAGGTCCAAAAGATATACAGAGAATTTATACGAATTTTTACGGTGCAGCACCGAAAACAGTTTCAGGACAGCAACATCCCCAAATCTTTACCTCACTCGAATTAGAGGCTTCTCTTGGCACAAAAACGAAATAAACAAGATAAGGAGCAGTCATTACAGTAGTAATGACTTCCAAGACTCAAATAAAAGAAAAAGTACTGAAAATAAAACATTGGGTTATCTCCCAAGAGTGCTTTTCTTTAACGCCTTTGAGCTAGGCGCAGAAAATTGCGAATCAAGTAACATCAATAGATGAAGTGCTAGTTACCTCAGTAGGCTCTTTGAAGGTTCCCGAAGATGATTCAACCTGCAAGTCACCCTTAGTGGAACTAAGAGTCTTACCAATTTTAAGAACATGTTGAGATTTAAGCGCAGAAACCTTGGGAACATACATAAATTTTTGCTCTTTTCCAACAAACACTTTCTCTTTCTTAAATTTAAGAGAAGAGAAGATTAAGCTAAGAGTTTCCATAGACTCCTCTAGTTTACCTATCCTTAAGTTTTGATTATCAAGAGTAGTGCTAGCCTCTAAAACGGTAATTCTCTTACTGATGTTTTCTATTAATTCACTAACTCGGCTAGCATTTTCTAGGATACTTGGCAAACTTTTCTCGAAAGAGCTGAGCCTTTCTACCACCTCCTCCAAGGTGGTCTCGGTTTTAGCAACATGAATAGGTGGTATTCCCACTAAACTTTCAATTATAGTGCAAGCTTCTCCAGCGGGAGTACCCAGAAAATTACCTCCTGTAAGAGTATCGAGAACATACCTATTCCAACTAGATATACCAACATAAAAATTTCTAAGGAGGATCGTGGTAGAGTGCTTTTTGGTACACCTATGATGAGCATTGTTAATACGATACCAAGCATCTTTTAAACTTTCTCCCCCTTGTTGCTTAAAACTACGAACTTCTACTTCAGGATTACTCATTTTAACAAAACTAAAAGCAAACAAATAAAAATAGCTACCAAGGATTCTAATTTTTTTGGGTTTTTTGATATAAAACGATGCAGGTAAAATAAATAAAGTAAAGCAAAACAATAACAAAGTAAAGGATGTGCGTGCGAAAACTCCCCTCGCATAAGTCTTCTACTTCCTCCTCGGCAACGGCGCCAGAAAAGAAGCTGCTGATGTCAAGTTGATGCGTAGGAGACGGTCCTTGTGCGTGGTGAATGACCAGCCCGTTGGGAACCCCAAGAGGAAGGTGTGATGAGTATAGCAGCTAGTTTTCCCTCAGTTAAGAAACCAAGGTTTAATCGTTCTTGGAGAGGAGAGACAAACGACTGAAGGTGATGCTTGCTAGTTTGCGACAGCTTCGGACAATTTATATATGGCGCCTCATCCAAGCTTTGCTTGCTAGCTGTAACGCGGAACCTGCACACAACACAACTAAGTACTTCGTTCCCAACTTGCGATGAGGTTGTCAATCTCACCGGTTTGCTTGAAACAAAAGTTATGAGCGTATCGAGTGGAAAACAATAGAGTATGCGAATAAAGTAAACAATGCGAGTAAAGTAAACAGGTGATAGCAATATGATGGAAATAGGACCGGGGTCCACAGTTCACTAGTGGTGTCTCTCCATAAGATAAATAACACATGCTGGGTAAACAAATTACAGTTGGGCAATTGATAGAATAAAGATAAACGTGATATGTCAAGAAGATCACTATGAGATTTACTCTGGGCATTACAACAAAATACATAGACCGCCATCCAACTGCATCTATGACTAATAATCCACTCACGGGGATATCGTCCAAACACCCCATGAGTATTAAGTTGCGAACAACGGATAATTGCATTAAGCAAAGTGTGTAATGTAAATAAAGCATATGCCCTTGAGCATATGAATGTTGTTTTCACCCTAGTAGCAATAGCACATCTACAACCTTAGAGGTTTCTGTCACTCCCCCAGGTTAAATAGAGGCATGAACCCACTATCGAGCATAAATACCCCCTCTTGGAGTCACTAGCAACTACTCGGCCAAGATAGCTACTAACAACGGAGAGCATGCAAGATCATAAACAACATAGAGATAACATAAGATAATATTCAGTACAGCAACTCAATCATAAACACCAATATTCATCGGATCCCAACAAACCAAACATGTAGAATTACATAACGGTGATCTCAATCATGTAGGGCAGCTCATGAGATCTAAAGATGAAGCGCATGGTGGAGAAGACAACCATCTAGCTACTGCTATGGACCCATAGTCCAAGGTAGACTACTCACTCATCGCTCCGGAGGCAAGCATGGCGATGAAGAAGACCTCCGATGGCGATTCCCCTCTCCGGCAGGGTGCCGGGAAGAGCTTCTGGACCCTCCCGATCTTCGGGTCGACGGCGGCGGCGGATCGCGATGTGTTCTGGAAAAGTGATCGGGTACTTAGGTTTTTTCCGTCGAGGGGTCTTTATAGGCGAAGGGGCGATGTCAGAGGAGGGGCCAGGTGGCCTCACGCCAGGGTGGCGCGGCCTAGGCCCTGGCCGCGCCAGCCCTGCGTGTGGGGCCCTAGTGCCCCCCCCTCCTACTCTCCTTCGGATCTCTGGAAGCTTCCGGGTAACATAAGACTCCGGGAACTTGTTTCGTCCAATTCCGAGAATATTTCCTGTGTATCACTTCTAAAACACAAAAACAGCAGAAAATAGGGAACTGGCACTGTGGCAACTCGTTAATAGGTTAGTTCCGGAAAATGCATAAAAGTGCCACGAAGTGTAACGAAACATTAGGCAAATGGTGTAAAAACAAGCATGGAGCATAAAAAATTATAGATACGTTGGAGACGTATCATCCCTCAGTATGAAACCAAAGTTTAATCGACCAGTAGGAGAAAGAAATCACTTCTGAAGGTTGGTGCTAGCTGACTTTGGCAGGGCGCACTACCGGTGTCAGCAACAACATGGAACCTGCACACAACACAACCAAACTACTTTGCCCCAACTTACAGTGAGGTTGTCAATCTCACTGGTTTTGCTGAAAACAAAGGATTAGACGTATAGTGTGGAAAGAGATGTTTGTTTGCAGCGAATAAAATAAAATAGTACTTGCAGAAAGAAAACAGTGTTTGCAGTAGATGGTATTATCAGTGTAAAAGAATGGACCAGGGTCCACAGTTCAGTAGAGGTGTCTCTGCATAAAGATAAATAACATGCTGGGTGAACAAATTATAGCTGGGCAATTGACAAATAGAGGATGCATAACAATGCATGTACATGACATGAAGATCACTATGAGATTCATTTGGGAATTACAACATGATACATAGACCGTAATCCAACTGCATCTATGACTAATAATCCACCTTCAGGATATCATCCGAACAACCTTTTGGTATTAAGTTGCAAGCAACAGATTATTGCATTAAGCAAAGTGTGTAATGTAAACAATACAATTATCCTTGGACAAAGGATTGTTGTTTTCTCCCTAGTAGCAACAACACATCTACAATCTTAGAAGTTATTGTCACTCTCCCAGATTACTAGAGGCATGAACCCAATATCGAGCATAAATACTCCCTCTTGGAGTCACAAGCATCTACTTGGCCAGAGCATCTACTAGCAACGGAGATCATGCAAGATCACAAATAACATAGACATGATAGATCAATAATCAACTTGACATAGTACTCAATATTCATCGGATCCTAGCAAACACAACATGTAGCATTACAATAAGATGATCTTGATCATGTTAGGCAGCTCACAAGATCTAAACATGGCGGCACAAAATAGGAGAAGACAACCATCTAGCTACTGCTATGGACCCGTAGTCCAAAGATGAACTACTCACACATCACTCCGGAGGCAGGCATGGTGATGAAGAAGGCCTCCGATGATGATTCCCCTCTCCGGCTGGGTGCCGCGAAGAGCTTCAGAACCCTCCCGAACTAGGGTCGGCGATGGCGGCGGCTACGGAACTTTTCGTGGATGGAGGCTCGGGTCTTTAGGGTTTTCCCGAGGATGTGAATATATAGGCGGAAGGGCAAGGTCGGTGGGCGCCCGAAGTGCCCACACCATGGGGCGGCGCAGCCAGGGGGGCCCGCGTCACTAGCAGGTGTGGCCACATCGTTGCCCTACTTTGTTTCCCCTTTGGACTCCGTGAACGTGTCAGAAAAAGGAACTTTGGCTTTTGTTTCGTCCAATTCCGAGAATATTTCCTTCAGTTATAATCTGGAATAGAAAAACAACAGAAAACAGGAACTGGCACTGTGGCATCTTGTTAATAGGTTAGTTCCAGAAAAAGCATAAAAATGCCACGAAGTGTAAATAAAACATAAATCAATTGGTGTAAAACAAGCATGGAGCATCAAAAATTTTAGATACGTTTGCAACGTATCAGGGCCCAGGACCACCATGGCGTGACCATTGGTAGTGGACCCACCACGGGCCCTCTAGACTCCTTGTTAGCCTTTTAGTCCTTTATTATATGTGCAAAACTTTCATAGAAGGAAGAGGACAAAATCATGATTGTTCAAAATTTCATCACGAAGGTTTTGGTTATTTTATGGATGAGTTGAAAGGAATATGTCCTGCTATAACCACTCATCATATATTTATCAATCAACAAAGAGATTAAATCCTTGAACCAAAGAAGTGGTAATAAAATAGGTAATATGTTTACTCAACACAGGTTCAATTACCCTATCTCTAACAGTAAGTGGGTTAATCTAGTTCATTGTCTTTTTAAGAAATGAGGATTTATAGTTGTTCAAAATGAAAATAATAAACTAATCCCTACCAGAACTATTGTTGATATTGAATGTGCATTGAAAGAAGTGAGCCTAGCTCACTTGGTTAGGGAAGTGGATGTACAACCCAGCCACCCAGGTTCAAGTCTCCAAAGACGCGAATTTGGGTTCTTATTTTAAAAAAAACGCTGTAGGGGCTTCCCCTACCGCATTTCCTTTCAAAAAAAATTGAATGTGCATTGACTACATGAAGTTGAACAAGGAGAAACGAAAGGATGACTACATGCTGCTATTCATGGACCAAATGTTATAAAGTCTCATGAAGCACTCTTACTGGCCAAGAAATTCCAACATTCATATTTATGTATAGTACATATGCCTACTGGCGAATGTCATTTGGGTTGTGTAATGCACTTGCTAATTTTCAACTCTGTATGATTGCTATATTCGCTGATTTTTTTGGAGATAATGGAAGAATTTATGGGCGCTTTTTTCGTCCATGAAACTTCATTTGATAATTTCCTATATTATCTTAGTACAGTTTTACATTGATGTGAGGATACTAACCTTGTCCTCAGCTGGGAGAATTCTCATTCATTTATATTTCAAGAAACATTGTTCGTTGTCTTCATCTAACATGTAATACACTAGGCACCTTGTGCCAAGCTCAATTCCCTTCCCTTCTGTTTCATTTTTGAGTGGAAGGCTATTATTTGCGAAACACCAAAGAAAATGTATGTGTTTTCTTGGTAATGGTAAAGCCCATAATTTCTTCCTTTGGATCTTAATATTCCCTTCATGAATGTGTGATGTGGAAGTGGATTCAAAATCTTCTTCACTTTTTTGGTATGGTGATTTTATAGAAAAGTTTCCCCATTTATCAAAATTGCCAAGCTATGAGATCTTTTGCTCCTTGTATTGGTATTGAGATTATATTCTTTGCATGTTCTTCATTGAAGGCCCGCTGGATAAGTTGTGCATCCCATGAGTGAGAGAGATGGGGTCAATAAGTTTGGTGACCTTTGTGGGTAACTGTTTTCCTCCCCTAGACTTTAGCCTTCTTGAGATGTCTTGGAGCAAAGGATCTTTCATATGCTGAGTTTCTACCCATTCCCCAATTCTTGAATTCTCTTTAGTGCGCTTGCCCAACAATAAGAGATTCCACTCTATGATTTAGCATTTAAGAGATCTTGGTCCGAAAAATATTTGGCTTCCATAACTTGGGCGCATAGGGACGTCAGATTCTTCGCAATTCTCTCCAGGCTCCCCTTGTTAGCACGGCGAGGTGGAAGAAATACAAAACTATGAAACCTAGCCCTCTACCTTTCTCTAACTTTCTCATATTTCCAAGTTTACCTGATGTATCTTGTTCTCTTCTCCACCACTTCTTCGTATCATTGAGCTGATCTCATCACACAAAGATTTAGTAAATCAAAGCATGCCATCGCATAAACATACATGGACTGCGCCACAGCCCTTAGGATGTCCTTTCCAACTTTAGAGAGCAATTCATCTTTCCATCCTTGCACTCTCTTCCACGCTTCACGTATAGGAACACATTGGCTTTAAAATCGCCAATGTACACTAGCAATTCCAAATATATATCTTTCAGAAGCCTTCCTTTGCAATTTTTACCTGCTCCACCAAGTCACCTTTAATTTGTCTCTAGCTTTTGTATATTTTTCTAAACATGATAGCGGATTTTTCCTTGTTTAGACTTGACCTGAGCATGCTTCATATGTGCTTATGATTTTGTTCACTTCACACAAACTGTTGTCCGAAATGATGGTCTTTGTTGCTTCACCGTTCACCTTTAGTTGGCATCTGACGGTAGTGACACACTTCATCACAACCTCAGTCCATCTTCTGTTAAAACCCAATCTCAGCATCATTTCATGCAAGAATTTTCACTTATAGAGAAGTACTAGCTATATTCTAAATTATAAGACGTTTTGAAAGAGGCTAAAATAGCTATTAGTCAAATTGACATATGCTTCACACTGTTGCGTGGCGAGATGCGACTAGTCTCGGCGAGCCAGTCGGTTTCTCGATCGGTCAGCCAAGACGACAAGGGTACGACGACGCAGCACTGGGCATCCGGCGCCCCCAGTCGAGCTTTCACCGTGCGTGCATGGAATGCATGCAACCCGCCGTGGTTGTTTTACCGCGGGACAAGCAGCCGCCGCGGCCATGCCGCCTTGCGTACGGGGCTCGCACACCTGACCGGAGAAAGTCAGCGTCCATCCATCCATCTATCCATCCGTCGCCTTTCCACATCGATCGTCTCCAAGAGATCAGAAAAGAAGGGGAAAAATAATCCGAATCCCCATCGCTCTCTCCCTCCCTGTACCCCCTGATCTCCTCTTCCTGCTCTCACATACTTCTTTATTGTCCTCTTTGGAAGCCAACTCAAGTTACCCATCCATCTCTAGCTCTCCCTCACTGCTACTACGTGCTATCATTCCCCCCTTCTCTCTCTCTCCCCCTTGCTGCTGCTAGCTAGCCATAGCTTGCTTCATGTAAAGAAAAGATGGTTTCCTTTTTCCGCCGTGGCTGCTAGCTAGCCAACTAGCAAACCCATTATCTCTCACATCCCATCCTGCTTCCCCTCCACCCTACCTCCTTTTCTGCAGCCCCCGCCCGGCCACACCACCAAATAAACAAGCTTCTTTCCTTGCTTGTCTGATTGATATATTGCTAGCTCTCCATTCTCCTAGCTAACTAGCAGATCGAGCCAACCGGCCGGCGTCTGTCTTCAACGACATGTACCCAAGTACATGATTGCTAGCTAGGTGTTCCTATACCTGGTGTGAATTGATTGTGGAAGCAAAGGGAATTATTGAGCGGTTGCCGAACCTCTCTTGCTTGTGGCGAGCATCCACTATAGACAAAGAGAGATCGGCCGGAGGAAGAGGTAGAGAACCCTAGCTAGCTAGCGAGGAAGCTAGCCGGACGCTATGTGCGACTACTTCCTCCAGCGGATGGAGGGCGACCAGGCCGGCGGAGGCGGGGACCTCACCGACATCGTGCGGGCCGGCGGCGCGATGCCGGGCAACAGCGACGGCGACGGCGGCAACCTCCCTTCCACGGCCGCCGAGTGGCAGCTGCAGCCCGCGGGCCAGCCGATGCTCTTCCCGCACCCGCCGTCGTCGTCCGACGGCGCCGACGTCTTCGGCGACCCTTTCGCGGGGCTCGGGGACCCGTTCAGCACCGACTACTCGTCCGGCGCCGCCAACTTCCTGGACGGCATGCCGGATGCCATGGCCAAGGTCAGCTTCGACAGTGGTATGAGCGCCTGCGGAGGAGGCCGAGGCGGCGAACAGATGTTGGACATGGGCAGGAAGCCACTCTTGCCGAGGGGGATGCAGCAGATGATGCCGGGGGGTATCGGTGGCGGGATGGGGCCGAGGCTGATGCCGTCGCCGCTATCGCCGATAGCGATACGCCCGTACCCGGCCATGACCGCTGGCGACATGATGAAGCTCGGCATCACGGCCGGGCAAGCGGCCGGGTGCGCCATCGACGCCGCCGTCGCCGGCATGCAGATGTCTTCGCCGCGCAACAGCGGCGGGATCAAGCGCAGGTTGGACCCGACCGGCAACACATATAATCTCCCTCGGTTAATTAGATCTGAACCGATCCAATTCCTCCACGCGCTGCATGCATACTTCTCGGCTAGCTTGTTCGCCAATGATTTTTAGTAGAAAGTTCAACGTACGATTTCCCTTTCCTTTCTTCTTCAATTTGATTCGTTTTCTTTCTTTCCGTGTTCTTCACTTCACCGGGAAGAGAGAGGCGAGGAAGTTCCGAGGATTTCTCGGGATGTGATCAGAATTAATCGGCAAGACTGTGAGTATTGCCTGGAGCACGAAATTCTAGGCGCAAGAGTCTTCGTAGCCACATGGTGATCGTGTGATCGGTGCGAATATTTCTGAATTGGCAAAACGATGCCTCTATACGCGATCGAGGTCATGGCATGTGCTTATGTAATGTGCATCTAGAGACCTAGCCAGGTTTCTTTCCGGCCGGCAAATTCGGCTTTTTGAAGCCTAAGCAGTTGGTACTAGTACGTTTCAAATTATAGTTGCATCATTTGCATGAAACTTATTTACAATTTTGCTGCAACATCGCGAGTACTTAGTACTTACATATAAGGTACTCCGAAATAGTTGTGATGTTTCATGTATGTGATTGTTTTGTTTGCTTACTTGCCAATGATCAATGTGTGCAGGAAGAACCAGGCGAGGAAGGTGGTGTGCATCCCGGCGCCGACAACGGCCGGATCAAGACCAACTGGGGAGGTGGTTCCTTCTGATCTCTGGGCATGGAGGAAGTACGGTCAAAAACCCATCAAGGGCTCTCCTCACCCAAGGTATGTTTACATGCATTAGCAAGTAAATTACCAACTCTTCATGTTCAAACGAAATTGATTTTTTGTTGGATTGTTTGGTTTACTTCTAAGTACATAGTACCAAGTCGTCAGCATTTGAAAAGAATTCATTAGTATACATGCATCGAAATCTGTGTGCTTAAATGAAGATGAAGCTTCTGATGTGATAAGACTAAATAATTCTTGGTTACATGGTCTTGCATTATAAAATTTCTCAGCTCCATATTGTGCATTATCGATGCATGAACTCTTGCGCTGAAATTACTTCCATGATAAACAAATGGTAACAATAGATAGCTAGCTAGCTATGTATGATTGTAACTTCATCTATTAGCTCCTCCCCTTAAAATCACAATTTTTTAGTGCACATCAACAGATGGTGTATTATTTTGTATCAACTTTCAACCAAGATACGTAAGCTGAGATATGTGTGTAAGGTTCAGTGATCCTTATTGCAAATCACAAATAATGATTTATGCATGTAGAGTTTGAATAATTTTTCTGTTGTAGACACAATGAGCCTCGTCACTAGGTGGATTGAGTAATCTTATGGCAGAGTGCATATACCGATACAAATTAAGGCCCAGGCTTCCCATTTTAAACACATATTGAGTTTAATACCCCATCAATACATACTCCTTTGTACCGGTTTATTGGTCTTACTAGGAGATCGAGGCTCTGTGACCAAGCCAAGAGCTCATAGGTGAAAAAATAGCTCTAAAACCCTCCTTTTTCTCTCGTTAGTTGTATCAATTAATTAAGAAAAGCCAACGAGTTTGCATGTAAAGAGCGGCTTAAAAGGGAGAGTGAGGCCACTGATTGTCAGAAACTAATTCACATATTAACTGCCAAATTATGTCTAATTCTTGAAACTTTTCCGAAACTCGTTAGGGGCCCAATGAATCGGTATATATTGAGGGAGTATTAGATTTTCTTCTGTCAAGCAACCATAAAATATATTAGGAATTCAAAGCCTTGATTTACTTACTGATGCATAACATTTGAGTTATAAATATTTTTTATTTGCACACAGGGACATCTCAGAACAACATTAGGATGGAAATTTAGCCTAGACAAAATATATAGTTCCTTCTATGGGATGTAAAGCTAAAATAATTTGCCTCCCATTAGTTTTAACTTTTGTACTAAAGTTTCTTACTCCCTCCAATTGGAAATAAGTGTCGGTGACTTGTGCAAACTCTGCACTAAGGTAGTACAAAATCACCGACACTTATTTCGAATCGGAGGGAGTAATTGCCAATGTATGGCAAAGCAAAGACAACCCAAAGTTGTATCCCATTTTCGTTGGACGAAAGCTTAACTAAATTTTGGCTTAGCAAAACTGGGACACAACTAATTAAGGAGGCCTAATGTGATCAGTCGTACGTGCATGGACTGAACATGAGGGAGTACATATGAAGATGGAGCGGATCAAATCTAACAAATGTTTTTGTTAATTGCAATGAATGATACACAGAGGGTACTACAGATGCAGCAGCTCGAAAGGGTGCTCGGCACGGAAGCAGGTGGAGCGCAGCCGGACTGACCCCAACATGCTCGTCATCACCTACACCTCCGAGCACAACCACCCATGGCCGACCCAGCGCAACGCGCTCGCCGGTTCAACCCGGTCTCATCACGGCAAGAACGGCGGCTCGGGGTCCAAGAGCTCGCACAACGAAAAGCAGCCACAGCCAAACAATGTCAAGGAAGAGAGAAAGGATCATCAGACCGCGACGACTAGCGCCGTCACTACCACAACGAGTACATCTCCTATGATTGTGAAGGAGGAGACCACGACATTGGCCCGATCATCGGATCAGTCGTTGGCGAGAGACCAGAGATCCATGGACACGGCGGCAGGAGTACAGCAGGTAGACCACAGTGACCATGTGTTCACCGAGAGCTACAGGCCGATGATAGCGGAGTCCAGCCACCATGAGGACTTCTTCGCTGATTTCGCCGACCTCACCGAGCTGGAGTCGGATCCCATGAGCCTCTTCTTCTCCAAGGAGTACATGGAGGCCAGGCCAAGCGGTATTGGCGATCATGCCCAGGAGAAGGCAGCTGTGGCCAAGGAGTTGGATCCGTTCGACATGCTAGATTGGTCCACGACTTCTACAGCGGGGAGCACGTTTGAGCAAGGGAAGAGAAGCTAAATTAATCTGTGCTTTGATCGATCGGCGCAATGCGCAGAGGCAGGGTTTACGCATACGGTTACACACGCACACTACTTGATCTCCAGCTAAATAACCTTGAAGATTAACTCCCACAAGGTCAGCAAGGAAGAAAGATGAGAGAGTTTTTTTTTTACTTTTGTTATTTTCTTCTGTTTGTTCTCGATCTGGTTCTTCCTATTATTGTTTGTGACGGAGAATGATTTTTTTGTTGAAGGTCTAGGATATGAACCTTTACTTCGTAGGTTAATTTTGTGCCAGCTTGTACTTATGCATGTGATGAGGATCGTCTATCTCTCGATACTGCTACCCCTCTTACATCGATCTGTAGGAGTAGCCTGATTATGGTTATCTAACAGAATATTTGATGATGTTCCAAGTGTTGGGAGAAGAGGATAGATATATTTGTGGGTCGTGATTGTGATAGATGAAAGAAGAGGGAGACCCACGTTCTTGAGGCCTTGTTTACTTCTAGGGTATTTGAGAGGATGAGAGGGGATTATTTCGAATCCCGGAATTTCCCCGATAGGTTGTTTACTAGTCCGGGTTTTGAGGGGATAATCCCGGGATATCCCCACAAATCCCCTCCACTCTAGTATATTTTTGGCTAGATAAAAAAACTCTCCATCATGGTAGAGTATTTTTAGGGAAGAGTATTTGAGAGGATTTAAGAGTATCTACTATATACTAAAAGCACAATACGGATGTCTAAAATAGAGCCACCACGTTAACCCACATCACCCAAATTTATTTTGATGGTTAGATCTAAAATTCATGGCTAGGATTTAAAAGAAGATAAATAGTTACGTAAATGTTTACGTAGTCCAGTTTTCATTTGACACGCTATATAGTCCAACAGATAAAAGGAAAAAAAACATCTAAATATGGCACGTTCATATGGTTAAGACGTGTTCCACTAGGACTCTAGCTATAACCTTATATTTTTTGTTACGGTAGAGATTAAGCTAACCAGACCGGCTTTCTGGAAAAAAAAATGATTGACACATCTAGGACAGCTACGGATATGACTAAAAACAAGTATATGACAATGCACATAATGCACGCTACAAAGTTTCATAATTAAGCTATCAGGCTAATCCATAAAATTTGGTCACTATATAATTTGCCTACCAGCACTAATAGTTAATGTATGGTTTATCTACTATATACTAAAAGCACAATACGGATGTCTAAAATAGAGCCACCACGTTAACCCACATCACCCAAATTTATTTTGATGGTTAGATCTAAAATTCATGGCTAGGATTTAAAAGAAGATAAATAGTTACGTAAATGTTTACGTAGTCCAGTTTTCATTTGACACGCTATATAGTCCAACAGATAAAAGGAAAAAAAACATCTAAATATGGCACGTTCATATGGTTAAGACGTGTTCCACTAGGACTCTAGCTATAACCTTATATTTTTTGTTACGGTAGAGATTAAGCTAACCAGACCGGCTTTCTGGAAAAAAAATGATTGACACATCTAGGACAGCTACGGATATGACTAAAAACAAGTATATGACAATGCACATAATGCACGGTACAAAGTTTCATAATTAAGCTATCAGGCTAATCCATAAAATTTGGTCACTATATAATTTGCCTACCAGCACTAATAGTTAATGTATGGTTTATGAAATAAAAGTGAAAATAATAAAAGAAATATTCTAAATTTTGTACGGATGTATGGTAGAGACGTATCCCACTAGGTATCAAAATATAACCTTTTGTTTTATTACTGTTGAGATTAAGCTAGCCGAACCGGCTTCCTAGAGAAAAAAATGATTGACGTATCCGGGACAGCTATGGAAATGACGAAAAAACAAGTACGTAACAATGCATATGAATGAATTGCACGATACAAAGTTTCATAATCAGGCTAATCTAAAAAAAATTGGCTACTATACAATTTTCCTACTAGCACTAATAATCAATGTGATTTTTTTGTGAGAAGTACGGTGGTATATCAACAACGTCCTCTTAAAAAAAAAGACAGATTTGAATCTTAGTACAAGTATATGACAAAATTAGACAATATAGGTGCTAAAATAGATAAAATCTTGGTACAAAGTTTGTAATGAGCCTAATTCAAAAACTAGATCGCTATATGTTTGCCTACTAGCACTAATATGGCAATTAAATTAAATTTGTGAGAAGTATCAGTGCTATATCAACAATAACCTCTTTTGAAAAAATGTCAGAGTTGAACCTTAGTACATACATGAAAAAAGAGAGTAATAATGCTAAAATGGAAAAAAAATCTTCCCTATAGTTATGAGTTATACAAGAACATAATATTTTGGTTAGTCTATTAAAATTTTATATAAAATACAAAACGGTTATACAAGCACCGGATAAAATTCTCCTTGTATTAAAGCTCATATTCCCTCCATCCCAGTTTATTTGTCTTCCACGTATTTCTAGGTCATTACTACAATGTATATATTACAAAAAATATCACTAGGACCTTTAGATATTATATTTTACAATTTTATTACAAACGTATGTGTAAAAACTATAAACCAGGATGGAGGGAGTATGATGAGTGCGGGAAAGCATAGAAATAGTGTGGACAATTTTATTGTAGACCAATTGCAAGCTCAACACAGCAGATAGTTATATGTGAAATGTTGATGGATCTTTATTATAGTTGACCATGGATAATTGGTTTAGTAACTACGTAAACATCATCGACTAAAAATTGTTATTTATACATTATCGAGCGAGAAATTATTATTTACACATCATCTAGCTAGAATTTATTATTTACACATCATCAAGCAAAAAATATATTATTTACACACATTGAGTGAGAAATTATTATTTACACATCAACATATAGAATAGTCAACCTCAAAACTGAAGTAACTTGCAATATAAACTTAATTCTATATACTTATCTACTATCACCACATGCAAAAAGCACCTATACTCATTGATAAGTTCTTTTTTGGCATCTCCCGAGAACTAAAAAAGATTAAGAATGTCTCCACACAAGTAATATTTTATATATCATGATTTTTATGGTAACTATAGAATTATGATAATCTATTGTTAGACATATTCAGATGTTGCCCTCGCATTTACGAGGGCCACTGTGCTAGTTGGGTGAACACCAAATCCCCACATATCCCCACATCTTTCGGGGGTGAAAATACCGGAGAAGTAAACAAGGCCTGAAACGGATGTGACACAAAAGAAAACGTACTGGAGCATGCAGCTAGCATTGCAACGGAAGTGCCCTTTTGGTGTGTACGACTGTGACCTCAAGTAAAAACAACTCTCTCTCCCCCCTCTCTCTTACTCAGTTGGCTGAATAGTGCAGTCTAGCCGGTGAGAATTTGAATCAGTATAGCTGTACAGGGGAGGGAACACTAGCTGGCCTCTTGCTTGCAAGAGGAGAGCATATGTTGGATTCCCTGGACGGTACATATTTTTGTCTCTGCGCTGCGCCAAAGAAAAGTACTGCATTAACTTCCTGTGTTCACCAGAATTCCTGATATGTACATCAGTATATATATGTATATATATTAGTCTAGCTCATCACGGGCGCACGTATTCGTGCAGTCGTGCGTATGCATACGTTTGTACCTATCAGTTCATGTGATATGATACTAACTACTGATGTGTGGGAGTATATATAATATAGCTACATGCCCTAGCGAGCAGCAGCCTTCTTGCATCATCTTACGTGTCCTGTGTCCATATGCTACGCACGCAGGGAGTATGTGTGTACTTCAGTACAAGGTGCATGTGATACATAATGTAGCATATATCAAACCAGCTTTTATTTGCCCCACATGATTAATACCATTCCACTTTTTTGCTTTTGCCAATGATACTATTCCATACCTATCTATAGTGCTGCACAAGTATGTAGGATCCTGTTTAAAAAAGTAGGTCGACACTAGTTTTGAATACGTACCCTGCTCGTCAGCTCATTTTTGTTTCACGTACAGTTACTCTCTGAATGCATTGTGTGTAGAAAACGTAGAAAGACCAGTGCATGACTGTCTTATTTGGATTGGTGAGCATGTGGCATGTTTCTTGAAGAAGTACCGAGTGCATAGGCTACGTCAATATGGAGGACGAGCTCCATTTTTTAACTTCAAAAAATTCAAAATTTGAACTTAAAAATAATTCAAAAAAAAACTCGAGTGTAGTCTATGATTTATTCTACCAATGTGTAAAATTTTATTACGAAATACTTATATTTTGTCCTCAGCAAAAATAACAAAAATCCAGATCAGGGAACAAAATTTCACATATGCATGGGAACATGTTCCAACTTTTGTCCATTTTGTCTTTTTTGCCGAGGTTGCAATACAAGGTATTTCATAGTAAAAATATGCACTCTCATAGTGTGTGTAGTTGACTACATCCTTGTGTTTTTTAATTTTTTTTGAAACTTTAAAGTGTCGATTTCACAAATATACAAACAATGGGATCCAGGAAGCCTGGGCACCGAACTGATTTTCCGTGAGTGCATACATCTACTTTCCTAAACAGCCAGCATTAGATAAAGTAGTTGGTCAAGCAACTAGATATGGCATTTTATCGGAGACCTTAGGTAAAAGATATGACTCAGATAATCTAAAATAAAAAATTTGCAATCCACTCTGCATCCAATTTTACTTTTTAACTACTCGATCCCTTTGTTGCATAATTATTGTAGTGCTTTTAATTCAAATTTAGACTACAGTAACCACATGAATTATAGAACGGGGGGAGTAGATTTCTAAGTGCACAAAAGTAAAAAAAAAACAGATATTTAGGTAATTTTGGTAGGCATAGAAAATATTGTAACCTTAAAGTTATATATATGATCCTGATTCAAACTAATTTGAATGAAATATAAATTAGGTTAATTAAAAGTAGTCATTTCCAAACAAATTTTTGAAATCACCATATTTTTGCATTTTATGCGTTGCCTTTTTTTTTGCCTTTTACCAAACTTATAAACCTTGTGCATCAGTAGATACATGTTTCTTAAAAAGAATAACAGGATTGACAAGAAAATATTAATTTGGAGGTGTTTTTTTTTGGATAATAAGGTGTAAGTGTGAAAAAGCTAAAAATAGCAAATGGCACTCAGGAACTCCAACATATAGAAAAAAAGGCTTTACAATTAAAAGTATTCATATGAATCAAAATATATGTACAATTATGATATTTTTTGTATACAGTTTATAATGTTTTCCATGTTTTAGATTCATATTTATTATTTTAATTTTTAGTTTTTTTTATCATTTACAAGTTATGGTCTCAATTTTTTTTTGAATTGAGTTCAACTACTTTTTATCATTCTTGCATCAAAGGTTAATTTAGCTGAAACCTCTTGGTTTGCTTACCATTTTTTGACATCATTCTCCTCTTCCATTGAAGCTTGCATGAGATAAATTGGATATACAACATGTTTTCCTTTTTTACTAGATAACTGGTGATTTTATTAAAGCCAAAGTGTTGCATCAAGATGATAAATCATAGAGAGTGTTCCCACCGGCCTCTGAATACCTAGAATACACATATCTTTCATGACACACACGCACACTAAAAAGGAAAAAATGCATTCAATTATGACTAGGATAAACATGTTAGGTGAACATACTCTTGGCCAATCCACATACTACACCACCATCCATGTTAGGTGAACATACTCTTGGCCAACACGTACAAACCACTGTAAATGGATCTTTGTGGTCACGCCACTGGAGAATAAAACACGAAGGGAACCAATATGCGCATATTGGTAGATAACCTAAAAACAAGATTACTTTTGAAGACCATGCCATTTCCACATATACAAAACATCCAAATCAAGTATGTCTTTCCACGTGAACAAGGATCATGAACTTACGGTGATGTCCCTTGACAATTGCCAAAAATAGTTGCTATCATGTAATATTATAATCATCAGGGGCACAATTATTTTTTAGTTTGTATTATTATTATTGTTAAATGGTAGTCGGAATGTACTGACTCCTTGTAAATCCACATAAAATTCACCATTTCATATAAGTTCAATTGAAATATGATGTGCCCTTATGTAATTTTAGAACCTGGTAAACCACCATTGTAGAGCATTCCATGCGACGACATGTTTACCTTGAACGTCAAAACGATTACGAATGTGATAGAAAGTCAAAAGGTGCCATGCTCTCTAGAACAAGAAGATTATTAATATATGTTGTCTTGGAATATTAACTATTTTTCACATGAATTTAACTAACAAAAGAAACAACACATATGCACTAGTAAACATAATCACATATGACAAATTAGTAAATATAGAAAATCACATATGAAAAACTAGACATATCTATCAAATCTACATATAGACCAAATACTAGTGCAAATAGAGAGATGAGCAGCACATATATGTTTGTTGGGAAAAACACCATCCCAACATTGTTGTTGTTGTTTCCCATGGTGGTGAAAATGATGTATTCATGCACTGGACTCCTAAACAGCTATGCACATAGTTATCGGCATGGGGAAGCCTCAAAACAACACAATGAAAAGAGGTTGGCAATGCAAAAGAGAGAGACAAAGAGAGAGAGAACTTTGTTTTGTAGAGATTGGTATGTCCCTCTAGTTTGTATTATTGCCTAAGAATAGGTGCGTGAACAAATTGTCACATAGTAGAAGAAGTCTCTATAAACACATAATGTGGCATGCATGCACATGCATATTGACATGTACACCAAGATCTAGCTAATGTATAAAGCAAAAAAAAAACTTCCAGAATACACGACCAAACTTGATTCAAGCGATATGAATGGTGTGGCATGGTGAGGTGGGCAGTGAAGGAGAAATGTGTTTGAAGAAAATATCTACTCACTCACCTAGTGGTAAACATGTGAACCACACTTCCCTTTTTTGACATGAAAAATGTAGGGAAGACCCGTATTGTATCATTTTACAAATATAGAACATGAATTTAGAGGTGCATGACTAATCACAGTCCAGTAATTTGCAAAGTATCTAGTCATGTTTGCATGCCCTCTTTTAGGCTAGATCAAGCCTTATGCATTATTAAGGAGAAAGGATTCTTAAGAACAACATTGCATCCATACACTAATAGGAGTTGTCTATGAAGATTGTAGCTATTTCTTGGATCCCATAAGCTCCAACATCTTGTAATGAGAATCTCCATCATGAAGACAATCGAGAGCTCTGCATGATATCCATGATTATGTTAGAGATTTCTATGTACGTATTTAATTCTAGTTCAAGATCCCACCAGATGCTCTGGCTAAAACTATATTTGAATAATACATGAATGAGAGTTTCTTGCAGGAAAGTATCACATAATATGCAATCACAGAACTTTATTACGAAAATACTTTCTTCATCAATTATTTGGTGTTTCAGACCATCTGCAATAACAGCCAAGCAAAGAATTATTGCTTGCGTGGGTTACAGGTTCTCTAAATATTCAAAATGGGTTTTGGTGTAGGATGAGATCCAACCATTTCCCTGTAGACCTTTTTGTTGATAAACTGGGAGTCAACCATAGGAATTTTCATGTTCAACATGACATTATGATGTAACTCTTGATGAGATCCCACTCTACATCCAAAACAATTAGCCAATTTTTTTGCATGATTAGCATCCAAATTAACTGAGATCAGACATGCCTTATAGAAATTCACTTTAAGGACATCAGAAGCACTTAAAACCAAAATGTTGTATTTTATTTTTATAAGCTAGCCTAGGTTGCATGTGCATGCATAATCATCAAGCAGATAACTAAATAATTTTATATTTTTTAACTAAATTTCTCAATGGTCAGCGGGTTGATTTCACCCTTTTCCAGGCAACATTAATCACTTTTGAAAAAGTCAACACTATTGACAAATAAAAGAGATGATAATGGGTCACCTTGTATGGCACCTCTCCTGCAAATACTTTTCTTTTCCAGAATTTCATTACATCGAGCGGCACTAAAGTGGATGCGGAGTAGAGGATTTGTGCTATCTGCTTAATCCATTTAGGTCAAAATCCGCTACTTTTTAACCTTTTATGCCTTATCAAATTCAATTTTGTAAGAATAATTTGGTCTCCTGGATTAGTGGAAATATGGAGATATTCAAAACTCTAGCCAAGATAGTCTTCAGAGACTTGGATTGTCTTCCCTTTGATTACCTTGCATGTGGTTTGATGAATGATAGAAATTTTCGCCTTATGCAACTTGTTAGCTAGCAGTTTTATAAAGAATTTGAGGGGTAAACTAACTAAATAAATAGGTCTGAAGTCTCTCATGTATTCTAGGTCATAAATTCGAGAATCAGTATAATTAAATTAGTGCTAATGTACTTAAGATTTAAGTCACTAGCATATAATCATTCACTATTGTGAAATATTCCCGCTTCACTATAATATAATATTTTTTTATGAACATGCCATTAACTCAAGGTCATGGTACCTTATCGGCTGGAAATTTTCTTAATGACCAAATCAAACATTGAGAAATGATCATCAAGGTGATCTGGATCACGAGGCTGAATTATTCATCAAGGTTAAAAGCCCATATCATGGTTCTCACAATTTCTCAATATGTCCTTGTAATTATTTCATATAATAGTTGTTTTTATGATCATGGTTAGTAATAAAATCTCTAGTGCTAAATCTGATTGAGGTAATGTAATTGATTTTCTAATTATTGTTCACAATATTGTGAAAAAATTATGAATTCTCATCCCAAAGCTTTTCCCATTTGATATTGGCTCTGCTTTACTAGCTTCCAGAAGCTTCTTTCTATGATCTAGGAGAATTTTCTTGAATTTTTTATCATGTGTGGCCAGTTTCAAGACCATCCACGAGAGCCAACACATGGCTATAGTTCTCTTTTTTTTTGCTCAAGTTGGATATTTTTCTACTTCAATTTTTCAATCCTTCTCTAACACATTTATTTTTTGCATTTAGTATTTGGCGGGATCATTTTTGGTAAAATCATTTGCCTTGCAATCTTCAATAATTTCTGAAAAACCATGAAAATCAAGAGGGTAGTTCTCAAAACTAAATAAGTGAACTTTCGAAATATAAGTTCCCAATTTTATATTTATAGGAATATTGTCATATCCTATTTGTATAGAGTAAAGGCATTGCATCTGGGTATAAATAGTACATTTAGCTGAGGAAAAAATATAGTTTCTCCAACGGTGGAGAATTTGGCATGTTGCTATAGGTACGTGATCTACCTTGCAATGGAGTTTCCTCGAGATCAAGTTTTTGGGCTACACTTTTAAATAATAACATTTTTTGCACCTCCGCCAACTCTATTTCTGTCTTGTGGGCCTCTTACTGAAGGGTTTCGCAGCATAGTAAATCAAAAATTTTCCTACGGATGCAAACAAGAAAGCCAAAATCTAATCTAGGAGATGTAATCAACGAGAGAGGTAGATGAGATCTTCATACCCTTGAAGATTCGCACAGCGGAAACGTTCAATAGAACGTGGTTGACGTAGTCGTACTTGCCGTCTCCTCCTCGCGATCCGATCCGATCCTACGCCGCAAGTGGCGGCGCCTCCGAGAGTTGCACACGTGCGGTGCAGCGACGTCTCCTCCTTCCTTGGTCCAGCAAGTATGGTGGAGAGATAGATTGGATCAGCAGCACGACGGCGTGGTGCTTATGGTGGAGAGTTTCTGCGGCAGAGCTTCGCCTACACGCAGTCGCGAGAGAGAGAGAGGGAGGGCAGCAGTTGGCGGCTAGGGTTTGGGTTAAGGGGTAGAGAGGGCTGCGCCCTTGCCCCCCTATATATAGAGGGGTGGCCGGCCAGCTTGGCCTCTCCCCAAACCCTAGGGCGCCGACTTGGAGTAGGAAGAGTGGGGGGCAAGTTTCCCCCCCTTCCTTCTTTGAAGACTCCCTTAGGGTTTCCCCTTGGGCTGGCCGGCTGGGCCTTAGGGGCCTTGTGCGCCTGGCCCAGGGCGGCCAGGGCACTTCCCCTTAGGCCCACGCAGGCCTCCGTCAAGTGGGCCCACGTTGGTCCCACTCCGGAACCTTCTAGAACCTTTCGGTACAATACCGATAAACTCCGAAACCTTTCCAGAATCCAAAAACTGCTTTCCTTTATATGAATCTTATTCTCCGGACCATTCCGGAACCTCTCGTGACGTCCTGGATCTCATTCGAGACTCCGAACTCATAAACCAATTATCCATTCTATCCTAGCATCGATACACGTTAAGTGTGTGACCCTACGGGTTCGAGAATATGTAGACATGATCTTCTATCAATAATCAACAGCGGGATCTGGAAACCCATATTGACTTCCACATATTCATCGATGATCATATCGAATGAACCACGATGTCAGGATTCAATTAATCCCGTATATGTATTCCCTTCGTCACACGATATTTTACTCGCCCGAGATTTGATCGTCGGTATCGCCATACTTAGTTCAATCTCGTTTACAGCAAGTACTTTACTCGTTCCGTAATCCGATATCACTTTGTGATTAACTCATTAACCACATGCTTGCAAGCGGTGTTGATATCGATTACCGAGTGGGCCCGAAGTATATCTCTCCGACTTGGGAGGAACAAATTCCATCTCGATACATACAACCCAACAAGTACTTTCCGATCACCTGAGAGACACCTTTATTATCACCCTCACATAGGATGACGTTTGATGACTTCAAAGCTTTCTTCCGATACTAGGGAGTTGTATTATCTCATGGTCTAAGGAATACAATACATGACATAGAAAAAGCTTCGCAAAGATGAACACGATGACACGATCTAATTGCTCTGCTTTATTTGGGTCTGTCCATCATATCATTCTCCTAATGATATGATCTCATTATTAATTGACAACTCATGTCTATGGTTAGGAAACCTTAACCATCATTAATCAATGAGCTAGTCCAAAGAGGCGTACTAGGGACACGGTGTTGTTCATAAACCACACAAGTATTAAAGTTTCCGCTTAATACAATTCTAGCATGGAATATAAACATTATCATGAACAAGAATTATAATAATAACATCTTTATTATTGCCTCTAGGGCATAATTCCAATAGTCTCCCACTTGCACTAGAGTCAATAATCTAGTTTACATCTGGCAACAATCTAACACCCATGGCATTAAGATGCTGATCATGTTTTGCTCGTGGAAGAGGTTTAGTCAATGGATCTGCGACATTCAGATCTGTATGTACTTTGCTAATCTTCAGATCTCCATCTGCTATATAATCTCGAATTATATGGAAACGGCGGTTGATGTGCTTGGTTTTTGGATGATATCTTGGTTCCTTAGCCAGTGCTATGGCGCCAGTGTTGTCGCACAATATCTCCAGTGGGTCCAAGGCATTTGGAACCACACCAAGCTCAGTGATGAAGTTTCTGATCCAAACTCCTTCACTTGATGCTTCTGAAGCAGCCATGTATTCCGCTTCTGTTGTAGATCCCGCGATCATGCTTTGCTTGCAGCTTCTCCAGCTCACAGCTCCACCATTCAAAATATAAACGTATCCTGTCTGAGACTTAGAATCATCCGGGTCGGTGTCGAAGCTAGCGTCGACGTAACCTTTTACGACGAGCTCCTCATCACCTCCATAGACCAAGAACATTTCTTTGGTCCTATTTAAATACTTTAGGATGTTCTTTACGGCTGTCCAGTGTTCCACTCCTGGATCACTTTGGTATCTGCTCGTCAAACTAAGAGCATTGGACACATCCGGTCTAGTACACAGCATGGCATACATGATAGAACCTATGGCCGAGGCATATGGCACTTTGCTCATAGTTTCTCTATCTTTTACCATAGCTGGACACCGAGCCTTGCTCAATATCTTACCTGACAACATGGGCAATGAACCTTTCTTTGCTTTATCCATTCTGAACCTCTTCAGAACTTTGTCCAGATATGTACTTTGGCTTAAAGCTATTAGGCATCTTTCTCTATCTCTATAGATTTTGATGCCTAATATATAAGCAGCTTCCCCTAGGTCTTTCATTGAAAAACATTTATTCAAATAACTGTTCACATCGTTAAGCATACCGATGTCATTTCCAATAATCAATATGTCATCCACATATAGTACTAAAAATGTCACCGAGCTCCCACTCACTTTCTTGTAAATACAAGCTTCGTAGCAATTTGGAACAAATCCAAAACTCTTGATCACTTGATCAAAACGAAGGTTCCAACTCCGAGATGCTTGCTTCAGTCCATAAATGGAACGCTGAAGTTTGCACACCTTATTAGCATCCTTAGGATCGACAAAACCTTCGGGCTGCATCATATACAACTCTTCATCAATGTTGCCATTGAGGAACGCAGTCTTGACATCCATCTGCCATATTTCATAATCATGAAATGCAGCAATTGCTAATAAAATCCGAATGGACTTAAACATCGCTACGGGAGAGAAAGTCTCATCGTAGTCAACACCTCGAACTTGCCGAAAACCTTTTGCGACAAGCCGAGCTTTATAGACAGTAACATTACCATCCGCGTCCGTTTTCTTCTTGAAAATCCATTTGCATTCAACGGCCTTACGGTCGCTAGGAGGGTCTACCAAAGTCCACACTTGGTTTTCGCTCATGGATCCCAATTCGGATTTCATGGCTTCTAGCCATTTCTCAGAGTCTGGGCTCATCATTGCTTCCTCATAGTTCGCAGGTTCGCTGTTGTCTAACAACAAGACGGTTAAGACAGGGTTGCCATACCATTCAGGAGTGGCACGTGACCTTGTCGACCTGCGAAGTTCAGTAGTAGCATCGTTTGAAGTTTCATGATCTTTATCATTAGCTTCCTCTCTTGTTGATGCAGGCGGCGCCGGAACAATTTCTGGTGCTGCGCTACTCTCCAACTCGAGAGAAGGTTCAATAACCTCGTCTAGCTCTACCTTCCTCCCACTCATTTCTTTCGAGAGAAACTCCTTCTCAAAAAATGATCCGTTCTTAGCAACAAACACTTTGCCTTCGGATCTGTGGTAGAAGGTATACCCAATCGTTTCCTTAGGGTATCCTATGAAGACGCATTTCTCCGCTTTGGGTTCGAGCTTGTCCGGCATCAACTTCTTGACGTAAGCTTCGCATCCCCAAACTTTAAGAAACGACAACTTAGGTTTAGCACCAAACCATAGTTCATACGGTGTCGTCTCAACGGATTTAGATGGTGCCCTATTTAAAGTGAATGCAGCGGTTTCTAATGCATAACCCCAAAATGATAACGGCAAATCTGTAAGAGACATCATTGATCGCACCATATCTAATAGAGTTCGATTCCGGCGTTCAGACACACCATTGCGCTGTGGTGTTCCGGGTGGCGTGAGTTGCGAAACAATTCCGCTTGCTTTAAGATGCGTGAGAAAATCATAACTCGAATACTCACCTCCACGATCGGATCGCAGAAATTTAATTTTCCTGTTACGATGGTTTTCCACTTCGTTCTGAAATTCTTTGAACTTTTCAAATGTTTCAGATTTATGTTTCATTAAATAGATATACCCATATCTACTTAAGTCATCAGTAAAAGTGAGAAAATAGCGATATCCACCGCGCGTCGAAATACTCATTGGTCCGCACACATCGGTATGTATGATTTCCAATAAGTCCGTTGCTCGCTCCATTATTCCGGAGAACGGGGTTTTGATCATCTTGCCCATGAGGCATGGTTCGCACGTGTCAAATGATTCAAAATCAAGAGACTCTAAAAGTCCATCAGAATGGAGTTTCTTCATGCGTTTTACACCAATATGACCTAGACGGCAGTGCCACAAATAAGTTGGATTATCACTTTCTACTTTGCATCTTTTAGCCTCAATGTTATGGATGTGTGTTTCATTGCTTTCGAGATTCAGAAGAAATAAACCATTCACAACAGGTGCATGACCATAAAAGATGTTATTCATATAAATAGAACAACCATTATTCTCAGATTTAAATGAATAACCGTCTTGCAATAAACACGATCCAGATATAATGTTCATGCTCAACGCAGGCACATAATAACACTTATTAAGGTTTAAAACTAATCCCGAAGGTAAAACTAAGGAGAGCGTGCCGACGGCCATCACATCAACTTTTGATCCATTGCCAATGCGCATCGTCACCTCATCCCTTGCTAGCCGTCGTCTATTCCGTAGCTCCTGTTTCGAGTTACAAATATTAGCAACTGAACCAGTATCATATACCCAGGCACTACAACGAGCGCTAGTAAGGTAGACATCAATAACATGTATATCAAATATACCTTTGATGGTGCCAGCCTTCTTGTCCGCTAAGTACTTCGGACAGTTTCGCTTCCAGTGACCCTTGACCTTGCAATAGAAGCACTCAGTGTCCGGCTTAGGTCCAGACTTGAGCTTCTTCTCAACAGGAGCAACACGCTTGCCGCTGCCTTTCTTGAAGGATCCCTTTGCTCCCTTAGCTTTCTTAAAGCTAGTGGTCTTGTTGACCATCAACACATGATTGTCTTTCTTGATATCCACCTCCGCAGCTTTCAGCTTAGCGAAGAGCTCAGTGATCGTATCAGTGGAACCAATTTGATTATGAGTAACTACAAAACCTTTGTAGCTAGGAGGGAGTGATTGCAGAACTCTGTCAATCTTGAGCTCCTCTGGAATCTTGCAGTCCAGTTGCTCAAGGCGTTGAGTGTAGCCCGACATCTTAATGGCGTGCTCACTAACGGAACTCCCTTCCTCCATCTTGCAGTTAAAGAACTTCTCAGAGATCTCATATCTCTCAGAACGGGCTTGAGTCTGAAACATGGTTTTCAGTTCCTCAAGTATCTCATAAGGCCCGCGGTACTTCTCAAAACGATTTTGAAGTTCCGGTTCCATAGAAAACAGCATGGTACTCATAATCACATCACAATCATCTCTACGAGCATTGAAGTCAGCAAGTTCTTCAGTTTTTGCAGTTGCAGCAGGGGTGCCACCTAGCGCTTTGTCAAGTACATAGGCTTTTTGACCGCCAGCGAGTATGATTCTCAGATTGCGGAACCAGTTGGTGAAGTTAGACCCATTGTTCTTAAGCTTTTCTTTCTCAGCAAACACGTTGAAGTTGAAGTTGGACTTAGCCATTTGATCTACAACATTGCAAGTACAATTTTAGACTATGTCCATGATAACTAGTTTAACTTAATCAAATTACTAGATGAACTCCCACTAAATTCAACATCCCTCAAGTTGTTTAGTGAACACGATCCAAATTCACCACACCTAATCCGATCTTCACGAGAAGAGATGTGGTTTCAATGGTGGACAACTCAGTGTCGATCATATCATTCATATGACTCATGATTAACCTTTCGGTTCATGTGTTCCGAGGCCATGTCTGTACATGCTAGGCTCGTCAAGTTAAACCCAAGTATTTTCCGCGTGTGCAAAACTGGCTTGCACCCGTTGTATGTGAACGTAGAGTTTATAGCACCCGATCATCACGAGGTGCTTGAAAACGACGATCTTTCGCAACGGCGCATAGGAGGGGAGAACACAATTTTATCTTGATCTTTAAGTGAGGAATCATCTTATAATGCTACCGTCGCGATCTAAGCATAATAAGATACATAAAAGGATAAACATCACATGCATATAATTTTATGTGACATGGTATAGCCAATCTCCGCGCCATGATCTCCATCTTGTGCGCGCCGGCATGATCTCCATCACTCCACCATGATTGCCTCCACCACGAATAGCAACTACAACTATTGCTAACTACTTAGCGATAAAGTAAAGCTATTACATGGCGTATAAGAAGTTGACACGCAGGTCATACATAATTATAAAGACAACCATATGGCTCCTGCCGGTTGTGAACTCATCGACATGCAAGTCGTGAAAGATTACAAAACATGATCATTGCATACAACTCAATTCATACTCATCATGTCTTGGGCCATACCATATCACAAAACACTCCCTGCAAAAACAAGTTAGACGCCTCCACTTTGTTGTTGCATGTTTTACTTGGCTTATGGGAGTAGCAAGCTAAGAACGATTCTTACCTACGAAAAGCCACAACGGTGATATTATGGTTGCTAACATCCGATGTAAGTCCCATGACTACTATAGTGAGAGAAACTGGCATCCACCAGCCGCATGTGTGGAACAAGCCACACGTCAAGTGCGGAGCCGGTCTCGCGAACGCGGTCGCGTAAAGTTGGCCTGGACCGCTTCAATCTCACTATACCGCGCCATAAGAAATACACAACAAGAGGTTTGCAACAGAAAACATCAACGCCCGCAACAAGCATGTTGCGTTCTACTCGTGAAACACATCTACGCATAGATCTGGCTCTGATACCACTGAAGGGTTTCGCAGCATAGTAAATCAAAAAATTTCCTACGGATGCAAACAAGAAAGCCAAGATCTAATCTAGGAGATGTAATCAACGAGAGAGGTAGATGAGATCTTCATACCCTTGAAGATTCGCACAGCGGAAACGTTCAATAGAACGTGGTTGACGTAGTCGTACTTGCCGTCTCCTCCTCGCGATCCGATCCGATCCTACGCCGCAAGTGGCGGCGCCTCCGAGAGTTGCACACGTGCGGTGCAGCGACGTCTCCTCCTTCCTTGGTCCAGCAAGTATGGTGGAGAGATAGATTGGATCAGCAGCATGACGGCGTGGTGCTTATGGTGGAGAGTTTCTGCGGCAGAGCTTCGCCTACACGCAGTCGCGAGAGAGAGAGAGGGAGGGCAGCAGTTGGCGGCTAGGGTTTGGGTTAAGGGGTAGAGAGGGCTGCGCCCTTGCCCCCCTATATATAGAGGGGTGGCCGGCCAGCTTGGCCTCTCCCCAAACCCTAGGGCGCCGACTTGGAGTAGGAAGAGTGGGGGGCAAGTTTCCCCCCCTTCCTTCTTTGAAGACTCCCTTAGGGTTTCCCCTTGGGCTGGCCGGCTGGGCCTTAGGGGCCTTGTGCGCCTGGCCCAGGGCGGCCAGGGCACTTCCCCTTAGGCCCACGCAGGCCTCCGTCAAGTGGGCCCACGTTGGTCCCACTCCGGAACCTTCTAGAACCTTCCGGTACAATACCGATAAACTCCGAAACCTTTCCGGAATCCAAAAACTGCTTTCCTTTATATGAATCTTATTCTCCGGACCATTCCGGAACCTCTCGTGACGTCCTGGATCTCATCCGAGACTCCGAACTCATAAACCAATTATCCATTCTATCCTAGCATCGATACACGTTAAGTGTGTGACCCTACGGGTTCGAGAATATGTAGACATGATCTTCTATCAATAATCAACAGCGGGATCTGGAAACCCATATTGACTCCCACATATTCATCGATGATCATATCGAATGAACCACGATGTCAGGATTCAATTAATCCCGTATATGTATTCCCTTCGTCACACGATATTTTACTCGCCCGAGATTTGATCGTCGGTATCGCCATACTTAGTTCAATCTCGTTTACAGCAAGTACTTTACTCGTTCCGTAATCCGATATCACTTTGTGATTAACTCATTAACCACATGCTTGCAAGCGGTGTTGATATCGATTACCGAGTGGGCCCGAAGTATATCTCTCCGACTTGGGAGGAACAAATTCCATCTCGATACATACAACCCAACAAGTACTTTCCGATCACCTGAGAGACACCTTTATTATCACCCTCACATAGGATGACGTTTGATGACTTCAAAGCTTTCTTCCGATACTAGGGAGTTGTATTATCTCATGGTGTAAGGAATACAATACATGACATAGAAAAAGCTTCGCAAAGATGAACACGATGACACGATCTAATTGCTCTGCTTTATTTGGGTCTGTCCATCATATCATTCTCCTAATGATATGATCTCATTATTAATTGACAACTCATGTCTATGGTTAGGAAACCTTAACCATCATTAATCAATGAGCTAGTCCAAAGAGGCGTACTAGGGACACGGTGTTGTTCATAAACCACACAAGTATTAAAGTTTCCGCTTAATACAATTCTAGCATGGAATATAAACATTATCATGAACAAGAATTATAATAATAACATCTTTATTATTGCCTCTAGGGCATAATTCCAACACTTACTAGGATGAAATCCCCCATAGTCATCAAATGTTGCATATTTGATATCTCAATATCATTGATACATGTAATTAAATCGGCCCTATTTTATCCATGAGGAGGACCACATTAATTTAAGTCCAAGAAAAAGCATACAAATTGCAGATGTTAATTTTGTGGAGATTTGGAAATGCAACTAACTAATTATTATTCCATTGAATAAATTCCCATCCATATTGTGATAATACCACTAGAGCCACTGAAGGGAAATGATACAAGTGACACTTCCTCACAAGCTGCCATGGTAAATGAGATTTTTTATAACAAAAAGAAGGTGGCAGACAGAGAGAGAGAGAGCAACTTATGTAGAGATTGGTATATCCGCAATGTTCTCTCATTTATATTAAGTGGGAAGAGGCACAATATATGATCAAACTTCTACACAGTGGAAGAAGTCTCCCAAAACATATAATATGTTAATTATGCACATGCAAATTCCCATTGACACATACACCAAAAGCTGGTGCATAATACAAAAATTAAGCCTTCCACCAAAACAAGTCCAAACTCGATCCAAGCGAAGGCTTTACGGCCTATAGGCGCGCGATAGCTGTCATTCTCATGGACTAGTTCTCGGGGCATGACAAGTGGCACGAGAACCATTTCTCTTCTGACTAACGTAGAGGGTGATAGAAGAGATGACCTTATAAACAAGTGCATAGCCCTCCCTCACAACAAGCAATGTGAGAATAAAACTTGCCCCTTCCTGTTGCCATGCTACCATACCAAATGAGAATTTTAGAATTTGATATATTAGATTGGCCAAGGCCCAACTTTTTAGAATATTTTTAAAAAAATAGAGAAATGATACTCTAAATTCAAAATTTTAGAAGTAATACAACATCATCCATGGTTTGGACAAATAGATCTAATTGTTTAGAGCTTGGACGATAGGGAAGTGGTAATCATTCGGGATCTAGACAATAGGACTAATTGTCCAGTGCCTCGACAACTGCAAAATGTTAATCGTGATTAGAACTATTATTGAGGGTCATTTGATGTTGTTTTTACAACCGAAATTTATTTTCCATCCTACGATTCTGCCGAGAATTCCCGCTCATTATTCCCGCCCATGCACAAATGATATGAGTCTATAAAAACCATCTCTTCCTCCTTCATCACGCAACTTTCTCCACTGGTCTTTTTTTGCAATTTTATTACATCACAATGAGTTTTCCTTGTTCAGACTAGAGTGAGAGGCTGGGGAACATGAAGAATGCTAGTTTACCAATGGGGTGGCAGCTGCGCAGTGCTGGTCTGGAGTCATAGCCAAGGTGAAAGGAGACGATATATTTTTCTGATAAGTTGGGAATGGAGTTTTCATGTGTACAATTTATTAGCATGATCCACCTCTAATAACATCGTTATTTCAGAGGACCACGTTATGTTCTAACCATGATAAGTACAATTTGTGTTAGTGTAGATATTTTATTAATGTTTTTTTGTTGCAGTCTTTGCCGCCTTTTTGCCAATGGTATCACTAGATTGACATGGAGATGCCGAATTGGGCGGTGCGTGAGGTTGATTAAAGTCATGTGTGGCATGGGCAAACTTCTACGAGGCGGAATGAGCAGAAGAGGTTGTAGCATGGGAGAAAGCAGAGCTAGAGAGAATGATCTAGGAACATCGGATGAACACATAAGCTAGACTTTGCATGGAGGAGAAGGAAGCGCATCACAAGCAGGACCGTGAGGTGGTGAGGGAGAGAAAGGGTTGCTAAGATGAAGGCACTTGAAGACCATGGTGATATGCCACGAAAATGGCCATGAGGGCTGAAAATTTCTTAACTGCCACAACCCATTATATCTTAATTTGAGTTATAGTTTTATTGTATGCATCTAGATGTATCTTTATATTATGTTGTAGTGTCTGAGGTATTGATGTATCTTAATTTTTAGTTGTACTAAATTTTAAATGTATCTTAATTTTAGTTGTACATTTCTGCATCTACACGTATCTTTGTTTTCCTTGATGTATCTCCCGTCCCTTTTCTCACCTAAATCTCCAGCATATTTCTCCACATGTTGTATATCCTGCCATTTTCTTCACTCTTGATGTCACCAAACTATATGGACACCAATTCATTGGGACTCTAAGCATAGAGTGATGTAGCAAGAGTGTTCTCCCCACAAGGTGACTTGAGGGTTTATATCAAACTCTTAGGGGAATCAGTAGAAATCACTTCTCCTTCCTCTTCAAACATCTTATGAAACAAAGAAGTGTTGCCTTGTGTCCCCAACTCCATCAAGTGGTTGTCAAGCACAAGGTTTCAGATTAGAATTGAAAACAGATAGCTAAATATGATAACAAAAGTAAATATGCAACAAGTAAAGTAAACTAACTGCCACATGGAAGATAAATTAAATGATATGTAAGATAGTGGTGTAGTAGTGTTGGTAATAGTGCAAACTATATGAAATAACTAAATGCAATTGCGATAGCTATTTTTTGATTTAATTAATGCTAAAAATAAAAATGCAAGTAAAAGATGTTTCTTATGATTAAAAACATGCCAGGGTTCATAGTTTCACTTGTCTACTCTCTCATAACCATGGTGGACTTGAAACAACTGCAAGTAAAGCATAATAGAGAGGCAAATTCATAATGTGTTTGATAAATATTCATATGAGCATCACGTCCTATAGTTGAGAAGTTGCAACACACCTCACTAATACTCTACTAGTAAGCGAAACCTCCTCAAACTATTATTAAGATAAACAGAGTATTGTCTTTCCTTCTATGACATGATATTGAATATAAAATATACTACCTCAACAGATATGAGAACCTCCTAACAATTCACTAGGCATCGTAGAACATGCCTTGTTTTCATCCCTAGTGTGAGAACCACCTAACTATTCACTAGGCATTCGTAGCACATGCATTCTTTTTATCCCTTTTGAGGTAACATTAGAAAGGTAAAACTATAGTAGGGTCCAAAGTTTCTATCACTGCCCAGTTCCATACTACCATCAACTAATACACACATGTTTCCTCTCTCATGCCCTATCATACGAGTTTGACCAGAACATGTAATTAAGAATGGGTACATAATATGCATATACTCATACATCAGATACAATCTATAAATTTCAATCTCAAATACTCAACTCATAGAAACCAAAGTTCCACCAAGCATCTTACATGTATGATCACAATCATGTAGGAAACTCATGTGATTCTAATTAATGAAGAACAGAGAGAGAGAGAGAGAGCAAGCTACTCATGTAAGCCCGTAGCCTGGGGGAGGACTACTCCTGCTTTATCATGGAGACGAAGAAGGTGTTGATGGACAGGTCGGAGATGCGAGCCAGCGTAGTTTTCCCCTCCAATCTTCGCATGTTCTTCTTTGTTTTGTGTTTCTATTTCGATGGTGTGCTGTGCTTCGTAATCACAATTGGGACCCTTTTTTATAGATGGTTTTAGGACAAAATGAGTCCGCAAAGACGGAGATCGACGACATCGGAGCCCCGAGGCCCAAACGAGTAGTTGTGGCCCAATTGCTCAAAGTCTGCTATTTCCATAAAAACTTGCATACAAAAAACGCAGGTCCCGTTGAGTTCGTGAAGGTCCCTAGAAGTGAAAAATATGAAAAACATGGTTTTTTTTCTTGAAGAGGTATAATCTAAATAAAAGGGATCTTTTAGCGAAAACTCAAAAATCATTATAAAACATGATTATAACAAGTAATATGAATTACTTATGATGGAATATAGCACAATAAACTATAAAGGGCATAGATGCATTTTACATGCATCACACGCCATTTTCTTCTCATTGTCGGCGGCATGGATGATTCCCATCCTTTCGTCTAGGCCCACTCCGATTACTCTCTTGGCGGACCGAGGCCCATGTTTCTGCGGCGCCGACTGGGCTTGTCGTCTAAGCGATGGGTTATTTCAAATAGTAGTTGTCTAAAGACTCAACAGTTAGATCTGATCGTCCAAATCGTGGCCGACTATGTAATATTCTTGAATATTTCTGATTTTATTATTATTTATGGATTTGTTTTGAAAATAATGTTTTTAAAAATCCGTAAAATCCGACATGCTTGTGGCTATCCCTAATTGCAAGGAGACTCCGAAACCAACAGTACGGTGTACTGACAAAATCGGAAGACTCTCACTTGTTGTGGTCATCTGGCATGGCACTCATTGCATGTAACCATAGGATGTTAGGTGGCCCTAATTAACTGTCATAATCCTCTGCCTGTTGCTGGATTAAATGCCTGCCCTCGTGTAACAGCAGCATCTGGTGGTCTTTTTTTTTTTTTTGAAATTGCATCTGGTGGTCTTGAGAGGACGGAGTTCGTGCGCTCAGTGTACTGCATGCTCGCTCGATCTCCTAGTTCATCGGGCTGCGGGCGCGCGTAAGCGCTCGAGCAAAAATACCTTCACAAGCTATAGCCCCGTTGAAATGCAGTAACAACAGTACTCGCCTCCATGGCGGTGGAGCTTCTGTAGCACCACCCGATGGAGAATGAACAGTTGCGATCGATGGTGATTGAGTTGTGATGGATCCAATAATTAGGCATTCAAGCGCTGGGGCATACCTGTCCGGCCATCGATAACTACTGCGATGCTCATACTGGCGACCTCGGTAGTACCTTCCTCATGCGTGGATCTCAGCCGAGTCACAGGTAGCAGGTGCCCCGAGAGTCGAGAGATCGATCAGCAGTGGCGTTCGTACGTACGTACGTCGGCACTGCTTCGCAAACCTCAATCGATGCCAAGAATTGAATGGAATGGACGGATGTTCAGACCCCAGAAGAGGTGCGCATGCATGCGCTCATGTCTCATGCCTGCGTGATGGCATTTGCAGAGACGACTTGGCAGTGGCAAACTTTGCAAAGAGCCAACAAAAAAATTATTCTGGGGGATCAGGCCTGGTGCTGGGCCTGGGCTGCCTTGTACTAGTGGTAGGAGAGAGCCCACACCGCAGGTGGACATATCCTCTCTTTCGTACTGCTCGAGCGCTGGTACTTCCTTTTGCAATGTTTATTCTTGTTCTTTTCCTACTTCTTGTACTAGTAGGTGAAATTGATTAATTGCCGAGACAGCAAATTTATGGAACGGACGCACCGCAGAGAACCAAATAAAAAACTTGTTCTTTTGCGCCCCCAGTGTGTCTCCTCCAAAGTCCAAAACAGACAGGTAGATCAGGCCATCTCACAGTGCTAGACCGGAAGGCCCAGTGCAGGCGGCCCAATTGTCTACCAACTGACGTACGTACGTATGTACTCCTGTATGTTTCTTGTTCATCAGTTCATGATCACCAGAAACGTATGCATCTTTATCAGTAGCTCAAACAGTAGTTACCGATCGGGTAAGGTATTGCTATTGCAAGCAGTAGCACTGAGACTGTACCTCCACTCTGGTTTTAAATTTCGCTGCCGGCATGCAGATGCAGCTCTCTCGATCTCGATCTCAGGTACTGCTCGTGCGGCCGGTCAGTGGCGCGCTGTGCGTTTCGCCTGTTCTCGATCGCAATCCGGCGTAATAGTGGGATTAGCTAACCACACTCCACCTAGCTGTCGCCGCTGTCTCCATTCACCTACAACCCTGCGCTCCATTTACCCAGTTGACTGTCGATCGCACTGTAGCTGTGGCACGGCTAAACAGGGAGCTGCTCCGTTGGATGGTTCGAGTCCCGTAAAAGACCCTCACAAACATTTTAAATAATAAAACGCCGATGGACATTGCTAGGGTTTACGCTGGACTCCTTGGCGGCATCTAGGTTGAAGCAGGGAGGGGATGCGGCCAGCTAACGCTCGTCTTCTACAGGCTGGTAGTGCCGCCGATGTCCACGCCAGCCCATCACCGTCGCTTCGCCCCCATTGCTGCTGTCGTCAAAGAGAAGGGAATTAGGAGGGCAAAAGAGGGCTCAAAGAGATCGTGACGATGGGGATTCTTTAGTCTTTACACGTGAGGGGAAGACTGTTTTACCCGGTGGAACATGGTGTGGTTTGGGGGGAACTGGGCGGGGTGGAATCCCGCGAGGGTTAACCATACATGAACTCCCAGACTACTTATTACAAACACGACAAGCAATAACGAAAAATAAAAAAGAAATCACAGCAGGGAATATAAGATTTTAAAATGGAAAACCCTCTCCAACAGAGAGAGGTAAAAACCACGGGCGCTAGCCAGCAAAACTTCACTATATTGGAAGTGTTTACAAACGCCGTGCACTACGGCAGCCAGACAAGGGGCCGACGGCCCCGAGCCGTCGGCATAGCCGCTGATGCCGTCGGTACAGCCTGTGCCGACGGCGGCCGTCGGCACAAGGCCGTCGGGCTACGTGGGCGTCGGGCGAGGTCAGCTGGCCGTCGGCACAGCACCAGCCGTCGGCATAGCCTCCGAGGCGACGACTAGTGCTCGCCGTCGTCACGAACGGCCGTCAGCACACATGTAAGTGGGCCCACTTCGCCTAACGGATGGCGACAGCTATGCCGACGGCTAGGCCATCGGCACAGCTCACGTTCAAAATTTGCCAGCGACCTGTGCCGGCGTCAATGCCGTCGGCATAGACCGGCTTAAAATTTCGCGCGAAAATTTCCAGCCGTGTTTTTCTGGCCGTTTCGCGCGTAAATTCTGGAGACCTCCTGTGCCGACAACATTGCCGTCGGCACAGCACCTGCCATATGGCACACGGCAGGGCTGTGCCGACGGCAATGCCGTCGGCACAGTCGGTGTCCAGTTTTTTTTTGCCAGGTTCTGGCCCTGCCATATGGTCTAATTACAGTATATATTCATAGCAATTTGCAAAATATAATCAGAACAAATAGCATCACATCATCATCACACAAATAGCGTCATCATCGTCACATCAAGAGTATCCACATAACACAATGTAGCATCACATAACACAATGTAGCACATGAAGAGTATGAACACATAGACAAGGTAGCAGTAGCATCATATCCATACACAAAGTAGCAAGATAGCATCATCGTCGACAAGAGGAGACCTACTACGGGGAATCGATATCGTCCTGCGAGAAATCAGGCGTCTGATGGCCGGCCTGGCCAACGGAAGTAGAACCACCAGCAGAAGCACGAGGCTCACGTCCACTGCGGGTAACCTTCTACTGGCGCAGGGTATTCATCAAGGACGAGGTTGATTGCTTCCCTTGGCTCATATTGGTCAATCACCTGCATTGAGAAAGAGTGAACAAGTTAGCATAAAGACATATTGCAATTAAAAAGCATGTTGTAAATTAGATAGTAAGCATGAAGAGTTGAAGACATAACAAAATGTAGACACTGTCACTATTGCAATTAAAAAGCATGTTGTAAATTAGATAGTAAGCATAAAGAGTTGTAAATTAGATACTAAGCATAAAAGACTCTCACCTAGAATCATCACTCTCATAATTAAGCATTGGGTTCTCATTATCATTATCACTGTCACTATCACGTGAGTACTGAGGCTCATCATTGTCGCATGGTGGAGGCTCATCATCGATGCCATTTTGCGCATGGTACTTGGTGAGCATCTCTATGTCCTTTAGGTTCACCACTGTCTCACCAGGAATTTGTGCTTCGTTCTCGAGGTCCTCAAGACCAATTTGTATTTCAAAGTCCCCGAAGTTTTCTAGCTATTGATATAAAATTCCCTCATATGTTACAGGGTCAATGTTGTTGTAATCATCGTCGGATGGCATGGGTAGCTTACCATGTGGAGAAACCTTGAACACAACTTCCTAGCCCTTGAGTTCCTCTTTCTGACATGGATATGGCAAATAATAAACTTGCTTAGCTTGATGAGCCACAATGAAGACATCGGCTCCGCTATAGGTGGTTGAAGGCCTAACTTCAACTAACCCAATGGAAGGGGTGCTTCTTTGTCCACCGTGTGGGTCGAACCAGTGGCATCGGAAGACAACGAGCTTGAGTTCTATGTTTGTCATATTAAACGTCAGCTCGTATACGTTCTCTAACCTTCCATAGTAATCACTGTCATCGGCTCCTTTGGTCCAGACCCCAGTATTTATAGTTTTTGCATTAGGGCGGTTCTTCTGGTGAAACTCTGTATGGAAGCGATACCCATTCACATCATACTTCTCATACACCGTGACTCTACGGTTACAACCCTGGGAAACACATCTTAACTCATCCGTCATCTCAACGTTGGGATCAGCTCCCTACAAATGGTTTTGTGCATTGCATTAGTTACGTGTAATAAGAGGGCCAAGTGACGGATTGCAAGGTAAAAGGGACAGGCTAGAAATTACTTGTTCGCTGAACCAAGTCACAAATTACTGCGGAAGAAATGGCTCAACTCCACAAGCACTCGCCAGACATGCTCGGGAAGATACCCACGAACCATCACCGGCAGCAGCCGCTCAATCCATATATGATAGTCTTGACTCTTGAGCCCGGTTACTTTTCTTGTTAATAGATTGACTCCCTTACTCATATTTGAACAATAACCATCAGGGAACATCACGACGTATTTGAGCTACTTAAATGCCTCCTTTTTTTGGAGACTATCAAGGCAGTAGTTGGCATGCGGCTTGACCCAATTTTTTTGATTCCCTTGTGGAGACTCCATGTGTAGGTTCGTCCTATCACACAGATTCTGAACATCGACTCTAGCCTTGACATTATCCTTTGTCTTCTCAGCAATGTTCAAGATGGTGTTAAAGACGGACTCCACGACATTCTTTTCGGTGTGCATCACATCGATGTTATGGGGAAGTTCAAGGTCCTTGTAATACTCGAGCTGCGTTAAGCCTGCCACATGAGTCTAGTTGTGCGTCTTACCATATCCCTGAAATTGTGGGCCGGGTGCAGCACTAGGCTTGAGAGCACGTAGCTCAGCATCAACTGCCACACCATCGAATGATGGTATCATTTTTTCTTCACGCACAACTTTGCCCTTCGTGAAGTTCTTTTTGTCTCCCCTGAACCGATGGTCTCTTTTGAGGAACTTTCGATGTGTGTCAAAGGTGGAATATTTGCGACCCGCCTTTAGATAAAGGAACTCAAGTCGGTGCCTACACACTGGGCATGGAAACTTACTAGCTGTAGAATGCCCGCAGAATAGAGCATAGCCGGGTAGGTCGTGCATTGAATACTGGTACCAAACTTTCATGACAAAGTTTCTCTTTGATGCTCGGTCGTATGTCAATGTCCCGTGGTGCCAAGAGTGGTGCAAGTCATCCACAAGCGGCTGCATGAAGACACTCAAATTCTTCCCTGGGTATTCAGGCCCTGGAATGATCAATGACAGAAATATGGTCTTCCTTTGCATTACGACTCCAGGGGGAGATTGAGCGGAATAACAAACACAGGCCAGCAGCTGTACGAGGCAGTCGACATACAATATGGATTGAATCCATCGGTTGCTATCGCAATTCTAACATTTCGAGCATCACTTGCCTGATCAGGGTATTTTTTATCAAAGTTCTTCCATGCCTTACCATCAGATGGATATCCCATGTTTAGCCGTCATTCTCGTCCTCGTATCTCTTACCCTTCTTATGCCACATCATCTGTTTGGCAGACTCCTCGGACATATAAAGCTGCTGGATTCTTTTAATGAATGGGAGATAACAAAGAATCTTCACAGCAACTTTTGTCTGCGTCTTCTGACCATCGGGTCCCTCTACCTCATGATACCTAGAGGCCCCACACTTGCTACAGTACTTGTCATCCGCAAACTCCTTCCAAAACAGAAGGCAACCTTTCGGACAGCAATCATACTTTACATAATCCATGTTGAGCGCTTTTAAGATTTTCTTTGCTTCGTACATGGTTTTAGGCAGGCAATGTCCTTCAGGCAACATGTTACCAAATGTTGTCAGATGAGCTTCAATGCATGCTCGGGGGTTGTCGAACTGGGCCTTGTTGGCTAGTACTTGCGCTATGGCATCGAGCTGAGAAATTTTTGCACCCTCGTATAGAGGCCTCTTAGCCGAGGCCATCATATCAAAGAAGGCCTTCGCGGTTGGCTCTGGTTCCTTCGGTTCTAGCGGTTCCTCCAGTTCTGACGGTTCTGGCTGTTCCTCCTGTTCCTCCTGTCCCGGTGGCGAATCTGGCATGTCAGCATCGCGAAGATCATCTAGCTAGTATCTAATCCCATCATCCTCATTGCCATCAATCCGCTGCCGCATCACCTCACCTCTGTCACGTTCGTACTGGGAAAAGTCGATCCATGTGACAAAGTCAGGCATATACCCATGCAACCATAGGTGTTTAATCATATCATCCTTTCCCTGACGATGACGCCTCTGGCAACGAGCGCAAGGACAAGCTGGACGAACACCTGACTTTGAAGCACGCGCTAACTCCTTCACTAAGCAATTAGTCTTCCATACCCACTCTTCTGTCATTTCAGTCCCACTATGACGGCCACTACACATCCACCCATTATCAGCCATCCTCTGCTTTATTCGGAAACAAATAACAAATAATAGCATGAAATTAAATGCATCTCATATTTTTATATTTCTACCGGGCAAAACGCATGCATCAACCTATATCTCTAATAGGTGGGCTTTTAGCAGCCGTCGGATCCGTAGATTGAGTACATTCTCCATGCTCTACCCTGGTCCGAGGCAGAATTTCGGCAGCACCTCCCTGCTGCTCTCCCGATACACGTCTCGGCAAAAACTGAGAGGATGTGCATCCGGAGAACAACGGGGAGGCGCTGCCGAAATCCTGACTCGGACCGGGGTAGAGCACGGAGAATGTACCCAACTACGCATCAGCCGACTGTCCCGTAAATGCCGCAAGTGTTACGTTTGCAAATATGTCGACCACTAATGCATATTTATCCCCGTAACGCTTGTGGATGGGAAGTGACACCTAGGTTTCGCGACTTGATGTCAAATTGAATCTAGTGACATACATAACTAAGAATGGAGGATGAGATGGAATTCTAGCTCACCTTTGGTTGTAGAGGAAGTAGTCGAACAACGAAGGTGTCGGTGTCGACGGCCTCCTCTGGGGTGGCTCGAGGGCATGTCGAGGGGGCAGCTCGAGGGCGCGTCGACGGGGGCTGCTCGAGGGTGCGTCGAGGGGGCGGCTGGCTGCGCACGCTGGCTGAAAAAAATATTGCACCATTAAAATGTGAGTGAATGAGACAATTTCCATATATAACAACTATTATATGCATCGCGGTCACCGGCATCACCACATCATGGTCACCGGCATCGCCACATCGTCGTCACCGGCATGACCACATCGCGATCACCGGCATCACAATATCGCGGTCACCGACACCCACCCACACCCCCACCCGCACCGGCACCGCGGTCACTGGCATTGCGGTCATCGCCACATCCTCTCATTCTGGTGAGCCCCCGCGTAGACCGCAAAGGCTCGTGTCGGCGCTGTCCTCCCTCTCCCCGGCTCTCTCTGTCACCACCCGCTCTCCCTCGTTCCTCGCTGCCACCACCCGCGCAGACCGCATCCCCGCCGCCGCATCCCCGCCGCCTGCTCACCCGCGAGCTCACCCGCGCCGCCGCATCACCGCAGCAAGCCCAGCCGCGAGCTCCCCCGCCGCCTGCTTACCCGCAGCCCAGCCGCCAGCTCGCCCGCGCCGCCGCCGCATCCCCTGTAGCCCCGCCGCCTGCTCACCCGCGCCGCCGCCGCATTCCCTACATCCCCACCGCCGCGAGCTCACCCCGCCACCGCATCCCCTGCGTCCCTGCCGCCGGCCGAGATGGTACAGAGAAAGAAGAGAGGAAGGCCGAAGGTGGATGGCCGGAGCACGAAGGGCTCACCTGGGTCGCCGCCGGAGCTGGTTGCGCCGCCCTCTGCCGCCGATTTGGTCCGCCGCCACCGCTCTTCTCCTCTGTTGCGGCGCTGTGTGTCGAGGTGAATGGCGTCGGGCTCGATCGAGGGGTTAAGTTGCCCTAGCTATGCCGATGGCCTAGCCGTCGGCACAGCTACAAGCCGTCGGCACACCTGTAGTTAATTCTTTTTTAATCTGAACCGGTAAAGGAGCTGTGCCGACGGCCAGGCCGTCGGCATAGGAATTAATATATTTTTTACATTTTTTAAGAGGATTTCTACTTACATTAAGACCACAAATTTCTGCATGAAATTATAGCACAACATCAAGAATTCAAACTGCAAGGTTTTTAGAGTTGTTGGTACTAAATCATGCAAATAACCACAAACTCACATTCACATAAAATCATGCACACACACATGAAATCATACCTACTACCACACAAGCCCATACCTTAACAAAGGTTTGTAATTTATCCTAATTAAAGCACTAATTTATCCTAATTAACCACAAACTCACATTCACATAAAATCATGTACAAACACATGAAATCATACCTACTAGCATAGGAATAAGCATTTTATTTTTAAAGGTGTGGTGTGGACGGCCTGACCAAAGCACATGGAACACACTAGCCTCCCATCTTGGCGTCGTCCGGAGAAATCTAGGGGGGTAGACCGCACGGGTGCAGCGGGCTAGGGTTTCACCGTAGACCGGGCTTCGGGAGCTATGCATGGGCAAACCTTTGCTTCTCATGTACATATGACCTAACCAAAGCACATGGAACACACTAGCCCCCCATCTTGGCGTCGTCAGGAGAAATCTACGGGGGTAGACCGCACGGGTGCAGCGGGCTAGGGTTTCGTCGTAGACCGGGCTACGGGAGCTATGCATGGGCAAACCTTTGTTTCCAATGTACATATGACCTAACCAAAGCACATGGAACACACTAGCCTCCCATCTTGGCGTCGTTTGGAGAAATCTAGGGGGGTAGACCGCACGGGTGCAGCGGGCTAGGGTTTCGCCGTAGACCGAGCTTCGGGAGCTATGCATGGGCAAACCTTTGCTTCCAATGTACATATGACCTAACCAAAGCACATGGAACATACTAGCCTCCTATCGTGGCGTCGTCCGGCGAAATCTAGGGGGGTCGACCGCACGGGTGCAGCAGGCTAGGGTTTCGCCGTAGACCGGGCTTCGGGAGCTATGCATGGTCAAACCTTTGCTTCCAATATACATATCACCTAACCAAAGCACATGGAACGCACTAGCTCCCCATCTTGGCGTCGTCTGGAGAAATCTAGGGGGTAGACCGCACGGGTGCAGCGGGCTAAGGTTTCACCGTAGACCGGGCTTCGGGAGCTATGCATGGGCAAACCTTTGCTTCCCATGTACATATGACCTAACCAAAGCACATGGAACACACTAGCCTCCTATCGTGGCATCGTCCAGAGAAATCTAGGGGGGTAGACCGCACGGGTGCAGCGGGCAAGGGTTTCGCCATAGACCGGGCTTCGGGAGCTATGCATGGTCAAACCTTTTCTTCCAATGTACATATGACCTAACCAAAGCACATGTAACACACTAGCCCCCCATCTTGGCGTTGTCCGGAGAAATCTAGGGGGTAGACCGCACGGGTGCAGCGGGCTAGGGTTTCGCCGTAGATCAGGCTTCAGGAGCTATGCATGGGCAAACCTTTGCTTCCCATGTACATATGAACTAACCAAAGCACATGGAACACACTAGCCCCCCACCTTGGCGTCGTCAGGAGAAATCTAGGGGGGTAGACCGCACGGGTGCAGCGGGCTAGGATTTCGCCATAGACCGGGCTTCGGGAGCTATGCATGGGCAAACCTTTGATTCCAATGTACATATGACCTAACCAAAGCACATGGAACACACTAGCCTCCCATCTTGGCGTCGTCCGGAGAAATCTAGGGGGGTAGACCACACGGGTGCAGCGGGCTAGGGTTTCGCCGTAGACCGAGCTTCGGGAGCTATGCATGGGCAAACCTTTCCTTCCAATGTACATATGACCTAACCAAAGCACATGGAACACACTAGCCTCCTATCGTGGCGTCGTCCAGAGAAATCTAGGGGGGTAGACCGCACGGGTGCAGCGGGTTAGGGTTTCGCCGTAGACCGGGCTTCGGGAGCTATGCATGGTCAAACCTTTGCTTCCAATGTACATATGACCTAACCAAAGCACATGGAACACACTAGCCCCCCATCTTGGCGTCGTCCGAAGAAATCTAGGGGGTAGACCGCACGGGTGCAGCGGGCTAGGGTTTCGCCGTAGACCGGGCTTTGGGAGCTATGCATGGGCAAATCTTTGCTTCCCATGTACATATGACCTAACCAAAGCACATGGAACACACTAGCCTCCTATCGTGGCGTCGTCCGGAGAAATCTAGGGGGTAGACTGCACGGGTGCAGCGGGCTAGGGTTTCACCGTAGACCGGGCTTTGGGAGCTATGCATGGTCAAACCTTTGCTTCCAATGTACATATGACCTAACCAAAGCACATGGAACACACTAGCCCCCCATCTTGGTGTCGTCCGGAGAAATCTAGGGGGGTAGACCGCACGAGTGCAGTGGGCTAGGGTTTCGCCATAGACCGGGCTTTGGGAGCTATGCATGGGCAAACCTTTGCTTCCCATGTGTAAATACTTAAGAGTAATACATAAATAAATAAATTTAAATACTTGCAAACAATAAACAAATTAGCGTAATAGTAAAAAAACACTATCTATGCCGATGGCCTAGCCGTCGGCATAGCCTATTCGTGAGAGCCGATGGCCCGGCCGTCGACACAGCTTGACACCGTTAACGGCAGAATTACTTGGCCCCACCTGGCAGTCTGTTGTGCCAATGGTCTGGTTATGCCGACGACATTTGCTCTCTAGTGCCGAGGGTCTGTTTTGTGCCGACGGTAGCCACCGGCACAGCTAGAGCTGTGCCGACGGCCAGTCTGTGCCGACGGTGTTCTCACGGGCCTGTCTGAGCTCCATGCTATGCCGACGGCCCTGACATATTGCCGTCGGCACAGCTAACGGCCGTCGGCCCCTTGACTTGTTCCCGTAGTGGTGGGTTATCTTATGATGCGATAAACCTAGCCGGCGACTTACAAGAAGTATATATAAGTGGCAGCAACGATCCATACCTACCCGGCTCCGCTTCGCTTCGGTCCAAGCCTACCCAGCAACGGGCCTCGCTTCGCTCTGTTGTTAGCCTTCTTATAGAATTTGGATCAACATACAACACTACTAACTATTTCTATAGCTGCCAGACCTATAACCGGTTGTCTTCTCTTACTGAAAACAATGCAATGCTATTATTCGTAAAAAAATCTGTATATGTACAAAACTAGCTAGACGGAAAACCATAGATGGCCGGTCCTTGCATCAAGGGATGAGATTACTATTAAAGGGTATTTTCCTCTCTAAGAGCGTGATTGGTAGCTTGCAGATTGTCAAAACAGGCTCCGGGAAGATGAAACCGGTCTGTTTGGATGCCCACAACCTCCGCGCGTAGTGGCCAGCGCGCGTTAAAGCACCTCTCGCGCAGGCCCAGCAGAAACACCCAAATCGGTGGTTTCCCCAGGGCCAGGCTCGCGAGAGGCAAAAGCTGCCTCAATATCTCCCCCGGTCGCACGCGTGGAGAAATGCGGGAGACGCGGCGTAACTGCACTGCCACCACTCGCTGTGCAGTCACCGCTCTCTCACGTCCCATCAACCGTCTCCCACCTTGGACGCCCCGCCTGCGGCATCGCCTCCTTCCTCCACCTCTCCAGCACGTAGGCAGTCCCCGCGGACTCGGGCAAGCACCGTCGTCCTCGACTGCGAGGTGCCCAAGCCCGACCTCCGCAGTGCGGCGGCGCCGATTGGAGCGGACGAGGTGTGGGCTCTGAGATGGCCCTCGCCATACGTGATGATGCGCGCGCACCGACCAGAGCTTTGATGGCTGCCAAGGCCGCAGCGGGAGAGTAGGCGGCGGATCTGCCAACGGGCAGATTCCAACCGCCGCCGCCCAGATACGATCCCCTCCCAGGCATCGATCCTTGCCATCTGGCAGAGATTAATGCGAGGGCCCCCGGCGGTGGCAGGGAGATGGCGGTTCACCCTGCTCAAAGGAGGCGGATAGAGCTCTCCCGCTACCGTCGATCGGTGTACGGATTGAACCGATGGCGGCGCCACCATCCGTGACGCCTGCATGACGAGCTTCGTCGGCGACCTCTAGATCTCCAGCGTCGGCTACTCCCCCTACAAGGCGCGAGCGGGTCCTCCCCCCTCCCCTCCTCCCCCCAAGGTAAGTTGTCCCCTCCCCATTGCTTCAATCGAAGATTGGACTAGGGTTTTTTATCCCAACTGTAGTAGATGTCTTCTAATCGACGATTATAGCAATGGTAGCTCTAGACGTACATCCCCGCATGCTGTGGGTGCCGCAGATTTGACATTGCTATTGTGTGGACTGCCATAGCCTCAGAGGTGTCCAAGGTGCAGGACATTGCCGGTGATCACCATGCAGGACATTGCTAGTGATCACCGTGCAGGACATTCCTAGAACATCTTTTCATTGGTAGGACATTGTCATTATTCACCTTGTTGATTGACATTTCTAGAAGATCTTTGCATTGGTAGGATTTTGTCGTTGATCACGTTGCTGATTGACATTGGAAGAACATCCTTGCATTGGTAGGACATTGCCGTTGATCACCTTGCTAATTGAGATTGCAAGAACATCCTTACATTGGTACGACATTGCCGGTGATCACCTTGCTAATTGACATTGCAAGAACATCCTTGCATCAGTAGGACATTGTCGGTTGATGAGGTTCAACCCCGGCAATGCCCATGCTTGAGGGATTTCGAGACATGAAGAGCTTGTGGGATCCGGTGAACTCGACGGTGATCAGACGACACAGGGAAACACGGGTTTTACCCAGGTTCGACCCTCGCGATGGGTAACGACCTACGTCCTGCTTGTCTGACTTTATTGAAGTGGTGGCTACAAAGGTTGATTACAATGGAGGCGTAGATGCGATCTAGCCCTAAGGTGGAGAGCTCTCGAGATTACGAGCGCTCGGGTGGATGGTGGCGAAAAGTGTCTAGAGAGGTTCTTGGATCTCCCTCCCAACCTTTTATATGCGAAGGTTGGGTCCCGGGATTGTTCTCCAAGTCTATTACAGATAGAGTCAGTTTGAATAAACCCTAGATGAGTCCTAATTCGACTAGGTTTCCTCCTTCGAGTCTTGCATTGCACGCCAAGTCTTGCTCCTGGGCTGCGCCAGATGGCTAACTTCATGGGCCTCGCTATCCCTTCGACGGATGTCCCTTCTGGGCCGAAAACCAGGTAGGCGAATATCGAGGGTCCACTCATCATTCCTTCGTCAGTAGCCCCCGAGTGCCTGGGATAGTCGAAGACTATGATAGGGACTCTAATTCGAGACCTTTCTTTGCTTGCTCATACCTCTTTTTGCCCTACCTATAAAAAATACAAAGGCATAGAAGGTATATGAATGATTCGTTTAGTAAAAGAGATAGATTCGAGTAATGCTCGATTCGAGCCTCGAAAATGCATGATTTGATTGCTAGGGGGATCGGCATAACCAGCCTGAGACTCACGTCGGGTCCAGTTAATTGCATAGTCGCAAAAACATTGGTTAGCTTACTCAGATTCGAGTCTCCCGACTCGAACCCGCGTGGACTGGCGCTACTTCGACCCGAGCCACGTGTGGACTTATCAGGTCGAAGCCCAGTAATGTGTAAGGCACTCGATGCGTCCATCGATGCAAGACTTCATACCGTAGGTATGGAAATTTTCTTGGAAGAGCGCGCTTGATACGTATACCGGGCCATCTAGTGTTGCTAACTGTGGACTTACCTTCGTATTTGACATACGGCATCCAAATTGGTATATTGCCACTAGAATTTGGGCATTAGGAGTAGGCATAAGCATAGAGTTAGGTTCCAGGGGACTAAAATCTACTCGCGAGTCAAAATTGAGGCACTGCTGGCCCTGAGTTAGAAATAGCTTGGGGAATGAAGCCCATGGCTAGATGAAATAACGGCGCTGACGGCCTGGACGGAAGAATCCATTATTCGGGGTGAGCTTGCAGCGCTGCAGGCCAAAAAAAAGAGAGGATCATGGGATCGAAAGCCATGACTTGAATATCGAAAGGGTGTTGCCAGCTAGAAGACAATTTGAGGGATTAAAATCCACAACTCGAAGGCCGAAGCAGCATAATCCGCTCGAATATGGTAGATGGGGAGAATCGATACCCCTAATTCGTGAAGCATGGAGGCACTGCTGGCCCGTAATAAATACTTTGAGGGATAAGAATCCACAACTCGAATGTCAGGATGATGACAATCAAAGCAGAAAGATCCTTTGGGTAGTCATGCAGAAAACCCAACTCGAAAAGCTCTCGAGCAACTCAAACTAAAACTTCGAGTAAAGAGCAAGACCGCTCAAAAAGGCGAGATTTGCGTCCAAATAACACAAAGAGGGCGAGAGACTTCACGAAACACCGAGCGCCAAAGAAGTTCAAATTTCAAAAGCACATACCTCGAAAATGTGAGAACTCGAAGTCGAGCTTATCCTTTGGGTCAAAAGGAAACAGCTTCACAGAAAATGACGTCAGTGATGACGCTTGGTTCCTTCGAGCTGTCACACCATCCTCTGCAAGGATAGCCTGACATTGACAAGACTAGACGCCCAGTGGGCCCAGCAGCCGCGCACCCTGGCTATTGACCGCGTTTGACCGCACGTCCCGCGCGTGGGTGGAAAAAGTCCGCCATGTCTCCTCAATTACCGTGCGTAGTGGAGGCCACGACGCCCGTGGTGCTGACACGTGGACGGCCAGATCCACCCCGCCGCTTCCCTTTCGCAGCGTGCGGCTAGGATGGACTAGCAGTTTCCCGTGGCGAGATAAAAATGGCACAGGAGGAGTAACTGTTTACCCCACTCCGCCGCCGTCATCTTCTTCCTTGCGCTCTGCCCCTGCGACGCATCTCTCTTTCCTCCCATCCTCATGAAGTTCTTGTTGAGCACCGCCGCCATGGGCAAAAGAAGCTCGACCGCGGCCGGTGCCGCCGGCGGTGCCGCCACGAAGAAGACCAAGATCGCCGACGCTGACCCGCCCGCTGTTGGGAATTGGGTCCAGACCAAGATAGGAGACAGGGAGCTGGCGAGCGCCAAGAAGGTCGGCCTACTAAAGAACGATCCAGGGGAAGTTCTCACCACCGGTCCGGAGATCGTACCCCGGCCACCTCCGGGATTCAGGGTACTTTTCCTCGCATTCCTTCTCCTGGGGCTCTCACTTCTCCCGCATCCTTTCCTTCGAGGTCTCCTTTTTTCTAATGGGATTCAGCTTCATGATCTGAATCCCAACACCATTCTGCATATCGCGTGCTTCATCACACTCTACGAGTGTTTCCTGGGGATCGAGCCCCATTGGGCGCTCTGGCGTAGGATTTTCATCATCAGGCGCCCACAACACTACCAAACTGGCGGCTTCAACTGCCAAGTGTGCCAAGACGTCGATTATTTCAACCTCCAGACGCCCGAAAACAATCCTGGCTAGAGGACGAAGTGGTTTTACGCCAAGGACAAATTCCTCGCCGGCCAAAGCTTCGGTCTTGATGAATTTCAACCTACCACCACCATTCGTCCCCGGGTGTCGTGGAGGCACGAACTGTCCGAGGAAGAGATGAAGACCTTGCAGCCTCTGACGGAGAAGATTCAACAACTTCGGGCCACACCAAAGAAAGAGCTGTCAGGTCTTCAGCTTATTTGGACCTTCATCGAGCGTCGGATCCAGCCGCTGGCTGAGCGAGCCCACTATATGTGGGATTACACCGATCGCCAAGACCCAACTCGAATTTCTTCTGACGAGCTTAAGGAAATCGAGATCGATGACGGTGTTCGAGCCATCACCAAATTGAAGAAAAAGTCGACTGTGCCATAAGTCTTTGGCACCGCAGCGTGCAACAAACTAAACCCCCACACCGAGGTATATTAACTTTGTTCTCGCTTAAATTTTCAATCTTTGATAAAACTCCTGTCGAATTTTTGTAACTGACGGGATGTGCTTTGTCCAGATTATTCCGGTAGCCCGATGCTATCCGCCTTAGCCCAAAGATGGCGAATATCCCGGTCGTGAATTCGACCAGGCTCCAGAAGAATCAGGATCCGCCGTGCCCACGATGTCACGGGCTTCGACGAGGCACGCGAATGTCGACCGAGTCGAAGATTTGGAGGAGCTTGGCGCACATTCTCCTTCCTCGGGCGACAACGATGGCGCGGCGATTCCTGCCAAACCTCTCGACATCCGTCCTCCTCCGCGAGCGGGGAAGAGGACTCTTCCAAACTTCGGCCTGGATACGTTGTAAGACTTTTACTGTCGAACTTCTTTCCTGGATGATTTCGTCTTGTTTTGATTATGTTGCATACTTCAGATCTTCGACTGAGGAGACTTCGGCGAGCTTGGGTGAACGTGATCGATTCCAGTTTCGACCCCACGATTCCACCCTCGAGCAAACCGCCGACTCGCAGGAGAAGTATGTTGGGGACGCTGCACTGGAGGACCTCCCGAAGTCATCGCCCCCTCCGAAGAAGAATACGGTTGAGCCTAATCTTATTCTGGTTTCTTCCTCTGGCGAGCCTTCTGGTTCCAAACGCCACGTAAGTCCGACGATCTTAGCTTTATGAATCTAGCATTTACCCATCAGTAGCCCCCGAGGGTGAGTCTAAGTGTTTACACTTGGGCTTGCCCTCTAAAGCAGAAAACTTTGATTCTCAACCTTATTTCCACTGGTTAGCCTGTCGTCTGGTACTTGTTGAAGGTATGCAAGAACTTTCTTGCCCTGGAAGAGGAGAACCAGCGGTTGTCTTCCCAGCTAGAAGACATGCGCCGTAAGTGATTCCTTCTTATTCTGAACTTTTGTCTTGACCTATTTTCCTTCTTGCTTACACCGCTATCCGTCGGGTAATTAGGAATTGTTGCTCAAGCCGCCGCCGATAAGACCTCGTTGAAGGCTCAGATAGATGATCTTGCGGCCGAAAACTCTTCACTGAGGGCAAAGGCTGATGGTTGGCCGACGAGGTGACCCAGCTCAAGGCTGACTCGATGAAAGCTCAAGAGCTTGTCCATCAGCGATGAGTAGAGGCTGAGTCGAAGGAGAAGGACCTGCAACAACGCCTGCAGGCTGCCCTCGATTCTTTGCACGGTAAGTATTATTCTCTGTTTAGTATAAGGTTCATCAGGATCACCTCCATTTGCTGACTAGAGATCTCTTTTCTTGATGAAGTTGCTGCCAAATTTGGTGATGCGGCGATGAAGGAGCCCGCTGGACTTGAGTCCAGCGTTAGTAACACTGAACGCCTTTGCCGGGAGGTGTGCGATCTTCTGGTGAAGGTGCGGTCGACACTGGACCGCGTTCGCGATATTTCCGCTCCAGAATCGACAAGCAGCACTATGGATGGCCTCGAGGCCTTGGCGGTGCAGGAGAACGGCGAGGACCCCTTAGTTGCTGCGGTTCGCCGACAGGTAACTATCGGCTCCGAGTCCGTCTTCTCTATGCTGATGATGCACGGGGTTGAATTCAATGCCGACAAGGTCATGGGCACATATCCGAAGGACAAGGATGGGTGCGACGTTGCTCCCAAGGCCTACCTTGAGCGTCCCTGAGATTTATCTGCCCGGATGACGAGCTTCTTAGCCGATAGGAATGTGATGTCTACGCATGCGTCTGTTCTTGTAGACAGTGTTGGGCCTCCAAGTGCAGAGGTTTGTAGAACAGCAGCAAGTTTCCCTTAAGTGGATCACCCAAGGTTTATCGAACTCAGGGAGGAAGAGGTCAAAGCTATCCCTCTCAAGCAACCCTGCAATTACGATACAGAAAGTCTCTTGTGTCCCCAACACACCCAATACACTTGTCAGATGTATAGGTGCACTAGTTCGGCGAAGAGATAGTGAAATACAAGTAGTAGTGATGATTATAAGTAGCAAATGTGATCTGAAATAAATATCGCTGCGAGCAAACATGTACCAAAACAGTAAGTAAACGGTGTGCAATGCTTGGAAACAAGGCCTAGGGATCATACTTTCACTAGTGGACACACTCTCAACAAATATAACATAATTGAACCAATAGATACTATCATCCATATGCAACTCAAAACAATTCTCCAATGGAAAATGAACACTAATCATGAGTAGGGCTACGAAGCACTCCTCAAAGTCCGTATGTACCCAAACTAGATTGTCCCACACTATCACCATGAACCCACTAGATGGTTCCAACAAACACCAACAATTTATAGAGACATTAACCAAAAAGATACACATGATGCACACACTAGTCACCTTTACACCATGATACAAGGTATCTCCGGAGAGTATAATAATTAAGCATAGGAGTAGCATAATATCTGAATAATAACATCTACCAATTCAACTAGATACAAAGCTCACGATCACATAAAGATCACATCATGGGAGAGAGAGGTGAACCACATAGCTACCGGTAGAGCCCTCAGCCCTGGGGGTGAACTACTCCCTCCTCATCATAGGAGACAGCAAGGTTGATGGAGATGGCGGTAAGGTCGATGGAGACGGCGGAGACGGCGATGGAGACTGATGGAGATGGCTCCGGGGGCACTTCCCCGTCCCAGCAGGGTGCCGGAACAGAGACTTCTGTCCCCCAAAATTTGTCTTCGACGGCGGCGGAGCTGCGGAACTGATCTGGGAAAAACGCTGACTCCTTTTAGGGTTTTCCATCCTGAGGCTTTATATAGGCGAAGGGGCGTCGTCAAGGGGCTGCCAGGGCGCCCTCACAATGGGTGGGCGCGGCCAGGGACTGGGCCACGCCCCCCTGTTGTGTGGGCGGCCTCTGCCCCCCCCCCCTTCGGCTCTCTTTCGGTCTTTGGTACTCTTCCGGGAAAAAATAAGACTTCTGGAACTTGTTTCGTCCAATTTCGAGAATATTTCCTGTGTAGCCTTTCTGAAACACAAAACAGCAGAAAACAGGGAACTGACACTGTGGCATCTTGTCAATAGGTTAGTTCCGGAAATCGCATAAAAATGACACGAAGTGTAACGAAACACAAGGCAAATGGTGTAAAAACAAGCATGGAACATCAAAAATTATAGATACGTTTGAGACGTATCAGCATCCCCAAGTTTAACTCCTGCTCGTCCTCGAGTAGGTAAGTGATAACAAAAGAAATAAGTTTTGAGGTGACATGCACCTACACAATCTTGATCATCTATGAAAGCATTGAGTGCTGGGATCATAAGAACTTAAAACATGGGCATGAAAGATATAATTTTGACAATAAAAACTTAGCAACCATGTTATAACATGAAATAGAACACAAACAAAAGATCATGAATAATGAAACAATGAAAGTCAAACGTGTGTTCAAATCATAAGGAAAAACATACAAATGGTTTTCAGCTTGTCCTTCATGGAGAGCAAAACATAAATGCATAGGACACCTTCAAGTTTAAGAGGGCGACTAGATACAAATAATTTAAGAACAAGTAAAACCATGATCATGAATCAATCAATGATAAACTTTGGGACAATGCACATTATACTCAGAATGACAACTATGCTCTCTTAGACGGTGCATAAAGGTAGAAGGTGGAGACTCAACATAAAAGTAAAAGAAAGGCCCTTCGCAGAGGGAAGCAATGATTAAACATGTGCTAGAGCTTTTCATTTGTAAAACAGAGAGATAAAAACTGGATTTTGAGAGGTGGTTGTCTTTGTCAACGACTAGCAATGGGGTTCTTACTATCTTCCATACAAAAATAAAGCAAGTTTATGAGAGACATTGGCACTTTTGTGCTTTTTTATAAAGCTTGGCACTCCTCCCCACCTTTTTTCCTTTCTCAAACCATGGCTAACCGATTCTATCGGGTGCCCACCAACATTCACATACCATGGAGGAGTGCCTTTTTTCTTTCTTTTTTTTCTCTTTTTTTTGGAATAAGACAATATGGAAGATAGCAAATCCGACCACTACGTCCCCATGAGCTGAAAACAGTGTCACAAAATTAGGAGTATTTTGAAGGTTTTTTGAAAGGCAGCACATGAAAATTTACTTGGAATGGCTTGCAAATACCATGCATAGGAATTTATAGTGGACACAATGGCAAACTTGGTTTTTGGGAGTTGGATGCACGAGTAGAGCTCATACTCAGTACAAAATGAGGGCTAGCAAAAGACTGGGAGCGACCAATTAAGAGAGCAATAACGGCCATAATCATGCAAAGCGACAAAGCAACATTAAAAGAAGCATAAGATGGCATCAAAAGTCAAAAACTAAATGATCATAGAGGCTATAGGTGACTTATTTTTGTAGTCAACATGGTGTAAGCATGCGCCAAGTCAACCCAAATAAAGCATCAAAGGAGAAAACCAAATTAATGCTTCCAAATAATATAAACAACGCATGATTTTTTTCAAAGGCTCATTAAGCAATCTCAGTCATTTGAAACAAGTCATGCTACAGAAAAAATCACTAAGCATACTATCAAAACGACATCAAGCACGACATGCAAAAGCCTAGGCCGCAGTCTACACAAGCTCCTTCTTGTACCACTTTTTTGCATAAAGCTTTTTCTCTTTTCCAACACCATTCGAACCTTTTCAAAACCACTCTTTTGATGAAAACCAACAAAGACCAGGGGTCAAAATACACCTTGATGAAAAGATATAATAAGATCTGAACACAAATCAAGGCGAAAAATGAAAGCTAAACGCAGTTCTAGAAAAAGAGTACACTCGTTGAAACGATAAGAGTGAAAAAAAACGGAGTGTTCTTGGCAAATGAAAAGCAAGGTTCATCCTCTCCAGAAAGAACATGATGTGATCCAACCATTTATTGCAGCAAGCAAAGCAAAAGACAACTGAAAGCAAAAACAACTGACGCTCCAAGAAAAACGCATAGTGCATGAAGCAATAAAAATATAGTGTTTTGAAAGGTGACCTGATTTTTGCCGATGAAGAAAGGGGTGCCTCAGGGGCATCCCCAAGCTTTGACGCTTGTACTTCTTGTATGTTTCTTGGTGTGACATGGGAATCCCCAAGCTTGAGCTTTTTTCCATTCTTCATCTCATCTCATCATTCTCCAATCCCTACACTTGAAAACTTCCTTCATACAAAACTAAACACAAATCAATTAGCAACGTTAGCATAAGTATGATAGCAAATCAACCCTTTTGGTTCAGGTTTCAACTCAAGCCCACCACATATTAAAGCATATACTACTGTAGCAACTTCCTCAAAAAGTTCCCGGATCAAAAGAACTCAAAAAGAAAGCGATCGAGAGGCAAACACAAATAGTGGCAGAAATCTGTCAAAACAGAACAGCTGACAAAGGTCAATTTTTTAGAAGGTTTTCTGTTGCTCAAATCAAAATGTGTTCCACTAATGAAAGTTTGGATATAACCTGGGGCATATGCACAAGAAATCGTAGGTCCAAAAGATATACTGAGAATTTTCACGAATTTTTACGGTGCAGCACCGAAAACAGTTTCAGGACAGCAACATCCCCAAATCTTACCTCACTCAAATTAGAGGTTCTCCTTGGCACAACAACGAAATAAAAAGGATAAGGAGAGGTTATTACAGTAGTAATAACTTCCAAGACTCAAATAAAAGAAAAAGTACTGAAAATAAACAATGGGTTATCTCCCAAGAGTGATTTCTTTAACGCCTTTGAGCTAGGCGCAGTAATTTGCAAAGATGCTCATGTGGGCGCCATATAAGAGCTTAAGGCAAAGGCGCCATATAGGAACTTAAAGCATTAGAGAGCATCAAAAAGCAAATGTGAAAGACATTTAAATCTAAACCACTTCCTATGAAAAATAGTCTTGTAAAGAGACAAGTCATGAAAGCGTAAAGCAAAAAGCATAGGAAGGCAAAACAAGTACAAATTCAAGAATTGCAACATAAAGAGGGGAAACTCAATATTGTTGAGATCCATCAAACCATGTTTCCCTCTCTCATAACAACTTTCAGTAGCATCATGAATAGAATTAACAATATAACTATCACATAAAGCTTCCCTATCATGAGCCACATGCATAAAAGAATTAATACTCCCCACATGAACAATCGTAATAGGAGCAGATTTAATAGAATAATTATTCTCATCACCATAATCATCAAAAACAGGAGGCATATTATAATCATAACTAATTTTCTCCTCAAAAGTAGGTGAACTGAAAATATTATACTCATCATCATAACCATCATAAACTAGAGGCTTAGCATCATCACAAGCTAGAGAACAGCTATTTCGCAAAGCATACTCATCAAACATATCATCATAAGAAGGAACATGGATAGTACTAATGGTACAACAATTATTAACCTTAGAATTGGTACCAAAAAGATTTTCAATATCAAAAGTAGAGTGCTTTTCCCAATCATGATCACTAACATAGGTAACAGGCATAGGAACATCACATAGGGGAGATAAAATATCATCAGAGCAAACTTTCTCCACTAAAGCTAGGGAACTAAAAATATCATGCTTAACAAAACTAGCTTCCCCAAGCTTAGACTTTTCTATAGCATTAGCAACAACGGTATTCAAAGCATTCATACTAACAACACTATTAGCATGCAAATTAAGCTCCAAAGGTTTTTCAACTTTCTCTTCAAATCTAAACTCAGGAAAAAGACTAAAGAACTCGTTACTTTCCATTAAGCCCAACTAGTGAAAATAAAAACAAGAAACAAAAAGATATAATTGCAGAATCTAAAGGAAATAACTTCGAGCACTCACACAGGAGGATGCGAGTACCTTTTACCTTACCTCCCCGGCAACGGCGCCAGAAAAGAGCTTGATGTCTACGCACGCGTCTGTTCTTGTAGACAGTGTTGGGCCTCCAAGTGCAGAGGTTTGTAGAACAGCAGCAAGTTTCCCTTAAGTGGATCACCCAAGGTTTATCGAACTCAGGGAGGAAGAGGTCAAAGCTATCCCTCTCAAGCAACCCTGCAATTAGGATACAGAAAGTCTCTTGTGTCCCCAACACACCTAATACACTTGTCAGATGTATAGGTGCACTAGTTCGGCGAAGAGATAGTGAAATACAAGTAGTAGTGATGATTATAAGGAGCAAATGTGATCTAAAATAAATATCACTGCGAGCAAACATGTAACAAAACAGTAAGTAAACGGTGTGCAATGCTTGGAAACAAGGCCTAGGGATCATACTTTCACTAGTGGACACACTCTCAACAAATATAACATAATTGAACCAATAGATACTATCATCCATATGCAACTCAAAATAATTCTCCAATGGAAAATGAACACTAATCATGCGTAGGGCTACGAAGCACTCCTCAAAGTCCGTATGTACCCAAACTAGATTGTCCCACACTATCACCATGAACGCACTAGATGGTTCCAAGAAACACCAACAATTCATAGAGACATTAACCAAAAAGATACACATGATGCACACACTAGTCACCTTTACACCATGATACGTGGTATCTCCGGAGAGTATAATAATTAAGCATAGGAGTAGCATAATATCTGAATAATAACATCTACCAATTCAACTAGATACAAAGCTCACGATCACATAAAGATCACATCATGGGAGAGAGAGGTGAACCACATAGCTACCGGTAGAGCCCTCAGCCCCGGGGGTGAACTACTCCCTCCTCATCATAGGAGACAGCAAGGTTGATGGAGATGGCGGTGAGGTCGATGGAGACGGCGGAGACGGCGATGGAGACCGATGGAGATGGCTCTGGGGGCACTTCCCCATCCCGGTAGGGTGCCGGAACAGAGACTTCTATCCCCCGAAATTTGTCTTCGATGGAGGCGGAGCTGCGGAACTGTTCTGGGAAAAACGCCGACTCCTTTTTAGGGTTTTCCATCCTGAGGCTTTATATAGGCGAAGGGGCGTCGTCAGGGGGCTGCCAGGGCGCCCTCACAATGGGTGGGCGCGGCTAGGGGCTGGGCCGCGCCCCCCTGTTGTGTGGGCGGCCTCTGGCCCCCCTCCGGCTCTCTTTCGGGCTTCGGTACTCTTCCGGGAAAAATAAGACTTCTGGAACTTGTTTCGTCCAATTCCGAGAATATTTCCTGTGTAGCTTTTCTGAAACACAAAACAGCAGAAAACAGGGAACTGGCACTGTGGCATCTTGTCAATAGGTTAGTTCCGGAAATCGCATAAAAATGCCACGAAGTGTAACAAAACACAAGGCAAATGGTGTAAAAACAAGCATGGAGCATCAAAAATTATAAATACGTTTGAGACGTATCAGAATGCTAGGAGGGCTGCCGTGAAGGCCCAGAAACGCAGCGCGTCGGGCGCCCCATCTAGTAGAGCCGCTGGTAGTTCGACATAGTCTGGTCGATGAACTGCGCGTACTTGTAATGAATGATGCACTGTCCTTTTATGCTTGTGGCGTATTTCTGAATATTGCCCACTGTTGAGCTGGCTTCGGCTCTTATTACTTTGTTTCGAGATATTTTATGCTCGGTCGCGTTTTGACTTGTGAATGGCTATTTGTGACCGGGCACCCCATTTGCAGGGCACTTCCGCAGGATCTGACGCCTGGCCAGTTTCGTACAAAATGGTTGGTAGTTCTTCCTCCGCCGCTGAGAGGCGAGCGCCTTCCTCGAGCGAGCTTTCCTTGATCCGCTCCTTGCGTGACCAACTTAGATGCGCACAACAAGAAATGAAGATCGTCACCGTGAAAGTCGACGTTGCTCTCTCCAAGGCTTCGCTAGCCGCAGATGCGGAGAACTTCCTTCTTGGGGAGATCGAAAATCTTGGGAAGGCGATGAAATGTAAGTTTTTGAGCTCTTGATCTGTTCTTCTTCTGGTGGACGAATTCTGAGCATCCTTTTTGTCGATTGCAGACGTGTGTATTGACAGCCAAGCCGAGGCTCGACGCGTGAACGCGCATCTTCAGGCGGCTCAGAGCCACGCAAATTCGGTTGCTGATAACTTTTGGTCAAATCGGTTGAAGGCAATGAAGCTGACCGTCCTTCAAGATTGGATTTCCCAGGCTGGGGAGTTAGCTGAGACCAGCCGAGCTGCTCTTGCCCTTGTGCATCAGGCGATGTTCCCTTTGAATGACCAACCCGATGGTCTGTCTGCGTTGCTTGGCCGCTTCGAGAATGTAGAGGCAATCTACCGCTTCATTCGTGAGCACTTGAGGTGCGGGGCTCTGGTTGCCCTTTCCTTCGTGCGAGCCCACTATCCGGAGGTTGACATGGACTTGGTGAAGACGCTGCCTCCGACTCCTAGCGGTCGTGTTGAGATGGACGCGCACTACTCCGCTTGTAAGCAGGCTGCCGATTGCATAGCGGGTCAGATCATCGTCGAGAGCGACCAGCAGAGAGCGAATCAAGCTGGTTTGGTGACTTAGACTCGATCACCATCGCAGTATGTGATTGTATCTTGTAAAGTTCTTCAAAGTACTGTCCCCTGTAGGACACGTGGAATCTTGACAACGTTTGCTGAACTGCACAGGTCGAAAGGCGAAGCCCTCGAGCGTAGATCGAAGGACGGAGCCCCCGAGCATAGGCCAAAGGGCGGAGACCCCGAGCGTAGGTCGGAGGGCAGAGCCCCTGTGCGTAGGTCGAAAGGCGGAGCCCCCGAGCGTAGGTCGGAGGGCAGAGCCCTCGAGCGTAGGTTGAAAGGCGGAGCCCCGAGCGTAGGTCGAAGGGCGGAGCCCCCGAGCGTAGTCGAAAGGCGGATCCCCCGAGCGTAGTCAAAAGGCGGAGCCCCCGAGCATGGTCGAAGGGCGGAGCCCTCGAGCATGGTCGAATAATTTTTAAGGCGAATCCCCCGAGTATGGGTCGAATAATTTTTAAGGCGAAGCCCCCAAGCATAGGCCGAAGGGCGGAGCCCCCGAGCGTAGGTCGAAGGGCGGAGCCCCCAAGCGTGGTTGAAGGGCGGAGCCCTCGAGCGTGGTCGAATAATTTTTAAGGCGAAGCCCCCGAGTATGGGTCGAATAATTTTTAAGGCGAAGCCCCCGAGTATGGGTCGAATAATTTTTAAGGCGAAGCCCCCAAGTATGGGTCGAATAATTTTTAAGACGAAGCCCCCGAGCGTAGGCCGAAGGGCGGAGCCCCCGAGCGTAGGTCGAAGGGCGGAGCCCCCGAGCGTAGGTCGAAAGGCAGCGCCCCCGAGCATGGTCGAATAATTTTTAAGGCAAAGCCCCCGAGTATGGGTCGAATAATTTTTAAGGCGAAGCCCCCGAGTATGGGTCAAATAATTTTTAAGGCGAAGCCCCCGAGTATGGGTCAAATAATTTTTAAGGTGAAGCCCCCAAGTATGGGTCAAACAATGATATGGAGAATCACACTTTTATTGCTTGGCGCCGAAGGCGCGATTGGTGAGCATGGTCTACTGCTAATGCTTAGTTACAGAGAGAGAGAAAGGGGGAAGGTCTGTCTGCTCTAAGGATAGAACCGGTGCAGTTGCGTGGCGTTCCATGTGTTCTCGACGTCCGCCCCTGTCTTGGGGTTGCGTAGTCGATATGCCCCTCCTGGGATTGCTTTGTGGACGAGGTATGGCCCCTCCCACGGTGGCTCCAGCTTCGACGTGCTTGTTTGCTTGAGGCGAAGCATGAGGTTGCCAGGCTCGAAGGACCGTCCGCGTACCCGTCTGCTGTGGTAGTTGCGGAGGCTTTGCTGATAGACTGCTGAGCGGGCGAGAGTGACATCTCGAGCTTTATCCAGCAAATCTTGGGATTCTGCTAGTGCCTTTTGTGCGTCTTCTTCGACGTAGGCGACCACGCGGGGCGCGCAGTAACGCACATCCGTAGGGAGCACTGCTTCTGCTCCGAAAAGCAGGAAGAACAGCGTGTAGCCGGTCGAGGAGTTGGGTGTCGTTCGCAGGCTCCATAGGACCGACGGCAACTCTTCGACCCAAGCGCCTGCCGCGTGTTTGAGAGATCGAAGAAGTCGCTTCTTCAGTCCTGCGCAAATGAGCCCGTTGGCCTTTTCGACCTGGCTGTTGGACTTGGGATGCGCCACCGAAGCGTACTTGATCTTGATGTTGAGCTCTTTGGCGAATTCTTGAAATTCGCCCGAGGTGAAGTTGGTGCCGTTGTCAGTGATGATGTTGTTTGGTACGCCGTACCGGTAGACGATGGACTCGAAGAACTTGACTGTCGTAGTTGCCTCTTGATTGGTGACGGCGACAGCTTCGATCCATTTGGAGAATTTGTCGACGGCGACCAACAGGTAAGTGTGGCTTCCTCGAGACAATTTGGGCAAAGGCCCTACTTGATCGAGCCCCCATTGCGCGAAGGGCCAGGCGACGGGTATGTGCGTAGTTCTGATGCAGGCGCGTGAGGCTTCGTGGTGAATCGCTGGCATGCTTCACAACGCTGGACGATGTTCTTGGTGTCGTGGAGGGCCGAAAGCCAGTAGAACCCCGATCGAAAAGCCTTAGCAACAAGGGTTCGGCTGCTGGCATGATGCCCGCAGGTTCCTTCATGAATATCTCGGAGGAGGGCGATTCCGTCCTCAGGTGCTATGCACCGTTGGAGAACCCTTGTGGTGCTGCGCTTGTAGAGTTCTCCGTTGATTATCGTGAAGGCCTTGGAGCGCTGCATGATCTGTCGACGATGGATAGTGTCTTCTGGGAGTTCGCCTCGTATCAGGTACGCCAGGTATGGCTTCCTCCAGACCGCTTCGACGAGCATGACTGTGGCCGTTTCCTTGGACAGGTCTTCTGTTCCCGCTGCTGGGGTGGGACCTGATTGTTTAGCCCCCGAGCGTGTTGCCAACGGCGGGTCGATGACTGGCTTGATCTTGACGGAGCGTTCAAATATCTCCTCGAAGAAGACTCCTAGCGGTATCGGCAAACACTTAGATCCAATGTTGGCCAAGTTGTCTGCCTCTTCGTTGCTTTCCCTGCCAGTATGCGTCACCTCGCACCCTTCGAAGTCGCCTTCGAGCTTGTCGTACATTGCGCGATATGCGATCATGTTTGCACAGGTCGCGTCGCACTCCTTCATGACTTGCTGGGCGATGAGATTCGAGTCTCCGTGGATCTTGATGCGAGTGGCGCCACAGGCTTTCGCCATATGCATACCGTGCAGAACGGCTTCGTACTCCGCTTCATTATTCGAGGGGTTCGCGAAGCGCATACGTAGGACGTAGTGCATCTTGTCTCCCTGTGGTGACACGAGGACCACTCCTGCTTCGGCTCTCGAAACTCGTTTAGACCCATCGACATATATAGTCCAGCAATTCGACAGGTCCGGGAGTTCGGGCATCTACGCTTCGGTCCATTCGGCTATGAAATCTGGCAGGACTTGCGACTTGATCGCTGACTGTCGCTGGTACGTGATCTCCCAGGGCCCCAGGGTGATTCCCCATAGCGAAACACGCCCCGTGGCGTCGGGGTTGTTGAGGATGCTGGATACTAGAGTTGAGGCCACTACTATGATGGAGTGACACTCGAAGTAGTGCGGCAACTTCTTCCCTGTCATGTAGATGGCGTATGCCAGCTTCTAATAATGGGGGTACCTTTGCTTGGTTGGGGACAGGACCTCGCTGAGATAGTACACCGGTCTTTGCACCCCGTGCTCCTTGCCATCCTCTGCACGCTCGACCACCAAGGCAGAACTGACAACTTGATTCGTTGCGGCTATATATAGCAACATCGGCTCTTTTTCTCGAGGAGTGACTAGGACCGGGGACGTCGAAAGACGACGCTTAAGGTCGTCGAACGCGGCTTGCGCCTCTTCTGTCCAAGTGAAGTTGTCCGTCTTCCGGAGGAGCCGATAGAAGGGGAGAGACTTTTCGCCGAGCTTGCTTATAAAGTGGCTAAGTGCTGCTAGTCGACCTGTCAGCTGTTGGACATGTCGAAGTGTCTTTGGCGGCTGCATGTTGATGATGGCTTGAATCTTTTCTGGGTTGCGCTCGATTCCTCTCTCAGAGATGAGGTAGCCCACCAGCTGGCCTGTAGGCACCCCGAAGGAACACTTCTTCGGGTTGAGCTTGATGCTGTAGTGGTCGAGGTTGGCAAAGGTTTCTCGCAGGTCGTCGAGCAGGCTGTCTGCCTTTGTGGATTTGATGATGATGTCGTCGACGTAGACCTCGATGTTGCAGACATTTGCTCCTTCAGGCACGCCTGCATGCATCGTTGATAGGTGGCTCCAGTGTTCTTGAGCCCGAAGGGCATCGTCATATAGCAATATACCTCGTGTGGGGTGATGAACGCCTTCTTGTCCTCGTCTTCGACCTTTAGCCTTATCTGGTTGTACCCGGAGTACACGTCGAGAAACGAGAGACGCTCGCAGCCAGCGGTAGAATCGATGATCTGGTCGATTCAGGGTAGAGGGAAGTAGTCTTTCGGGCACTGCTTATTTAGCGCCGTTAGTCGATGCACATCCTGTAGATCTTGGTGTCCTTCTTTTCCACCACTAGTAATTATGCACGTGCAATGCACGTGATGGCTAACACAACATTCAAAAACACAAAAATATATAAATTGAAAGCGTAAGTTGATTTACGGTATTATTATTACTTTTATTAAAGGACATAAATCACCAAAAACGCTGATTTTCATAGCATTTATTTATCAGTGCATGAGAAAATCAGAGGCATGGAACTACTTGGAGAATGAGTGTCAAACAATTCAGTCACCAGATGTACCATCCTATATATACATCAAATAAAGCTTACATGCAAACCTAATTTAAACGTTCGGAGTGACAACAATTGCAAAGGCAGCGGGACAGGCATAGCTGAATACTTCAAGCAAGCAATAGTTATAAGGTACTGCCATATCCATATATTCCACTAATACTCTATAACACATTCTAAAGGTGTAAATAAAGTTGCGACCTGAGTTTTGGAAAAGCACGCCATAGAGTGTACATGGGACTCTAATCGGACAACTTAAAGTTGATCCCATAAAACAAAAAACTTGAAATATTAGGCTAAGTAGTTGAGAACAGCACATATGTGCCACAATGCTGACTGCCATGGAGAAGAGTTTGCTCAAACAGTGAATTTAGGAACAAATTTTTATTACCAATGCTAATATCGATACATGGTCATCGGTGTCTGGCAAGCCTAGAACATTCGCTTGTTCAAAATAAACATGGAGAGAGAATACACCAATATTAAATATTGATGAAACCAAGCTGGAGAACTTATTAATGATGATATGATTTTGGGTACCTTGAGCACTTCTGGTAGGAAATTCAGAGTCTCCTTGCACATTTCGGCAGTGTCACCTCATCCTTTCTCCAATCCCCACTTTTGAAATCTGCAAGACCATTTGTACAAAAATAATTGATATTGTTGTGTTACTCCTTGAATTTTATATCTACACATAATATGGGAATGCTTACACAGAGCAACATATCTTACTGCAATGCATGATCTAAAGAACTCATTACATGTATTACAACACAACACACACAGTTTTGATTCATCTATGACAACTTTTCGAGTTTGATTTTTGGTACCTTTGAGAGCATATTGTCATCATGTAGGTCTAACAACAATTAATCTGAACAATAAGCCTCGCTTGCAGTAGAAGCTCGGCAGATTGCTTTCCTTTCAGAGGTCTCAGGTCTGATTGTAGATAAGCTGAACAAATATAACGATTCAGCTGAAAAAAGGTCAACAGTAATTGAACAGGTAAGCTACTCACGCCCATGGCTTCCTGCATATATCTTTATGGACTATGGCTGCCACATTAGAAACTGCAACTTCACATTAGTCACCAATAACATCGTTGAACACATCACATGAAAGTTAAAAGGATGCACCATGCATGAACAAAATAATGCAAATTTCAATCACAATTCTGCCTTGCATCTTGTCCCAACTCTGAAAAAACACAAATGAACCAGCAGTACATAGCGATGGAGATGGGGACATAGAAAATGAAGTCCATCACCTTGATGAGAGACGACGGGATCAACAAAGAGTTGCTGAGCTCCCCACAGTCCAGGAAGACCGAGACGACATGTGACAGTGAATGCACCGCCCCTGGTCCATGGGCTGCCGACGGCAACGTACCTGATCCAATCGGCGGCAACAGCAGATGTTGCCGACTTGTGGTGCGTACGTCGCTGACGGCTGACCTGCCGTTCCTCTCCTTGGTCCGAGCGCGGCGGATGATACTCTGGCTTGGTGGCAGCTCCGCGTCCCGGGCGAGAAAAGCCGTGCAAGAGGATGGCCGTGCTTCAATTGCAAATAAGAGCAGATCATAAGTTCAGATAGAAACTGGTATGAACCGTATCCATAGCCGAGCACATAATCGTGATTCGTGAGCCAGAAGCAGAGAAGGATGGCGGGACGTACCATCGGACCTGGCTGGCAGGTCGACCTTCGGTGACAGTTGCCAGTTCAGCGGCGCGGCCGGGAGCGGGGAATACGTCCTCCCCACGTGGTCATGGAAGACATGCAGCCTGGCGACGACATACAGCCTGGCGGCGGCCGGCGACGACCTGCGGCCTCGCGGCGGCCGGCGACGACCTGCGGCCTCGCGGCGACCGGCGTCGACCTGCGGCCTAGCGACGGCGGCGTGAGGGCATCCTGTGGCGGCGTGACGGCGTCCTGCGGCGGCGGGATGGCGTCGGAGGGTGGCGGTCTGGCGTCGGGCGGGATGGCTGCAGGGATGGAGCCGGGCGGCGGCGACCGGGAGCCAGGCGGGGGCGGGGGCGGTCGCGGGATTTCTGTCGCGCGGCGGATTCGGCGGGATGGCTTGATTTGCTGGTGCGCAGCGTATGCTTTTTTTCTTTTACGTAACCGGTGTGTCCATCGATGGTTGTCCGTTCCTTGGTGTTTTAGCGTGATTAACGGTGATGATCTGGGTCATTAGATATTAATCTGATGGTTAAATTTTCTTGAATCTGCCCCCTCTGTGCCTTTTTATATTGGTATAGATGACCGGTGGTGAAAGCCATGTGGCCTGATGCGGCACGGTGTTGATGTAAATCACCGTCCAGTTGGGAACCCCAAGAGGAAGGTATGATGAGCACAGTAGCAAATTTTCCCTCAGTAAGAAATCAAGGTTTGTCAGTCCAGGAAAAAGCCAAACTCAAGAAGGTGATGCTTGCTAGCTTCGCGACAGCTCCGGATAATTTATAGGGCGCCTCGTCCAGTGCTTTGCTTCGCGCCAGCAGCAATGCGGAACCTGCACACAACACATTCAAGAACTTTGCTCCCAACTTATGATGAGGTTGTCAATCTCACCGGTTTGCTGTAAACAAAGGAATGAGCGTATCGAGTGGAAAGCAATAGTAGTATGCGAGAAAGTAAACAGTGCGAGTAAAGTAAACAGGTGATAGCAATATAAAGGAAATTGGACTGGGGTCCACAGTGCACTAGTGGTGTCTCTCCATAAGATAAATAACAACATGTTGGGTAAACAAATTACAGTTGGGCAATTGATAGAATAAAGATAACGTGCATATGTCGAGAGGATCACTACGAGATTTACTCTGGGCATTACAACAAGATACATAGACCGCCATCCAACTGCATCTATGACTAATAATCCACCCACGGGGAATCATCCGAGGACCCCGTGAATATTGAGTTGAGAACAACAGATAATTGCATTAAGCAAAGTGTGTAATGTAAACAAAGCATATGCCCTTGGACATAAGAATGTTGTTTTCTCCCTAGTGGCAACAGCACATCTACAACCTTAGAGGTTTCTGTCACTCCCTCGGATTAAATAGAGGCATGTATGAACCCAACTATCGAGCATAAATACCCCCTCTTGGAGTCACTAGTATCTACTCGGCCAAGATAGCTACTAACAACGAAGAGCATGCAAGATCATAAACAACATAGAGATAATATAAGATAATATTCAGCACATCAACTCAATCATAACACCAATATTCATCGGATCCCAACAAACAGAATATGTAGAATTACATAACGGTGATCTCGATCATGTAAGGCAGCTCATGAGATCTAAACATGAAGCACATGGTGGAGAAGACAACCAACTAGCTACTGCTATGGACCCATAGTCCAACGTAGACTACTCACTCATTGCGCCGGAGGCAAGCATGGCAATGAAAAAGACCTCCGGTGGCGATTCCCCTCTCTGGGAGGGTGTCGGGAAGAGCTTCTGGACCCTCCCGATCTCGGGTCGACGACGGTGGCGGATCGCGATGTGTTTCTGGAAAATTGATCGGGTGTTTAGGTTTTTCCCGTCGGGGGGTCTTTATAGGTAAAGGGGCAGCGTCAGAGGTGGACCAGGGTGGTCTCACTACAGGGCGGCGCAGCCAGGGATTGGGTCGTGCCCCCTGGTGGTGAGGCCGCCCTGTGGCTCCTCTTCGTCTCCTCTTCGGTCCTCTGGAAGCTTCGTTAAATATCTAGATGTTCGGCTTTTGTTTCGTCCGATTCCGAGAATATTTCCTGTGTAACTTTTCTGAAACACAAAAACAGCAGAAAACAGGGAACTAGCACTGTGGCATCTTGTTAATAGGTTAGTTCCGGAAAATGCATAAAAACGCCACGAAGTGTAACGAAACACTAAGCAAATGGTGTAAAAACAAGCATGGAGCATCAAAAATTATAGATACGTTTGAGACGTATCAAGCATCCCCAAGCTTAACTCCTGCTCGTCCTCGAGTAGGTAAGTGATAACAAAGAATAATTTTTGACGTGACATGCACCTACACAATCTTGATCATCTATGTAAGCATTATGTGCTGGGATCAAAAGAACTTAAAACATGGGCATGACAGATATAATCTTGATAGAAGAAACTTAGCAACCATGTTATAACATGAAAAAGAACACAAACGAAAGATCATGAAAATGAAACAATGAAAGTCAAACGTGTGTTCAAATCATAAGGAAAAACATAGCAAATGGTTTTCAGCTTGTCCTACATAGAATAGCAAAACATAAATGCATAGGACACCTTCAAGTTTAAGAGGGCGACTAGATACAAATAATTTAAGAACAAGTGAAACCAAAATCATGAATCAATCAATGATAACTTTGGGACAATGCACATTACACTAAGAATGACAACTATGCTCTCTTAGACGGTGCATAAAGGTAGAAGGTGGTGACTCAACATAAGAGTAAAAGAAAGGCCCTTCGCAGAGGGAAGCAGTGATTGCAAGTTTTATAAACCTTCAAAAATTATGGTACTTACTAGCTTTGAGCTCTCATTGCCCCCATCATAAGCATCTTGAATGGTTAGAGTTAATGCGAGTACAATTATGAAGCATATGCTTGACAAATCATAAGTTGAAAACCTCGTGTCCGGTGAAGTATGAATACCCAAACCTCATGGTACTCGACTTAGAGTCCAAAGCAAGCTCTTGTCATTGTAAATATATGTATATCATCGAGAACCGCCAATGGGGTACCTCCTGCCCGATGACATGGAACAAGCCCACATCAAAATGACAAGACAAACCGACAATGAACACCTCGACATCTCTTTTATTTACCATTGGTATAGCTTTTTGCTTTGAGATGCGTCGTCGAATGTCCACTATAGGCATGCTGTAAATTTCCACCATGAATTATGCATGGCTTAGATTAGCGGCCCAGGTGTTTCCCTAACACATATAAGAACTCCATGATCCCGCAAGATTCCCAACTTGTTTCACATCGCGAGTATCCATAAACAAAAGATCACGATATCAACTCAAATAAGAAGTGCAATGTTGAAAGCTTACCCCATGACGGCATGGTTTGGCTAATTTCCAACTTACAACTTGCAAGCATAACAACTCAACATAAGAGAGCCACAATGTCAGAATTTTAAGAACGAGAAAAGTAAAGTGTGCCATCAGGTTCGTGAGAGCTTTACTGACCAATTTTTGCATAACACCAAAAAGAGTTTAATTTGAAGGATAGATAAAAGCAAGTCAAATGTACTTTGGAATAGCAAATTTCTAATAGGTATGTATGGTGGACACATCGGAACAACTTGGTTTTTAGGAGTTGGATGCACGAGTAGAGCTTATACTCAGTACAAAATGAGGGCTAGCAAAAGACTGGGAGCGACCAACTAAGAGAGCAATAACGGCCATAATCATGCAAAGCGACAAAGAAACATTAAAAGAAGCATAAGATGGCATCAAAAGTCAAAAACTAAATGATCATAGAGGCTTATGACGACTTTGTATGAGTCTAACATGTGTAAGCATGCGCCAAGTGATACGTCCAAAACGTATCTACTTTACCGAACACTTTTGCTATTGTTTCTCATCTAATTTGTGTGTTTTGAATGCAACTAACACAGACTAACGCTGTTTTTAGCAGAATTGCTCGGGTGTCTCGTTTTTGTGCAGAAATCCAACTTTCAGTAAAAATTCGGGAAAATATTGCAAAAATCCTATTTCACCAGAAGACCCACGGAGCTAGAAGATGAGATGGAGAGGGGCTGGGAGGCCACCACACAACCAGGGGGTGCGGCCTAGGCCTGGCCGCGCCCACCTGTTGTGTGACCGCCTCGGCCATCGCCTGGACCCCTCCTTCCACCTACATATACCCTCTGACCTGAAAGGAGCGGGGGTTCGGCGTTTTTCCCAGATAGACTTCCGCTGCGCCGCCACCATCAGAAACCGCGATTCGGAACCAGAAACTCCGTTCTGGCACCCTGCCGAGATGGGGATTTGGAGGAGATCTTCATCACCATCATCACCGACGTCTCTCCATCAACCATCCATGACTCCCCCATCCATGTGTGAGTAATTCCTGCTGTAAGCGAAGGGGATGGTAGGGATTGGATGAGATCATTCATGTAATTTGCTATAAGATTGTTAGGGCATAGTGCCTAGTATCTTTTATTAGTGCTTATGACATTGTTGCAACTTGTTGTGCTTAATGCTTGTCACTTTGGGCCCGAGTGCCATGATTTCAGATCTAAAATTGTTATTGTTTTATGATGATACTTGTTGTTTATGGTCTTACCTACAAGTTGTATACACATATTGTTGTCCGGAACCCGAGGCCCCAAAGTGACAGAAATTGGGATAACCAGAGGGGATGGCTATGATGTGAGGATCACATGTGTTCACCGAGTGCTAATGCTTTGCTCCGGTACTTTATTAAAAGGAGTACCTTAATTACCAGTAGTTTCCCTTGAGGCCCTGCTGCAACAGGCTGGTAGGACAAAAGATATCGTGCAAGTTTCTCATTGCGAGCACGTACGACTATATATGGAACACATGCCTATGATTGTTAGTACTAGGATGCTTTTTATCATTATTTACCTACAATTGCCCATGTCTCACTGATTTTATGAATTATCTTATCCATGCAACACCCGTACATCCATCCCTATGCCTACAGTATTTGATCCTACTGTTTACTATTGCTACTATTACCGCTTTTATTTTACTATTGTTGTTACTGTTTCACTACTATCACCACTATAAAACTGTTGCTACTGATAAACCGCTGCGAGCAAGTCTGTTTCCATGTGCAGCTGAATTGACAACTCATCTGTTAAGGCTTATAAATATTCTTTGGCTCCACTTGTGTCGAATCAATAAATTTGGGTTTTACTTCCCTCGAGGACTGTTGCGATCCCCTATACTTGTGGGTCATCAAGACTATTTTCTGGCGCCGTTGCCGGGGAGCATAGCTTTATTTGTAAGTTCACTTGGGATCCATATTGTTCGCTGCAATCCTTTCATCATGGGTAAACCTCATGATGGAAAAGTTCCTGTATTGCCATCCACTACAAGAAGATGTACGACTTTGAACACCTCTGTTGCTCTTGATTCACCATCTGTTATGAGTAAGTTGCTTACACCACCACATGCACACGCTACTGCTACTACTTCTGCTTAGTTTGAAAATGCCACTGATAATTTAGATGATGTTTCTACTGTGCTTGATGAGAGTGGTTTGCTAGGTTCCTTTTTAGATGCTACAATTGCTAGAGCTAAGATGGGAAACACCACTGTTACACATGTTAGTTCACCTGAGTCTAGGGAATGTCCTAGTGATGATTTTGATGACGCTTATATTGACCTTGATGATGATTTTATTGCTGAAGCTCAGGCTACTCGTGATGCTAAAGTTGTTAAAGAACTTCTAGCGAGACATGTTGTTAGATATAAATTATCTCCTGATCCTAAGTTTGCTGTTTCTCCCATAAATATTAGAGATAAGGATTATGATTTCTCTTTAGATTTATCTTACATATCTATTGTTGAGAAAGAACCTTTTTGTGGTACTGAGAATGAAAGTGCTATGGAGCATATGAATGAGCTTTCTACTTTGAGTAATCTGTTTTCTGATGATATTAAGCTTCGCACTTACTTTGTTGCTAAGATTTTTCCTTTCTCGTTGAAAGATGCAGCTAAAACTTGGTTTAATAACTAGTCTCCTGGATCTATTCATAGTCCTATTGCTTTGGTTAATGCTTTCTTTCAGAAATATTTTCCTGCTAGTGCTCAACATGCTGCTGTGCAGAAAATCTTTGACTTTGAACAGGGAAAAGGAGAGATATTGCCTGAATCTTGGACAAGGTTTTGTTCTTTAATTAGAGCTTTGACTAAAGAGCCATTGCCTAAAAATGAACTCCTTGATATATTTTACAATGGACTAACTGATGAATCTAAGACATATCTGGATAGTTGTGCTGGTTGTGTTTTCAGGGAAAGAACTCCGGCGGAAGCTGAAGAACTAATGGCTAAAATAAGCCGGAATCATGATGATTGGACTCTAGTTGAGCCAACACCAGCACCAACACCTGCGCCGGTCACAGAGCCAACACCGAAGAAGAGAGGAATGATTGAATTAAATGATGAAGTTATGAGGGAAGCCAAGAAATCTCTTAAGGAGAAAGGTATTAAGGCCGAAGATGTGAAGAATTTACCTCCTATAGAAGAATTATGTAAGCCAATCCCTCACTCATCTACTATTGAGGTACACTCTCTCCAATGCTTTGATGATAGAGATATTCCTTACTCTAAACCTCCTGGTCAATGCTTAGATGAGTTGGATAATTTTATTGTTAAGCAAGATAATTTTAAGAGAATGGTGCAGAATCATTTGTTGGAAAATTCTAGAGCTATTAACAAGTTGCAGGATATTGTGGAGAGAACCTCCAATGATGTGAAGATACTTGTTAAACATTTTCAAATGGTTCAGACTTAAATTGATCAGCTTACCAAGGTGCAAAAAGACTTGCTAGTTAATGCCGCAAGAGAAAAACAAGCGTGTGAAATACGCACGAGAGGAGGTGCTACCACTCAAGACCCCTTATATCCTGAAGGACATCCCAAGAGGATCGAACAAGATTCTCAACGCACTTCAAGAGATGATATTCCTTCCAAGAAGAAGAAGAAGCATAAAACAACTGCTGAATCCTCTGAAGCAAGTAAAGATCCTAATAGTGTTTCTATTTCTGATGCTGAAACTGAACCAGGTAATGCTTCCAATAAAGAAGAAGTTGAAGAGGAACCAGAAAAGCTTGCTAAGAATGCAAAGTACACTAAAGAAGACTTCATTGCCAACAAGCATGGTAATGAGAGAGAACCTTGGGTGCAGAAACCAATGCCTTTTCCTAGTAAGAAACATAAATCCAAGGAAGAAGAACACTACAACAGGTTTTGTGAATGAATGAGACCTTTATTTTTGCAAATTCCTTTAACTGAAGCTATTAAAATGCCTCCTTATTCAAAGTATATGAAAGATATTGTTACTAACAAGAGGAAGATTCCTAATGAGGAAATTTCCACCTTACTTGCTAATTATTCTTTTGATGGTAAAGTTCCGGAGAAGCTTGGAGATCCAGGTATACCAACTATTCCTTGCTCCATTAAAAATAACTATGTTAGAACTGCTCTATGTGATTTGGGAGCCGGAGTTAGTGTCATGCCTTTTTCTCTTTATAAGAGACTTGATCTAGAAAAATTGGTATCAACTGATATATCTTTGCAAATGGCTGATAAGTCTACTACTATTCCTATTGGTATATGTGAGAATGTTCATGTTCAAGTTGCTAACAGTTGTTTGATATTAACTGACTTTGTTGTATTGGAAATGCCTAAAGATGATAATATATCTATTATTCTTGGGAGACCTTTTCTAAACATTGCAGGTGTGGTTATTAATTGCAATCAAGGAAAAGTAACTTTTAATGTCAATGACAAAGAGTATACGGTCTATTTTCCCTGGAAGATTGATAGAAAGAATGCTCTAAATTCAATCAAGAATGTTGAGACCATCAGAGTTGGTCAGATTATTTGTTCAGAGCAAAAGCCCAAGGAAGAATATAAAATTGTTATGATTAGGACTATGCCTATCAAGTTCGAGGTAACATAAGCATATAGTGAAATGCAAAGTTTTGCCTCATATAAAATTAGTTTGGTAACAAGACTTGATCAACCTTGTTAACAAAGTGATTTTATATGAATGAAACTTCATTTTCACCGCATTTACTTTAACTCACTCATATTTACTTTCACCATTTTTGTTCCCTTTGTTAGTTACATGATTATAATATCTTAGAGCTGCTGTATATTTGGTTTTGATTTGCTTGCAATCATACCATCTTTATTTTTCTGAGTTTTTAATCTGTTGTCAATTTCTGAAAAATCCTCGAAAATAAAGTTTCTCAAAAAATTCCAAAAAAATCTTTTTAAATTTTTATGTCAAAAATGGGGCAGAGAGGCACCTGGGAGACCTCAGGGGGACCTACCACGCCACCTCACAACCAGGGGGCACGGCCCAGCCCTGGCCGCGCCCACCTATTGTGAGGGGGGGGGCTGGCCTCTCACTTATCTCTTCCTCCCCAGCTCTTTCTCTCTCCCGAAAAATCACGACACCCCAGCTCAAACTCGCGTTCTTGCTGCTCTCCTTCTCGATTTTTCGATCTCTTTGCTCAGCCCATCATTGTTGCTAAGATTTGGAGCATTTGTTCTCCGGTATGTGACTCCTTCGATTGTCCAAGTAGAATTTTGTTTAGTGAAGTATTTCTTGAGTATTTTAGCTCTATAGGCTGCAGGAGAAATGAGTTTGCATGCTTGTTCTATTGCTTAGAAATGTTATTTTGATGCATGTTAGCCCTCTAGTAACTCCCTATAGTAGTTTCCTACACTTGTTTGTCTCAAAATCAGTTTTTATGAGGTTTGTTAAAAATTTCAGAAATGGAGGAGAATGCATACCAACTCTTTCAACATGAACTAGAAGTGCATGAAGTCATGAGAGTTCACCGTGAAGAGAGGGTTTTTCCCTCAATTTATCCATGCTCAGAGTTCATGAATGCAGCTGGAATCCTGTAGGACTTCCAAACTCTAGTCTCTAATGCAGGATTGGAGCATTTCATTGATGGTGAACCTCCCCAATATGCTAAACTATCAATGTCTGTGGTGCAGGATTTCAGATTTAGTGGTTCCACGTCTAACCCCATGGTTCATTATAAGATCTACAATAAATCTGTGGACTTGCCTTTTGATGTTTTCTGTGCAGCCATTAGAGTACCGCAGTGGGGATCGCGTGAAAAGATGAAGGAACGGCCTAGGCCATTGATAGACCTATATGGGGAGATTTGTCGAGGAAGAAGCTTCACAGGAGAGGGTGGTAAAATTCGAAATATTCATTTCCCATCCATTCGATATTTTGCCTACTTTATTACCAAGTGTGTTCTTGCTAGGAAAGCTGCAAGTAAGTTATCCTGCTGTGATCTAGCTTTTATTGCTGCTGCTTTGAGAGGTGATAGGACTTATAATTTGGGTGCTTTGATAGCCTTTCGTCTTGATGCTAACCGTGAGAAAGGGGGGATCTGTGGAGGTCTTATTGCTTCATGCTTATTAGCCTTGCATGGTGTAGTGCCTCATATTTTAGATCTACAGTTCCCCGTAGAGAAACTTGATTTTAATTCTATCTTACATCATAAGTTTGTTTCTCCTCATTCCTATTTGAATAACTTGACGTTTGAGATAACCTTCTTCAAGAAGTCTACCTGGAAGGTAGTGAAGACTGATAGATCAGTCCATTTGCCTGCACCTCTTTTGTTTAACCTTGATCGCAGGAATGGATGGTCACTCACAGAGGGTGAGCTTGACGCATACATAGAGGAGCACCCGCAGCCCGTGCACGATGAAGAGGCGACCGAGGAGTCGGTCCAGCCCTCTAACATTGCGGAGTTTCCATACCAGCAGCCTTATTATGATTATACACCATCTGCTTCATCTTCACAAGGGCCAAGCTATGACTATGCCAATGATGATCCACCAGCATGGGGCATGTATCGGAGACGAGATTGATCTCCACTTAGGCCAAAAGCCTAAGCTTGGTGGGAGGTACGCCGACGATACACTCATCTACATATCACATTTGGTCGGTCCTTTGTATATCCATGTTTCGCTTTCTTTATTGTTCTCGCTCTTATTTCTTCTTTCCAAAACACAAAAAGGCCAAAAATATTTCCGTTGTTTCTCTTTGTTTGTTTTTTAGCCTTCTAGCTTTGGTTTGCTTTGTTCTCCATTTTCGGTTTGATGTTTGAAAAATCCAAAAATATTTTGCTTTGTTTGCTATTTCCTTCTGTTCTTGTTTCAAAAATCGAAAACCCAAAAATATTTGTTGTTCTTCTTCGGTTTTGTAAAGTTTGTTGCAGAGTTCAGTCCATCATGACTCCATTGGAGCTTGGTATTCACTTCATATTATTCAAGCCACACAAGTGAAAAGGCAATAATGACGACATATGACAATCCGAGATGTGGTAAGAGGCTGGTATGAACTCTATTTGTTTTCATTTTTGTACATATACTCATCTATGTGGACATGCTTAGTCGGTTCATGTAAGGTATATGTTATTTAATGGATGCTTTGTAGTTCTTGCTCTCATATGATTAGTTCCAATTTACTAATAGTTCATAGCATGTCATGTAGATGCTTGCTCGCATTGTTTTATTCATAATATGGTATGACATTGTGGTATCCACCTCTGAAAGTTTCATTTGAATCGACTTGGCACAGGCTGGGCTAATTTTCAACTTACAACTTGCAAGCATAACAACTCAACATAAGAGAGCCACAATGTCAAAATTTTAAGAACGAGAAAAGTAAAGTGTGCCATCAGGTTCGTGAGAGCTTTACTGACCAATTTTCGCATAACACCAAAAAGAGTTTAATCTGAAGGATAGATAAAAGCAAGACAAATGTACTTTGGAATAGCAAATTGCTAATAGGTATGTATGGTGGACACATTGGAACAGCTTGGTTTTTAGGAGTTGGATGCACGAGTAGAGCTCATACTCAGTACAAAATGAGGGCTAGCAAAAGACTGGGAGCGACCAACTAAGAGAGCAATTACGACCATAATCATGCAAAGCGACAAAGCGACATTAAAAGAAGCATAAGATGACATCAAAAGTCAAAAAATAAATTATCATAGAGTCTTATGGCGACTTTGTATGAGTCTAACATGTGTGAGCATGCGCCAAGTCAACCCAAATAAAGCATCAAGGAGAAAACCAAAATAATGCTTCCAAATAATTAAAACAACGCATGATTTTTTTAAAGGCTCATTAAGCAATCTCAGTCATTTGAGACAAGTCATGCTATAGCAAAACCACTAAGCATACTATCAAAAAGACATCAAGCACGACATGCAAAAGCCAAGGCCGCAGTCTACACAAGCTCCTTTTGTACAACTTTTTTGCATGAAACTTTTTCTCTTTTCAAACACCATTCGAACCTTTTTGAAATAATTCTTTTGATGAAAACCAACATGGACCAGAGGTCAAAATATGCCTTGATGCAAAGATATAACAAGATCTGAACACAAATCAAGGCGAAAAATGAAAGCTAGACGCAGTTCTAGAAAAAGAGAACACTCGTTGAACGATAAGAGTGAAAAATGGAGTGTTCTTGGGAAATGAAAAGCAAGGCAACTTCTCCAAAAGAAATTTGTTGGGGTCCAACCATTTATTGCAGCAAATAAAACTAAACAAAACTGAAAACTAAAACAACTGACGCTCCAAGAAAAATACATAGTGCATGAAGCAATAAAAATATAGTGTGTTGAAAGGTGACCTGATTTTTACCGATGAAGAAGGGGTGCCTTGGGGGCATCCCCAAGCTTTGACGCTTGCACCTCTTGGATATTTCTTGAGGTGCGTGGGCATCCCCAAGCTTGATCTTTTGTCCATTCTTTAACTCATCTCATCATTCTCCAATCCCTACACTTGAAAACCTCCTTCATACAAAACTCAACACAATTCTATTAGCAACATTAGTGTAAGCATAACAATGAATCAACCCTTTTTTTTCTTCAGGTTTCAACTTAAAACCACCACATATAAAGCATATACTACTGTAGCAACTTCCCCAAAAGTTCTGTGATCAAAAGAACTAAAAAAGAAAGCGATCGAGCGGCAAACACAAATAATGGCAGAAATCTGTCAAGACAGAACAGCTGACAAAGGTCGAATTTTTAGAGGGTTTTCTGTTGCTCAAATAAAAAAGTGTTAAACTAATGAAAGTTTGGATATAACCTGGGGCATATGCACAAGAAATCGCAGGTCCAACAGATATACTGAGAATTTTCACGAATTTTTACGGTGCAGCACCGAAATCTGTTTCAGGACAGCAACATCCCCAAATCTTACCTCACTCAAATTAGAGGCTTCTCTTGGAACAAAAACGAAACAAAAATGATAAGGAGAGATTATTACAGTAGTAATAACTTCCAAGACTCAAATAAAAGAAAAATAACTGAAAGTAAAACATTGGGTTATCTCCCAAGAGTGCTTTTCTTTAACGCCTTTGAGCTAGGCGCAGAAAGGTGGAAATCAAGTATTTTCGAAAGAAGCATTAAGATCAACTGTTTCCTCAAGATCACCACTTACCACACTAGGCACTTTAGAGGTTCCCGAAGATGATTCAACCTGCAAGTCACTCTTAGTTGAACTAAAAGTCTTACCAATCTTAAAAACATGCTGCTGTTTAGGCACAGACACCTTGGGAACATACATAAATTTTTGCTCTTTTCCAACAAAAGCTTTCTCTTTCTTAAACTTAAGAGAAGAGAAAATTGAACTTAAAGTTTCCATAGATTCCTCCAGTTTCCCAATCCTAAGGTTTTGACTATCAAGAGTAGTGCTAGCCTCTAAAACAGTGATTCTCTTACCGATACTTTCTATCAATTCATTAACACGGCTAGCATTATCAAGGATATTTGGCAAACTTTTTTCTAAAGAGCTAAGCTTTTCCAAAACTTCCTCCAAAGTGACCTCAGTTTTAACAACATGAATAGGTGGTACTCCCACTAAACTTTCAATTAAAGTGCATGCTTCAAGAGCGGGAGTACCCAGAAAATTACCTCCTGCAAGAGTATCAAGAACATACCTATTCCAACTAGATATACCAACATAAAAATTTCTAAGGAGGATCATGGTAGAATGCTTCTTTGTACACCTATGATGAGAATTTCTAATATGGTACCAAGCATCTTTCAAACTCTCTCCCCCTTGTTGCTTAAAAGTACGAACTTCAACTTCAGGATTACTCATTCTAACAAGACTAAAAGAAGACAAGTAAAAACAACTATAAGGAAACTAAATTTTTTTGTATTTTTGATAAAAAGATGCAAGTAAAAATAAAGTAAAGCAAAACTTAAAACAAAGTAAAGGATGTGCGTGCGAAACTCTCCTTGCAGAAGTCTTCTTTTTCCCCGGCAACGGCGCCAGAAAACTTGTTGGTGGCGCGGTGTTGATGATGTAAATGACCGGCCAGTTGGAAACACCAAGAGAAGGTGTGATGAGCACAGCAGCAAGTTTTCCCTCAGTTATGAAACCAAGGTTATCAATCCAGTAGGAAAAAGCGAAACTCAAGAAGGTGATGCTTGCTAGCCAAGTGACACTCCAACAAGGGCGCCGTTAACGATATCTTGTTAGCGCGTCTTCAACTAGTAGCAACGTGGAACCTGCACACAACACAACCAAATACTTTGCTCCCAACTTATGATGAGGTTGTCAATCTCACCGGTTTGCTGTAAACAAAGGAATGAGCGTATCGAGTGGAAAGCAATAGTAGTATGCGAGAAAGTAAATAAGTGATAGCAATATAAAGGAAATAGGACCAGGGTCCACAGTTCACTAGTGGTGTCTCTCCATAAGATAAATAACACATGCTGGGTAAACAAATTACAGTTGGGCAATTGATAGAATAAAGATAATGTGCATATGTCGAGAGGAACACTATGAGATTTACTCTGGGCATTACAACAAAATACATAGACCGCCATCCAACTGCATCTATGACTAATTATCCACTCGCGGGGAATCAATCCAAGGACCCCTTGAGTATTAAGTTGCGAACAACAGATAACTGCATTAAGCAAAGTGTGTAATGTAAACAAAGCATATGCCCTTGGACATAAGAATGTTGTTTTCTCCCTAGTGGCAACAGCACATCTACAACCTTAGAGGTTTCTGTCACTCCCCCAGATTAAATAGAGGCATGAACCCAACTATCGAGCATAAATACCCCCTCTTGGAGTCACTAGTATCTACTCGGCCAAGATAGATACTAACAACGGAGAGCATGCAAGATCATAAACAACATAGAGATAACATAAGATAATATTCAGCACATCAACTCAATCATAACACCAATATTCATCGGATTCCAACAAACACAACATGTAGAATTACATAAAGGTAGTCTCGATCATGTAAGGCAGCTCACGAGATCTAAACATGATGCACATGGTGGAGAAGACAACCATCTAGCTACTGCTATGGATCCATAGTCCAAGGTAGACTACTCACTCATCACGCCGGAGGCAAGCATGGCGATGAAGAGGACCTCCGGTGGCGATTCCCCTCTCCGGCAGGGTGTCGGGAAGAGCTTCTGGACCCTCCCGATCTCGGGTCGATGACGGCGGTGGATCGCGATGTGTTTCTGGGAAATTGATCGGGTCTTTAGGTTTTTCCCATCGGGGGGTCTTTATAGGCGAAGGGGCAGCGTCAGAAGTAGACCAGGTGGGGCTCACCATAGGGCGGCATGGCCAGGCCCTGGGCCGCACCCCCTGGTGGTGAGACCACCCCCTGGCTCGGCTCCGTCTCCTCTTCGGTCCTCTGGAAGCTTCGTTAAATATCTGGATGTTTGGCTTTTGTTTCGTCCAATTCCGAGAATATTTCCTGTGTAACTTTTCTGAAACACAAAAACAGCAAAAAACAGGGAACTGGCACTATGGCATCTCGTTAATAGGTTAGTTCCGGAAAATGCATAAAAACGCCACGAAGTGTAACGAAACACTAAGAAAATGGTGTGAAAACAAGCATGGAGCATCAAAAATTATAGATACGTTTGAGACGTATCAGGGGGTGACCTGACCGGTCAAAACCGATCGGGTGTTCCGACCAGTTCAGGTATTCAGGCGACGCCGGTGGTGCATGCTCGGCGTGAAAAACCTCTCTGCCACGCTTCCTCTGAACCCGATTTGTCGGGCATCCTTTCTGGATCATCGACACAAAACCTCATGGCGGTGGGAACGCCTCTTCTTCGACGGCCGGCTGACGCGGTTGGACGACATGCTGGATCGTAGCGGCTTGGTGGCTTTGCTGCACCACGTTCGCTGGCGGGTTAGGAGGTGGCGGCGGTGCGTTGTAGGCCACGCTACCTGCGACTAGTTGCTTGGTCCGCATCTTGTCCTGAAGAGCTTGACTGAGCTGAAGGAACTCCTTGCACTCAATAAGGAGGTGCGCAGGTTTTTGCCTCCCGTCCTTGTCGATGTAGGTGTGCCTGGTACACCCTCCGTTGAGCATCTCTTCCACCAAAAGTGGCGGTGCATCGCGATGCCGATGCCATTCCGTTCTTGGCCTCGAGTCACGACCGGCGCTTCTGCTGCTGTTGCCATAGTAGTTGTCCCCCTGCCTTGTTCCATCATGGTTGTCGTCGTGGTCGTTGTTTACGTAGCCTGCTGCTACCATGTCCGCTGTGTCCGCATCCTCGTAGCGGTTTCGACGTCCTTTCTTCCGCGAACTGGAGTGGAATTGATCCTTCGGGTCGACGTCGCGGTCTGCTGATCGACGACGGCTTCTGGGGACTGCGATAGAGTCTTCTCCATCGGCCCACTCATTTGCCAGGCTCATGAGATGGTCGATGGTCTTGGGCTTCAATCGTCCCAAATCTTCTCTGAAGTCGCGCCGGATGAGACCGTCCCGAAAGGCGTCAATGGCCCTCTCCGGTGAGATGTTCTCTGATGTGTTGCACAGGCTGAGCCATCGGGATATCTACGACCTCAAACTTTCTTCAGTCTTCTATACGCATAGGCGTAGCTCTTCGAACGATGTAGGCCGTCGCGAGGTGCCTCGAAAGTTTGAGATGAATGCTTGCCAAAACTCCTCCCAAGAACGAATGTTGTCCGGGGCGAGGTTGTTAAGCCAAGCCCTTGCGTTGTCCTTCAGGTGCAGAGATAGTAACTGGAGGGCGTTGTCTCTGGATCCGCCGCTGATTGTGACGGCGGTGATGAAGACGTTGAGCCAAATTTGAGGGTCCTGCTTCCTGTTGAACTTGACTACGCCGTCGCTGAGTTTAATCCCTTTTGGCAGCGGTGTGGAGCGAATCAAGAAGCTGAAGCACTCCGCGCCACACAGTCCGTGACGACTATTCCCGAATGCCTCCAATTTGGCCTCCTCCTCGAAGCGACGTGCATCACGCCGCGCACACGCGGAATCGACTCTGTTTTGAGCCAAGCCATGCCGAAGTTCACCGTTTATAGGCTCCACCACCTGAGGCCTGGGCGCTACTGCTGGCGCTGCTGCCTGGTGCCTAGACGGCTCGACTGGAGGAATGTTCCTTCTTGGCATTGCCTCGCGGTCTTGCTCGTTCGTACCTTGAAGCACCCTGACTCCTTCGAGCGCTAGGTTCCGTAGACGCCGCATGTGCTCATCGCCATTGGACACATTACGGCGATATAAGCTGCTATCGCCATAATGGCAGCTTCTTTGGTCCTAGGCAATAATTCGGCCTCATTGAACTCTGCCTCCAAATTTCTTGCGATGTTGCGCGCTGCGCTCTCGGGCGGGATGTGTGATCGCATCCTATGCTGAACGCTCGACGAGTAGTGTGATGAAAGCTCGACACGTCTTCTGCTGGACGCGTCGGCATCTTCTCTGCGTCGTTCCAGGACTCGCTTATTAGCGTTAATCTGGTCCTTCTGCTCTTGGATGATGAATCAGAGTGCAGCTAACTCTTCGGGGCTTGGGTTGGGACCCAGAGGCGCCTCGCCCGAATAGACCCTCCTTGCGTGCCGGATCTGGTCTTGAGTGATGAATCGGCCACCCGTGTTTGGCCGATCTCGATTGTTGTTGGCTCTGTGCTTGTTGCCATCTCTGTGTGAGGCCATCATGCAGTGCCCTCCAAACGGTGGGATCGAGTCATCGCTGATCTCACCCAGCGCGAGAGGGTAAACGTTGTTGTCCCCGATGTATGATCCGACCTCAGACATGGTGTCAGAGTCGTAATCGATCACGTATCCGCCGTCAGACGTAGCGGATTTGCTCGAATATGAGCTAGCCGAATTGCCGATTTTCCCCTTGGCCTCGGGGTAGACGTCATCGTCGTCTGAGCATGTGTAGTCCGAGTATAGCCCTTCGACATAATCAGGGTCGTAAGGCGTAGGACAGAGCGTGAGGGCGTTGAGAGCCCATTCGCACTTGGATATCGTCGGGTGGATAGCAGCAGTAGCTCCCCGAGGATCTTCACAGCCGGCAATTTTGTAAGACGAGAAATCTCCGGCGCCTACGAAGTGGTAAGCGTTGCACTCGATGGAATAGGCGGTGGTTGGGGATGGGGGTGGATCTTGAAAGTCGTTCGACCCAACTGATGGGGTCGAAGTTTCCAGCCTTGGTTCCTCCTCCGATGGCGCCAGCGGCATGGTCGTCGAGGGGTTGCCCTCGATAGCTGGTGACGCGCTTGGATCTACTGCGGGCGGCATCGAATCGCTGACGGAGATCAGCTCAGCGACTCCGTCATTGTCCACGTGGAAGTTGAACAGTCCGAAGGCCATGTTGAAGCCTCCGGTCACCGCCGAGACTGCTCCTGCTGGGCTTGAGGCGGGGTCGATGATGGTCGCGGCCGGAGTGAGATCGGCGACGCTTGACGATGCGGTGTCGATGGCAGTCGATCTAGCGATGTCGACCTCAGTCTCCAATAGGATGGTGTCGATGATGGCCGGCACAGCGATGCCGACATTGATGGTTGATGCAGTGTCGATGTCGATGTTGACGTTGGTGTCGAACTCGATGGTGAGCGGGTCAATGTTGATGTCGAACGGCGACGCAGAATCGACGACCATGGCTAATGACGAGCCGTCGAACCTTGTTGGTGTGGTGAGGTTGGCGATGGTTGGTGAAGGAGCTGGCGAATCCGTAGATCCAGATCCCGTCGTCCCCACGGTCGGCGCCAATTGACGAGGTTCAACCCCGGCAATGCCCATGCTTGAGGGCTTTCGAGACATGAAGAGCTTGTGGGATCCGGCGAACTCGACGGCGATCAGACGACACAGGGAAACACGGGTTTTACCCAGGTTCGGTCCCCCGCGATGGGTAACGACCTACGTCCTGCTTGTCTGACTTTATTGATGTGGTGGATACAAAGGTTGATTACAATGGAGGCGTAGATGCGATCTAGCCCTAAGGTGGAGAGCTCTCAAGATTACAAGTGCTCGGGTGGATGGTGGCGAAAAGTGTCTAGAGAGGTTCTTGGATCTCCCTCCCAACCTTTTATATGCGAAGGTTGGGTCCCAGGATTGTTCTCCAAGTCTATTACAGATAGAGTCGGTTTGAATAAACCCTAGATGAGTCCTAATTCGACTAGGTTTCCTCCTTTGAGTCTTGCATTGCACGCCAAGTCTTGCTCCTGGGCTGCGCCAGATGGATAACTTCATGGGCCTCGCTATCCCTTCGACGGATGTCCCTTCTGGGCCGAAAACCAGGTAGGCGAATATCGAGGGTCCACTCGTCATTCCTTTGTCATCGGTGATCACCTTGCTGATTATCCATTCATTGTTCTTACAATGTTCAGGACGGGACGCCGTCGTCTCCGGGTACGTGCATCACCCGCTGGACAAGGAGGACGAGCTCCCCTTGAACCCCCTACATCGATGTGCCGCCAGACGGCGGTTGACCGTCTCAAGGAGCGGGAGACCAAGGCGGTGTCTGGTCGTAGACCTCGCCTCGGACATCACAACGTGGTCTAGGTGCCAAGGCGCTTCTACGTGCAGCTCAGGATGTGCGACCTTGTCGTCCTGTCCGTGTCGCCTGCCATTGACTGGGAGGTGTCCAGGGTGCTGAATGTGATGACGCAGGCAGCTGTCAACGTTCTGCTCCGCCACAGCGAGTCTGCGAGTACGGCATCCAGATGGAGCGGTTCGAGGTCATGCTATTTTTCATGTAGGGATGGGATGCCATGGTCTAGAGGCTCGGGCTACTGAAGGACGACATCATTGTCTTCGAGCTCGACATCAACTACTTCCACTTGATGCTGATCTGATCCCACTCGTCCACCCAGCCGCACATGAAGTGTAAGCGCCATGGCCTAACGGTGGCAAAGTGATGGACGCTGCCAGGTAATGTAGATAACGTAGTTTGCTGACGGGTGATGTCTGAACCTTGTTTTGTTCTAGGGGAGTGTTCCCATGGTGTGATTATGCCTGACGGGTCCCATGAGAACCTTATTTTGTGTCAGGGGAGTGTTCCCCTAGTGTACAGTATGTATAAACAGCCCAGTTAAGTAGTTTCGTTAGCTCTATCGTGTTGTGATTCCTCTGTTATACTGTCATTTCTGCCTAATGCTGTGTTCAGTGTGTGATGATGTGTGTGTTCTGATGCTACCGTTTGAAGGTAAGCTCACCAATGTTTGAAAGTGGTGACCACATCTAAGTGTGAGTCACCTGCAGATGGCTGCAGGTTGTGTGCTCTGCTCGCACAAAAACAGAAACAACGAGCAACCAATCAACCTAGGCCTTTTGGCTCTCTGGATGCGACCGGGCCACCAAACGGAACACCCCAAATGTTTTTGGTCCGTTGGATGTGACCCAGGCCCGCCAGCACCTGCGCCCTAGGGAGCCAAAAAAGGGATGCGACCTACCAATCGCGTCGTAAGTGCTTTCGGGTTGATGACAACATAATTAGTAGACTAATCTTGTGCTCAAGTGTAATAGGTAAATGAGATGATGCTTTCCGAAAGAAGTGACTGTAGGTCTTGGAAAGTAACAGGGTCTGGCAACTCCACGGGCGATGCCGCTGCAGGTAGACGCCCCTCTCTGGACGCTGGTGGATGAATCTTCTGATGGAGAAGATCAAGGCTCACCGTTCTCGGAGCTTACGGGATCGGATAGGTACAATTTGAATTCGATTTCCTCTAACGTGCGTTCTTCATCTAGCAGGCAATCAAGGCGAGAACACAAAATGAAAATGCAGAGATGGGCAGCAATGGAACTAGCTATTTCACCATCTTGTGTCAAAGAAGTCTCTTCATCAGATCGGAAGGGTCGGTCATCACCGGGAAGAAGATCCATGTCTTCTGCCTTCTACTTTTGTCCTGGAAGAGTTCAACGCCTCGGAGTGGATCAAGATCAACAGGCGCGAGCGATTGAAGAAGAATGTGTTTTCATCATGCCGATCACCGGGAAGATTTTGGCAGACATCTTCTCCTGGTTAGGATCAATAGATTAGGAGAAATTCAAATAAAATTGAAAAGAGTGTTGTTCAAGGGCACAAGGCCCACAATGTCTCTACTATTTTTTCTATGCTGGATCAAATTACAAGGATTTGGGTCCATTTTTATTAAGAAAAATTTGGGTACAAGGCTCATATTGGCGATGGTACGAGGAGTATTAGGGGTTCAATCAGATCGCTTCCCCGGTACCTCATTCTTGTCGTTCGTCTTCACTCGTCATCCTCGGGGTCTGATGGCAGGCCGAAGAACATGACCACCTGCGACATTGGCTAGTAATAGCGGCCAATTCCAGCAAGAAGGACCCTTCCCCACGTCCATCCCCTCCTAGGGCTTCGTAGCCCTATGATGCCCCACCGCCTGGGGTGGGGCTGGCTAGCAAGAGTCGTTCGGTTGCTGTGGTAAATAGGAAGGGGACAGTCTGGTTATAATCAAGATCATTTTGGTGATGGAAATGGCTCAGGCAAATTATTCTGGTGCGGAGTTCAATCGCAATTTTGGTGATTTTGATCAGGGGTATTATGAAGGAGGCTATATACAAGGTTACGGCTATGGCGGGAACCAAGGGTACCGCAAGCCATATTACAATAGATATTCCAGAGGTCAAGGAGGGTACAATGGAGGTCATGGACAGAACAAGCCCATCCAAAGGACCGAGACTGTGGGGGAAGGTTAGAAGGATTCCCTAACTTCTGGTTCCAATGTGGTTTTGGCTCAAGGTAGTACTTCTGGTGCTAATGCTAATGTTATTTCACAATCTAGGGCGGTTGCTGCCCAACCAAATTTGCCACAAGGTGCTGCGGTTGAACAAGTTTATGTTGCTAAGGCTCTTGGTATTGCACAAAAAGGCAAGAAAGAAAAGTGCTTCCGATGCAATTTATCTGCAGATCATGTTGGAAAGAGTGTACGGCGGTGCTATGTATTTTTTGCAATTCGGCTTTGCATAAGGATGTCGATTGTCATTTACTCTCTTTACCGAAGCCAACAGTTCTTACTTGTGGTCTTTGTAGTGAGGAGCTCATGTGGTTTTAAATCCCAAAGTCCAAAGATCTCAGACTTAAAAAATACCAGTGGCAAAGTTTACAGAGTTTAAGTCACAGGTGCTCCCATGACAATCCAAGAGGTTGTTACTGAGCTTGAATGTGAAATCCCTGGAAGCAATCAGCTTGAGATTGAGGCAGCAGGTGAAGGTATATTCAAAGTTCTGCTTCCATCCAAGGCTGGCATGGCAATATTGAGGAAGATCAAGAACCTGGGGTTTGAGAACTTAGTCATTTTTTCAAGGAATGGTCGTCTATCAGGTGGATAGATGGGGTAATTATGATCTTTGGGTTAGGGTCAGCGGCTGCCCGGACACTCTTTGCAGAGATTATCTTGAACTTTTTGCCCTTGGATCTCTAGTTGGCAAGGCAACGGAGATTGACATGAAGTTCACCACAGAACATGATATTGTTCGGGCCAGAATCGATTGTGCCAACCCTAGAGCTATTCCCTAGAGACTTGATCATTTTTATGATGGCGAGGGTTTTGCGGTTTATTTCGATGTGGACGCACGGGATGGTTCAGTGGTGCTAGCAGGTAAGTTTGATATAGGTGATGGGGATGATAAAGGCAATCAAGACAATGATGGTGATGAGAGAAAACTCGAAGAGGACCCTCATCTCCCTATCTCGGAGAGCAATGCTACGGATGATTCTAGAACCGATGACATGCAACAATATGCAAAGAACAAACAAGCGGAAAATATTGTTCCCTTGCAGTTTGGGCATATCTCTTTTCCTTTGAACTCACCACTGAATTCCATAGGTACAATGTTGATGCTCAGTGTACTGGTAGTGCACCATCAAAGAGATGGTTTTCCATGGTCGAAGAGGAAGAGGAGGATGAGGCTCGGTCGGCCCCTGCTAGGGAGGCCTTTGCTCATCAAGATGCCCAGATCGCTCAGAAATTGTTCCAAGCTAACGTGGTTTCGGAGGAAGGAAACGGGGCCGATACTCTGCTGCGGCAGGCTACCACGGCAGAGTTTCACCACTTCCGCTGTCGTGGCAGGAAGATCGTGTGGATGGTGTTGATTCTCCCTGTACGCATGTTTCCTCCCCGCATGTTGCTGGTAGTGGCTTCTAGGAAGTTCACGGCTTGAAGTGTGGACTCTAGGTCTGGTTCGCTGAATAGCGTTCCCAATGGCATGCATCATTCAAATGGACCGATTGGAACGGGGGCTTTTTTGGCGGGAGATACTCAACAAAGGATGTGATTGCATATGGTGGGATTTCGGAGGAGACTCGGCTAGGGGTTCGATCAAGTAGTCGGATTCACGCCCAGCCCAATACGGATGCAACTCATATGGACCGTGAACAGTAGCAAGCTTCTGCGCGTGATCCATCATTCTATTCAGGTACAAGCTTTTAAATAAATTTACTCTAGCTTGTTTTTCCAATTCTAAAGTAATTCATAGAGCTGCTACACTCTAGGTTTCGTTGGGTAGAACTAATAGTCAGATCATCCAATCAGTAGATCTCCTAAAAGAAACCGACTTAGAACTTACACTTTTTTACTTTAAAGTGGAATGAAGAAAAAGCAAATGATTCTGTTGATGATACTTCTAGCTTATTTCTTGAAGAATCTAAAAATCTAAGTAAAGATCTTATGGAAGAAGAGCTTTTTGAAACTAAGAATCACAAGGATATCTCGGTGCAACCAAAAAGGCAAACTCAGGTGTATAAGAAAAAAAAGATAAGGACGTAAGAATGTCCTATCAGCGTAGTAAAAGATTGAAAGATAGCATTTAAGATGAAAGGCTGTTTTTGAAATGGTGATGGTTTTCGTGATTTGGCAAAACATGCTTTTGTTCATGAAACTATCAGAGAGTATAAACTTGTTTTTTTTGCAATATTAGAAACAGGAAGATATAGTTTTTCAACTCCTTTCTTGAATAATCTATCTAGAGGGCTATATTATATTTGGTACTGCCTACCGCCACAAGGGAGGTCTGACAGGATTATAGATGGGATTAATACCGCGACTTTAGTTTTGTAAACAAAGTTTCAAATGAATATTTTTTGTGTTCAGTTTCAAGTTTGGTCAAAAATTGATGGTTTCAACTAGAATTTAGTTCCGGTTATGGGGCGGCTCAAGATGAGAAAAAACCTGAATTTCTTTCCAAATTTGTTCGTACATGTTATAATGAAAATTTACCGCTGCTCACTGGGGGATTTTAATATCATTCGGCGTAGAGAGTATAAAACAATAATAATTTTACCCACGATGGCCGTTCATGTTCAATGCTATCATCGAGAGTCTAGACCTTTGATAAATAGCTTTGTCACATAGACAAATCACTTAGGATAGTAGCCGAGATACGTCAACATATGAAACGCTTGATAGAATTCTAGCCATCATAGAGTGGGAAAACAAGTTTCCCCTTGTGACAATATTTCTCCTTTGAGCTATCGTGGTTCCGTCAAGATGGATTCTATGATCTAGTCAAAAAGGAATGGCTATCTATACCTAATGGAGGCAATCCTATAAAAAAATGGCAAAATAAGGTGGGACATTTGGGAAGTTTCCTTCATGGGTGGGCAAAGAATATGAGAAGTTTTTGTAAGTCGGAAAAAGTCCGGCTGATACCCATTATAGAGACCCTTGATTTGAAAGCCGAAAATACTATGCTAACCAATGATGAGCGGCTGTGTTTGAGAAATGTGGATGATGAGTTAGCTAAGCTGTGAAGGGATGAGGAGACTAAATCGGCTCAGAGAGCTAAGTTGAAACATGTTCAAGAGAGGGGAATAACACAAAGTATTTTCATGTTGTGGAAAATTGTAAACATAGAACAAAAGAATATTTCAATTAGAACAAGGATACTATAGTTGGACAAGAAAACATAAAAACTCACATATCCAAATACTACAAGAATTTATTCGGTGTCCCTTCTCAAAATAATTTATCAATGATTGAAACCGTTATAGATGAAATTCCACAAGTTTTACAATTTTAACCACTGAATTTTCTGAGAAAGAGGTTCATGATGCAATTTTGCAAATGAAGAAAAACAAAGTGCTGGGACACAATGGTTTTCCAGCGGAATTCTATCAAAAGTTTTGGGAAACTATTAAATCGGATTTGATGGCAATGTTTGTAGCTTTCCACAAGGGTGAGCTACCTTTGTTTCACTAGAACTTTGGTACAATTATCTTGCTGTCCAAAAAAATAAAATGCTATCCAATACAACAGTACCGCCCCATAAGCTTGTTAAATGTAAGTTTTAAATTTTTCACCAAGGTGGGTACAAATAGAATTTTAGAAGTGGCGCATATTGTTGTGAGGCCAACTCAAACCACTTTTATGTCTGGGCGGCATATTCTTTAAGGATTTGTGGTCCTCCATGAAATAATTCATAAACTCCATAGGAATAAATTGGACGGAGTCCTGTAAAAAATTGATTTCAAAAGGCCTTATGATAAGGTTAAATGGGATTTTTATAGCAGGCTTTGAGAATGAGAGGGTTTGATCCCAAGTGGTGTAAATGGATACAAGAATTCATTGGCCGTGGGCGTGTAGGAATTAGAGTCAATGATGATATTGGACACTATCTTCAAACAAGAAAATGGTTACGACAAGGAGATCATCTTTCTCCTATTCTTTTCAACATTGTGGCGGACATGCTTGCGGTTATGATTAATATAGCTAAAGAAGACGGGCAGGTCAGTGAACGGATCGTAAGGGCACCTAGAGGGGGGGTGAATAGGTGCTACTCAAATTTTAGTTCTTTTTCAATTAAGGCTTGACACAAAGGTAAATTCTCTAGATATGCAACTAAGGTGAATTTACCTATATGTCAACTAGCAAGCTAAACAAGATACAATATATAAAGGCAATAAAGGATAGAGGTAACCGAGAGTGGAGCACGCGGAGACACGGATGTAATTCCCGTAGTTCCTTCCTTTTTAGGGGAAGTACGTCTATGTTGGAGGGGTGTGGTTGCCACAAAGGCCTAACCAACGCCACAAAGGCTCACCCTATTCTCCGGTGCAAGCTTCCGCCACAAAGGCCTAGCTCACTTTCCCCTAAGGGATTCCTCAAGGCGGAACCGGCCTTTACAATCTTGGGGCACGCATCCACAACCGAATTGGAGGCTCCCAAGCACAACACAATGCTGTCAAACCACAAGTAGCAATATATCAAATACACAAACAAGGTCTTGGGACACAAGGGAACCCAAGACACAAGGGCCCTCAAGCAAATGAGAGGGGAAATCAAATCGCTTCGGTGAGGATGTAGAGGATGGTCTTCTCCTTCGATTCTCCAAAGATCAAGAGCTTTGGTGGGTTGAGGGAGGAGATCTAGTTGATTTGGTGGCTCAACAATGGTGGTGTTCTTCTTTTTGGACGAGCTGCTCATTGGAGAAAAGGTGGAGTTAAGTCCGGCTAAAGCCGGCCAGCCAGAAAGTCCGGCTAAAGCCGGAGTTAAGTCCGGCTAAAGCCGGCCACACCGGCTAAAGCCGGCCTCACACCGGCTATAGCCGGCCTGAAATATCCGGCCCAGCCGGAAATAGCCGGACAAATAGCCGGTTGAGACCAGAGGCGCAGAGCCTCTTCGAAACTGCCCAGTCCGGCTATAGCCGGTCTGGGGACCGGCTAAAGCCGGCCTTCCTGGCCCAACTTTATATGAAACTTCTCCCAGAGCTTATTATCACCATTTCCTCAAGAATTTCCTTTGGGTAATGATAATTATCAAGTATAACATAGGAAACCCAATATCTTGTGCAAGAACATAATAAAATCCTGCAAAGCATAATCACACATTAATAGATAATGTATTGTTAACAAACGCCAAAATCAATTAGGCGGGAAATGCTCTTTCAATCTCCCCCTTTTTGGTGTTTGATGACAATACAAAAATTTGCATGTTTCAAACGATATAAAATATAGACGGAGCTCCCCCTTGCTATGTGCCTTATTTTAAGTTTTGTATTTGAATACAAAGACACATCATCAATAAGAACTCCCCCTAGATTTTATAATGTGATCCATATGTGCACAAGATATATAGCATAATTCAATAGCACATAATCAATAAGCATGTGATATGACAAGATATATAGCAAGTAGGATAATCATAGAGACTACTACACAAGATAATAGCACATAGTTCAACACCTAGTAGTAGATGATAAGTTCAACCATGGGACACAAGCGAGCAAGCACACGATATAAGAGCTTGTGACCCAACCAAATCCAAATGGAAAACCTCAAATCCAAATGGAAACACATGCAAATGGGACTTTCTCCCCCTTTGGCATCAAGACGCCAAAAAGGGAGACCACAACACGAGATCACTCATCAACATCATCGAAGTCCTCATCTTCCTCATCATCATCTCCTTGATCATCGTCTTCTTCCTCTTCATCATCATCTCCATCTTCTTCCTCATCTTCTTCATCAACGGCTTCCTTGCCCTTGGAGGTGACTTCGGCTAACTCCTTCCAATCAAAAGTTGAGCCCTCGTTCCACTTGCCAAATGAAAAAGTGTCCTCGGATAGATCTTGCTCTTGGGACTCCTCTTCATGGCTAGCTCCTTTGCCCTTCTCCACAGCCCTCAAACGAGCATCCAAATCCCTTTGCTTCTTGTGAATGTGCTTGCGGTCCACATAGTCCTTGTATTGAGTTTGACGCACATCATTGTTCATGCAAAACAAAGCCCTTTGCCACCACTTGAGCTTCTTCATTTCTTGAGCCATTCCACCACTTGGTGGATCCGCATTCTTCCTCCTAGAACCACTAGCATAGCGGTTGCCACCCAACACATCACTCGAAGAGGGAAAAGCACTTGAGGTGCTAGACACCAAATGAGTGGTCTTCTTGTAGAGCTTGTTGGGCTTGTGCACTTCCAACTCTTCATCAAGCAAATCTTCCTCAATCTCAAAGTCTCCTTCAATGCCTCTGTCAATGATAAGCCTCATGATGTATGGAGCATAAGGAGGGATCTTCCTATCAAGCATAGCAATCTTCATCTCCATGAAGATGAAGTACATCACATCGAGCTCCATCCTTTCACACTCCCTTCCGGCCTCGAAGACAAGACGGGCATGATGGAGTAAATGCACAAGTCCACCTCTGATAGAATCATTGTTGCCCCCACTTGGAGCAATGTTGGCACGGAATATCCGAAGCAAAATATCATAGAGGGGAAGGAGATTTGCAGTCTCTCCCGCTTTGCCCCCTGGACCATACAAACACTGGATCTTCCTCTTGTTGTACTCTGTGGTGTCGAGATGCAAGCGGGCACCTCTAGGTCGATGAATGCCATCAAACCTATAGCCCAAAAGCTTCCCAAAACGAGACATGGTCGAGTACTTCCTCACTTCACCTGACATCCAAGTGAAACCAACCTCATCCCGAGTATCAAACTCCAAAGAGGCAAAGAACTGCTGAATCAGATGAGGATTGTAGTCTTGCTTGAAGACCATCAACTTGTGCAACCCTAACTTCTCGGTGACCCAAAGAGCATCGGCAAAGTACTCATCCCTGGACAACGCTGCAATGTTGGTGAACTTCATGGGGCATACCTTTGTGCTCATGGTCTCATACACCTGCTCATATATCCTCTGATGCTCAGACCGGTAGAAGGAACCACTGTCGATGTCCCTTGGCAAGGCATAGAACTTCTGCTCACGGAACTCACGGTACTCTTGCTTGGACAGCTTCTTGAGATCACCAACGTTAGCAAACATAGATTTCTTCTTGCGTTCTTCCAAACGCTTCTTCTTCATAGCAGCTGTCATACGAGCATCTTGATGCTCTTGTCGGCGGGCAAGAGTGGGATCAACATAGCGGGACCTCTTGGGTCGAGAACCACCTGCAAACAGTACATAGGTAGATAGCATAGAGAATGAGCATGCATGCCAGAGGATCAAAGAGCAATAGCACAAAAGGAAAAAAGCATGACAGTAATAGGTGATCTACACCGGCTATTTCCGGTCTCAGGCCGGCTTTAGCCGGTCAGGCCGGCAATAGACGGTCTGACACCGGCTTTAGCCGGACCAGATGGACAAATTCGAGATCTCAGCAGTAGGCCACCAATACTTGTCAGGCATTTTCAATCTATGCAATGCAGGAGACAACACGAAACCAAACATTCCCAGATGAACAACAAGGTACCACAAAAATCAACTAACCCTAACCCTAGGGAGACCTAGGGAGAGAGAGAGAGGAGAGAGTAGGAGGGGTACCCTGGTCCATGGGGAGGGCGCCGGAGAGGATGGCCGGCCAAGGAGGGGGCTCCGGCGGCCGGAGGAGAGGCAAGAGACGGCGGCGGCGGCGGCTCCAAGGGAGAGGGGTCGAGTGGAGGAAGATAGGCGTGGGGGTAACTGAGGAAACCCTCACCCCCACGGCCTAAAGAATTGGACTCGAAAACCCCCAGGCCGGCTATAGCTGGGGTGCCCGGCTAAAGCCGGACACCTGCTATTTCCGGGGACAGACCGGCTAAAGCCGGTCTAGATGACCCAAAACAGATGATTTTGATTTCTGGAAATTCTGGGCATGCAAGAGAGGATGATTTGGCTTTGGATAAGTGGGCTTAGGATAGAAAACATGCATGGAGTGGTTCTCGGCACTTGGCATTGCAAACACAAGAAAACTTTGGAAAATCCAATGCAAGTGCCTTCCCATTTCAAGGATAGAGACAAAGACGAAAAAGCTCAATAAAACTCAAATAGAATTTGCAAGGAATCAACTCTTCGAGAAGAAGAGGTCGGTGGCCGAGGCCACCATGTATGAGTGTTATGGCATTGGACCGCGAAGATATATCTTGGGTCCATAACCAATACTCGTCATTGAAACTCATATATCACAAAATGATAGTAAGAGAACAATTTTGTCACTATTGGCATTATGGGGGGAGGGATAGTCCAATTAATTAGGACCGCACTCCCCCTATCTCCATGCCCACACCTAAACCAAACAAGTATTGAAGAATAGGTGTATTTGCAAGATGCTCAAGCCACACTCCTTGAATCAATGATATTTAGCTCATTCCTCAAATATCCAAATCTTGCTTCATCAAGGGGCTTTGTGAATATGTCGGCAAGTTGATCCTTGGTGCTTACATATGCAAGCTCAATATCACCACGGGCAACATGATCTCTGATAAAATGATTCCGGATCTCAATATGCTTGGTTCTTGAATGTTACACCGGATTATAGGCTATCTTGATAGCACTCTCATTGTCACATAAAAGAGGCACTTTGTCACAATTGACACCATATTCCTTTAAAGTTTGCCTCATCCACAACAATTGAGTGCATCCACTTGCGGCGGCAATATATTCGGCTTCGGCGGTGGAGAGAGATATACAATTTTGCTTCTTAGAAGACCAACACACCAAAGACCTACCAAGAAATTGGCAAGCTCCGGAGGTAGATTTCCTATCATCCTTGTCACCGGCCCAATCCGAATCCGTGAAGCCACAAAGAGAGAAATCCAAGCCTTTGGGATACCAAAGCCCATAAGTTGGGGTATGAACCAAATATCGAAAGATTCTCTTAACCGCCATAAGGTGGCTTTCTTTAGGAGCGGCTTGATACCTTGCACACACACCTACACTCAACACAATATCGGGTCTAGATGCGCAAAGGTAAAGCAAAGAACCGATCATAGAACGGTATACCTTTTGATCCACATCTTTACCATTGGGATCAAGCTCAAGATGACATTTTGTGGCCATTGGTGTGGCGGCCCCATTTAGTTCCTTCATCTTGAACCTCTTGAGCATGTCTTGGACATATTTGGCTTGATAAATGAAAGTCCCTTCTTTCAATTGCTTGATTTCAAAACCAAGAAAGAACTTCATTTCGCCCATCATAGACATCTCGAACCTATCGGTCATAAGCTTTGAAAATTCATCATTAAAAGCTTTGTTAGTAGAGCCAAAGATAATATCATCAACATATAGTTGGCATACGAAAAGCTCCCCATTGACCCTCTTAGTAAAAAGAGTAGGATCGATTTGCCCAACTTCAAACCCACGGTCTACCAACAACTCCCTAAGGTGCTCATACCACACACGTGGGGCTTGTTTAAGGCCATAGAGTGCCTTATGGAGTTTGTAGACATGGTTGGGAAAGTTGAGATCCTCAAACCCCGGGGGTTGCTTAACATATACTTCCTCTTTCAATGGACCATTAAGAAATGCACTCTTAACATCCATTTGTTGCAACTTAAAATTATGATGAGTGGCATATGCAAGAAGGATACGGATGGACTCAAGGCGAGCCACGGGAGCATAAGTCTCTCCAAAGTCAATGCCTTCAACTTGAGAGAAACCTTGAGCAACCAATCTTGCCTTGTTCCTCACAACAATTCCATGCTCATCTTGCTTGTTCTTGAATATCCACTTTGTGCCAATCACATTGCGGCACTCCTTTGGCTTCTCTACTAACACCCATACATTATTGCGCTTGAAGTTGTTGAGTTCTTCATGCATAGCATCCAACCAATCCGGATCTTCAAGTGCTTCAAATACTTTCTTGGGTTCAACCATGGAGATATAAGCATGATGAGAGCTAAATTGTGCCAATTGACGCCGGGTTGACACTTTGCTTCTTAAATCTCCAATAACCCTCTCAAGGGTATGACCTTTAAGCTCCAAATCCCTTTCAACTCTTTTCTTGCGATGGGCTTCGATCTCCTCATTTGACCTTGGAGGAGACACTTGATCATCTTGATCACTTTGGTCCCCGTCTTGACCATCAAATTGACCTTGATCATCATTATCTTCATGAGTAGGTTGATCTTGGTCATGTGAAGAATTGGGGGCGGTTGAAATAACCGGAGAGGATGGTGGTGCCCCTTCTTCTTCATGAAGGTCCTTGTCTTGTTCTTCGGTTGGTGCATTAGTTGCTTCCTTGGGAGAGGCTTGTTGAGCTTGTGAAGATGAAGGCTCCACTTGAGTAGAGCATAGTCCTTCCCGGTCGGCCACAAGGTGTCCCTCAATGGGGCGGAAAAATCCCACGCCCATTCTTCCTATGGCTTCTCGAGGTATTTCATCATCTACATCACAAGAAACAACATCTCGCCCCCCTTGGGAGCCGTCATTTTCTTCGAATACCACACTACAAGATTCTTCAACACGTCCGGTGGACTTGTTGAAGACTCTATAAGTGTGGGATTCGGCACCATAACCAACAAAAATACCTTCTATTGCTTTTGGATCAAATTTACCTAAACGAACTCCTTTTCTTTTAAAGAAACACTTACACCCGAAAACCCGGTAGTAGGAGATGTTGGGCTTGCTTCCGGTGAGTATTTCATATGGAGTCTTGTTTAGGCCTTTGCGGAGGAAGAGCCGGTTTGAAGAATGACAAGCCGTAGAGATAGCTTCGGCCCAAAAGTTGTATGGAGACTTAAACTCCGCCAACATGGACCTAGCCATATCCATAAGAGTCCGGTTCTTCCTCTCGGCTACACCATTTTGTTGAGGGGTATATGCAGCGGAATATTGATGACGAATCCCCTCATCACTAAGAAATCCATTTAAGGTGTAGTTCTTGAACTCCGAGCCATTGTCACTTCTAATTGCCAAAATAGTTTGCCCATGTTGACGTTCAACTTCCTTGGCAAAGTCGATGATGGTTTGTTGAGTCTCACTCTTATGCTTGAAGAAGTAGACCCAAGTATATCTTGAATAGTCATCAACAATCACCAAACAATATTTCTTCCCACCAAGACTTGCATGAGATGGAGGACCAAAAAGATCCACATGAAGGAGCTCCAAGATCCTCTTGGAAGAAATGATAGTCTTGCTTGGGTGGGGAGAATCATGCATTTTTCCTAGAACGCAAGCCCTGCAAACACGATCTTTGGCAAAAGAAACATTCTCTTTTAGTCCGAGTATGTGGCCACCCTTGTGAAGGCTTTGCAAAGTTCTCATATTGACATGGGCTAGTCGGCAATGCCAAAGCCAACCCATATCGGCCTTTCCAAATAAACACATTGCACTTGTAGTGGTTTTCCCCGAAAAGTCCACCACATACAAGTTATTTTCAATGTGTCCAACGAAAGCGACCTTTAGAGACTTGCTCCACAAGAGTACCACAATGTCATTATCAATGAAGACGGCAAAGCCCATCTTACCAAGTGCACGAACTAAAAGTAAATTGTAACCTAGGGTCTCAACAAGCATGACGTCCACAAGGGAAATATCCGGTGCGACCACCACCTTGCCAAGACCCAATACCTCGGATTGTGACATGTCTCCATATGTGACGGTTATGTGGTTGTCATTTGATCTCATCTCCGTCATAATCTTCTTGCTTCCGGTCATATGACTTGTGCATCCACTATCAAGCACCCATTTTGATCCACCGGAAGCATAGTCCTACAAGAGATCATTGCTTGGTTTTAGGTCCCCATTTTTCAATGGGTCCTCTTTTGTTAGCAACAAGGGTCTTTGGAACCCAAATAGACCAAGCAATATAACCATCATTTGGACCAACATATTTTGCATAAACATCACCATAATAATCACGAAATAAAACATAGTGAGGGTTAGCAATTCCTGCATGATCATCATGAGTGGCTTTGCCACCCACAATAGGATCCTTCTTTGCTTGAGCGGGCTTGGTCTTCTTTTTCTTGTTGTTCTTCTTCTTCTTCTTTGAGACATAGCCAATCCCCGTTTTATCACCAAATGCCTTTTGCTTACTCAAAAGGTCATTCAAGTTTTTCTCACCTATGGGAATGGAGGACTTGGCAAGCTCATCTTTCAACCTAGCATTTTCTTCAATAACATTTGCATGATCACAAGTAGAAGTAGAAGAACTAGGCACATTATTCTTAGTCAATTGAATTTGAAGTTGTTCATGTGACTTGGTAAGAATAGAGTGTTCACTTTTCAAGGCCTTGTGAGCCTTGTCAAGATCTTCTAAATCCTTAACAAGTATATCATGACCAACACCAAATTCAACCTTTTCCTTTTTAAGCATTTTTACTTTAGCACGAGCATGATCTCGCTCTTTAATGAGTTTGGAAATAACTTCATTATTAGCTTCCTCAATGGAATCGAGCTTCTCTTCAAGAGTTGCTCGTTCCTCTTGCTCTTCTTCAAGAGACTCGGTTAGTGAGGCAATATCTTGAGCATATTCTTTTTCAAGCCTCATTTGTTCATCTAGTTTTTCAAGAGTTTTACCATATTGGCTCAATAGACGTTCAAAGTGAATCTTATGAACACCATCTACACTAGACACATAGTCATCAAAAGCAATAATTTCTTCCTTTACTCTAAGACTAGCAAGATCATTCAAGGAAGCATCATTTGTCTTAGAGGAAGAGAAAGATGTGGGTGATACCTCGGAAGATTTGGCCATAAGGCACTTGACGTTCTTGACAAGAGAGTCCTCATTGGGGGATTCAAAGAGTGATGTTGAGGAAGTGGAGGTGGTTGCCATTGCGGCCATCTCACTAGTTGTAGTTTCTTCTTCTTCACTCTCACTTGCGGAGTACTCTTCTTGAGTCAAGAACACAAACTTTGGTTGTTTCTTCTTTGGTCCACCCTTCTTCACAAATGGCTTCTTGGATGGTGACTTGGTCTTGCTTTTGAAGATGAGCTTTCCACCATGGTCTTCTCTCTTCTCATAAGGGCACTCGGCAACAAAGTGAAATCTATCATTGCAATTGTAGCAAGTCCTCACCCTTTGACCATTGTTGTCATTCCTTTGATAGCCACTTGACTTGCTTCTTCTTTGATTGTCTTCTTTAGCCTTGTGAGGATCAACCCAAAAGGTTTTTCCATAGAAGGCCATGTGCTCATTGTACTCATGTCTTATGTCCTCGGGACACATCTCTAGCCTTGCTTCAATGCTTGTTTGAAGAGGAACCTCTTTCTCAAGCACACTAGCCTTTAATGCAAGATTGGAGCTTCTTTGCATTCCAATGGCACGAGCACGAGCATCTTCCGCATTTTGTGCGGAAACCTTGTAGGCTTGAATCTCTTGCATCACTTGATTGGAGGTCATCTCATTGAAGTTGTGCTTTCCTTGAACACTCTTCACATCCGCGGGCTCATATGGAGTGAGAGCAAGAATGTACTTCATCTTGATCCACTCATCATCAATATGGTGAGCACCGAGGTTCTTGAAGGTGGTAGCAATAGCCTTGAGTCTTCTATACATCTCTTGATGATCCTCACCATCCATCATGAAGAAACCCTCCGCTTGATTTGAGAAGGCAATATATCTTGTTTTCTTCATGCTCTCGTTGCCAACAAAGACGTCGGAGAGTCCTTGCCAAGCTTCTTTGGCGGTGGAGAAGTGTTGGATGTGAGGCAAGTCCTTGGATCCCACGGCGACTTGAATCATGTGAAGAGCGGTAGCGTTGAGTTGGCTATCGACCGTCTCTCTTCTTGTCATGTTGTGGGGATCCACGGCCTTGAATCCTTCCTCAACGATCCTCCAAAGCTCGATGCAAGAACTGCGCATATGAGAGATCATTTGATATTGCCATTGACCAAAGTTTAATGCATCAAGCTTAGGTGGATCTCCTCTATGGTTAATGTGAGGATGAGGAACCGGCGGGTCGGGTGAATACCAATGAGGGAATTCACCTTTCCCATCGCCCTTGGTGGAAGACTTAGCATCGCCATTTTTATCGGCACCCTCCTCATCTATCCCCACATTCTCCACTTGTGGAGTAGCGGGTTTTTCCGGAGGTGGAGAAGCATTAGTAGTTTTAGCTTGCATGAGTTGCGCCATCATTTCACGCAACTCACTTATTTGAGATGTCATGGAAGCCATGGATGATTCCAAGGATTTGAACTCACCCATGGAAACTTGACCCGAGCCCTCCGAGCCCTCCTTAGGTGGTGGATCCATACTCTTAGGCGGTTAAGCCCGAAATAAGAGCCGAGGCTCTGATACCAATTGAGCGGATCGTAAGGGCACCTAGAGGGGGGGGTGAATAGGTGCTACTCAAATTTTAGTTCTTTTTCAATTAAGGCTTGACACAAAGGTAAATTCTCTAGATATGCAACTAAGGTGAATTTACCTATATGTCAACTAGCAAGCTAAACAAGATACAATATATAAAGGCAATAAAGGATAGAGGTAACCGAGAGTGGAGCACGCGGAGACACGGATGTAATTCCCGTAGTTCCTTCCTTTTTAGGGGAAGTACGTCTACGTTGGAGGGGTGTGGTTGCCACAAAGGCCTAACCAACGCCACAAAGGCTCACCATATTCTCCGGTGCAAGCTTCCGCCACAAAGGCCTAGCTCACTTTCCACTAAGGGATTCCTCAAGGCGGAACCGGCCGTTACAATCTTGGGGCATGCATCCACAACCGAATTGGAGGCTCCCAAGCACAACACAATGCTGTCAAACCACAAGTAGCAATATATCAAATACACAAACAAGGTCTTGGGACACAAGGGAACCCAAGACACAAGGGCCCTCAAGCAAATGAGAGGGGAAATCAAATCGCTTCGGTGAGGATGTAGAGGATGGTCTTCTCCTTCGATTCTCCAAAGATCAAGAGCTTTGGTGGGTTGAGGGAGGAGATCTAGTTGATTTGGTGGCTCAACAATGGTGGTGTTCTTCTTTTTGGATGAGCTGCTCATTGGAGAAGAAGGTGGGGGTATTTATACCCCCCCCCAAAATCTGACCGTTGCCAGCCAGAAAGTCCGGCTAAAGCCGGAGTTAAGTTCGGCTAAAGCCGGCCACACCGGCTAAAGCCGGCCTCACACCGGCTATAGCCGGCCTGAAATATCCGGCCCAGCCGGAAATAGCCGGACAAATAGCCGGTTGAGACTAGAGGCGCAGAGCCTCTTCGAAACTGCCCAGTCCGGCTATAGCCGGTCTGGGGACCGGCTAAAGCCGGCCTTCCTGGCCCAACTTTATATGAAACTTCTCCCAGAGCTTATTATCACCATTTCCTCAAGAATTTCCTTTGGGTAATGATAATTATCAAGTATAACATAGGAAACCCAATATCTTGTGCAAGAACATAATAAAATCCTGCAAAGCATAATCACACATTAATAGATAATGTATTGTTAACAAATGCCAAAATCAATTAGGCGGGAAATGCTCTTTCAGTCAGCAGGATTATCCCACATTTGGCTGATGGGGGTGTGTCAATTCTTCAATATGCGGATGATACAATTATTTTCTAGAACATGGTTTATAAAAGCTCTAAACATGAAACTTGTTCTATGTATTTTTAGCAATTATCGGGGCTGAAAATGAACTTCCATAAAAGTGGGATTTATTGCTTTGGGAATGCTAAAGAGGTTGAGAACAATTATAAACAATTTTTTGGGGTGTGAATGCAGAACTCTTCCTTTCAAGTATTTACGGATTCCGATTCTTTTTAGAAAATTGAATAACGGAGAATGGATACCGATAGCGGATCGGTTTAAAATAAAACTCAGTAGTTGGATTGGAAAGTTGCTGTCCTATGGTGATAGTCTCACCCACATTAACTTCGTTCTTACAAGTCTTCTGATGTTCTTTTTGTCCTTCCTCAAAATTCCGGTGGGGGTTAGGAAGAGACTAGGCTATTTTAGATCATTTTTTTTTGGAAAAGTGATGGTCATAAAAGAAAGTATAGATTGAGTAAATGGAACATTATTTGCCATCCAAGAGATCAAGGCGGTGTAGGTATTGAAGTTTAAGAGTTAAAAAATAAATGTCTCCTAAGCAAGTGGCTTTCTAAACTTCAGAATGAGGAAGAGGTTTGGCAAGAATTATTGAGAAACAAGTATCTCCATTCAAAATCCCTTTCCAAGGTAACCATGAAACCTACAGACTCCCTATTTTGGAAGGGACTAATGAAAGTTAAAGAAGAGTTTTTTAGTAGGGGTTCTTTTACCGTGGATAATAGAGAGGACACTAGATTCTGAGAAGATGTTTGACTAGGGAACAAGTCGCTAGCTGATCAATAACCTTTTCTTTACAACATTGTACAAAGGAAACAAGTCTCATTAGCCAATGTGCTTAATCAAAACCCTCTAAAAATTGCTTTTCACCGCACCTTAATAGAGAATCATTGGACTCTATGTGGCTGCAACTAGTGCAGCGGCTAATCCATGTTCAGCTAACCAATGAGAAAGACCATTTCGTTTGGGGTTTAACAATGTCTAGGAGACTGGGACCTTCACTGTTAAGTCTATGTACTTAGATCTAATAGAAGATGGCACATAGTACCTCAAGAAATACATATGGAAAATGAAGGTGTCGCTTAAGATTAAGGTCTTCATGTGGTTTCTTCAACGCAAAGTAATCTTGACTAAAGATAATCTGGTTAAGAGGAACTGGAACGGTAATAAATCTTGTTGTTTTTGTGATAACAAAGAATCCATACAACATCTATTTTTTGAGTGTCCTGTTGTGAAGATAATTTGGCGCATTATTCATATGACCTTTGGATTAGAACCGACTAAGAATGTTTCAAACCTTTTTGGGAATTGGCTCAACGGTATTCCTAAAAAGGATCTTATTCGGATTAGAGTGTGTATTTGTGCGGTAATTTGGGCTATTTGGAACACCAAAAATGACTATATATTTAAAAAACCAAAAACACTACTTTTTGTAGGTTATTCCTATGGCTCGAAAAGTTATAGCACGAAGATGGTGTTTCCGACATTTTATTTACTTGAGTCATAGGAGATCCGTACTATCAATAGGGCATCCACTAAGGAAGGTATTAGAGGACTTAAGTTCACATACACAAACCTGAAATGCACCTCAAAGCCATTCTATTTTGGTCGATAGTTCACTCCCAACTCTTTGTGTTGCAATTCTCCATGCTTACCAGGTAATACTGGTGTGTCTACCGTTAGTACCTCTTATTTCCCATGAGCAGCACTACTGGTGAGCACACCTAATGAACTAATGGATCTGGTAGTGCGGGCGGCACTTCCACTCTTGCCTAGAAGCGGATGTACTAGGCCTCACTACTGGTCCACTACGACTTAAGTGATTTCTCCAATAGGATGCCCGAGCGACACCAAGCCGATAGTGTACCAAAAATATCGGTTTTATCAATTTTATTATTATTATATATGGTTTGTCGGCACTACTGGTAGTGTGCTTAGTAGTACCGCCTGTCACAATTTAGGGTTGGTTTTGAAGCAGGGGAAGAAAGGCTAAGCGGTAGTACCACTTTTCTTGAAACTTCAACAGTTAGATTTTAGCGCCTTTCCATTTCTCTCTCTTCTACATTAATTCATGAGTTTCATCTCCTAAATACCTCTACCTACCCACTCAAATACCCTCATATATTCTTGAGGATTTGGTGTTGACGACTCATATGTACATTTCCATGAAAGAAAAATTGATTCCCCTTGCAATTCCTAATGGATCTTGTTACTCTTGGGGTGCTTTGGTGCCTTAGATGGAAGAGGTCATCCTTTGGAACTTGAGGTTGGTGTTTTAGAGCTCCTTGGTCACGTTGGGAGCCTCCAATTGAGTTATGGATATTTCCAAACTATGTTTCTAAAGGTTTTGGTTGCCTTTGTGGCTTGTTTATTGGAGAATCATGTGAGCCTTTATGGTGTTGGTGGAGACTTTGTGTCATCCCATCTCTCCAAAGTTAAGGTACTTTTCTTCAAAATAAAGTAATTACGGGAATAGATCAACATGTCTCCACTGTGGTTATTTTTATCCTTTTACTTATATTTTTATTTATTGTATTTGTGTGTATACCTTGTCATATAGGTTACTCACCTAGTTAAATTTTGAGATAACTTATTTACTTGTCAAGCCATAATTTGAAAAATAACTAAAAATAGTTGCCTACGCCTCTAGTCGACCATACCGACCCTTTCAGCTATGTATCCCTTCATAACATAATTACAAAGGGGTATAGAGCAATCTTAGCTCTTGGTGTATTAACTTTGGGGGAAGGTGTACTGAAGCAAAATCCATAGTAAAATTAGAAAACAAAATATGCCTAACCACTTCAGGTTGTCACAAGTTCCCATACAATTTTTTCACTAGCTTGATTGTCTCGTTCCAGAGTACACCTCCTCTTATACGGCTATTGTTACCTCCATCGACACTCTCGCCACACCTACCTACACTCTCCTTCCACACACCTATTTGGAGGCATACTTTGTCAGTGTCTTGGACAGGGCACAAAGTTTGTGATGATCCCATTCTATGCAAGCTTGGTGCTGGCAACACAAACAAGTGCCTTGGTCTTTTACATGCCCCAACATGGGAAACCCGGTGACAAGGGTTAACTCGGCAAATATCCTAGATGAAGGACTTAGGATCAGGGGAAGAGGGCGTCGGATGAACTCAAAGGTAGGGTTTCAGACAAACAAGTGTATTATGAGTAAACTTAGAATCAATGTTACCTCAATCTCGATGTGTGTCCCTGGCCGGCCTCTCCTGTCCCCTATTTATAGGTGGCCTAAACTTAGAATCAATGTTACCTCAATCTCGATGTGTGTCCCTGGCCGGCCTCTCCTGGCCCCTATTTATAGGTGGCCAGGTCTCGAGGATCCGGTCGAGTTCAATACAAATTAGTTTATACAATACAAGTTACAACATGATTTTGTATTTCGATCATGACTAGGCTTCGACCTCTATCCGGGGCCTATCTTTCATGGGATACTACCCGAACAGGCCTTAGGGGTACCAATGTCGTGGGCCTTGGTATTCATACCCTTGTCACCCGTTGTGGTCCCTCACCAAGGAAGATTTTGCCAAAGCTTCAACATCGACACTATGCTTGATGATTGTCTCACTTGAGTCCTCATCTTTGTCACTGGCCTAGTTTGCGCCTCCGACTTCATGGTGCAACCCCATGCCTGCGACTTCTAGTGTCACTACCTCTAAACTGATAGCCCTGACCATGACATCGACAACAACATCACCTCACATTGTCATCAACCATGACTACATAACCCAACACTACTGTCAATCTTGTATCGACGCAAAGGGCTATCGCCTCCCCTAAGCACCTCATCAGCTTCATTTACAGTCATGGCATCCGGGACCCGACACCATCTAGGATGATCAAGGGACGCCAAAACATTTGTTTCTACCTTTGTTTTCTATCCATTCTAATAGTCTGTGACTCCCTACCTATGAATCTACCACTAAGACTATGGGGCAACCATAGAGTATGATATATTCAGTTCTTATGGAAAGAGATGAGAAATAGGAGTTTCCCAACTTTTTTATACTCCAAGTAAATCTCTTATACCTCTATATGTACTCACCTGTCAAATTCAATACAACATCCAACACAATATGGTGATGGCAGCAATTATGCTTCTTAAATTTCCACTAAATTCGGATTCCAAGTGCCTCGTGATGTAACAAGCATAGTTGCCCACAAGAGTGACTCCAGGGTTTATATCGAACTCTCGGGAAAAACATGAAATTCTTCCTTGTCCTGTCAAGCAACCTACAACAGAAAACGACGATTTTTTGTCGCCGGTTCACTAGAGTGTTTGTCAGGCACTCATGACATGTAAGCATAATTTTTTTAACTTAATAAGTAAAAGAAACAAGTAAATACGTCTTTGTATTTTCAAATTTAATGATAACCAAAATCAAACAACAATTAAAATAGTGTAGAAGGTTTTTCTAAAAGCTAAAATTGGACCTAAGATCATGATTTTACTTATCTTTCTCTCATAAATATGGTGGTGGTGATAAAGCTTTAAATGATAAGTTAAGAGCATGCAAAAAAATTTGATAAGGGCGTCACATCCGAGCATAGAGTTGATGCAACACAACCCTTTAATACTCCTATATTAAGGAAAAACTTGATCTTTTAAGAATTAACAGATTATTGCTTTAAGAACTATGACAGAACAGTGGACACAATTGTATGATCTTTGAGCAAACAAAATCATGTAATATGTCACTAGATGGCATAAAGCACAAGCATCATTTATCCCTAGTGAGGCAATTAACGAGAAGATAAAAATATGGCAATACCTAAAAATTCTGTCACTTTTCTACGCATACCATCAAATTACTCTGCCTAATGTACACATCCTACACACGGGTTCTTGCATACAAGTTTAATCAGAATAAAGCATAAATGAACAGGGTAACATATACATTATCAATACATCAATAACCACTTTGCAATTTTTTTAATGGAGATTTTGCACGAGTTCAACAAATTATCTACATCCAGAATGTTTTTCTGATTTTTTTGAAACTTACAAGTATCGGATTCTGAATTTTCAAAGAAAAGTTTTCCATGGAGCTCGAGCTCCATTTGAAGTTTTCCGCCAGCTACAGACCTACTCATCTATACAGTATGTGCAGTTTACAAACAGAGGAGGATGAATCAACGAACTATCTAACCCTCTTGGGCTTGTAGTTCTTGGCAAGTGCAACAAAAACAGCAAAATTCACCACTGTAACGGCGACAACGAGCACGAAGTAGTAGTCCAGATGCCCATCATCCAAATCCAGTGGAAACCAACCCGTCCTGCCTCCGGCCGCCGTGACGGATGCGACCAGCGTCACCAGCTGCGAGTTGATCAGATTACCGAGCGAGACGGACACGAAGTAGAACGCCGTGGACGCGCCTTTCATCGTCTCCGGAGACTGGTCGTAGAAGAACTCCAGCTGCCCTACCGAGAGCGAGGCGTCCGAGATCGCCATCACCACGTACTGCGGCAGTAACCACGCTATGCCCATACGCTGATGATCCCCGGCCATCCGCAGCCTGCGCGACTCGGCCCACGCAGCCACGGCCACCGCGACGGCTGCCGTGGCGTGCCCGAGCCCCATTAGCCGCAGCGGCGTGAGGCGGCGCGAGGTCCTGTTGTAGAGCGCGACGCAGGCGGCGACGAGCACCGTCTCCACGGCAGTCAGCGACGGGGCCGGTATCCGGGAGTCCGTCTTGGTGCCCTGCTGCACGAAGGTGGTCAGCGCCTGCGTGTTGGCGACGAAGTAGACGGCCGAGGTGAGCCATATCGGGATCAGCTTCAGCAGTGTCTTTAGCTCCTCGACCTGTGTCATCGGGCACAGCCTCCATGGCCGGTTGCCGTCCTCATCCAGATCCTCGGCCGTTATAATGGCAGCCTTGTCCAAGAACCTGACGCTCGGAAAGCACGCGCGTTAGTCTGAAATTCTGATTATAATCACTAAATTACTTCAATAATGCTGCACAGAATCTACCTGAACTGGTCGCTGTGCTCCAATCGTTCGTGTAGAGGATGCACCAACGGGTCCTTGACATCCTCCCCATCGTACAATTGAGTGGCATCATCAGGTAGTTTCAGTTTCACCTTGCGAGAGAACGCGTAGAGCACCTGGAACACGCCTTTCCACGGGCTGCCTGCGGGAGGCAAGATCCGGTACATGGGCGCCGTCGCGGCGAGGGTGACGACGGCGATCGCGACGAACGAAGCGCAGATGCCGTAGCCGAGCCCCCAGCTCACCTTGGCCTCGACCCAAACCAGCAGTGTCCCTGCGGTCATCATGCCCAAGTTCGCCACCGCGTAGTACCAGCTGAAGTAGGACGCCTTCGCGCCGCCCCGTCCCGACCCGTTCTTGCCGGCGTCGTCCTCGTCGTCGTGCTGCTCCGCCGCGAACGAGATGAACACCGCCTTCGACGCGCCGATCCCGACGCCGCACAGGTATAGGCCCGAATAGAAGACCAGCTCCTGGCTGAGAGTGGCCGGCGTGCAGATCGTGTTCCCCGCGCACGGCGGAGGGCTCAGAGCCGGCAGCGTCGCTGATGCGGTGACCATGGCCATTCCCTGTTAATTTCAAGTAAGCAGCAGAGTGCCAGTGCAGAGTGCGAAGTTCAGAGAGGATCACACTTACGACGACGGAAACCGAGAGGCCGATCATCAGCGTCTTGTATTTTCCCCAGAAGGAGTCGGCGATGGCGGTGCCCAGCACGGGCATGTGGTAGCTGACTCCGACCCAGTAGTTCACACTCGCCACGTTCGAGGCAGTGTGGCCATGGAACACGTCCTGAAGGTACACGATCAAGCTCAGGTAGATCCCGTAGAATGCAGTGACCTCCAGGAACTGCAGGGCTGGCACGGATAGATGGTTTGGTTGTAGTAGTTCAGTTCAATCAGCAACACTTGAACAGTACGGATTCAGAAACTGGGGAACAAAGGGCGTGTTTGGTAGCCCGGCCGAGTTGAGAAAATCTCTCCTCACCCCACTTTTTCGTGTTTGTTAGGTCGGTCCGATCACTCGGGCAGTGCCCACCTCGGCCGAAAAACACTCCTCAGCCCGGCTGCCCTCGCCCCGCAACCGGCGGGCCCCACGCCCCCCAGACCGCAGCCCGGCTCTCTCTCCCTCCTCATTCTTCTCACCAACCCTCCCCGAGCTCCTCACCGCTCCCGAGACCGCACCGCCTCCTCCCTTCCCCGACCGCACCGAGACCCGCCTCCTCCCTTCCCGTCCAGGCGCGTGGCGGCGGCGCATCTGGAGACACATCCAGGCGCGGGGCGGCGGCGCATCTCGCCCTCCTGGCGCGTGGCGGCGGCGCATCTCGCCCTCCTGGCGCATGGCGGCGGCGCTCGACCTCCTGGCGCATGGCGGCGGCGCTCGACCTCCTGGCGCATGGCGGCGGCGCTCGGCGGCGTGGGGCGACATGGTTCCGAGCTTGGCGGATGCTGGCCTCGCCGGCGGCGGCTCCTCTCGCCAGCGGTGGTGGCAGTTCTGTGGCAGGGACTCGATCGCTTTTTAATTTTATAGCTAGGGACCCGATTGCTTTTAGTTTTGTATGCAGGGACCTGATTGCTTTTTCTTATTCTGTGGCATGGCTCAGGTCATGCAGTCTACCAAACATCTTGCCAACTGAGCCAAGCTCAAGTCATACAACCTACCAAACAAGGCAAGATAAAACACACTTGTATGTGATGGGCATAGCTGTAGTCAGCTTGGTTGAGGTGAGATAGCTCAACCGGGTTACCAAACACACCCAAAGTCTAGCAATGTCGTCGTGCTAGCAAGATGCCCCTTTTCTTTCCTTTTCGATATAGAAAAGCGGATGCATTCTGTACACTCACCCAGGATGAGTTTCAGAGCCTTATCAGAGCAGTGACCGGTCTTGCGCGCGCCCTGCTCCCGAGCTTCCGGACCCCGATCTGAACCAGATGCCTACCACATGAAACAAAAGCTTATACAAACTACTCCAGGTTGCTGGTATCAGGAAGGACGAAATCCCCCTGTCTGTTGAGCAGGCTCCAGGTTGAAGGGAGGCACGCCGCTCTCTCTGTGCCCGTGAAGCCGCCCCGGAAGGGGGCGTTGCTTTTGGCCTCCGGGAACAGCGACGGTGAAGCTTCCTCGATCGGATAGATACAGGACTAGTAGCAGAAGAGTAATACAGCTTTGTTTGTGCGTACCTGATCGTCTGCTAAGATCGGCCGCCGTAAGCTCCCACGGTGGCCGTCGGCGTCCATGCTAGAACGGCGCCGCCGCGAGTTCTCTCTTCCTGCAAGAACGGAGCCGGAGCGGGTTGGAGAAAAGTCGTCAAAGCCGTGGCTTTCAGTATTTATCGCAAGGGTATTGGAGGAGCTTTAGATATTTTTCAAAATTATTATACAGTAGTTGATCTTTCCATGGTGTGTGGAGTATACAGAAACGCTAAGGTACTGAACCCCACGAATGATCGTTCGAGTATTTAGCTAGCTTGTCTGTGAGGTGGCATCGGGCTGGAATTTCCGCCCCAATATCGTCTTTCTGGTGTCTAAAATTAGCTGGGCACAAATTATCGCCACCAACAGCACAAAAATCTAATGCTGAAGGTACAAATTGGCGCAACCTCACTTGGGGGACCGCATCGATGTATTAACAGGAATCCACCACGTTGGTAGGTTACTCAGAATTTAAGCCATTTTTGTTTGGGCTGGCTATGTCAAATTTGTGTTAAAGCTGCTGTGCGGAAATGTCATGCCGAATTATATCTTTAAGCAATTTGGGTGGCTTCATGGTGTTTGACGGTGAGTGCCCACCTAAATAAAAAAATTCATTCATTTTTGTCTATGAGATTTCGCAGCCTCGGACAACACACAAAAGCATGCATACACGCACAAACGCCGCCGATATCATAATCCCAAAGATCAATTATGAAGACAACGTAGTCCAACGGATTTAGGAAGTCAAAACCACAACACGGCAGCGAAGCCTTCCGCAAAATCGAAAGGCACTATGAAGCCGAGTCCACAATTATGAAACTTTCACAACTCGACGCACTCATCGTGTCCGAACTTACAACAAATTCGAGGTGCATAGCATCTCCGAGGCCGCACTATTGACCAGCGCCGCCGAAGAGTGACACAAGTCGAGGCTGCGCCGGGGACGCCACACAAGGTCTACCCAAATATCCACAACTGAGGACAACAATGGCTAAACCCTAAACACCAGAAAATCCAAACCTCCATTTCCACGACACTCCTGGATGGTAGGAAACCGCAGTCATGGCCGCCATATACAAACTAAGGAACTAGCCAGCCCGACGAAACAATGCCCACCATGGCGCCAAGATAAGGGAAGATGGGTCTTTTTTATAGTAACAAGAGCATTTGGAACCCAAATAGACCAATCAACATGTTCATGAGGAGAACCAAAAAACTTTCCTCTGCAAAGAACATAGTATGGTTGGCTTTGCCCCTTATGGTATAACCACTCACAATGGTGTTCTTCTCCTTTTCCTTAGTCTTCTCCCCCTCCTTTATTGATGAGGGTATGACCCCTCGGGTCTTCATGTTTAGCATACCCGCTATCGGCCACGAAAGAAGCATACTCAAAGGATACATGAAGTCCGCAAGGCCCAACACGCCAACTTGGAGTAGAAGTCAAGAAACCCCTTGTAAACCCTAACTGGCTGCATATATAAAGCCACCAAGGGGCACCCTTAGAGAGACTACCATACAGGCATACAGCAGATCTCATACGGATTAGACAACAACCCTCCGCCTACGGCGGCTCCCTGTAAACACCTTGTGATACTATACTAGATTGCTAGCAGGATGTAGCGATCCTCCATCGAGGGGACGTGAACCTAGGTAAACTTCGTGTGCCCCTCGTCGTTTATCGACCGCCGTCGAGTTCGCCGGATCCCACATACGCTTAATAGATCGAAAGCCCTCAAGCATGGGCATTGCCGGGTAGAATCTCGTCAATTGGCGCCGACCGTGGGGACGACGGGATCTGGATCTACGGGCTCGCCAGCTCCTTCGTCGCCATCACCACCGGCTAGATCGCATCTCGCTGGAACTTCGTCAACAACGTCAAGATCGCACCTGCTGAACCATCGACGGTGGCAAGTTTCTCCATCAACACTCGTCGCTACCCGGCTTCGCGTCGATCGGCTGAAGCTTCCTCATCTATCGATCCACGCGTGACCTGATCGCCGGATCTGGTAGCCTTCTACCATCACCCGCTCATCAAGCAAAAAACACCACGGGATTGACGCGAAAATCAACCAGGACGGCTCCTGTTGTGGCCGCATGTGCTCGTAAAATTTCCCATATGTGCACGATGGGATCTGGCATCTAATTAATCCTGCCCTCTCTCTCATTAATTATCCAATTCATTAGCTATTTTATTATTTCTTGACCTAACCCGCTGCATGTTGTCTTGATTTGCATATTCGTCACGCAACATCGTGCAAGCTGAGTCATGGAGATTTGACGGAAGATTACAGCAATGAGTTGCATACTGAAAGCCTTGCAATCTGGCGGGTTGACGTGTGGTTTAACATCGATATTGTCTCCTGCGCGCGGCTTCGCCAATCGATGGCGGCGGACTCGATGAGGACGACACGCATAGCTACACGCAAACAGCTACGCGCACAGTTATAATCGGTTAATATCAGGTGATACCTATCTAATTATTTATTACTTCTTTTAAATTTAACTCTACGAGAGATTTTCTTAGGCTTGCAGTCTGCTCTAATTTGTGTGTAGATTGATTTACTATCAACACCGTGCGACTTCGCCGAGTGACTCCATCCGACCAATGGTCCGACCGAGCACGCTGCAATGACTCTGTCCGTGTCGACAAGCATCACCTCACCTCTGTGTGCGGAAGCTCATGCCCATGACCTTCGAGTCCGTCATCAAGACATCGACTCTGTCATCATGACCTTCGAGTCCATCAGCAGGACATTCGACTCCGTTGCCATGATCTTCGACTTCGTCGCCATGATCTTCGAGTCCGTCATCAAGAAATTCGACCCACCATCGTCAGGAAATTCGACCATGCCGTCGTCGAGAAATTCGACCCCTGCGTCATCAGGAAATTCGATCCCTGCGTCGTCAAGAAATTCGACCCCTGCGACGTCAAGAAATTCGACCCCTGCGTCCTCAAGAAATTCGACCACTGCGTCATCAGGAAATTCAACCCCGTTGTCGCCGTGATCTTCGACCCCGCCGTCGCCATGATCTTCGACCCCTTTGTCGCCATGATCTTCGACCCCACCGTCGCCATGATCTTCGACCATGCTATCATCAACAAATTCGACCCCGCTATGATCAAAGACATCCGACTTCCGCATCAAGATTCTTTGACCCCTGTGGAGCCGAAGACTTCGTCGAGTGCCCGACACACTTCGACCCCTCGGAGCCAACGCTTCGATGACTTTTCTAACAGGTAAAATAGCCTGATCCTGAACTGCAATAACTTTTGCTAGGAGTGTCCGAACGACATGAGACCACCGCCATTGGAAAGATGACGACGAGAGCTACCCCACAAAAAGTCAAAGCTAAGTCTTCCTCAACTACGAGTCAGCTACTTTCATTACTTTCTGTATGCTTTCGACACTTTCAGCAACCGATGCTCGGGGGCTTTGCTTTTACATTATACATATATCTATTTGCCTTCACATTATACATATGTCTATTTGCCTGATGACCGTCGAGTGCGAGGTATCTACCTCCTCGACAGCAGGGATCAAATTCATCGCAAGCACGTTCAGACACCACGTCGAAGATAAGTCCACAGTTAGCAACACTGTTGGCCCAGCAACGCAGCTATACGCGCTCTGCTGAGATAATTCCATACCTACAGACACATTAAGTCCACAGTTAGCAACACTGTTGGCCCGGCAACGCAGCTATACGCGCTCTGCTGAGATAATTCCGTACCTACGGACGCATTAAGTCCACAGTTAGCAACACTATTGGCCCGGCAACGCAGCTATACACGCTCTGCTGAGATAATTTCCGTACCTACGGACGCATTAAGTCCATAGTTTGCAACACTGATGGCCTGGCAACGCAGCTATACGCGCTCTGCTGAGATAATTTCCGTACATACGGACGCATTGCATATCCTGACGGACGCGTCAGGTACCACGCCTTCACCCGACACACTTTGGGGTCTCGCTATTTCCACTTATACATTTGCCCCGACGTTGGCAACACGCTCGGGGGCTGCGCCTCGCATTGGCATTTATTCGCCCGGCGTTGGCAACACGCTCGGGGGCTGCGCCTCACATTGGCATTTATTCTCCCGGCGTTGGCAACACGCTCGGGGGCTGCGCCTCGCATTGGCATTATTCCTTCGCCTCGGCGTTGGCAACACGCTCGGGGGCTGCGCCTTACAACCCGATGCTAGCAACGCTCGGGGGCTACGCTTACATGCTAACCTTAGCATACACTCTTTTTGTACCCGGTGTTACCAGTATGCTCGGGGGCTTTGCCTTAAAATGATTTGACCCATGCTCGGGGTCTTCGCCTACGACGACCAGACGCTCGGGGGCTCGACAACGACATCACCCCTAATGATCCGCGAAACAGCAAGCATTCGACAACATCGTCACAACGATTCAGCCACCGTGCGACTTCACCGACCGCAACATGCAAGAACTTCATTTAGTGCCCTGACACGCGACATGCAAGACTACGACTTCAAGGCAAGATTTGAGTCTCTACCCGATTCTACGAATCGAGTAGACACTCGGGGGCTACTGACGAGGGTATGACCCCTCGGGTCTTTGTGTTTAGCATACCCGCTATCGGCCACGGAAGAAGCCTACTCGAAGGATACATGAAGCCCGCAAGGCCCAACACGCCAACTTGGAGTAGAAGTCAAGAAACCCCTTAAACCCTAACTGGCTGCATATATAAAGCCACCAAGGGGCACCCTTAGAGAGACTAGCATACAACAGATCTCATACAGATTAGACAACAACCCTCCGCCTACGGCGGCTCCCTATAAACACCTTGTGATACTATACTAGATTGCTAGCAGGATGTAGCGATCCTCCATCGAGGGGACATAAACCTGGGTAAACTTCGTGTGCCCCTCATCGTTTATCGACCGCCGTCGAGTTCGCCGGATCCCACATACGCTTCATAGATCGAAAGCCCTCAAGCATGGGCATTGCCAGGGTAGAACCTTATCATTTATAAATGTAATACTTTTGTAAGGAGGATTAGAATTTTTCTTCTTGTCGTCTTCCTGGACTTAGGAATATACCCAATCCCTTCATTCCAATAAACTTTCCTATTGATTACTCAAAATATCATTGAGGGTTTTCTCCAACTTGATGCATGTGGCAAGGACATTCTCATGTTAGGCCTTCAACCTAGTGTCCTCCTCGATAAGAGATGCTTTGTCACAACAAGGGTTAGTGATAGAAGAACTATTATTCAAATCAAGAGAGAAAATGAGGAAAGTTCTTTCAGAAAACAAGCTTTAAATTGATCATGAGACCCGGTTAGTTAGGGGAGCTCACCCTTCAAGCCTTTATGCTCCTTTTCGCGTAGCTCAAAATCCTCAAGGAGTCTAGCATGGGCAACCATGAGCTCATCATCTTTGATTGTATATTCCATTGACACCTCAACAGCGTTCTCACAGGTTTTATTGAAATCCAAAGCTTGGTTCTCCTCAAGAGATGGATTTAAAGCTACCTCTTCTTCTAGATATTCCTCTAGATTCGCAATCTCATCGACATAATCACAACCATGGCATGCTTGGTAGAAGTATTAGCAAGATAAATATCAATATCAATTTTTCTATGGAACCTCTATCTAGTTTATCATATAACTCTTTAGATATAGCGGAAACACTAGATCCTAAATCTTGAATAGCATGTCATGTGATTTTTTCAATGGTTATTTGTATATTTAGGGTCCATAGATCCCCAAGCTTAGGTGGTTCATAGTTTCTCTATTATAACTATCTATCTTTTCTTTCAAAACATGATTAGGTACATATGAACCAAATCCTACTTGATGAACATTGATGGAATGATCTTTAGTAAAATTTTATAATATAGTCAGTATCATGCAAGCTACATTTATCAAGATCAAGTAGAGCTTCTGTAATTGCATCACTAAGCATATTAATTTCCTCTACTTGTTTAGTTTTATTTTTCTCATCTTCCAATGCCATAATACTTTCTTCTTCTTTAATGGCTTGAGCTTTCATAGTATCCATCATCCTTAGTGTTTCCCATGAATCGTCTATCTTTTCTTGGAGATACTTAACGTTTTTTCATGGGATCTTTGTGGATGCACAAAATTCTTAAGAGCGTAATTGCTACCAACTTTGTACTTATGAAGTTACCCATATATTTTAGGTTATAGTTATCACCACAATATTGATATAGTTACCCTGCTCCTAGGTAAAACTAACCAATGAAGTACAGCTATACCCATCTTTTCAAAGTATAGTTATCTCCACAATATAGATGTAGTTACCATGTAGGTTATAGTTTCCAACCATTTATTATGGAGTTACCCATCTATTTTTGGAAATATTTATCACCAAGATACTGATGTGTACTTGCCCTGCTCTTTAGGGAATAGTTACAAACCCAGTACTAGTATAGTTACCAAGTTGTTTACGTTATATTTATCACCAAATTTATCACTAAAATTGATGTAGCTACTTAGATATACATGGCAAAATTTCTACCATGGTACTAATGTAGTACCAACTTGTTCACGAGATAGATATCATCATAAATATTGGTGTAGTGACATAAATTACCATCCCCAAGTGGTAGATCATGTATATGGTAACTTCTAAGGTCAAAAATACGCAGAGAATAACCCAAACTAAGATATAGTCACAAGCCACAGCTAAGTTTTATCTATATGCGGGTAAATCATTTATTACAAGCGAGTAATTCATGTGTTACTAGTATGGTAATTTTTGGGTTCGAACAAAAGATCATGGAAACATTCATATGAGATCTAGTTTCTAAGATCTCGTCATGATAAACGAAATGGTAAAGATGTATCCTAAATTTGACCAACGGTTTGAGCTACAAACATTTGAAATTTTGAATTCTAACTTTAATGTTGATGATATCAGTAGTGTTATTTATTTGTTGTCTTTATAACATGTTGGGGGTGAATGCTTTGCATGCACCCTATCCATGACACCAATTCCACTCAACCTTTTATACATATGAAGAATGCGTATCCGACGCTCATACGAGGATGTATCAAGGGCATCTTATCAAATCAAGGTCGTATGTATACCAGACATAAATTTTTGTAGGCGGAGCAATTTCGAACCCTATTAGTTGATAGTGTGTTTCACATATAAGCTAATTCTACAACGTTCTAAGTAGTAGTGTTCCAAACCAAAGAACTTTTGTGTGAGTTGGTGGGATGACCGATGAGGACATTCATATACCAGGGGCGAAGTAGAATTTGTTTTCCTCATTCTTTCATGAGAGAAGATTTTCCGAGCACTGTCTCAGTTATCCCTCTTATCTCCACCACATATCAGCTGGTCAATGGCTGGAATACTTTTGTCTGTATCTGAAATATCTAGCCCATGATTCACAGCTTGGTCAACGCTGCACTTGCTGACAAACTTTTTCTCCAATTCTATTGTACTTTTCTAAATCCATGCATATACTGTAGCAATGGGGTGTAGCTGAGATGGTGCTCAGCCACATCTTTTCCTTCTTTCATCCCTGTTTTCGTAAATTGGCGGACAATCTCTTTGAAAGCCCTTGCGTGGTTCATGAAATCCAGAAAAAAGGTAGTGACGGGCAAAACAAAAAAGGTAACTCAACTCGACAACTCTGCTTTAGTGTGGTCACACAGTGTAATAAGTCCAGTGCAGAGTTAATGACATTGCCATATGTGAAGTTTAATGAGAGAAGAGGATGGATCAAATTATCTAACCCTTTTGGGCATATAGTTTTTGGCAAGAGCAACAAAAACGGCAAAATTCACCATATTGATGGTGACAACAAGCACGAAGTAATAATCTAGGTGCCCATCATCCAAATCCTGTGGAAACCAGCCAGTCCTACCTCCTGCCGCTGTGACGGACGCGACTAGCATCACCAGCTGCGAGTTAATCAGATTTCCCAGCGACAGGGACACGAAGTAGAACGCCGTCGACACGCCCTTCATCGTCTCCGGCGACTGGTCGTAGAAGAACTCCAGCTGCCCCACGGAGAGCGACGCATCCGAGACCGCCATCACCACGTACTGCGGCAGCAGCCACGCTATCCCCATAAGCTGATGCTCCTCGGCCATCCGCAGCCTGCGCGCTTCGGTGCACGCCGCCACGGCCAGCGCGACGACCGCCGCCGCGTGCCCAAGCCCCATGAGCTGAAGCGGCGTGAGGCGCCAGCCCGGCTTCGTGAAGGCGCTGTTGTAGAGCGCGACGGAGGCGGCGACACAGACCGTTTCGACGGACGTCAGCGACGCTGCCGGGATCTGGGAGTCCGTCTTGGTGCCCTGCTGCACGAACGTGGTCTGCGCCTGCGTGTTGGCGACGAAGTATACGGCGGAGGTGAGCCATATCGGGATCAGCCGCAGCAGGGTCTTGAGCTCCTCCACTTGCGTCACCGTGCACAGCCTCCATGGCCGGCTGCCGTTCTCATCCAGGTCCTCGTCCGTGAAAATGGCAGCCTTGTCCAAGAATCTGTGCACGGTTGCTCGGAGAGCACAGGTTTGTTAGTCTGAAGAAAATCACTAGATTTGTTCCATGCCGCTCCTGAAATTGTAGTACCTGAACTGGTCGGTGTGCAGCAATCGTTCGTGCAGAAACGGGCTCTCGACATCCCCCTCCTCATACAGTTGAGTGGCATCATCAGGTACCTTCAGTTGTACCTTGCGGGAGAGCGCGAGGAGCACTTGGAGCACGCCTTTCCAGGGGCTGTCCACGGGAGGCAGAATCCGGTACATGGGCGCCGTGGCGGCGAGGCCGACGACGACGGCCGCGACGAACGACCCGCAGATGCCGTAGCCGAGTCCCCAGCTCACCTTGTCCTCGACCCAAACTAGCAGCGTCCCAGCGGTGAGCATGCCCATGTTGGCCATCGCGTAGTACCAACTGAAGTAGGACGCCTTAGCTTTCCTGCCTTCATCGTCCATGTCGTCGAACTGCTCCGCCGCGAACGAGATGAACACCGCCTTCGACGCGCCAATCCCAACGCCACACAGGTATATGCCAGAAAGGAAGACCAGCTCCTGGCTGAGAGTGGCCGGTGCACAGTGCGCGCACGGCGACGGTCTCAGAGACGGCAGTGTAGCTGACGTGGTGACCATGGCCATTCCCTGTTATTTTCCTCTTGTTCGTCAGAGAAGCGGAGCCGGCCGATTTTAGTGCAGAGGATCACTTACTAGGACAGAAATGGAGAGGCCGATCAGCACCGTCTTGTACTTTCCCCAGTAGGAGTCGGCCACGGCGGCGCCGAGCACGGGCATGAGGTAGCTGACTCCGGCCCAGGAGTTCACGGTTGCCACATTGGAAGCACTGTCGCCACGAAGAACGTCCTGAAGATACACGATCAAGCTCAGGTAGACCCCGTAGAATGCAGCGACCTCCAGGAACTGCAGGCCTGGCACCAGCAAGATGAGTTTGGCTAGCTAATTCAGATCGATCCTCTAGTGTGATAGACACTTAAGGACTCGTTTGGTACTAGAGTTTTGGTGGGGATCGGTGGGGATAATCCCTACCAAACCCCAAATCCCCACTCACTTCTAAAAGTATATTTGGTACTAGAGTATTGGACGAGTATAATCCCCGCTAATCCCCACTCTTCCCTAAATTTTAGTGTATTTTTCTCAATCCCCAATACTCTACCTCTACCTATTAGTGGATTGTGGGTGGGGTTTTGTGGGGATTGGGTGAAGGTAGGGGTTTCACCCAATACTCTAGGGGATTATCCCCACTAATCCCCACTAAAACTCTAGTACCAAACAAGGCCTAAAAAACTCTAGAATTACTTAGAATTAAGAACTGCAGTACAAAACCGTAGAGGGCAAGGTCATAGACACTCACACAAGATGACTCTGAATGTTTGGATGTTTGCTTTCAGCTGTGGCATTGGATATTCGGGACATTCAAGGGCTGAATACACCGAATGCCATTGTTTGGCGGGTCAAGCAATTGGAACTAGATATTCGGGCTCGATATCGAGGCCCAGCTTCGAACGAGCAAATTTTTCCAGGCGAATGTCGAGGCAAAAGGCTCGACATTGCTCAGCATTCGCTCGCCCCCATCCCGCACCGCTTCGCTCACCCCCCGTCCCGCACCGCTTCGCTCGCTCCTCTCTGCTTCTCCGCCCGCGCCAGGAAAACCTAGCGGCGGCGGCGGCGCAGGTGACCCCGTCCTCCGGCCCTTCCTCCTCCCCCCTGCCTTCTTCTCCGGAAGTGAGGGCGGCTGCGCCGGCCTTCCCCCCTCCCCCCTGCCTTCTTCTCCGGAAGTGTGCGCGGCTGCGCCGGCCCTCCCCCCTCCGCCCTGCCTTCCTTCTCCAGAAGTGAGCGCGGCTGCGCCGGCCCTCCCGCCTGCCTTCTTCTCCGGAAGTGAGCGCGGCTGCGCCGGCCTTCCGCCCGCCCTCCCTCCCCGTAGCCAGATAACCCTGCAGCAGTTCCTCTCTAACCTGTCCCCATCTTGTTTTCTTTTTTTCAGTAGAGATTGGAGGTGCTCCGGCGGCCGACGCAGCTTCTTCCCGGGCTCCGGTGAGCTTCGTCCGGTGCAGGTATCGCTGCAGTAACCCTCACTCCCCTCCACTAGAGCTAGGTCTACATGTGTCTCTTTCCTTGTGTGTTGCTTGGTGTGAATTTGTGAGTGATGTAACATTGCTTTATTACTTTGCTATGATCGATTTGTGTGGTACTGCTTGGTGTGAATTTGTAAAATATTTGCTAGTCCAAACTACATACCATGCTAATAAAATTGATGTATATTGTAGTTACAAAATGTCGGATGAGTTACACATGGTTTCTTACATAACCGAAGAAAACAAAAGAAGAAAGAGGAGAAGGATTGTGTTGATGAAACAATACTTTGAATCCACTCTCCTTGCAATGGCATATCTTAGCACACAAAGGTGTCCGAGGGACTTAGGGTGCTTTACCGATGATGAGCACAAACACTCCCTTCGAAAGTATTTGTTGAAAGATTTGTATGATGGGGCTGAAGTAGCATGCTATGATCAACTCCGTCTAACAAAAAGAAATTTCCATGACTTATGCGCTATGTTGCGTGCCAAATGTGGTTTAAGTGACAGTGTGTATGTTACGGTAGAAGAGAAGGTTGCCATGTTCTTGCTTGTAGTAGGGCATGGTTTGAAAATGAGGTTATTGCGAGGGCAGTACAAGAGGTCTTTGTGGACTATTAGTACACATTTTTCTGAGGTGTTAAAGGCCATTCTATCTCTCCATGGAGAGTTCATAAGGCTGCCAGATCCTTCCGTTGAACCTCCTAATGACTACAAATGGAAGTGGTTCCCCAATGCACTTGGTGCATTAGATGGTTGCCATGTTAATGTTTGTGTTAATGTGGCTGACCAAGGACGATACGAGATTGTTAGCAAAATTCTAGCATAAAGTGGATTTGGTTGGGATTGGGAAAAGAATGTGTTGCAGATTGATAGTGATGAAGTCTGGGACAGATATGTAGAGGTACGTGACAATAGCAAAATTGTACATTTTTCTAACTTGCCAATCATTCTATATTTTTCTAACTTACTAATCATGCCACATTTGTGTTTGTAGGCTAATGAAAAAGCAGCTATCTATAGGAACAAGGTAATCCACAACTGGAATGAGATATGTACCATTTACTCAAAAGACCATGCCACAGGTGAAGGTGCTAGGACGGGCGCTGAAAGTGCGGCTGATACTGAGGACGTACAACCTGTACAAGAAGCCAATGATACCTCTCCTGAAATTGTTGGTCCATCAACAAAAAGGCCACGAACTGGTGAAGCAATCTTATGCATGCTTGGAAATATGAAGACGTCTTTCGATGATGCACTGAAGTCAACTGAGCCATTACAGATGCCCCAGGTTACTCCTCCTTCTGTGATACTTGCAACAGTTCAAGCAATACCTGATATGTCTCAAACCGACAAGTTGCGGGCTTATGGGAAACTAATCCTTAGTGAGCGTCTTTTCCAAGCACTTTTGGAGCTTCCCATGGAGGTTAGAAAGGAATGGCTACTCATGTTGGCTTGATTCATGTGACGGTAGTATGTATGAGACTACATATGAGCTTTCCATGCTCATGTTGTGCGTATGAGACTATGTATGAGACTAGCTTTATTTGGGTTGAGACTAGGCTATGTATGAGACTATGTTGTGCGTTTATTTTATTCCATGTAATAGACTATATATATCATCTGTATGTGCTAGCTTATGATGGATTATGATGGAACATTATATTATGTTGTCAAAATATTGGAGACTACATATTTTGTTGTCAAAATATTCGATACTATTTTGTTCCATGTATTAGACTATATATCATTTTTATTGTGCCTATTATATTCCATGTATCAGACTACATATGATTTACGTGTACACAAAATGTATAATGCTCCAAAGTCTCGGAGGACTTGAATTCCACACTTTTACCATCCAAACAGCATTTGGCATTCAACTTCAATATCTAGTCTGGGTTCCCAATATCTAACACATCCAAACAAAAATATTGGCATTAGCACTCAATATCAATGTCCTGGGTATTAGACATTCAATCCAATACAATGCCTAGCCTCTCAATGCAAACATCCAAACGGAGCAGAGTGCCTTATCGGAGCAGTGACCGGCCGCCTTATTCGCCTCGTGCTCCTGCGCTTCCGAGCACCCATTCGAACAAGACGCCTGGCGCAACAAGTGAAAGCTCAACAACCGAAGCCGGGCCTCTGAATCGGCATCTTGGCCTCCCGCGCTAGCGAGCACGGAAAACGCAAAGCCTCCTCCGATCAATTATCGATACTGCAACTTAGTTGTACGTACCTCATCGTCTTCTAAGATCGGCCTCCTTAATGCCCCGCGCCCGCGGTGGTCGGCGTCCATCTACTACTGAGCATCCGCCGCCGTTCACCCCCGCTCCTGAGAGAACAGAACGTTGTGAATTTGGCGTGCGGTGGGGGATAACTGGGCAAAGAATCTAAACTGGATCACCGCGACAAGGACCGGGGGAAGCCATTGCTTTCACTGCTATGGTATCCGAGCGTTTCCCACTTCTTGGATGGGACATCTACTGATTTTTAGTGACACGGAGAGTTTTTTCTCATCTTATTTTCTGATAAAACGGAAGATATCAAAATCAGAAGAGCATGTTTACACTAGGCTATGGGCCCTTGGTTTTAGTCAATCCGATGCCTTTATTTTCATGAAAAACAAATCCTACTTCCACTGCTATATGAATGTCATCACTGGTCACCATCCCCACCAGCTCAGTAGCTCACACAAAAGTTCTCTGGCTTGGACACCACTACGATTTAGAACGTTTTAGAATTTGCTTATGTGTAGAACATATTATCATCAGGTTGGATTTGAAATTGCTCTGCCTACGACTATTTGCATCTGATACTCAAACGGACATGGCTATAGCTCCGTTGAATTAGAAACAAAGACCTCAATTAGAGCAACTTTAGGAGTTTCCTTATATCCGTGCGATCCATAAAATAATCGTGGGTTTGTTGTCTATGTCTCAGTTGCATGAGAAATTATTATTTCTCAATCACATCAGAAAAGTGCAATTGTAGTTTAAAAAAATATGTAACTGCAACGAGTTGCACCTTTCTAACAGAAAAGTGCAATTACACTTTTTTACGAGAAAAGTGCAACTGATGCATATTTTTAGGGAGACTGAGAAATAAGAATTTCTCAGGCGCCTGTTACTTAGCAAATCCGAATAATCATTGTTTTATGGATCTGAGTGGAAAAAGAGAGACTAGACCAGGTGACGAGGGTTAACTCGACAAATGTCCTAAATGAAGGACTTAGGATCGGGGAGATAGGTCGTCGGATGAACTCGAAGGTAAAGTTAGTCGAAATAGGTGTATATCGAAAGTAAACTTGGGTGTTGAACCTGGCTTGCTTTCAATCTAGCCTACACCGTCCTCTCCTGGCCCCTATGTATAGGTGGCCAGGTCTCGAGGATCGGGTAGGGTCCGATACAAATTACAACATCGACATACGGTAAGAACTCGTATTTCGACTATCATTACAATTGGGCTTAGCTTAACGGGCCTCAGGGGTACTCAACTAACGGGCTCTATTAGCTATACCCTTGTCAATAGCCCCTGAGATTCTACCGGAATTGTAGATTCGGGTTGAATCTCTAATCTTCAAATCTTCGACTTTGATCAATTCTTCGACTTCTTCATATCTTCAAATCTTTGACTTGGTCTTTCGACTTATTTTTATGATAATGTTTTTGCAAGGGGTTGTTGATGAACAAGCCTAACAACTCTGACGGATCAAGATGTCAGTTAACTGCCGGAACAGATACTTGCCACCTACTTCAAATTCAATCCCCTTGGACTTGAATTCGGGATACCGGTCAAGCCCATTCTTTTGCCGCATTTAGGACTTACAAAGAATGAGTCCCAGTGGTTCTCATGGTACCCAGTGCGTCCACCAGGATTTTCTTCGCGTCATAGACACGGATACATACCAGCAGAGCGCATCCATGTGCGTATATCAGGCCACACAGGATGGATCCCGGGGTCTTACCTTCATGATAAATCATGGCATTCGAGTTTCGTTGCGATAACGTAACTCGAGAATCACATATCGCAGTCTCGTTTGACTGATGGAATATCAAAGAATTTCGAATTATATTAACTTCTCACGAGTAACTCCCGATGGGAGTAGTCGCTCTATATTTTGTCGACTATGTAGTCGAAGTTTCATGGTTGTTGAAATGTTGAGCGGCTCGCACCGTATCCATTGTAGCTTTTTTTCATCTTTATTGCTGATTCTTTTATTTTCTATCGGGTGCGCGCTCAGCGCTTCCGATGGGAGTAGCCCCCGAGGCTATGGTTGGATACTTGTAGTCAATTATAGGCTCAAATTGACTTCCTCTATTCCTTCTTCTTCTTCCTGTTGTAAGCCCCCGAGCCCAAGTTGAGGTTTCCCGTACTTTCTGTGATACATTCTTTTTTACTTTGTTATTATCGTCTGTATGTGCAGAATTTAACTCCTTTGTAAATATTTTATGGGCCTTGTTTTCGCGGAGGCCCGTTAATATGTGCTTATAAATAAAGCACACTTTGGCGAGGGTAAAAACCCTAAACAGATTCCTCCTCTGCCGCATCATCTTCTTCTTCATCTAGGGTTTCTTTTCTGCCCACTTGTCTCCATGGCTGATGCAGATGGGTCCCGTCTGAACCTTGGCTCCCTGACGGCGCCACGGGGTCACGACCGCCCTCGTGGCAGCAAGAATAAGGCAACACCAGCTGCTCTAGGATCTTCGTCGTCCGCTCCAATGAAGCGACGTCCCGGCCGTCCGGCCGGGAGTAAGAATAAACCAAAGGTGCCTGTTGCTACCCCAGGTCCAAGCGCACCTCCTGGTAACACTTCTTCTCCTCAACCAAGGATATATTCGTTTTTCTGCATCGCCGGCGCGCAGTGCCGTGAAATTCAACGGCTGCTGCTGAAGTTCACCCAATTCATGGATGGGCGTGAGTTGCGTGAAGCAATTCTGCATGAACATTCTGGGGGAGAAACTCCCTATGAGGTGGAAGTTTGGTACGACGGCGCTGGCGAACAATACTTCAAGGGTGGCTGGTCACAGTTTGCGGATGACCACGACATCCAGCGAGGTTTCTTCATGACCTTCGATTTTCACGTGGGCACGTCTAAGTTTGACGTGAAAATCTACGATGGTACTCAATGCCACAAGGAGTATGAGGCTGAAGTATACTTCCACTAGAGTCTTCTTATGTAATCTCCTTTTTGAGTTGCCTTATTGTCGTGCTATCTGTAATAAATAACCGTACTTGGTTTTGATGCTTTTAATAGACCATGGGAACAAATCGTTTGTTCCGAGGCATGCTTTATATATTATCGGGTTCTCTTGAACCAATTTATATTGCTTGAAGAATATCGGGTTGTTGCACAACCTAGTAGTATATCTTTGAAAGATCTCCATATTGTGATAAACTTTCTTTCATACGACTCGAGGGTTGAAGCCCCCGAGTGGAAAAGTAAAATATTTGTACAATTTGTCGAGTTAGCCCAAGGAACCCGACCTATGGCCTCATGTTCTGGGTTCGGAGGGTCAACTCGAAGTTACTGATGTTACTAGACTTCTTATATGCGTAGAAACGTCGTGGCTGCTCCGCATTCCATGGGTTGCTTTCATCTTTTCCTGTTTTCTTATCTTGTAGTCGATAAGCTCCTTCTGGTATTACTTCTGTGACGATGTAAGGTCCCACCCAAGGGGACTCTAACTTGCCGTGGCTGTCCTGCCTGAGTCGTAAGACTAAATCTCCCACCACAAAGGATCGCGGTCGAACTCGACTACTATGGTAGTTCCGCAAGCTCTATTGATACTGCGTGGCTCTTTCCAGCGCTTTATCTCTTGCTTCATCCAGTGCATCAACATCGTCTTGTAACGCTTCTGTTGAGGTTACTTCATCGTATGTCGTCACTCTTGGAGCTTCGTGTGTAACTTCGACTGGAAGCACGGCTTCTGCGTCGTGGACCAGGAAAAAAGGAGTTTCTTGACTAGCTGCGTTAGGCGTGGTTCTTAAACTCCAAAGAACGGAGGGCAGTTCATCTACCCAAGCGCTCTTGGCTTTCTCGAGAGGTGCTAAGAGCCTCTTTTTTATCCCGTTGCATATTAGGCCATTGGCTTTTTTGACTTGCCCATTTGTCTTCGGGTGTGCTACGGATGCGAACTTGAGCTTGATTCCCAAACCTTCGCAGTAACTCTTGAATTCCTTTGAAGTGAAGTTTGTCCCGTTGTCCGTGATGATGCTGTATGGTACACCGAAGCGAAACACTATTGATTTAATGAAATTGATTGCTGCTGTCGAATCTTGAGTTGTTACCGGGGCCGCTTCCACCCACTTGGTAAATTTGTCGACTGCCACTAGCATGTAAACATGCCCTCCTGGCCAGGATTTGTGCAACTTCCCTACCATATCGAGGCCCCATTGTGCAAAGGGCCAGGACACTGGTATTGGCTGTAACTCTGCTGCTGGTGCGTGTGGTCGAGATGCGAATCTTTAACATGCTTCACACTTTCGAACTATATCTTTCGCGTCTTCGATGGCTATTAGCCAATAGAATCCTGCTCGAAACGCTTTTGCCGCGATTGCCCTGCTGCTAGCATGATAGCCACATACTCCGGCATGTATATCTTTTAATATTACTTGCCCTTCTTGAGGTGTGACGCAACGCTGCAAAACGCCAGTTATGCTCTTTTTGTATAATTTCCCCTACAACACAACAAATGCTTTTGATCGTCGAGTTATTCTCTTGGCTTCCACTGCATCTTCTGGTAACTTCTTATTTATCATGTATGCAAGATATGGCTGCATCCATGTTTCTTCTATCATCATGACTTCTTCGGGTTCTGGTGCACTCTCGTCCCTTTTTGCACCAGCCCCTGAGCCTGCTGCAGTAGTCGAACTTTTGACACTTTTTATCGATCTTTCCACTATTTCTTCCCAGAAGATTCCAGATGGCACGGGTAGGCACTGTGACCCGATATTTGCCAAATTGTCGGCTTCTTCATTGTTGTTTCTGCTGATGTGCGAGACTTCGCACCCATCGAATGTTCCTTCGAGATAGTGATATAAGTTCTTGTAGGCCATCATGTTGTCATTAATTGTGTCGCATCTGTTCATGACTTGTTGAACAACAAGGTTTGAATCTCCGAATATTTTTAGACGAGTTGCTCCACACGCCTTGGCCATCTTCATTACATGCAGTAAAGCCTCATATTCTGCTTCATTATTAGAGGCATGCGGAAAGCTCATCCTTAAAACGTATTTCAGTTTGTCGCTGTGTGGTGATATCAAGACTACTCCTGCGCCTGCGCCTTGGACTCTCTTAGAACCGTCAAAGTACATTGTCCAGACACTCGATAAATCTGGCGGTCCCATGCTTTGCAACTCCAACCACTCTGCTGTGAAATCTGGCAAGATTTGCGACTTGATCGCCTTTCTTTTTTCATACGTGATGTCCATGAGAGATAATTCGATTCCCCACAAAGAGACACGTCCTGTTGCTGAAGGATTGTTCAGTATGTTCGATAGTGGTGCTTCATTGACCACTATAATTGGGTGCACTGCAAAGTACTGTCGCAATTTCCGTGCTATTATAAAGACACTATATGCAAGTTTTTGATAGTGCGGATACCTCTGTTTTGTCGGAGAAAGTACTTCGCTGATGAAATATACTAGTCTCTGGACACCGTGGGCTTTACCTTCTTCACTTCTTTCGACTACTAATACTGTACTCACCACCTGATGGGTTGCGGCGATGTAGAGTAGTAGTGGCTCTTTTTCTTTTGGTGCGACCAGCACTGGTGGCGTGGAAAACACTTTTTTCAGCTGTGCAAAGGCTGCATCTGCTTCTTCTGTCCATTCAAATTTATCATCTGACTTCTTCATGAGTGCATAGAAAGGGAGTGCTTTCTCTCCCAGTCGAGCAACGAACCGACTTAACACCGCGATGCGTCCTGCAAGTTTCTGTACGTCGTGTAGTTTCGTGGGCTTCCCCATTGTTAAAATTGCTTGGATCTTCTCTGGGTTCGCCTCTATTCCCCGTGCTGACACCAGGAACCCTAAAAGTTGTCCTGCCGATACGCCGAAGGAACACTTTGTTGGGTTAAGCTTAAGCTTGTACCTGCTTAGGTTGTCGAAGGTTTCTGCCAAGTCGCTGATTAGGGATTCCTCCTTTCTTGTTGTAATAACTACATCGTCAATATAGACTTGGATATTGCGTCCTATTTGGCTCCCAAGGCAGCTTTGCATCATCCGTTGATAAGTTGCTCCTGCATTTTTTAGGCCAAAAGGCATCACTTGATAGCAGAACACCCCATATGGCGTAATGAAAGCTGTCTTTTCTTCATCTTCTTTTTTCAACTTGATCTGGTTGTAACCAGAATATGCATCCAGAAAGGAAAGCCTTGCACATCCTGCTGTTGAATCAATTATCTGATCAATGCGGGGTAGAGGGAAGGGATCCTTTGGACAGTGCTTGTTGAGAGATGTGTAATCGACACACACTCTTTGTACATCTGTATTTTTCTTGGGTACGATGACTGGATTGGATACCCAACTCGAAGTTTTTATTTCTCTGATAAATCCAGCGTTTTCTAGCCTGCGCAACTCTGATGCTATCGCCTTCCTCTTGGGTTCATCAAATCGTTGCAATGGTTGCTTGACTGGCTTCGCTTTAGGATCTACATTTAGTGCATGCTCGACGAGTTCCCTGGGAATCCCTGGCATGTCTGAAGGACACCAGGCGAAGATTTCCCAGCGCTCACGGAGGAACTCGACGAGCGCGCTTTCCTCTGCAGGATCCAGGTTTACCGCAATCGATGTTGTCTTGTTTGGGTCCGTAGGGTGGACCTGGATTTTCTTCGAGTCCTGAGTTGTGTCGAAAGCCTGATCTGGTAGGGATCGTCCAACGTCGGGTAGTACATTATGATTTGTTTCTCCTTTCAGCCTCTCATATTCTGCTGTCATGCCAAAAGTTTGCGCCATTCTATTGAATTCCTTGTCACAAGTGTTGGCTACTTCGAAGCTCCCTTGTACTGTAATTGTTCCTTTGGGTCCTGGAATTTTTAGCATTAGATACGCATAGTGAGGTACTGCCATGAATTTTGCAAATGCTGGGCGCCCTAGAATTGCGTGGTACTGTGAGGGCCAGTCCATAACTTTAAATTCCAACTTCTCCCTGCGATAGTTGCTGCTACTGCCGAAGCAGACATCGAGTTCTATTTTCCCCAGAGGATAATTTGCGGCTCCTGGTACTATTCCATGGAAAGAGCAATCTGTTGGCTTCAAGCTTGATAGCGATATACACATTGCCTTCAGGGTTCTGGCATATATTAGGTTTATGCCACTTCCTGCGTCCATGAACACTCTTCTGATGTCGTACCCTTCTATTTGCGCTTTTAACACCATTGGCAAGTGGCCCGGACTGGGAACTTTCCTTGGGTGGTCTGCCCTGCTGAACTTGATTGGCTGATCTGACCACCGTAAGTACTCCGTAGTGGCTGGTGGCGACGATATTGCTAGGTTTACCTGCCTGGATATATTCTTTCGCTCTTTCTTTGACTTGGGCACCGGTTGAATCATTGCCGATATGTAAACTTTCGACTCTAAGTGCCTTGCTAGCCTTTGTACTTGATATCCTTGACTTGTGTATTTTTCTCCTTGTTAACCCCCTTGACTTGAACCCATGGCACTTTGTAACCTCAGGAAAGTTCTACAATCCTTCATCTGGTGGTTTGAAACTCTCTTTCCATCAAGATACGCGTAGTGGATTCGACAAGGCCCATATAGCATGTCTTCGGCCGAGGGGCCGGAGTATCTTGGTTTTTCTGCTCCTTTTGCTTGAAACTTCCTATTTTCATAACCTTCCTCTTCCCTTGCTTTGTATCCCGCGGCTACCTGACTTCGCCTTCCTTGGTTATCCCTGCTACGGTGTCGTCTCTTCTGTCTACTTGTTCTATCGACTTCTGGTGAACGTCCTCTTTTGTTGTTATATGCGTCCTCTCCATCAGCAAATCTGTTGGCTTCTTCCATTAACTCGACTACTGTTGTTGGCCTTGTTCTTCCTATCTCTTCCACGAGGTCTGAGCGACGAACGCCAGCCAAAAAAGCATCTATTGCTCTTTCGTCGGAGACGTCCGCTGCTGAGTTTTTGATTATACTCCATCGTTGTATATAAGAACGTAGAGTTTTGCCTTTCCTCTGGACACACGCCTTGACTTCCTCCAGTGACGCTGGGTGCTTATATGTTGAGCGGAAATCTTTTATGAATTGTTTTTCGAGTTCTCCCCAACTTCCGATGGATTCATTGGGTAGGGTGTTTAACCAGGACCGTGCTGCGCCGGTGAGGTGTAATTGCAGACTTTGCATTGTTGTCGCTTTTGTTCCCCCTAATATCTGTACTGCCTGCAGGTAATCTGCCAACCATAAGGTAGGTTCTTGCGACCCATCATATTTTTGCTGGTCGTGAGGTAACTTGAATCCTTTGGGTACCCACGTTTTGCGAACCCTGCGGGTAAAGCACAATGCGCCCATCTCTTTTTCGTCGTCCTCATAATTTCTTTCTCTCCAGGCGTGGCGTGATTTATTTACTCGAGCCTGTGCTATTATATTTCTTGCGTCCTCCTTCCTTTTTTGTCGCCTTTCTTCTTCTGATGACTCGCTAGATTCGTTTCGTGTGATTTTGTGCTTGAACTTCTCTTTTCGCCTCTCCTTGTAGCTTGTCGACTTCGCTTCTGGACCTTTTCCCCTGATCTTGTCTTCCAATATCCCGAGGCTTCGTATTGCGGCTTGGTGCATGTCTTCCCATGGATCTCCGGGTTCTGGCCGCGTGGTTAGTAGGTATGCCTGTGCTGCTATCAGCGCTGCTTCCGGTGTTTCTTGCACGAAATCTTCTTCCTCCTCCTCTGGCTGTGGAGTAATACTTCTCGAGTACCTTTCCTCTCTACTCTGCGCCATTGTTCCTCTGTTGTGTTTTGGGTCTCCACGCCTTTCCCTACTGTACTCTGAATCATCACTATAGTCATCCCAATACTCTTCTCTTGACATACTGTTATTATCTTGACTTCTCAAAAGCATGTCTTTTTCCTCTCTCAGTTTCTTCTTGTGCTGGTGTAATGTGTATTGATATCCCATTAGAACTTCTCTTCTTGCGCCTTCGGGTACTTCTGTGCCATGAATGATAGCTGACATGATGATCCTCCACTCTCCGGCTGAGACGTGAATTTTCTCCTTCTCCTTTTTTATTGTGCTCATTTATCTTGTCGACCTGCCTGTCGACCCCTTCGTTTCCCTCGCTATTGTTTTCTTCTTCTGCTTCAGTGATAATGACGCATAACTGGTGTACTCTTTTGGAGATGCCACTACTTTCAGCGGCGAAGTCCCTTGTACTATTGTGCGTTTTAACCGCTTTTACTTCCATGTCAAGTTTTTCCTGGATTTTGTCGACTTCTGCGACTTGTGCTTCTCCTAAGCTGACCGGCGAGTTTACCTCGCTGGAAGAGCCTTCAGATGATTCCATCATTGCCACTGTCTTGGGCTCGCTTGCCGACGGATCTGGCTTCATCAGATCTGTTAGGCGAGTCGAACCCGAAGGTCCGATTAGGATGCTTAGACTTCCGATCGTCAACTCCGTCTCTTGATTTCCATTGGTTCCTGCACTGTTGTTGGCTAAAAGCGAAAAAGCCATCGAATTCATGATTCCAACGCCCTTGCTCCCCACGGTCGGCGCCAATTGACGAGAGTTAACTCGACAAATGTCCTAAATGAAGGACTTAGGATCGGGGAGATAGGGCGCCGGATGAACTCGAAGGTAAAGTTAGTCAAAATAGGTGTATATCGAAAGTAAACTTGGGTGTTGAACCTGGCTTGCTTTCAATCTGGCCTACACCGTCCTCTCCTGGCCCCTATGTATAGGTGGCCAGGTCTCGAGGGTCGGGTAGGGTCCGATACAGATTACAACATCGACATACGGTAAGAACTCGTATTTCGACTATAATTACAATTGGGCTTAGCTTAACGGGCCTCAGGGGTACTCAACTAACGGGCTCTATTAGCTATACCCTTGTCACCAGGCGCGTTATAACCGCGTGGTTCGTAATTTTTTAGGGGCTCGGCAAACTCCCTGAGCCAGCCTGTAGAAACACGGATTCCACAGTCAACCCGAGGGTGCCCTCTATCGCGGGGAAACTCTTGGTGGGACGGAACATTCAGCCTGTGCCCAAGTCATTTTCCCCCGCCCTCCACCTAGTTCCACCGCCACCGCCTTCCGCCTGTGATTTTGGCCGCCCCCACTTGACTTCTGCCACCGGCAACTACCCATCCATCCTCTACGCCTGTTCCCCAACCTTTGGGTGGTCGCTGGTGGGATTTGGGAGAGATCCCGTATGCGGTGGAAGAGGGGAGGTCGCGACCGCCATGGATCCCGGGCGCACCTTGGGCGCGCGGTCGAGCTAGGTGCTCTGACTCGTCCACCCCGGAGACCAAGACGCTGACTCGTTCGCCACGGAGCAGCAACTGTCGTTTGGCCCGCCAACAGTAATTTTTATATTGTGCTTGATTTAGTTGCTATGGTAGATGTTTATGTTGTTGAATTGACCGTGGAGCTCCTCCATGAGTCGAAGTGCCCGACTTTTTTTTGGAGGACTCGTCGTCCTCGACAATTCCAACATGGAAGACTTGTTCGATGATGATATTGAACAATACATCGTGTTGCTCACGGCGAAAGAGCTAGAGGATAGGAAGAACAAGAGGCCCGGTTCCAAGGTCGATCGGCTTTGCATTCCTCGAAATCGCATGCTTCGATACACGATGCTCATGCGAGATTATTTCACCAAGGTTCCCACATATCCGGCTCATCACTTTCGCAGACGCTACCGAATGCGTATGTCTCTTTTTGTGAAGATTGTGCAAGCTCGCGATATGCTCGCTACTTCACTCGCTAGAGGAATGCTTGAAAGGATCGAGAGGGCAACTAGAGGGGGGGGGGTGAATAAGCGCTAATCTAATTTTTAATCTTTTTCAATTTTAGGGCTTGACACAAAGTAAATTTACTAGATGTGCAACTAGGTGAATTTTCTATAAGTCACAAGCAAGCAAGCAATAAGTAAATAAGCTAGATACAAGTGAGGGATAGAGATAACTGAGAAGTGGAGACCGGAGGCACAAGGATGTATTCCCGTAGTTCCTTCCTTTTGATGGGAAGTACGTCTATGTTGGAGAGGTGTGGTGACACGGATTCGACCAATGCCAAAGAGGCTCACCTTGTTCTTCCGTGAGCAAGCCACGGAGGCTAGCTCGTTTCCACTAAGCGGTGGTATTGGGGGCACCGACCGAAACCCTTACACGAAGCTTGGGGCACACATCCACAACTCAATTGAAGGCTCCCAAAAATGCCACGGAGGCTAGAACACCACAAAGACGAGAGTAATCAACACTTACAATACCTAGGGATTCAAAGGAACCACTAGGCACAAGTTCCCCAAGCAAACAAAGAGGGAAAAGAAATTCCTTCGGTGGAGATGTAGATCGGGACCTCCTCCTTCGATCCTCCAAAGATCAAGGACTTTGGATGGTTGAAGGTGGAGATCTAGCAAGGGCGGTGGCTCCAAATATGGTCTTGTTCTTGAGCTGGACGAGCAACGGTTGAAGAAGAAGAAGGAGGGATATTTATACCCTCCTAGGAATCTGACTGTTGCCTGTTCCAGCAGGGCTGGCTATAGCCGGAGTTAAGTCCGACTAAAGCCGGTGTGAAACTCCAGGCCGGCTCTTTCCTCCAAAATAGCTAGAAAAATAGCCGGCCAGGTCCAGAGAGGCTTTCGCCTCTGATCTCCTGCTCGACCCAGGGAGACCAGCTAAAGCCGGTGTCCAGGCCGGCTAAAGCTGGTCTGGCCCTGTAAAAACTAGATGCTTTTCTTCACATCTTCAATCAATTCCATCACAATTCTTACTCCTTCTAGCACTGATAAAACAAGTGTAAAGCAATATAGAAGGAGTATTTCAACACCTGAAACGATCAATCAAACAATTAATAGATAATGCATTGTTATCAAACACCAAAAACATATAAGGCGGGAAATGCTCTTTCAATGTTGTTGACCATCTTGGGTTTTGCGCTTATCAAAAGATCTTGAGAGCCATGCGAGTCATTGCATATTGGCATCTCGGCAGACTACGCCAACGAGTATCTTCACATTGGCCTAGATACAACTGTTGAGTGCGTCAGTTTGCTAAGGTCATCATTTGTGCCTTTGGTCTTGAGTATATCCGAGATCCCAACAAAGATTACACAAAAATATTGATGGCAATCAATGAGAACAGAGGCTGGCCGGGCATGCTTGGGAGCATTGACTGTATGCATTGGACTTGGAAGAACTGCTCGAAGGCATGGCACTTGCACTATTGCGGCAGGAGCAATGATCCTACAATTATTGAGGTTGTGGCGTTCGAGTATTTGTGGATATGGCAGCGCTTCTTTGGGTTGTCGGGATCACTCAATGATATCAATGTGTTGCAGCAATCTCATCGTCTTGTTAGGCTTGTGGATGGTGATGCTTTGACTTGCAACTACACCGTGAATGGGAATGAGTACCCAAAGGGCTACTACCTTGCCACGACATCTATCCGTCGTGGTCAGCATTTGTGAAGACAATCCCAACCCCAAAATTAAAGGTCGAAGCTGAATTTACCAAGGTACAGGAACCATGCCGAAAGGACATTGAAAGAGCTTTAGGTGTTTTGCAAGATTGGTTTGCTATTGTCCGTGGCCTGGCTCGTTTTTGGGACAAGAAAACCCTCAACAACATCATGACGACATATGTTCTTCATCACAACATGATCATCGAGGATGAGAGAGATTTAAACTTGGAGTTCTTCTACAAGATTGTTGGTAGCCGTGTAAAGCCAACATGAAATCTAGATCGGACCCAAGCATTTCTTGAGGCATACCGGGAGAATGAAGACTCCGACACCCATTGGCAGCTTTAGAAGGATCTCGTCGAGCATCATTGGCGGCGTCATGGGTAGCAGTTCCCATTATTTCATTGCATTGTCATTTTATCTGCATGTGTGACTTGAAACTATTAAATGCATCTGAGCCATTGTTTAATTATTTGAATTCGAACTATCCATGTAATTTGAATTATTGTAATCCTGTGTGGTGTTATAAACATTTCATAATTTTAGTGAACTTGTTGTTTTGTTGATTTTATTTATTTTGTATTAGCAATGCATGTTAAAATGCTGAAAACCTTGTTTTAAGGGTTGGAGCAGGTTGCGACCCAATGTATCCCTCACCATTGCTGGATCTGATCGCTGCCCTATCCGCGCCTAAAAATATGTTTACTGTGCCCTAAATCCACGTTTTTTAAAGGCATAGAAATAAGAAAACTCCTCTTAGAAAAAACTAAACTACAGAACCTTGCGGGCGAGGGCGCCACACTACCCCTAGCACTAGAGAACATATCTAGTGATTCCACCCTCTAAATGATAGGAGTACCATGATAGCAGTTCTTAAAATTCCAATTTCTAAGGTTTTTAAAAATTAAGAATAATTATAAGTATTCACAAGATGTGTGTTTACAATATATAGAATTTTCAGAACCAAATTTGAAACACACGTAGAGAAACAAAAAAGACAAATCAACATAAATAGTATCACAGCCAAAAGCACAAATGATACTATTTACATATCAATTTGTCTTTTTTTTTCTTTGTTTCTATTTCAATTTTGGTTTTGAACACTCACAATTATTTTCGAAATTTTTAGAAACTTAAAAATTGGAATTCTAAAAACTAATATCATGTAGTATCATTTAGAGGTGGTATCAATGGATACATTCTCTCCCCGTTTCAACGTGGTTTGGCTGAGCAAACTCATCACTTCCACCCACACGGAAGTCACACGCGACGCGACCCCATTGTCAGTGGAACGCCGCGCCGGTAGATGGTGCGCGGTGTGGCAGACGTGGACTTTAGCCGCTACCGTCCACCCGAAGACTGGACGGCAAGGCACGTGCCCACCGGCCCTCGCCAAGACTACAGCTGCACACAGATCTACTTCCCAAAACAACACGTTCCGGTCCAAATCTACCCCACAACCCACCGACAAGTGGCTCCGCAGATATCGTGGCCCACATGTCAGTGGAGGCAACGTAACTGTACCATGACGCCGACAGGAACGGATGGGTTTGGGTACTAGCACGAGTACCCCACGCCACGCAGCAGCGGCACTGCCCCGCATTCAGCTCCGCGAGCACAGCACAGCCGGCAGCAGCAGCAGAGGAGACGAAAACTCAGCAGCAATGGAGAGGGCGGTGCCGGTGCGGAACCCGCACACCTCCACGGCCGACCTGCTCACGTGGTCGCCCACGGGCGCCGGCGCCTCCGCCGCCTCGCCGGCCACATCCTCCCGTCCCAGCCTCAAGGTAAGCGCGCGACGGCGTCCGCCTCGCCGTATTACTTACTGCTCATGTCTGTCTTAGTCGGTTTGCTGTTCCCCGTGCGATGGGGCACGTCTGCTTGACTGCTACCATGCCTGTTTGTGCAGCCGGCTGGGGGGATCACTCCGGCGATGTTCGGCGCGCCGGTGAGCGACAACGACGCCGAGGATCTGAGCAACAGGTGAGATCTGGGGCCTCCCCCGTGCCGCATTCCGCCCTCACCCGCTCGAGCTGTGATTTCGTAGCGCGCTGACCCGATCTGATCTGTTCGTAATGCCTGCTATGTTCGGATGCGCAGTTTGACCGATAGATGTCTCCAACTTGCGGCGGCTTGCTAGTGAGCAGTGAGCAGTAAATCTCTCGTTGGGTTGATGTACTCCAATATGCGATGCCTCTGCCTAAGTATGTAGTATTACGTGTAAATAACAGTTGTTGCGATGGTACTGGAGTCTAATGATGCCTCAAATTGATTTGAGTGCCCTGGCAAAAAAAAAGTTAGTCGGGTGATGCAAATGGCAAATGTCTAATTCAAATTTGTATACTTCTGGCGTGGAACTAGAGAAAAAGCTAGAAATTAGCTGCATACACCTAGTCATGTGGTGTCTGTGTCAGCTTGCTGGGCTGCCGTTTGCTGTCGTGGTTATGGCATTTTCTATTTTCTCTGTTGTTAGTTACTGTAATTGTTGAAAACATCTCCGTCATGCAATTTTGTGGAGTGTGCAATCTTTAATGTGTGTGTTACAAATGTCAGTTTGTGAGAATCTGGTGGAGTGCTCGCCATGTTAGCCAGATCAAGATCATATATTACATGTTTTAGTTCTATCTACTCCAGTGAGTATTGTTTTTGATATTTTTTACCTACCATGTAGTATGGCTCTGATTATAATATGATATTACCTAGGCTTGCATGATAGCAGTACTATTTTGCTTTCTTAAAGGCCATATGCATCTGGAATTACCGATATTCATGTGGTTAGTGCTATAAGATACTGATTTGCTTCTTGTAATAAGAAAATTAGTCAGGTCCCTTTTATTCATGTGTTATACTTGCTCCAAGATGAGATACATTGAACTCTGCAATAACTTTCCAGCCTTGTTGACCTATTATAGTGAAAGGAGATTGATGTCTGGCTCGAAGATGAAGGAAATGACCGGGAGTGGGATTTTTGCTGAAAAGGGTGAGAATGGTGATTCAGACTCTTCAAATCCTGCTAACAGAACTTCCGTGAGGATGTATCAGGTACTTAGCTTTCTTAGAAACATGTCGTGCTATCACCATTTGGTTGATGTGTACGTGTATCTCCTCCTGGTGTTTTTGTGATGGCTCCTTGCACTATTAATACTAGTTTGTGTTGTTGGACAATCACTCTGTCCTGGACAGGGCACTAACTACTAAGTTAAATTTAAGGCATGCTTTGTACATTTCCTGTTAAGGCAATCTTGTTGAGACTTCAAACAATGCACCTCTGGAGATATCTTATCATGTCAATTGTCAAGTGTTAGTTTATGTACTTCGATGTTTGGAATCTTCTACATCTCTGTATTGTATTTTCTTCTTTTTGGGACGGAACATTAATAAAAATTCAAACATTGTTTTCTTCCTACAGTATCACTCACTTATATTGACTATCAACCATTTGCTAATGCACCTTTCCATAACAGCAAGCTGTAGCTGGAATAAGTCAGATCTCATTTAGTGCTGATGGAAGTGTTTCTCCAAAGAAGCCGTCCTCACTGCCTGAAGTGGCTAAGCAGCGAGAGCTTAGTGGTACATCTGGGAGTGATGCTGAAGCTAAAATCAATAAGCAGCTTTCTGAAGCCAAGAACAAGGAGCTCAGCGGGAGCAATATTTTTGGTCCACCTCCTGAGACCCCTGTGAGGCCATTGGCTGCTCGTAATATGGAGCTACAAGGAAATGTGGATTTTGCTCTTCCACAACCAAGAAGCGTCCACACATCAGTGAAAGTATCTCATGTAAGTGACATGCTCTTTTTGGCATTTCGATTATGTATTTTTGCTCTCTCCTATTGGAGTCAGGTAGCCATATGACAGTCCATTCTGGAGCCCAAAATTCATCATTTGATGGGCTTGCATGGTGTGGATCTGTATTCTTCGATATTATGTTATGCTTCTGCTCCATGCACACTAAATGCTACACTTATTTGATACCTTCAGTTCTAGCTTAACCTTTATAGGCATGCTCTGGCTGCATTTTATGTACATTTCATCACCTAGGCAGCTACCGGTCTACTTGCAATGAGTACCTAATGTCAGCATACAGAACAACGTGTTAATTTTCACATCATCTCTTCATTGCTGTCTTTCAGCAAAATCGACCCAACTAGCATAAATATCTCACCCTGTGTATCTGCATGACTTTGAATGCCTCTGTAGCCTGCTGGAGGTCCAAGCAACATCACGTTCAGTGAGGATCCTGCAGTGAAGACATCAAAGAAAATTCACAACCAGAAGTTCCAAGAGCTGACAGGCAATAACATCTTTAAGGAGGATGCTTCCCCTGGCTCAGCCGACAAGTCCCTGAGCTCTGCGAAGCTTAAGGAGATGAGTGGCAACGACATCTTCTCTGATGGAAAGGCGTCTTCACGAGACTACCGTGGTGGTGTCCGGAAGCCACCTGGTGGCAAGAGCAGCATTGCGCTGGTCTAATTATTGTAGACTGCTCTAATCTGGACTGGCTAGTCTTCATCTCGGAAGCGGAAAACCCGTGTTCTTTTTGATCATGGGGTCTACATCATGCTTAGAGATCTAAATTACGTTTGATATCTTAGCCCTAACTAGTTGATATAATGTACTAGTCAGCAGAATCTGACTCGGCCCATGTCTTGCAAGTTTCTGCGTGATCTTATTCTTGTTTTGTGCTACTTATGTATTAATCTCTCCGTACTGAGAACCTATGCAATAAGCTTTTATGGAATAGATTCATGCATCACAAGACTGTCATTTGAACCTTACAGTTTAGATGTGTCAGGCTGGCACAATTGAATACTCCCTCTGTTCTGTGTATAAATTTTGTCAAAAATCTGTAAAGTTAGATTAAACTTTTAGAAAAAACTGTCAACCTCTACGATGTGAAATCAATAATATTAGATACATCGTTAAATATATTTTCATATTGTGTCCATATAGTATTATAACTTTATAAGTGTTGATAGACATACATCCGTATTTGCGAAATATAACATGGGTCGGATCGGAGGCAGTAGAAACTTGGTCATAAAAAAAAAAATTATATGCCATTAGAGAACGGAGGTAGTATCTATGGCAGCGAAAGTCTGGTAGATAGAACAGTTTAGATGCATCAAGCTGGTACAATTATTAAGAATGAAAGAATCTATGGCAGCGAAGGTCCAGCAGAATTTCTGTGGTAACAACCGTGACAAAATAGGAAATACTAAGGGTCACGAATTTTCATACAGCCAATAAAGAGCGAAGATTACTCTTAGAATTCAAATATCGATGAGATCATAACCAGCCATCCCTGTGAGAAAACTGCCCAGGGACCAAAAAAACAAAAAATCGACTCCGCTGGGGATCGAACCCAGAATCTCTGGTTTCGTAGACCAGCGCCTTATCCATTGGGCCACGGAGTCATTGTTGTACCCATTTCGCATTTTGGTTATACCACAAATAATTTGAACTCAGCCGCACCATCAAGCAGACAAACACACACAAATGACTTTTTTCTTGTAGTGACCAACAAATTACTCTATTCTATAATTTTGGATGGCTGCGAGGCCGCTGAGCGCACTTGCCCATCCCGTGTCTCTTGCCTGTCGGGCCAGGATCATCAAGGGCTCTGCTCGTGCACCACGCGTCGACTCATCTGCCACTTGCCTCCCTCCCCGAGCTCCTACCAAATTACTCTATTCTATAATTTTGGATGGCTGTGAGGCCGCTGAGCGCACTTGCCCATCCCGTGTCTCTTGCTTGTCGGGCCAGGATCATCAAGGGCTCTGCTCGTGCACCACGCGTCGACTCATCTGCCACTTGCCTCCCTCCCCGAGCTCCTACCAAATTCGTCCGAATAAACATGAGTTGATCCACTCTAGCGCCACCCACCCTCCGCGGTGCCACCACCACGCCTGAACCCAGCTTTAGCAATAGTCTCGGCTCGGATGCACGCTCCTAGATCTGGTGCTCTGCGCTGCGTGCACTGCCTTGATGGTAGACGGAGGCATCGGGAGGAGCATGATAGATTTCGCCACTGCTGGTGGCGAGGCATGGGGTGGAGCTTCTAGAAGACGATGGTTTAAACTAGGAAGCACGAGGCAACAACGGCTAGCGGCTGTGGCCAGGAGCCTACGTGGGCGGTCGGTAAGTTATCGAGCTGCGAGGGCTAGCTCGCTAGGCGGCCGCCGGTTGGCTCCGTCCCATGGGAGGCCGCTATATGACATGTGGCCATCCGGAGTCGAGGTTAGTGTGTATGAAATTTCATGGTTGCCATCAGGCGAGCAACATCGTTCTTGTCCCACCCGGCGTCCCCGACACGTAGGTATTTGCGCACATCTTCGACCTCCAAGGTCGCTAACCGCGTCTTTCCCTCTTCCCAGTAGCTCTATGAGCTGAAGGATGAACGCGTGACCTTTCCCTTGTCCTCATGAGCTGCAACAAAGGGTTTGGCTACCGGACTACCGGTTCGATTTTTTTTCTCAGAGGGGGCTCGAATAGGCGGTAACCACGGTTTATAACCACATATGGTAACCAATATGTTCTCGCAAGGCGTCTCGGCACAACCTAAATTTGAACTCGGCGGAGATTTTTTGGCCGAGAAGCCCACTTCTCGGAGGGGGTCGGGAAATCCGGTAACCGGCTGGTAACTGCGGTAAATGAACCAGTAACCCAAATCCCTAGCTGCAAAGTAATCTTACCTTTCTTCCTTTCCCTTATGTATCACTCTATCATATGCATGCCATATGGCCAACAAAATGCCTATGAGTAATAAAATTGTTGCATGTCTCTAATTGTAAATTGGTACTAGAGCAATCATTGTTGTGTTTTAGTTTCCTTAGCTTACAAGCACAGTGGCTCAGTTCTGAATGTGCTAGATTTTAAGTTATCTATAGTTTGTTAGCTGCCACAAAATATTATTTTGTTATTCCCAAGTGCTAGTACATACCATTTACTTACTGCATCATCAATACATGTTGGTTATATTGTACATGCGGTCAATCAATTTGTGACTTTGTGGTGAATAGAAGTTAGAAATTAGGTTTCAAATTTGTAGAGATGTATGTGTATAGCTGATTTTTCTATAGATTTAGAAAGGTGTTTCAAGCAAGAACGGGATATCACTGTTAAGAAGCTAGGATAGATCTTTCGGTGTGGTACTGTCTACTCATCAAATTGAGTCGGGATCTGAGAGAGAAAGGGAGAGAAGACAGAGAAGGAAATACCTACGCCGGAGTTTGACGAGCTCGAACCGGAGGCCATGGCGATGGATGTGTGTGTGTGGTGGCGGTGGTGGCAGTGGTGCTTCCCGTCGCCCATGCTAACCCTAGATCGGTAGGGGATGTCGGTGGGGGCGGCTACACATGATCAACCTCGTGATGCATGCTAGCCGCCCCCACCCTTTATATAGCGCGGCGACAGGGGCCCATCGTTCATGAACGAACGGACGCCCCCGATCAAGGCGCGAGGCAAGGGGTGGATCGAGTCGTTGGACTCGGTCCTGTGGAGATCAATCTAATATTCTCCCCCTTGATCTCAACTTTACTTTTAACTTTATATTTTATATTTTACTCGTTTCATCACTGATCAGTATATATAGCATGTTTCATCGTCACAGCTCAATTGCCGATAGAATCAGACATCCACTATACATATTCTGTTACTTTTGGGCCTCTTATGATCCAGGGATCATAGGCTTCCCATTAAACCCATGCTGGCTAAGTGTTCTTTGAACACACTGGGTGGTAAGCCTTTCGTTAGCGGATCCGCAAGTATATCCTTTGTCCTTATATGCTCGAGACTTATAGTGTGATCCTGGATTTTATCTTTCACAACATAATACTTCACTTCTATTGGTCTGGTAGCTTTACTCGACTTGTTGTTGTGAGCATAAAATACTGCGGGCTGGTTGTCACAGTACGTCTTTAGTGGTTTATCAATACAATCCACCACTTTCAAGTTGGGTATAAATTTATTTAGCCATATCACCTGATTCGTGGCCTCAAAACATGATATAAATTCGGCATACATCGTGGATGATGCAACTATCGACTGTTTGCAGCTTCTCCACGAAATAGCCCTCCTGCGAGAGTGAACACATATCCTGTTATGGACTTTCTATCATCTTTGTCTCCCGCATAATCTGCATCTGAATACCCTTTTATCTCTAGGGAATCAGATCTTCTATAAGTTAGCATGAGGTCTTTTGTGCCTTGCGCATAACGCAATACTTTCTTTACCATTTTCCAGTGCTCTATGCCTGGATTTGCCAAGTACCCCGGTGATAAAGGCTAAATCAGGGCGAGTGCACACTTGTTCATACTGTAAGCTTCCAACAGCCGAAGTGTATGGTACTGCTTTCATTTGATCGATCTCATATTGATTCTTGGGACATTGAATGTGACGACCTCAAATTTGATACAAATTCGAAGTGCCCGTTATGTATTCCACCGCAATCCCAGAACCATTGTTGCGATACACATAACGTAGTTGGTAACCAGTTCCATAGACATTACAATACGATGGTTCAAATACAATGGTCATAGAGACCAAGTTCATATTACAACACGATATAGCAGCGGAAATAACGTCTTCGGGTCCATGCCTTCACCCGACAGGCAATGGCGACTCATGGAGACGAACTTAGTTCTGGCACGCTTCTTCATACCCTTCCTCCTGGTACTCTTCCCCATAGTCTGGCCAAGTTGATAGCCAGGGACACAGCCATGAGTACATTGGATGCACTCGCAAACCATCTTATAAATGAGGGATGAAGTATATATGCAAGGTTGGTATGTGGACTAAGCACTAAGTTTATTTGCAAAAGCTAGTTTTATTTCCCAAGAAGGTTCATTGGTAGAAAAGAAGTTTAGTTCTCTAAGTTCAGTCTAAAGAGGAACTTCAAGTGTGTCAACACCATGGTCAAGTCAAGTCAATTCATGTCATTCACCAAGTTCACCATTGTTATTTTCATTCTTGACAAAAGTCAAGTACAGCTTGCCAACTATCCGTAACCGCGGACTCGGCTATTCGAATAGTTTGAAAACCTCTGCAGAGGGGTACACTTTACCCACAAGATTTGATACACCTGCCGGGAGAAATCCACGGATCGCCATACACAAGTATGCGGGGTTCAGATAATCAAACAAACTCTTTCACTTGCCTACCTTAGTATGGGGATCCTCCCTACGAGTCCAGATACGGAATGGAGCTCATAGTTTTTCCGGCTAGAGAGTGCTCTATCTTGGACTCCCATAGACTGTGGTATCCTCCATCACAGCTATGGTCAGTCCCGGCTTCGGAAGCGTCCCCTCGGGGCCCACGCTTCTTTAAGTTCAAATGAGGTCTCCCAGACTAAAATAAACAAGCTAGGACTAAGCCCCTTCCCATTCAGGGATAATGTGGTTGTACGGTATGATTGGCTCCCATAGTACATCACTCGTTGCCACTTTAGAAATACGTTTCATAGTTCTTAGTCAAGATTACTTTCTTTCATAAAGCCAATATGTAGGAGCAATCTCCAATTCAAGTTTCAAGTTCAAGTCACCACTTTTCAAATAGGGTTACCCTTATAGATGGCCTTAATATTATTAGCGACTAAGCAACTACATTGGGTGATGATACCACTAAATATGGTTGGATAAACTCAACTTGATGCTCTTGCTAAGCAAGATATCACTATACCTCTATCATTCTACTCTAGCAATTCAATCAAGCAATTTACTTAAAACAAGTAGAATGCACTAGTAAAACTAGGCATTTGGAGTATGATTCAAAAGATGGCTTGCCTTGATTGGCAAAGTGTCCGGGGTATTCTTCTTCTTCTTCTCCTTGATAATATCCCCCCTCAATATCCTCCGCAGCAATACTAGCGTCTAATAACGAAGCCAACACAAAACACACAATCACTACACAATGCTAACAACACACCAAGCACACATTTTTGTTTGCTAACAAAAGCATTCATGTTGCATTTTATGGAGTTGGATTGCAAGTTATTCTTCCAAGTGTGCATTGAGGGTGCAAGTTAAATTTTCTACCACATGTCATGGGTTGTTTACTTTTTTTTTGGAGTATGGTTAAGTAACTAGGGTTAATAGGGCTAGTTCAAGTGGGGAGGAATTAACTAAGTGGATTGGTAATGAGGGCAAATTAATTCTGAGTGTATGATAGGGATCTATCATTTTATGCTACTAACTAGAGTTGGGTTAGGGTCTAATTGATAACACTAACAAGGTTTGAGTTGATTGGGGTTGACTAACAGTAAGGGAGGTCATTGGTGAGTTCACAATTTAAATTTCATGATTTTAGGGGGCTTAAACAATTTTCTAGAAATCTTCTATGATTAATAAAGCTATGGTCACACTATTCATATCTAATTAAATTCCTAACTCAAATGGAATTCTAACCAATTCTACAGGCTAGAGCATTTTACAAGCTTTCCCACGCATATTTATTTGCTAGAAAAGGATTTGTAAATCTCTGGGAATTTAAGTTTGAAAATCATCTCTGAAACAATTTTGAATTAATTCGAAAAGGCGGGAGAATAAATAAAAACGAAACGGACCTACTTCTAACCAAACGGGCCGAGTCCAGAAGAATTCCGAACAGGCCAGCCCGATACCATTTCGCGCGGGGCGGGAATGTTTTAAAACCGAACCTGACAGATGGGGTCCACTCGTCAGACCTAATTAGAAACTCCGAACCGGTATGCTCCCGTTGGATCAAGATCCAACGGTGCATCGTCGTCGTCTACCCCGGGACAGAACAGGGGCTCACCGGCGTTGCAGTGATGAGTGTTCGACGGCGAGGGCGTGACGGAGAGGATGCAGAGCTTAACGGCGGTGATGCAGATCGACAGCGGCGGCTCCGCTCCTCCACCTCGAACGAGCAGCAGCTCCAATGGTGGCCGAAATTCTCCAGAACGCGGCGGCGCTCCCGTGCAGAGATCGGACGTTTCCGAGGGGGAGAGGAAGAGAGAAGAGTGGGGATCGGTGGCGGTGGGTGTGTGCGTCCTCTAGGAGGGGTCGACGGGGGTTTTTATAGCCTCGGGAGGCCGGGGGCAAGGCGACCAGAAGGTGGCCAGTGCGGGGGTCCTGGCGGCGTTCGGAGGTCGCACCGGGCACGGCGGCCTCGGGGGCTTGCTGGGAGGTTGTCGCCTCGGCTGCGGAGGGCTGTGGGTCGGCTCTGGCGCATCCATGGCGGTCGGCAACGTGCATTAAGAAGAAGGACTGGGAGGGGGGCCTGGGCGCATGTCTCTCCTTCCCTCCTCTTCTCACGGCTCGGGTCGGGGCAGAGGGCGCTGGGCTCGACCGTGGCGCCTCCCAGGATCATGGCTACAGTCCTCGAGCGAGCAAGAACAGTGCAGCACACAGTGCACTCGATTTGCTTTGATTCTTGCCTGCCAGTGTTCGACGAAATGCCCGCAAGAGTTTTAAATCTGAATTTTTGAAATTTTCCACTTTGGGTGATCAGCATATGAGCCAAGGTATCCAGTGGTATTTTTGTTCTGAAGAAAGGGTAAGTTTTTCAGAAATCTTATTTCAAATTTTGGTATAGTCTCTGTTTCAGATTCAAAGTTTGATTGATGTTTGAGTCAAGTTCTGGTTTGAATTTTGAGTAGCAACTTCTTGGTTGAGTTTATATGTGACTTGGTGAAGCTCAACTAACTGGCCAAACATTGAGGTAAGTTACAGATTTCTTATTCCAAGGGCTCAAAGTAGGGTAGTCAAACAGATTTCCTAGATCATCTTATTCTTCTCTTTTTCTTTCTTTCTTTTGTTTCTTCCTTCCTTGGTTCTTATAATTATTCTCACTTGCTTCTGTTGGTTAGGTTAGAATTAACTAACTAGTGCACAACCAAAATTAACACACATAAAATCATAGACAACATATAATGGGAAATACATGTATGCATGCAATAATAGATAAAAAGTTTTATCTTGGTCCAAAAATTGGGTATCTTAATTAATAAGAAGTGGATTACAATTTCTGAGTTGTTACAATCTTCCCCCCCTTAAAAAGAATCTCGTCCCCGAGATTCACTAATTAAGAACTGAGAAGATTGGGAAACTCTTTTTGTAGGTAATCTTCTCGTTCCCAAGTAGCTTCATCTTCGGTGTGATTACTCCACTGAACTTTCAGAAACTTGATGCTTTGGGTTCGAGTGGTTCTATATGCTTCCTCGAGGATACGAATAGGCATTTCACGATAGGTCAAGTCCTTGTTGATGTCCACAGAACGGTGATCAATATTCTTGAAAATTTCTGGCTTCTCCGGCACTTCAAGACATTTCCGAAGTAAAGACACGTGAAAGACATCGTGTACTTCAGACAATTCAGGGGGCATTTCCAACTGATAAGACACTTCTCCTCTGCGGTCTAGTATCTTGAAGGGTCCAATATATCTGGGTGCAAGCTTTCCTTTTACTTGGAATCTTTGCATTCCCTTGAGGGGTGATACTCTAAGATAAACAAATTCTCCGATCTTGAAGACCAGCTCTCTACGTCTCTTGTCGGCATAAATCTTTTGTCTAGACTGGGCTGCTTTGAGGTAATCACGAATCATACGAACCTTCTCCTCAGCTTCTTGCAGAATGTCAGGTCCAAATATCTGACTGTCTCCAGTTTCAGACCAATTCAAAGGGGTATGACACTTTCTTCCATACAAAGCTTCAAATGGGGCCATTTGCAAACTGGCTTGATAGCTGTTGTTGTAGGAAAACTCTGCGAAAGGCAGACAATCTTCCCACTTAGCCCCATAGGCTAGAACATAGGCTCTCAACATATCTTCAAGTATTTGATTCACTCTTTCAGTCTGTCCATCAGTCTGAGGGTGGTAAGCGGTGCTAAAGGCTAACTTGGTTCCCAAGGCTTGATGTAAGCTTCTCCAAAATCTTGAGGTGAATTGGGTTCCTCGATCGGAAACTATGGTTTTAGGGACTCCATGCAAACTAACAATTTTGGATAGATAAAGATCTGCCAGCTGTCCTGAGGTATAAGTGGTCTTGACAGGAATAAAGTGGGCAACTTTGGTCAGTCTATCCACAATGACCCAGATAGAATCATTTCCACGGCTAGACCTTGGAAATCCAGTGATGAAATCCATTCCAACAGATTCCCACTTCCATTCTGGAACTTGCAAAGGTTGCAGCAATCCCGCAGGACGTTGATGTTCAGCCTTGACTCTTTGACAAATATCACACTTAGAGATGAACGATGCAATCTCCCGCTTCATTCCATGCCACCAAAATTGTTCCTTCAAATCTTGATACATCTTAGTTCCACCAGGGTGAATGGAGTAGGGTGTCTCATGGGCTTCCTTCATGATAATTCCCTTCAATTCTGAGTCAGCCGGCACACAAATACGCCCTTTATACCAAAGAACTCCTTGATCATCTTCCTCAAATCCTGGCACCTTGCCGGAACTAATTCGGCGCTTAATTCCGTCGATACTCTTATTTCCCTTCTGGGCTTCCTTGATTTGGCTCATCAAGGTGGGTTGAAACTCAAGGTTGGCTAAGAATCCTTGACTGACTAGTTCCAATCCAAATTTTTCAAACTCTTGGTGCAACATGGGTTGCTCCTCTTTGATCATCATATTTAATGAGCATGGCTTCCTACTCAATGCATCGGCCACCACATTGGCCTTACCAGGGTGGTAATGAATTTCCAGATCATAGTCCTTGATCAACTCTATCCATCTTCTTTGCCTCATGTTCAACTCCTTCTGGGTGAATATATACTTCAAACTCTTGTGATCAGTGTAGATCTCGCAACGGTTGCCCATCAGATAGTGCCTCCAGGTCTTCAGAGCTAGAACCACGGCTGCTAACTCTAGATCATGGGTTGGATAGTTTTCTTCATGAGGTCGAAGCTGCCGAGAGAGGTATGCTATGAGCTTGCCTTCTTGCATTAACACACAACCAAGTCCAAGTTTGGAGGCATCGCAATAGACATCAAAGTTTTTGGTGATATCGGGCATGGTTAGGACGGGTGCGGTCACCAACCGCTTCTTGAGCTCTTGAAAACTCTCTTCACACTTGGAAGTCCATTCAAACTTCTTATCCTTCTTCAACAATTGGGTCATTGGCCGGGCAATGCTTGAAAACCCTTCAACAAATTTGCGGTAGTATCCCGCTAATCCGAGAAAACCTCTAACTTCAGTTTGAGTGGTAGGGGCTTCCCATTCCATGACCGAGGTGATCTTCTTTGGGTCCACTGACACTCCTCCAGCTGATAATACATGGCCTAAAAATCCAACTTCCTTCAACCAGAACTCACATTTACTGAACTTGGCATACAGCTGATGCTCTCTCAGAATCTCTAAGATTAATCTCAAATGGGTTGCATGCTCTTCTTCGGACTTGGAGTAGATAAGAATGTCATCAATGAAGACAACAACAAACTTATCCAGGAACTCCATAAAAACCTTATTCATGAGATTCATGAAATAAGCAGGGGCATTGGTTAATCCAAAGGACATTATGGTGTACTCATACAATCCGTATCAGGTAGTGAAGGCTGTCTTAGGTATATCAGTTGCACGGATCTTCAGTTGATGGTATCCAGTTCTAAGGTCTATCTTTGAGAAGACTCGGGCTCCAGTCAGTTGGTCAAATAGATCATCAATCTTCGGGAGAGGATACTTATTCTTGATAGTCACATCATTTAGCTTGCGGTAATCAGTGCACAGTCGGCTAGAACCGTCACTTTTATCCACAAACAAGACAGGTGATCTCCAAGCAGAAGAACTTGGTTGAATCAATCCCTTACTCAATAGGTCATCCAATTGCTTCTTTAACTCCACTAATTCAGCTGGGTTCATACGATAGGGTCGTTGGGCTATAGATCCCGTTCCGGGGATAAGCTCAATGATAAACTCAATATCCCGATCCGGTGGCATTCCGGGTAGCTCATCGGGAAAAACATCCGGATATTCATAGACGATGGGAACTTGCTCTAAAATTGGTCCTGAGATACTCTTATAACATCGGGTGGTTTGGGGTGGTTTTACGGACACATGCTTGACTACGATTCCAGTGCTACTCTTCATGGTGATGGTCTTCTTGGCACAATCTATTACTCCTTGATGGGAAGACATCCAATTCATACCAAGAACTACTTCCAAACCTTTGGTTCCCAACACTATCAAATTGGCTAAGAAAGCGATTCCATGAATTTCTATGGGAACTGCCAAACAGTTCCACTCAGCCCTTGTTGTTGACCCAGGTGTTTGTACCAACATGGCATATTTCATAAGGGTTGGGTGAAGTCCACTTCTATCAACAAATAACTTGGTAACAAACGAGTGTGAAGCTCCAGAATCAAACAAAACTCTTGCATGAACTGAATTAATAGGGAACATACCAAGCACAACGTCGGTTGCTTCCTGAGCTTCTTCAACATTCATGTGATTCAGACGGCCTCGAGAGTGAGGCTGGTTCCTAGGTGGATAGTTCCTGCCATTTCCGACACGGCGCTGCTGCTGAGCAGGAGCAGTGGTCTTGGATGCATCATTCAGCTTCTTGGGGCACTCATTGGAGTAGTGCCCTTTGAGTCCACACTCATAACAGGTAACACCAGACTTGTCACCAGGCTTGGGTAACATAGGGGCGCCATTTGGCCTTGGAGTCGGGGTGTTGAAGTTGTTGCCACTGGGTCTTGGAGGTGCACGGTTGAAGTTGTTGCCGGGCGGACGGTTGGGGTAGTTGGGACGTGGAGCAGGTGCAGATGGCCTCATAGGTCTTGGGGCGAAACCCATAGGTGCATTTCCCCTTGGCTTCTGCGAGTTGCTCGAGTTGCCTTGATACATCATACGGCGCTTGCGGTTCTCTGCAGCTTGCTTGAGTTTGCCTTCCATCTGAATGGCAGAGTCAACCAATGACTCCAGGTCGGCAAAGTGAATACTGACCAAGACACATTGCATCTCATCATGAAGTCCATCCAGAAACCTTTCTTGCTTCTTCTCCGTGGTGTTGGTGTCATCTGGGGCATACCTAGACAAGGTAAGGAACTTGTCACGGTAATCCACCACAGATAGGGAACCTTGCTTTAGATTTCTGAACTCATCTCTCATCCTTTTAACCAATCCCAAAGGAACATGGGCCTTGCTAAACTTGCTCTTGAACTCCTCCCAAGGCATCACATACCCTGGGGCTTGCATTGCACGGGTGCTATCCCACCAAGCTCTTGCTGCTCCAGCAAGATAGTGGGTGGTGTACAAGACCTTCTCATTCTCACCAACTTCGGCGACTGCCAAATTGTTTTCCATGGTGCGAAGCCAGTCATCCGCATCTAAGGGCTCTTCAGACTTAGTGAACATAGGAGGGTTGGTGTTTTGAAAATTCCTTAACTTGGATCGGTGATCACCATTGCCATTGTTTCCTCCTTCACCATTGCCATTTCCATGGCCATTGCCATTGTTGTGGTTCATTGCCATCTGGGTTATCTGCTGAAGAGTGGCCAGGTTAGCTTGGCGTTCAGCTCGGGCTGCTTCCCGGTCTTCCATGATCAACCTTAGTAGTTCGGCCATTTCCGGGTTCGGGGGTGGGGGTGCTCGCGACATCTGAAGATAATGTGTGTAAGACAAGAGGGAAAGCTAATTTTTGCTAAGATTTAAAGGTAACATGGATGATGCAATTTGTGTTTTACTAAGGCCTTAAGGGCCAAATTCATATTTAATTCCACTCATCAAACATATCATACATACGAGTTCACACATTACAAATGGTTTACATCAAACCATTGCGACTCGTCTACTAGAGAGGGGGATACAACTCACACCTACACGAAGTGACTCAAGGTGAACTCATAGCTAGATAACACGGAAGTCTCCAATCTAAACATCAGGCTCCTCGGGGTCTTCCTCCTCATCACTCACAATGAATCCATTATGCCCACCATCTTCCGGATCATCAAGGTCCTCCATGAAGTCATCCTCATCACTAATGAGGGCATTATCCTCCTTGCGGAGATCAATGCCTTCCTCCTCACCAAGGTGATCCTCAAGACTCTCAATGTACTCAGTCAGCTCAGCCACATTGGCCTTCAACTCCTCAATGTCCTGATCCTTCTCATCGCGTTGGCGATGAAGGCTCTTGCGCTCCTTCGCAAGTATCCTGATAGTGCTCCTCGCCTCCACCAGTGCGAAGTGCTCTAGGTTGGCCTTGGTACGGGCACGATCGGCCTCCTGCTGCGTGGAGTACAGCAAGAAGTCCATGTGATCGATGTAGGTACTCGGCTCATTCTGCCCGGGCATGTTTGCGGGACGTCCATCCGCATCACGCCGAGCAAAGTTCCTAAAGTGCTCCCCCTGGACCTCCTCAACATGCAGTCCGCATAAGCGGGCGTGCATCTCCTGCATACCTCGGACCAAACCATCGGCCCAAGTGTTCTCCACAAGCTCAAACTTGATCCTTGGAGAACTCAAATTCCCCTTCTTGCCACGGCAACTGGCCCTGATAAGCCACCGTAGCTCTCCATCTGGGTGCTCATTGAGCACGGCTCCCTTGAACTCCGGATACAAACGATCCAGGAACAAGGTCAGGGTGGTGAGGTCGCGCTAGAAACAAAGGCTGCCACCATGGCCCAACTGGTAGTGCTCAGTGAATACCGGGGCCATCTACAAAATTTTAGATTAGCTTAAGTTAGTGATCAACTCAAGTGTGCAAAATTTTAAGTAGACAAAAACTGAAGTATGTATAAAACTTTGCAAATAGAGAGGAAAGACTAAGAAATTTTGCAACCATTACTTATATCTTTGCTTTTATCAAGGTTTCATTTCACGCCCATTCTAACTAAGGTCTCCTATGGTCAGCCTAGGCTCTGATACCAACTTGTGACGACCTCAAATTTGATACAAATTCGAAGTGCCCATTATGTATTCCACCGCAATCCCAGAACCATTGTTGCGATACACATAACGTAGTTGGTAACCAGTTCCATAGACATTACAATACGATGGTTCAAATACAATGGTCATAGAGACCAAGTTCATATTACAACACGATATAGCAGCGGAAATAACGTCTTCGGGTCCATGCCTTCACCCGACAGGCAATGGCGACTCATGGAGACGAACTTAGTTCTGGCACGCTTCTTCATACCCTTCCTCCTGGTACTCTTCCCCATAGTCTGGCCAAGTTGATAGCCAGGGACACAGCCATGAGTACATTGGATGCACTCGCAAACCATCTTATAAATGAGGGATGAAGTATATATGCAAGGTTGGTATGTGGACTAAGCACTAAGTTTATTTGCAAAAGCTAGTTTTATTTCCCAAGAAGGTTCATTGGTAGAAAAGAAGTTTAGTTCTCTAAGTTCAGTCTAAAGAGGAACTTCAAGTGTGTCAACACCATGGTCAAGTCAAGTCAATTCATGTCATTCACCAAGTTCACCATTGTTATTTTCATTCTTGACAAAAGTCAAGTACAGCTTGCCAACTGTCCGTAACCGCGGACTCGGCTATTCGAATAGTTTGAAAACCTCTGCAGAGGGGTACACTTTACCCACAAGATTCGATACACCTGCCGGGAGAAATCCACGGATCGCCATACACAAGTATGCGGGGTTCAGATAATCAAACAAACTCTTTCACTTGCCTACCTTAGTATGGGGATCCTCCCTACGAGTCCAGATACGGAATGGAGCTCATAGTTTTTCCGGCTAGAGAGTGCTCTATCTTGGACTCCCATAGACTGTGGTATCCTCCGTCACAGCTATGGTCAGTCCCGGCTTTGGAAGCGTCCCCTCGGGGCCCACGCTTCTATAAGTTCAAATGAGGTCTCCCAGACTAAAATAAACAAGCTAGGACTAAGCCCCTTCCCATTCAGGGGTAATGTGGTTGTACGGTATGATTGGCTCCCATAGTACATCACTCGTTGCCACTTTAGAAATACGTTTCATAGTTCTTAGTCAAGATTACTTTCTTTCATAAAGCCAATATGTAGGAGCAATCTCCAATTCAAGTTTCAAGTTCAAGTCACCACTTTTCAAATAGGGTTCCCCTTATAGATGGCCTTAATATTATTAGCGACTAAGCAACTACATTGGGTGATGATACCACTAAATATGGTTGGATAAACTCAACTTGATGCTCTTGCTAAGCAAGATATCACTATACCTCTATCATTCTACTCTAGCAATTCAATCATGCAATTTACTTAAAACAAGTAGAATGCACTAGTAAAACTAGGCATTTGGAGTATGATTCAAAAGATGGCTTGCCTTGATTGGCAAAGTGTCCGGGGTATTCTTCTTCTTCTCCTTGATAATATCCCCCCTCAATATCCTCCGCAGCAATACTAGCGTCTAATAACGAAGCCAACACAAAACACACAATCACTACACAATGCTAACAACACACCAAGCACACATTTTTGTTTGCTAACAAAAGCATTCATGTTGCATTTTATGGAGTTGGATTGCAAGTTATTCTTCCAAGTGTGCATTGAGGGTGCAAGTTAAATTTTCTACCACATGTCATGGGTTGTTTACTTTTTTTTGGAGTATGGTTAAGTAACTAGGGTTAATAGGGCTAGTTCAAGTGGGGAGGAATTAAGTAAGTGGATTGGTAATGAGGGCAAATTAATTCTGAGTGTATGATAGGGATCTATCATTTTATGCTACTAACTAGAGTTGGGTTAGGGTCTAATTGATAACACTAACAAGGTTTGAGTTGATTGGGGTTGACTAACAGTAAGGGAGGTCATTGGTGAGTTCACAATTTAAATTTCATGATTTTAGGGGGCTTAAACAATTTTCTAGAAATCTTCTATGATTAATAAAGCTATGGTCACACTATTCATATCTAATTAAATTCCTAACTCAAATGGAATTCTAACCAATTCTACAGGATAGAGCATTTTACAAGCTTTCCCACGCATATTTATTTGCTAGAAAAGGATTTGTAAATCTCTGGGAATTTAAGTTTGAAAATCATCTCTGAAAGAATTTTGAATTAATTCGAAAAGGCGGGAGAATAAATAAAAACGAAACGGACCTACCTCTAACCAAACGGGCCGAGTCCAGAAGAATTCCGAACAGGCCGGCCCGATACCGTTTCGCGCGGGGCGGGAATGTTTTAAAACCGAACCTGACAGATGGGGTCCACTCGTCAGACCTAATTAGAAACTCCGAACCGGTATGCTCCCGTTGGATCAAGATCCAACGGTGCATCGTCGTCGTCTACCCCGGGACAGAACAGGGGCTCACCGGCGTTGCAGTGACGAGTGTTCGACGGCGAGGGCGTGACGGAGAGGATGCAGAGCTTGACGGCGGTGGTGCAGATCGACAGCGGCGGCTCCGCTCCTCCACCTCGAACCAGCAGCAGCTCCAATGGTGGCCGAAATTCTCCAGAACGCGGCGGCGCTCCCGTGCAGAGATCGGACGTTTCCGAGGGGGAGAGGAAGAGAGAAGAGTGGGGATCGGTGGCGGTGGGTGTGTGCGTCCTCTGGGAGGGGTCGACGGGGTTTTTTATAGCCTCGGGAGGCCGGGGGCAAGGCGACCAGAAGGTGGCCAGTGCGGGGGTCCTGGCGGCGTTCGGAGGTCGAACCGGGCACGGCGGCCTCGAGGGCTTGCTGGGAGGTTGTCGCCTCAGCTGCGGAGGGCTGTGGGTCGGCTCTGGCGCATCCATGGCGGTCGGCAACGTGCAGGAAGAAAAAGGACTGGGAGGGGGGCCTGGGCGCATGTCTCTCCTTCCCTCCTCTTCTCACGGCTCGGGTCGGGGCAGAGGGCGCTGGGCTCGACCGCGGCGCCTCCCAGGAGCATGGCTATAGTCCTCGAGCGAGCAAGAATAGTGCAGCATACAGTGCACTTGATTTGCTTTGATTCTTGCCTGCCAGTGTTCGACGAAATGCCCGCAAGAGTTTTAAATCTGAATTTTTGAAATTTTCCACTTTGGGTGATCAGCATATGAGCCAAGGTATCCAGTGGTATTTTTGTTCTGAAGAAAGGGTAAGTTTTTCAGAAATCTTATTTCAAATTTTGGTATAGTCTCTGTTTTAGATTCAAAGTTTGATTGATGTTTGAGTCAAGTTCTGGTTTGAATTTTGAGTAGCAACTTCTTGGTTGAGTTTATATGTGACTTGGTGAAGCTCAACTAACTGGCCAAACATTGAGGTAAGTTACAGATTTCTTAATCCAAGGGCTCAAAGTAGGGTAGTCAAACAGATTTCCTAGATCATCTTATTCTTTCTTTTTCTTTCTTTCTTTTGTTTCTTCCTTCCTTGGTTCTTATAATTATTCTCACTTGCTTCTGTTGGTTAGGTTAGAATTAACTAACTAGTGCACAACCAAAATTAACACACATAAAATCATAGACAACATATAATGGGAAATACATGTATGCATGCAATAATAGATAAAAAGTTTTATCTTGGTCCAAAAATTGGGTATCTTAATTAATAAGAAGTGGATTACAATTTCTGAGTTGTTACATTGAAATTCCCCAAAACTGTCGCCCTTGACTATAGGAGCAGGTGTGACATTACTCTTATGCATATTATACTTTATTAGAACCTTTTCTAAATATGCCTTCTGTGATAGTCCTAACACTCCATTCTTTCTATCTCGGTGAATTTCTATGCCCAAAACATATGAAGCTTCACCAAGATCTTTCATATCAAAGTTTGAGGACAAAAACTTCTTTGTTTCTCGCAGAAGACTAACATCACTGCTAGCAAGCAGAATATCATCCACATACAAGATTAGGAAAATATATTTCCCACTTTTAAACTTTGCATAAACGCAGTTGTCCTTGATATTTTCTTTAAATCCAAATCTTTTAATAGTATCATTAAACTTTAGATACCACTGTCTAGAGGCTTGCTTTAATTCATAAATGGATTTCTTTAGACGACATCCCATGTGTTCCTTCCCCTCCATGAAAAAACCCTTGGGTTGTTTCATGTAAACTTTTTCTTCTAAATCTCCATTTAGAAATGCCATCTTTACATCCATTTGATGCAACTCTAAATCAAAATGCGCAACTAGTGCCATTATGATTCTGAAGGAATCCTTACATGAGACTGGAGAAAATGTCTCATTGTAATCTACCCCTTCTCTCTGTGTAAATCCTTTTGCCACTAGACGCGCTTTATACTTTTCTATATTCCCGTTAGAGTAACTCATCAACCTCATTTCATCTTCCATGGCCTCCAGCTACTTCGATGAGTTAGGGCTTCCCATGGCTTCTTTATATGAAGTGGGATCACCTTCCATATGAACTGTTTCTGTGTTACAAACTTTATAATCGGTAGAAATACCTGATTTCTTAACTCTTTTGGACCTTCTAAGGGCCTCATTTTCTGGCTCATTATGTACCTCAACTTCTGGTACATCTATTAAAGGTGGTTGTTGCAGCTGCCTTTCATGCTCAACAAAGGGTTCAGTCGGCTCCTGACGGACAGGTTCCGGATCTTCACACCTTGTTGTCACGGGTGGAGTTACAACAGGTGCTTGCACCGCAACCTCAGGGATTGCCGATGCAGGTACAATAGGTAGCGAGAAAAATGGCTCCTGAATCATCGGATTAGGTGCATGCACCTGTTGGAATTATGCCCTAGAGGCAATAATAAAGATGTTATTATTATAATTCTTGTTCATGATAATGTTTATATTCCATGCTAGAATTGTATTAAGCGGAAACTTTAATACTTGTGTGGTTTATGAACAACACCGTGTCCCTAGTACGCCTCTATGGACTAGCTCATTGATTAATGATGGTTAAGGTTTCCTAACCATAGACATGAGTTGTCAATTAATAATGAGATCATGTCATTAGGAGAATGACGTGATGGACAGACCCAAATAAAGCAGAGCAATTAGATCGTGTCATCGTGTTCATCTTTGCGAAGCTTTTTCCTATGTCAAGTATTGTATTCCTTAGACCATGAGATAATACAACTCCCTGGTATCGGAAGAAAACTTTGAGGTCATCAAACGTCATCCTATGTCAGGGTGACCATAAAGGTGTCTCTCAGGTGATCGGAAAGTACTTGTTGGGTTGTATGTATCGAGATGGAATTTGTCCCTCCCAAGTCGGAGAGATATACTTCGGGCCCACTCGGTAATCGATATCAACACCGCTTGCAAGCACGTGGTTAAGGAGTTAATCACAAAGTGATATCAGATTACGGAACGACTAAAGTACTTGCTGTGAACGAGATTGAACTAGGTATGGCGATACCGACGATCGAATCTCGGGCAAGTAAAATATCGCGTGACGAAGGGAATACATATACGGGATTAATTGAATCCTGGCATCGTGGTTCATCCGATATGATCATCGATGAATATGTGGGAGTCAATATGGGTTTCCAGATCCCGCTGTTGATTATTGATAGAAGATCATGTCTGCATATTCTCGAACCCGTAGGGTCACACACTTAACGTGCATCGACGCTTGGATAGAATGGATAATTGGTTTATGAGTTTTTGGTCGGAGTCTCGGATGAGATCCAGGACATCACGAGAGGTTCCGGAATGGTCCGGAGAATAAGATTCATATAAAGGAAAGCAGTTTTTGGATTCTGGAATCGTTTCGGAGTTTATCGGTATTGTACCGGAAGGTTCTAGAAGGTTCCGGAGTGGGACCAACGTGGGCCCACTTATCGGAGGCCTATGTGGGCCTAAGGGGAAGTGTCCTGGCCACTTTGGGCCAGGTGCACAAGGCCCCTAAGGCCCAGCCGGCCAGCCCTTAGGGGAAACCCTAAGGGAACCTTCCAGAAGGAGGGGGGGGGGGAAACTTGCCCCCCACTCTTCGCCCTTGGGCCGCCGCCCTAGGGCTTGGAGGAGGGGTCAAGGGGGCCGGCCAGCCCCGTATATAAGGAGGGCAGGGGCGCAGCCTCCTCTCCCACTCCAACCCTAGCCGCCGGCCAACTGCTGCCCCTCCACCTCTCTCTCTCGCGACTGTGCGTAGGCGAAGCCCTACCGCAGAAACTCTCCACCATAAGCACCACGCCGTCGTGCTGCAGATCCAATCTATCTCTCCACCATACTTGCTGGACCAAGGAAGGAGGAGACGTCGCTGCACCGTACGTGTGCATCTCTCGGAGGCGCCGCCACTTGCGGCGTAGGATCGGATCGGATCGCGGGGAGGAGACGGCTAGTACGACTACATCATCCACGTTCTGTTGAACGTTTCCGCTGTGTGATTTCTTCAAGGGTATGAAGATCTCATCTACCTCTCTCGTTGATTACATCTCCTAGATTAGATCTTGGCTTTCTTGTTCGCATCCGTAGGAAATTTTTTGATTTACTATGCTGCGAAACCCTTCAGTGGTATCAGAGCTAGATCTATGCGTAGATGTGTTTCACGAGTAGAACGCAACATGCTTGTTGCGGGCGTTGATGTCTTCTGTTGCAAACCTCTTTGTTTTGTATTTCTTATGGCGCGGCATAGTGAGATCGAAGCGGTCCAGGCCAACTTTACGCGACCTCGTTCGCGAGACCGGCTCCGCACTTGACGTGTGGCTTGTTCCACACATGCGGCTGGTGGATGCCAGTTTCTCTCACTATAGTAGTCATGAGATTTACAACGGATGTTAGCAACCATAATATCACCGTTGTGGCTTTTCGTAGGTAAGAATCGTTCTTAACTTTTTACTCCCATAAGCCACGTAAAACATGCAACAACAAAGTAGAGGCGTCTAACTTGTTTTTGCAGGGAGTGTTTTGTGATATGGTATGGCCCAAGACATGATGTGTATGAATTGAGATGTATGCGATGATCATATTTTGTAATCTTTCACGACTTGCATGTCGATGAGTTCACAACCGGCAGAAGCCATATGGTTGTCTTTATAATTGTGTATGACCTGCGTGTCAACTTCTTATACGCCATGTAATAGCTTTACTTTATCGCTAAGTAGTTAGCAATAGTTGTAGTTGCTATTTGTGGTGGAGGCAATCATGGTGGAGTGATAGAGATCATGCCGGCGCGCACAAGATGGAGATCATTGCGCGGAGATTGGCTATACCATGTCACATAAAATTATATGCATGTGATGTTTATCCTTTTATGTATCTTATTATGCTTAGATCGCGACGGTAGCATTATAAGATGATTCCTCACTTAAAGATCAAGATAAAATTGTGTTCTCCCCATGTATGCACCGTTGCGAAAGTTCGTCGTTTTCAAGCACCTCGTGATGATCGGGTGCTATAAACTCTACGTTCACATACAACGGGTGCAAGCCAGTTTTGCACACGCGGAAATACTTGGGTTTGACTTGACGAGCCTATCATGTACAGACATGGCCTCGGAACACACGAACCGAAAGGTTAAACATGAGTCATATGAATGATATGATCGACACTTAGTTGTCCACCATTGAAACCACATCTCTTCTCGTGAAGATCGGATTAGGTGTGGTGAATTTGGATCGTGTTCACTAAACAACTTGAGGGATGTTGAATTTAGTGGGAGTTCATCTAGTAATTTGATTAAGTTGAACTAGTTATCATGAACATAGTCTAAATTGTACTTGCAATGTTGTAGATCAAATGGCTAAGTCCAACTTCAACTTCAACGTGTTTGCTGAGAAAGAAAAGCTTAAGAACAATGGGTCTAACTTCACCAACTGGTTCCGCAATCTGAGAATCATTCTCGCTGGCGGACAAAAAGCCTATGTACTTGAGAAAGCGCTAGGTGACGCCCCTGCTACTGATGCGCCGGCTGATGAAAAAGCTGTTTATCAGTCAGGCAAAGATGATTATGGAGTGATTAAGAGTACCATGTTGTTTGCTATGGAACCGGAACTTCAAAATCGTTTTGAGGAGTTCGACGGGCCTTTTGAGATACTTGAGGAACTGAAAACCATGTTTCAGACTCAAGCCCGTTCTGAGAGATATGCGATCTTTGAGAAGTTCTTTAACTGCAAGATGGAGGAAGGGAGTTCCGTTAGTGAGCACGCCATTAAGATGTCGGGCTACACTCAACGCCTTGAGCAACTGGACTGCAAGATTCCAGAGGAGCTCAAGATTGACAGAGTTCTGCAATCACTCCCTCCTAGCTACAAAGGCTTTGTAGTTACTCACAATCAAATTGGTTCCACTGATACGATCACTGAGCTCTTCGCTAAGCTGAAAGCTGCGGAGGTGGATATCAAAAAGGATAATCATGTGTTGATGGTTGATACGTCTCAAACGTATCTATAATTTTTGATGCTCCATGCTTGTTTTTACACCATTTGCCTTGTGTTTCGTTACACTTCGTGGCGTTTTATGTGATTTCCGGAACTAACCTATTGACAAGATGCCACAGTGCCAGTTCCCTGTTTTCTGCTGTTTTTGTGTTTCAGAAGTGATACACAGGAAATATTCTCGGAATTGGACGAAACCAAAGCCAGAAGTCTTATTTTTCCCGGGAGCATCCAGACATCCAAAGAGAGGAAGGAGAGGGGCCACAGGCCACCCTCACACAGGGCTGGCACGGCCCAGGCCCTGGCCGCGCCACCCTAGTGTGAGGAGGCCTGGGGCCACCCCTGACATCGCCCCTTCACCAATAAGAAGCCTCGGGATGGAAAACCCTAGGGGATTCAGCGAAATTACCAGAACAGTTCCGTAGCTCCGCCGCCGCCGTCGATGAATTTCGGGGGACAGAAGTCTCTGTTTCGGCATCCTGCCGGGATGGGGAAGTGCCCCCGGAGCCATCTACATCGGTCTCCATCGCCGTCTCCGCCATCTCCATCGACCGCACCGCCATCTCCATCAACCTTGCTGTCTCCTATGATGAGGAGGGAGTAGTTCATCCCCGGGGCTGAGGGCTCTACCGGTAGCTATGTGGTTCACCTCTCTCTCCCATGATGTGATCTTTATGTGATCGTGAGCTTTGTATCATGTTGAACAAGTAGATGTTATTATTCAAATATTATATGTACTCTAGTGGTATTATTCAAGTAATCTATTCCTCCTGCCATGGTGTAACGGTGATAGTGCGTGCATCATGGTGGTACTTGGTCTAGGCTACGATTGTGATCTCTTATGGATTATGAGAATAATTATTACTATGATAGTATTGAAGTGATCTATTCCTCCTTTCATGGTGTAATGTTGACAGTGTGTGCACCGTGTTAGTACTTGGTCTAAGTTACAATAATATCTATCTTGAATTGTGATCTGATTTGGATATCTCTATGAGTGGTGTTTGTCAAGTACTTGATGAACTTTAAGGGGTGCTTCTGTAGCCACTACGCAATGATTAGTGTTGTTCAATAGGAGAGTAATTTAGAGTACCATAGTGAAGAGAAGTTATCTATTTGTTCAGTTATGTTATATTGTTGGGAGTGTGTCCACTAGTGAAAGTATGATCCCTAGGCCTTGTTTCCAAGCATTGCACACCGTTTACTTACTATTTTGTTACATGTTTGCTCGCAGCGATACTTATTTCATATTACAGTTGCTACTCATGATCACCTATACCACTTGTATTTCACTATCTCTTCGCCGAACTAGTGCACTTATACATCTGACAACTGTATTGGGTGTGTTGGGGACACAAGAGACTTTCTGTATCGTAATTGCAGGGTTGCTTGAGAGGGATAGCTTTGACCTCTTCCTCCCTGAGTTCGATAAACCTTGGGTGATCCACTTAAGGGAAACTTGCTGCTGCTCTACAAACCTCTGCACTTGGAGGCCCAACACTGTCTACAAGAACAGACGCGTGCGTAGACATCAAGCTCTTTTCTGGCGCCATTGCCGGGGAGGTAAGGTAAAAGGTACTCGCATCCTCCTGTGTGAGTGCTCGGAGTTATTTCCTTTAGATTCTGCAATTACATCTTTTTGTTTCTTGTTTTTATTTTCACTAGTTAGGCTTAATGGAAAACAAAGAGTTCTTTAGTCTTTTTCCTGATTTTAGATTTGAAGAGAAAATTGAAAATCCTTTGGAGCTTATTTCGCATAGCAATGTTATTAGTACGAATGCTTTGAATACCGTTAATGCTAATGCTATAGAAAAGTCTAAGCTTGGGGAAGCTGGTTTTGTTAAGTATGATATTTTTAGTTCCCCAGCTTTAGTGGAGAAAGTTTGCTCTGATGATATTTTATCTCCCATATGTGATGTTTCTAATGATGCTTGTGCTCCTCATCCTTTTAAAATACCTACGAAGATTGTTGAATGTGTTAAGAATAACTGCTATTTAGGAGATGGAACTGTCCATCCTGGTGATCATTTGCTCTTTATACATGAATGATGCGAGTTGTTCCAGTGTGCAGGTATTTCGATGAACCAAGTTAAGAAGAAGCTATTTTCTTTATCACTAAAAGGCAGAGCTGAGGAATGGTATCGGCTGCTTAAGGATGGTCCATCTATTGGCTGGGAGGAAATTGTACTTCTCTTTTATTCTAAATTCTATCCTCCAAGTGAGATTCATAAAGATCGTAATCAGATATATAACTTTTGGCCTCATGAGGGAGAAAGCATTGCCCAAGCGTGGGGAAGATTGAAGTTACTAATGCACAAATGTCCTATTCATGATCTTCCCCGTAATATTGTTATTAATAATTTTTATGCAAGGCTTTCAGGATATTACAAGGACTATCTAGATGCATGTTTTGATGGGTCTTTCACAAGCAAGGATGTTGACACCAAGTGGGACCTGCTTGAGACAATTCAAAACAATATTGAAGGTTGGGATAGCGACAAAGGTAAGGGATCAGGTATGAATTACGAGTTTGATTGCATTAAGTCTTTCGCTGAAACTGCTAATTTTCAAGAGCTTAGTGCTAAATATGGTCTTGATCCTCAAATTATGGTTGATTGCTTTAAAGCCTTTGCTTCCCATATGAATGTTCCTAAAAGAAATGGGGACGTGTATCATGAACCTTTTAAGGACACTTGCATAGAAAGTGATATTGTTATTGATGATTGCAATAAACATGCTCAAACTTCTAAAAGTCCTATTTCTTATAAGCATGTTAATTTTTGTGGAGTACATAGACCTTGTGAACAGAGTTACAACAAGGAAGATTATTGCATCACCCACGCAAATGAAGAAACCAGTATGTGGTACAAGGATATAGGTGAGATCGGTAAAAAGGTTTGTGAGCTTTATCCTTTTCTTTGTAAACATTGCGATGACATAGGTCATTTTAATTTCCAATGCTCAAGCCCTAATAGTTACTCTTCTAGTACCTTATGTTTGTATTGTGATGACAAGATTACTCCCAATCAGCATGATGAGCTCACTTTGTTCTTGGCGTGTGAAGAGATATCTAGAAAGATTGCTTTGATAGATATGAATGATGTTGATATTAATAGTACCCTTCGTGGTTGTCGTCTCTATTGTGCTAAAGATTGCCTTGCAAATACTTACATTCAAAATCTTATAAAACTTGATATTTTGCCAAGCTATGACAAGACTGATAGATGTTTTTATCTTATTAATAGAGAGGAGGAATCCTCCAAAGTTTCTTCTATTGTTTCTGTCAGCAAACCAGATTATGTGGAGAGGATGCCTTTCCCTCCTAAAGAATATGTGGAGAAGATGCCCTTCAAGTCTCTCCCTCCTAAAGGAGAGAGTAAAAAGAGTATGAAGAAGAAGAAGAGGAGTAAGAGGCGAGAGGACACGGTATCTTCCCCTAAGCGTTATGATCCCGCTATAGATTATGATAATTCTGATTGGGATGATGTTCCTATGCCTATTACTTATGTTAGTGATCATGATTGGGAAAAGCACTCTACTTTTGATATTGAAAATCTTTTTGGTACCAATTCTAAGGTTAATAATTGTTGTACCATTAGTGCTATCCATGTTCCTTCATATGATGATATGTTTGATGAATATGCTTTGCGACATAGTAGTTCTCTATCTTATGATGATACTAAGCCTCTAGTTTATGATGATGATTATAATGTTTTCAATTCACCTACTTTTGGGGAGAAAAATAGTTATGATTACAATATGCCTCCTATCTTTGATGATTATGGTGATGAGAATAATTATTCTGTTGAATCTGCTCCTACTACTATTGTTCATATGGGGAGTATTAATCCTTTTATGCATGTGGCTCATGATAGGGATGCTTTACGTGATAGTTATATTGTTAATTCTATTCATGATGCTACTGAAAGTTATTATGAGAGAGGGAAACATGGTTTGATGGATCTCAACAATATTGAGTTTCCCCTCTCTATGTTGCAATTCTTGAAGTTGTACTTGTTTTGCCCTCCTATGCTTTTTGCTTTGCGCTTTCATGACTTGTCTCTTTACAAGACTATTTTTCATTGGAAGTGGTTTAGATTTAAATGTGTTCCATACTTGCTTTTTGATGCTCTCTATTGCTTTAAGTTCCTATATGGCGCCTTTGCCTCAAGCTCTCATATGGCGTCCACATGAGCATCTTTACAAATTACTGCGCCTAGCTCAAAGGCGTTAAAGAAAGGCACTCTTGGGAGATAACCCATTGTTTATTTTCAGTACTTTTTATTTTATTTGAGTCTTGGAAGTTATTACTACTGTAATAACCGCTCCTTATCCTTTTTATTTCGTTTATGTGCCAAGAGAAGCCTCTAATTCGAGTGAGGTAAAGATTTGGGGATGTTGCTGTCCTGAAACTGTTTTCGGTGCTGCACCGTAAAAATTCGTATAAATTCTCTGTATACCTTTTGGACCAGAGATTTCTTGTGCATATGCCCCAGGTTATATCCAAACTTTCAATAGTTGAACACTTTTTGATTTGAGCAACATAAAACCCTCCAAAAATTCGACCTTTGTCAGCTGTTCTGTTTTGACAGATTTCTGCCAATATTTGTGTTTGCCGCTTTATCACTTTCTTTTTGAGTTCTTTTGATCACGGAACTTTTGGGGAAGTTGCTAAAGTAGTATATGCTATATATGTGGTGGTTTTAGATTGAAACTTGAAGCAAAAAGAGGTTGATTATATGTTATGCTACACTAATGTTGCTAATAGATTTGTGTTTAGTTTTGTATGAAGGAAGTTTTCAAGTGTAGGGATTGGAGAATGATGAGATGAGTTGAAGAATGGACAAAAGCTCAAGCTTGGGGATGCCCATGCATCACCCAAAGAAATATCCAAGAAGTACAAGCATCAAAGCTTGGGGATGCCCCCGAGGCACCCCTTCTTCATCGGCAAAAATTAGGTCACCTTTCAAGACACTATATTTTTATTGCTTCATGCACTATGTGTTTTTCTTGGAGCGTCAGTTGTTTTAGCTTTCTCTATTAGTTTAGTTTTGTTTGCTGCAATAAATGGTTAGATCACATCATGTTTCTTTTGGAGGAGATGAACTCGCTTTTCATTTGCCAAGAATACTCCGTTTTTCACTCTTATCGTTCACCGAGTGTTCTTCTTTTTCTGCAACTGCTTTTGGTTTTCGTTTTCGCCTTGATTTGCGTTCAGACCTTGTCATATCTTTTCATCAAGGTGTATTTTTGCCTCTGATCTTTATTGGTTTTCATCAAAAGAGGTGTTTTTAAAAATTTCAAATGGTGTTGGAAAAGAGAAAAAGCTTTGTGCAAAATAGTGGTACAAGAAGGAGCTTGTGTACACTGCGGCTTAGGCTTTTTCATGTCATGCTTGATGTCTTTTTGATAGTATGCTTAGTGGTTTTTCTGTAGCATGACTTGTCTCAAATAACTGAGATTGCTTAATGAGCCTTTGAAAAAATCATGCGTTGTTTTTATTGTTTAGAAGCATTATTTTGGTTTTCTCCTTGATGCTTTATTTGGGTTGACTTGGCGCATGCTCACACATGTTAGACTCTTACAAAGTCGCCAATAGCCTTCATGATCATTTAGTTTTTGACTTTTGATGCCATCTTATGCTTCTTTTAATGTCGCTTTGCATGATTATGGCCATTATTGCTCTCTTAGTTGGTCGCTCCCAGTCTTTTGCTAGCCCTCGCCTTGTACTGAGTATGAGCTCTACTCGTGCATCCAACTCCTAAAAGCCAAAGTTTTCCAAAGTGTCCACCATACATACCTACTAGCAATTTGCTATTCCAAGTAAATTTGACTTGCTTTTATTTTCTCTTCAAATTAAACTCTTACCAGTGTTATGCGAAATTCGGTCAGTAAAGCTCTCACGAACCGGAAGGCACACTTTACTTTTTCCTGTTCTTAAAAATTTGACATTGTGGTCTCTTATGTTGAGTTGTTATGCTTGCAAGTTGTAAGTTGGATTCTAGCCCAGCCATGCAGTCATGGGCAAGCTTTCAACATTGCACTTCTTAATTGAGTTGATATCGTGATCTTTTGTTTATGGATGCCCGCGGTGTGAAATGAATTGGGAATCTTGTGGGGATCATGGAGTTTGTATATGTGTTAGGGAAACGCCGGGCCGCCAATCTAAGCCATGCATAATTCATGGTGGAAATTTGCAGCATACCCATGGTGAACATACGACGACGCATCTCACAATAAAAAGCTAAACAAAAGGCAAATAAAAGAGATGTCGAGGTGTTCATTGTCTGCTTGTCCTGTCATTTTGGTGTGGGCTTGTTCCATGTCATCGGGCACGGAGGTACCCCATTGGCGGTTCTCAATGATACACATATACTTACAATGACAAGAGCCTTGCTTGGGACTCTAAGTAAAATAGCATGAGGTTTGGGTACTCGTATTCACGGGGCACGAGGTTTTCAACTTATGATTTGTCAAGCATATGCATCATAATTGTTCTCGCATTAACTTTAACCATTCAAGATGCTTATGATGGGGGCAATGAGAGCTCAAAGCCGGTAAGTACCATACTTTTTGAAGGTTATAAAACTTGCAATCACTGCTTCCCTCTGCGAAGGGCCTTTCTTCTACTTTTATGTTGAGTCACCACCTTCTTTCTTTATGCACCACTAAGAGAGCATAGTTGTCATTCTTAGTGTGATATGCATTGTCCCAAAGTTCATTGATTGATTCATATTGTTGGTTTCACTTATTCTTAAATTATTTGTATCTAGTCGCCCTCTTAAACTTGAAGGTGTCCTATGCATTTATGGTTTGCTCTCTTTGAAGGACAAGCTGAAAACCATTTGTATGTTTTCCTTATGATTTGAACACACGTTTGACTTTCATTGTTTCATTTTCATGATCTTTTGTTTGTGTTCATTTGCATGTTTACAACATGGTTGCTAAGTTTCTTATTGTCAAGATTATATCTTCATGCCCATGTTTTAAGTTCTTATGATCCCAGCTCACAAATGCTTACATACTTGATCAAGATTGTGTAGGTGCATGTCACCTCAAAAATTATTCTTTTGTTATCACTTACCTACTCGAGGACGAGCAGGAGTTAAGCTTGGGGATGCTTGATACGTCTCAAACATATCTATAATTTTTGATGCTCCATGCTTGTTTTTACACCATTTGCCTTGTGTTTCGTTACACTTCGAGGCGTTTTTATGCGATTTCCGGAACTAACCTATGGACAAGATGCCACAGTGCCAGTTCCCTATTTTCTGCTGTTTTTGTGTTTCAGAAGTGATACACAGGAAATATTCTCGGAATTGGACGAAACCAAAGACAGAAGTCTTATTTTTCCCGGGAGCATCCAGACATCCGAAGAGAGGAAGGAGAGGGGCCACAGGCCACCCTCACACAGGGCTGGCGCGGCCCAGGCCCTGGCCGCGCCACCCTAGTGTGAGGAGGCCTGGGGCCACCCCTGACATCGCCCCTTCGCCTATAAGAAGCCTCGGGATGGAAAACCCTAGGGGATTCGGCGAAATTTCCAGAACAGTTCCGTAGCTCTGCCGCCGCCGTCGACGAATTTCGGGGGACAGAAGTCTCTGTTCCGGCACCCTGCCGGGATGGGGAAGTGCCCCCGGAGCCATCTACATCGGTCTCCATCGCCGTCTCCGCCATCTCCATCGACCTCACCGCCATCTCCATCAACCTTGCTGTCTCCTATGATGAGGAGGGAGTAGTTCATCCCCGGGGCTGAGGGCTCTACCGGTAGCTATGTGGTTCACCTCTCTCTCCCATGATGTGATCTTTATGTGATCATGAGCTTTGTATCATGTTGAACAAGTAGATGTTATTATTCAGATATTATATGTACTCTAGTGGTATTATTAAAGTAATCTATTCCTCCTGCCATGGTGTAACGGTGACAGTGCGTGCATCATGGTGGTACTTGGTCTAGGCTACGATTGTGATCTCTTATGGATTATGAGAATAATTATTACTATGATAGTATTGAAGTGATCTATTCCTCCTTTCATGGTGTAATGTTGACAGTGTGTGCACCGTGTTAGTACTTGGTCTAAGTTGCAATAATATCTATCTTGAATTGTGATCTGATTTGGATATCTCTATGAGTGGTGTTTGTCAAGTACTTGATGAACTTTAAGGGGTGCTTCTGTAGCCACTACGCAATGATTAGTGTTGTTCAATAGGAGAGTAATTCAGAGTACCATAGTGAAGAGAAGTTATCTATTTGTTCAGTTATGTTATATTGTTGGGAGTGTGTCCACTAGTGAAAGTATGATCCCTAGGCCTTGTTTCCAAGCATTGCACACCGTTTACTTACTGTTTTGTTACATGTTTGCTCGCAGCGATACTTATTTCATATTACAATTGCTACTCATAATCACCTATACCACTTGTATTTCACTATCTCTTCGCCGAACTAGTGCACCTATACATCTGACAACTGTATTGGGTGTGTTGGGGACACAAGAGACTTTCTGTATCGTAATTGCAGGGTTGCTTGAGAGGGATAGCTATGACCTCTTCCTCCCTGAGTTCGATAAACCTTGGGTGATCCACTTAAGGGAAACTTGCTGCTGCTCTACAAACCTCTGCACTTGGAGGCCCAACACGGTCTACAAGAACAGACGCGTGCGTAGACATCAATGGTCAACAAGACCACTAGCTTCAAGAAAGCTAAGGGTGCAAAGGGATCCTTCAAGAAAGGCAGCGGCAAGCGCGTTGCCCCTGTTGAGAAGAAGCTCAAGTCTGGACCTAAGCCGGACACTGAGTGCTTGTATTGCAAGGACAAGGGTCACTGGAAACGCAACTATCCAAAGTACTTAGCGGACAAGAAGGCTGGCACCATCAAATGTATATTTGATATACATGTTATTGATGTCTACCTTACTAGCGCTCGTTGTAGTGCCTGGGTATATGATACTGGTTCAGTTGCTAATATTTGTAACTCGAAACAGGAGCTACGGAATAGACGGCGGCTAGCAAGGGATGAGGTGACGATGCGCGTTGGCAATGGATCAAAAGTTGATGTGATGGCCATCGGCACGCTCTCCTTAGTTTTACCATCGGGATTAGTTTTAAACCTTAATAAATGTTATTATGTGCCTGCGTTGAGCATGAACATTATATCTAGATCGTGTTTATTGCAAGACGGTTATTCATTTAAATATGAGAATAATGGTTGTTCTATTTATATGAATAACATCTTTTATGGTCATGCACATGTTGTGAATGGTTTATTTCTTCTGAATCTCGAAAGCAATGAAACGCACATCCATAACATTGAGGCTAAAAGATGCAAAGTAGATAGTGATAATCCAACTTATTTGTGGCACTGCCGTCTAGGTAATATTGGTGTAAAACGCATGAAGAAACTCTATTCTGATGGACTTTTGGAGTCTCTTGATTTTGAATCATTTGACACGTGCGAACCGTGCCTCATGGGCAAGATGATCAAAACCCCGTTCTCCGGAATAATGGAGCGAGCAACGGACTTATTGGAAATCATACATACCGATGTGTGCGGACCAATGAGTGTTTCGACGCGCGGTGGATATCGCTATTTTCTCACTTTTACTGATGACTTAAGTAGATATGGGTATATCTATTTAATGAAACATAAATCTGAAACGTTTGAAAAGTTCAAAGAATTTCAGAACGAAGTGGAAAACCATCGTAACAGGAAAATTAAATTTCTGCGATCCGATCGTGGAGGTGAGTATTTGAGTTATGATTTTCTCACACATCTTAAAGCAAGCGGAATCGTTTCGCAACTCACGCCACCCGGAACACCACAGCGCAATGGTGTGTCTGAACGCCGGAATCGAACTCTATTAGATATGGTGCGATCGATGATGTCTCTTACAGATTTGCCGTTATCATTTTGGGGTTATGCATTAGAAACCGTTGCATTCACTTTAAATAGGGCACCATCTAAATCCGTTGAGACGACACCGTATGAACTATGGTTTGGTGCTAAACCTAAGTTGTCGTTTCTTAAAGTTTGGGGATGCGAAGCTTGCATCAAGAAGTTGATGCCGGACAAGCTCGAACCCAAAGCGGAGAAATGCGTCTTCATAGGATACCCTAAGGAAACGATTGGGTATACCTTATACCACAGATCCGAAGGCAAAGTGTTTGTTGCAAAGAACGGATCCTTTCTTGAGAAGGAGTTTCTCTCGAAAGAAGTGATTGGGAGGAAGGTAGAGCTAGACGAGGTTATTGAACCTTCTCTCGAGTTGGAGAGTAGCACAGCACCTGAAGTTGTTCCGGTGCCGTCTGCACCAACAAGAGAGGAAGCTAATGATGAGGATCATGAAACTTCAAACAATGCTACTACTGAACTTCGCAGGTCAACAAGGTCACGTGCCACTCCTGAATGGTACGGCAACCCTGTCTTAACCATCTTGTTGTTAGACAACAGTGAACCTGCGAACTATGAGGAAGCAATGATGAGCCCAGACTCTGAGAAATGGCTAGAGGCCATGAAATCCGAATTGGGATCCATGAGCGAAAACCAAGTATGGACTTTGGTGGACCCTCCTAGCGACCGTAAGGCCGTTGAGTGCAAATGGATTTTCAAGAAGAAAATGGACGCGGATGGTAATGTTACTGTCTATAAAGCTCGGCTTGTCGCAAAAGGTTTTCAGTAAGTTCAAGGTGTTGACTATGATGAGACTTTCTCTCCCGTAGCGATGTTTAAGTCCATTCGGATTTTATTAGCAATTGCTGCGTTTCATGATTATGAAATATGGCAGATGGATTTCAAGACTGCGTTCCTCAATGGCAACATTGATGAAGAGTTGTATATGATGCAGCCCGAAGGTTTTGTCGATCCTAAGGATGCTAATAAGGTGTGCAAACTTCAGCGTTCCATTTATGGACTGAAGCAAGCATCTCGGAGTTGGAACCTTCGTTTTGATCAAGTGATCAAGAGTTTTGGATTTGTTCCAAATTGCTACGAAGCTTGTATCTACAAGAAAGTGAGTGGGAGCTCGGTGACATTTTTAGTACTATATGTGGATGACATATTGATTATTGGAAATGACATCGGTATGCTTAACGAAGTGAAGAGTTATTTGAATAAATGTTTTTCAATGAAAGACCTAGGAGAACCTGCTTATATATTAGGCATCAAAATCTATAGAGATAGACAAAGACGCCTAATAGCTTTAAGCCAAAGTACATACCTGGACAAAGTTCTGAAAAGGTTCAGAATGGATAAAGCAAAGAAAGGTTCATTGCCCATGTTGTCAGGTAAGATATTGAGCAAGGCTCAGTGTCCAGCTACGGTAAAAGATAGAGATACTATGAGCAAAGTGCCATACGCCTCGGCCATAGGTTCTATCATGTATGCCATGCTGTGTACTAGACCGGATGTGTCCAATGCTCTTAGTTTGACGAGCAGATACCAAAGTGATCCAGGAGTGGAACACTGGACAGCCGTAAAGAACATCCTAAAGTATTTAAATAGGACTAAAGAAATTATCTTGGTCTATGGAGGTGATGAGGAGCTCGTCGTAAAAGGTTACGTCGACGCTAGCTTCGACACCGACCCGGATGATTCTAAATCTCAGACCGGATACGTTTATATTTTGAATGGTGGAGCTGTGAGCTGGAGAAGCTGCAAGCAAAGCGTGATCGCGGGATCTACAACAGAAGCGGAATACATGGCTGCTTCGGAAGCATCAAGTGAAGGAGTTTGGATCAGGAACTTCATCACTGAGCTTGGTGTGGTTCCAAATGCCTTGGACCCACTGGAGATATTGTGCGACAACACTGGCGCCATAGCACTGGCTAAGGAACCAAGATATCATCCAAAGACCAAGCACATCAACCGCCGTTTCCATATAATTCGAGATTATATATCAGATGGAGATCTGAAGATTAGCAAAGTACATACGGATCTGAATGTCGCAGATCCGTTGACTAAACCTCTTCCACGAGCAAAACATGATCAGCACCTTAATGCCATGGGTGTTAGATTGTTGCCAGATGTAAACTAGATTATTGACTCTAGTGCAAGTGGGAGACTGTTGGAATTATGCCCTAGAGGCAATAATAAAGATGTTATTATTATAATTCTTGTTCATGATAATGTTTATATTCCATGCTAGAATTGTATTAAGCGGAAACTTTAATACTTGTGTGGTTTATGAACAACACCGTGTCCCTAGTACGCCTCTATGGACTAGCTCATTGATTAATGATGGTTAAGGTTTCCTAACCATAGACATGAGTTGTCAATTAATAATGAGATCATGTCATTAGGAGAATGACGTGATGGACAGACCCAAATAAAGCAGAGCAATTAGATCGTGTCATCGTGTTCATCTTTGCGAAGCTTTTTCCTATGTCAAGTATTGTATTCCTTAGACCATGAGATAATACAACTCCCTGGTATCGGAAGAAAACTTTGAGGTCATCAAACGTCATCCTATGTCAGGGTGATCATAAAGGTGTCTCTCAGGTGATCAGAAAGTACTTGTTGGGTTGTATGTATCGAGATGGAATTTGTCCCTCCCGAGTCGGAGAGATATACTTCGGGCCCACTCGGTAATCGATATCAACACCGCTTGCAAGCACGTGGTTAAGGAGTTAATCACAAAGTGATATCGGATTACGGAACGACTAAAGTACTTGCTGTGAACGAGATTGAACTAGGTATGGCGATACCGACGATCGAATCTCGGGCAAGTAAAATATCGCGTGACGAAGGGAATACATATACGGGATTAATTGAATCCTGGCATCGTGGTTCATCCGATATGATCATCGATGAATATGTGGGAGTCAATATGGGTTTCCAGATCCCGCTGTTGATTATTGATAGAAGATCATGTCTGCATATTCTCGAACCCGTAGGGTCACACACTTAACGTGCATCGACGCTAGGATAGAATGGATAATTGGTTTATGAGTTTTTGGTCGGAGTCTCGGATGAGATCCAGGACATCACGAGAGGTTCCGGAATGGTCCGGAGAATAAGATTCATATAAAGGAAAGCAGTTTTTGGATTCCGGAATCGTTTCGGAGTTTATCGGTATTGTACCAGAAGGTTCTAGAAGGTTCCGGAGTGGGACCAACGTGGGCCCACTTATCGGAGGCCTATGTGGGCCTAAGGGGAAGTGTCCTGGCCACTTTGGGCCAGGCGCATATGGCCCCTAAGGCCCAGCCGTCCAGCCCTTAGGGGAAACCCTAAGGGAACCTTCCAGAAGGAGGGGGGAAACTTGCCGATCACTTTTCCCCCTTGGGCCGCCGCCCTAGGGCTTGGAGGAGGGGTCAACGGGGCTGGTCAGCCCCCTATATAAGGAGGGCAGGGGCGCAGCCTCCTCTCCCACTCCAACCCTAGCCGCCGGCCAACTGCTGCCCCTCCACCTCTCTCTCTCTCGCGACTGTGCGTAGGCGAAGCCCTGCCGCAGAAACTCTCCACCATAAGCACCACGCCGTCGTGCTGCAGATCCAATCTATCTCTCCACCATACTTGCTGGACCAAGGAAGGAGGAGACGTCGCTGCACCGTACGTGTGCATCTCTCGGAGGCGCCGCCACTTGCGGCGTAGGATTGGATCGGATCGCGGGGAGGAGACGGCTAGTACGACTACATCATCCACGTTTTGTTGAACGTTTCCGCTGTGAGATTTCTTCAAGGGTATGAAGATCTCATCTACCTCTCTCGTTGATTACATCTCCTAGATTAGATCTTGGCTTTCTTGTTCGCATCCGTAGGAATTTTTTTGATTTACTATGGTGCGAAACCCTTCAGCACCCTCTTCTCCTCAAGATCAATTTTTCGAGCTACCATGCTCCCCCTCATCAATTCGTCCTCCAAGAAGACTGCATGTCTCATTTCTACAAACTTTGTGTATTTGTCTGGACAGTAGAAATGATAACCTTTTGATCTTTCAGGATACCCAATGAAGTGGCAAGTTACTGTTTTGGGGTCTAACTTTGCAATATTTGGATTAAATACTTTTGCCTCAGCTGGGCTCCCCAGACCCTCAAGTGGCGCAGAGAGGGAACTCTCCTTGTCCACAACTCGTATGGTGTTTTGGGCACCGACTTGCTTGGTACTCTGTTGAGAATGTGAATGGCGGTTTTAAGCGCCTCCATCCATAATTCCAATGGCAGGGTGGAATTATTCATCATACTGCGCACCATATCCATAAGAGTATGGTTGCGCCTTTCAGCTACTCCATTTTGCTGAGGTTTGCCTGGCATAGAATACTGGGCAACTGTTCCATTTTCCTGTAAGAACCTTGCAAAAGGTCCAGGTACTTGACCATATGGAGTGTGCCGACCGTAGTACTCCCCTCCACGGTCGAATCAGCCTAATTCTTTTATCATGCTGATTTTCAACTTCTACTTTGAATATTTTAAATTTATCCAATGCTTTAGACCTTTCTTTAATTGGATAAATGTAACCATATCGGGAGTAATCATCTGTGAATGTTATGAGCGAGTCATAGCCATCCACACTTTTCACAGAAAATGGTCCACAAATATCAGTGTGGATGATTTCTAGTGTCGCTGTACTTCGGTTTGCACCTTTTTTAATTTGCTTTACATACTTTTCTTTTATGCAATCTATGCATTGTTCTATATCGGAGAACTCTAACGAAGGAAGAATATCATTTTTAACGAGGTTTTCGATTCTTCCCCTTGAAATATGGCCTAATTGACAGTGCCATAACTTCGATGAGTCATGAGTTCTTTCTCTTTTCTTTTGTTCTTTGTTTGACAAGGAAGTTTGTTCATTCACATTACACACAGAATGCACTTTTTTACATAAGGATAACAAATAAAGCTCATCGTGAAGTAAATTAATACCCACACAAGCATCTTTAAACCATATGGCACACTTGCCGTGTGCAAAATAATACTCATAACTGTCTTTATCAAAACATGATACACTTATTAAGTTTCTGTGAAGCGAAGGAACAAATAAAACATCTCAGAATCGTAAAACCATCAGCTAACTCCAAGGAGATGTCGCCAACAGCTTCAATGTCTGCTTGAACTCCATTCACGACTTCAATGCATCTTTCGCTTCTTTCAATAGTCCTTATCGAATGGAATCCCTGTAAAGAATTTGCAACATGAACAGTTGCACCTGAGTCAATCCACCAAGTAGATTTTGAAAACTGTGAATACATGGATTCATTTACAAAAGAAATTGTATCTATACCTTTCTTTGCCATTATGGACTTGAGCCATTCTGGACAGTCTTTCTTGAAGTGCCCAGTCTTCTTGCAGTGGAGACACTGGTCTATATCCACTGGGAGAGTGGGTTGATGATACTATTGGGGACCTTTGCCATATGGCTTGGAGGGAGAACCTTGATTGCTATTCTGGTAGTTCTTTTTCCTATTGTCCTTGACATAGTTTAATGAACCACCATTTGAGGCTTTAAGCCTATCCTCTTCTTGCACACACATGGCAATCATCTTGTCTAAGTCCCATTTATCGGGAGACATGTTGTAGTTGATAACAAAGTTATCAAACTCTTTAGGCAATGAAGCCATGACAAGGTGAACAAGCAGAGCAGGCTTGAGCTCCAGATCAGCATCCATGGGCTTCAGTTTAGAAGCCATGTTGCTCATCCTCAGGATGTGCTCCCTGATGCCATGTGCACCTCCTGTGTACTTTTCTGTGACCAGCTATTTGAGCAGCTGGGTAGCATACACCTTTGAAGAGCCAGTGAACTGGCTCTTTATCTTTTCCAGAACCTCCCCAACGGAAGCGCACTCTTCGATTGAGCCCTCAATGGCGTTCTCAATCGTGTTCTTTATAAAGGCCATGCACTTTTTATTTGCATTGACCCACTTTTGATTCTCTAGGACGTACGCCAGCATCATCATCTTTTGCATCTCTGACTGGCTCTATCGGCTTGACAGGCCGTGGAGTGTCCACAACCCAGTCGACATCAGCGCAGACAAAAGCCAGGTCCACTTTCTTCCTCCACTTAGTGTAGTTGTCACCCCTGAGCGTCGGAACATCTTTGAGGCAACTCATCAAATTGTAACCTCCTGAAATCCACAAAGATGTGAGATAACAAAATAATTGCATGCATTAATCCAACGTTTGTATAAATCAACACATACAACTGTTTGTGCAATTAAAACTATATCACTATTGGGCAAAAATAGAGATAAATGCACCTTTTAACATATAATAAATAAATTATGATCATGCTATTAACAATGTTGGTTATATAATAACATAATCACAATCGTCTTTAAAGTCACTTTATCACATCTTTCAAAAAAATTAATTCTCACTTTTAGGTATTTTTACCTTTAAATAACACTTTTAACTATTTGCAGCGGAAATTATGAATTAAATAAATTCATTAACTTTAAACTTTTCAGAAATGTTTTTGTAACTTTTGAATTCTCTAAACAAATTTTTCGTTGGAATAATTTGAATAGAAAAGGCTATTTGAAATTTGCTAAAAAATGAGCAAAAAACAATTGAAAACTTATTCTGTAAAAAAAATTCCAGAGAAAAAACTCTGTATCTATCGCAACTGACGGCCCACAGCCCGCCAGCGCATGCGTCGACATGTGCGGCAGACACTATCTGCCGCTCCCTCTTGTGGCTCAGCGTAGACGCGGCCCACGGCCTGCCTGTGCCAGCCCCGCTCGCTGCGTGCTGTCGGATTAGATCCGACGATCGCGCGCCAATCTCGCTGGGTCAAAACGACCCCCGGTCGGCCAAACCCGAAAACCCTAGCCCCATTTTGCCCCGTCCCTGTCTCTGTCTCGTGCCCGTGGCGGCTGGACGGAGCAGCCCGCCGCCCACACGCCGCCTGTGAAGGCCAACGCACAGCATCGCGGCGGCGGTCTTCCTCTTTCTTTCCCCTCCTCCTCTTCTGTGTCTTTCCCGCACAGCGGTGGCGAGTGGAGAAGAGACATGCGCCCCTCTGGCCCCCTTGCTGGCGTGTGCGTGCACCCGTAGGTGCGCGCACCGCCGTCAAGCGGCTCAGCGGTGGCGCCCAGTGACCGTGGTGGTGTTGTCTTTTCCCCGTTTAGGGGTGGTTCTTCGTCCGGTGCTTCGGCTTGCCGATACGCACTGGGATCGAGAGGAACGAGCGCGGCCGAAGACGGCGGCACACTTTTCCAGTGAGCCCGAAGCCCTCTCCAGTGAGTTCTTTATTTCCCCTTTTGCTCTCTGCGATGCTTGATTCGGGGTTCTTTTGGGGATCTTGCTCTTGGGGATGAACTAGGGTTTCGGATTGAAACTTTTCCTTTTCTGCCGAAAAAATCTAGAACCTAGACTGCTCTGATACCATTGTTAAGAAGCTAGGCTAGATCTTTTGGTGTGGTACTGTCTACTCATCAAATTGAGTCGGGATCTGAGAGAGAAAGGGAGAGAAGACAGAGAAGGAAATACTTGCGTTGGAGTTCGACAAGCTCCAATCGGAGGCCATGGCGATGGATGTCTGTGTGTGGTGGCGGTGGTGGCAGTGGTGCTTCCCGTCGCCCACGCTAACCCTAGATCAGTAGGGGATGTCGGTGGGGGCGGCTACGCACGATCAACCTCGTGAGGCGTGCTGGCCGGCCCCCCACCCTTTATATAGCGCGGCAACAGGGGCCCACCATTTATGAACGAACGGACGCCCCCGATCAGGGCGCGAGGCAAGGGGTGGATCGAGTCGTTGGACTCGGTCCTGTGGGGATCAATCTAACAATCACATGTTCTACTTGGAAGTTAAGAACTTAATTTTCAGATTTGTGCAGATGCTTATGTGAAGCTATTTTTCTACAGATTCAGAAAGGTGATGCAAGTAAGGGGCATGCCATCACATGTGTTGGTCGCAGTCATTTCATGTTAGGACTTTTTTGTTTGTTGATTTTTAGGTTTCATATATGGATGTCATAAGTTCAACTAAATATAAGTGTCTAATCTGACATGTCATAGTTGCTCAGGTATGTACAAGTAAACAAGATCTTGCAGATTATGTAGATCAAATCACCACGCCTATCACATAGTGTCCAAACACAGTGCAGGGGCGAGGAGAAGCTCACATATCCGTCTAGTAACCTGTAAACCTTAGACGTGATTCATGAACAACATAAGCATTCATGGATAAACAAATTTGTTGATATACTGAGACACGTTGCATATTGGAAGTGATCAATATAAGGTGTCGGAACTAATGGGAAATTCAATGGAAGATTTGTTGTTTTTATCATTTGGTATGGCATTGCTATTCAGCTACAACCTCCATTACCGGTGGTAAATTTTTTATGCCTAAACAATAGAGTAAAACCAACATAACTTCATATTGTGAATCTAGAAGAAAACCATTTTACCAAACGAGAGTTAAATTGTACCGATGGTAGATTAACATTTGATAGATATGTGTTTTATGACAAATGAACTTTATACTGAAAGTGATCCAAAAAAAAAGAAGGCGATGAAACATGAGATTGTTAGAGAAGCCACTTGAAAATGAAAAGCGGATAATTATTAGGAAGATACAAATCAAAGCACGCACTTGTTCTATTTTACACCGGTGGCATATCACATTTACACCTCTCATCTCAACTCTAGCATTCTCTCTGACCACATTGTCCATCACCTACTCCTTGCGAGATGTTTTGTCCTTGCCCATAGCCATTAAGGTTCCTTATTATCAGCGGGAGCCTATGGCCATTGGCTGCAACCGGCTTCTGATGGTTGCTCATGACTTCTATTTCTAGGTTGCTGGATGGTGGCATATTAATAGAAGCACAAATGGATAGATTCTTATTGCTTATCATTTTTTGGTGATTGATCCATGTTTCGATCCAAATTGATCCATGATTGTAATCACTCTTACACTATAAACCTCGTAATAAAGAAAGCTGTGTGCATCAGTTGATGTAGAGGCTGGGGCATTTTTCTCACATTTAAAAAAAAAATTAAGGTTCCCTAATTTGCTCTATGAAAAATAGCAAAGCATCCTAGTGTGTTTATTTAATATGGACTGATATTTTCCAATACTACTTAAAAACCTCCAACTGTTGTGAATCTCCAATAGATCATTTTCATAAGTCCACAACAATCTTGGCTGGTGAAAGTGTGGATGGTCTAACCTAGAGGGGGGGTGAATAGGTTTCTACAAATTTTACTTTTCTTTTCACTAGTTTTAGGCTTTGCGGAATATAAGTGTGAGCCTAACAACTAGGTGAACAACCTATATGATGCTATGCAAAGTACTTCAAGCTCGAAGGCTATCACAAAGGTAAAAACACAAGTAAAGGAACTCGGATAGAAATAACCGAGGCACACGGAGACGAAGATGTATCCCGATGTTCACTCTCTTGGGAGAGAGCTAGTCACCGTTGGAGAGGTGTGAATCCCCACAAAGGGTACTCAAGCGCCACGAAGGCTCACCTTCTTCTCCTTGAGCCTCCTCCACGAAGTAGGAGCCCAATCACTTGTGGTAGACCTTAGGGTGGTCTCCAAACCCTCACAAACTTTCCACGGGGCGAATCACAAGCCGAATGCCTCCGGGCGACCCTAGCCGCCTAGGGTTTCCCACAAACCCAAGAGTAACAAGTAATCTCGATGAACTCAAGGGGGAATGAAATTTGGCTTGGTGAAGATGTAGATCGGGGCCTCCTCTTTCTTTCTACCAAAGGGATTTGGATTTGGGTGGGTAGAATGAGAGATCCCCTTAGCTTGAGGTGCTCATTAATGGAGGAGAGAGAGAGGATAAGATTTTATGATTTGGATCTGGTCAACTTACCCCTTCGGAGAAGAAGGGGTGTATTTATAGTCCGTGGGGAGAAAATGACCGTTTGAGTCGAATCTCGGGTTTCCGGTTTAATTCCCGGTTGGACCGGAAATTCAACCGGAAATTCCCGGCGGGAATTCCGGTGAAACCGGAAACCAAACCAGAAATTTCCGGTTTAGACCGAGCCTGGGTCCGGAACCAAACCGAGCAAGCCCAAAAACATGTCTGGGCCTGGCCGAGCTAGTCCGGTCCAGAATCCGATTGAAACCGAGATTTTCCGGTTGGATTTCCAGTGTGATTTCCGGTCAAACCAGAAACTAAACCGAAAACCAGGAAACCTTCCAAAACTTTCTTTTCTCCAAATGAACTAAAAATACTCTTGATTAGGGATATGAGGTAGGTGGGAAAAAGTGTTTGGTTAGCAAGAAATCAAACCCATGAGTCCATCGAGACAACCCCTCTTAATAGTGTAGTGTTTCCTATGAACTCAAGTAAAAGAGTAAGAGAAAAAGAAAAACACCGCTGCTTCGCTCCTAATATGAATGGGGGGCCTCCAATCTCAGCTCACCAAAGAATTGGACTAAAACCTGAAAATGACACTAGAAGAAACTATTAGTCCAACACTAGCTCACGTGTCATCACTAACCAAAAATAAGTTGAAGGGTAAAATACCCTTACAATCTCCCCCTTTTTGGTTAGCGATGACAAACGTAGCTAGAGTTCACAAAGAGGTTGGTTTCAACACTTATTTAGACAAGCTCCCCCATAATGTTTGCACAAGGTTGAATTTACATTTGAATACAAGAGTGCACTATTATTAGGCTATGGAGAGCTTCCCAAAATAAGCGGGAAACCAAACTCAAAAAGATATCTAGGAAATGAACAATAAGCATAGGATAAGATATTATACAATAATAAGCAACGGAGTTCAACACACAAGATAGCTTAAGGTTCACCACACATAGAATAACTTAAAGTTCGACTAAAGGCAAATAGAGATACAAGCCATAAAGCAAGAGTGCAACACAAGAGGTTTGTACTCAAACACCAAATCCAAATCCAAATAGAGACACACGCTCCTAATAGAACTCTACACACTTCTCCCCCTTTGGCATCGAGACACCAAAAAGGCAGAAAGGTAGGTGATGCTAGCGCAAAACAGATCACTCATTGTCGTCGTCATCGTCGTCATCAGCATCAGATGCACCACCATCTTGACCTTCTTCCTCATCTGCGTCCTCAGCAAAGGCACGAAATCCATAGAACATCTCATCATCGAGAGGAGGCATGTTGAAGTTGAAGTGAGCCACATGAGCCATAGCAGGATGATCCGGAGGAGGGGTAACACCACGAGCACAACAGTCATTAATCACAAAGTTCCTTGTGTCCTGGTTCAAGGTGAGACTCTTATGGCTGACATCATAGGTGTGCTTGTACATGGAGAACAGAGATTTGAAGAACTTAGCAACACCTTTCTTTGGAGGACGGGAGGAGCTAGAGCTGGCAGCCGAGGGATCATGAATGCGCTTAGAGCCATGCTCAGAGGGCTGACCAAGCATCTCAGGAAGATCTGGAGTCGAGCCACGGAGAGGAAGAGTGATAGAGGTATGAGGCATAAAGGAACCAATCCTCTTCTCAGCTGGAACGGTGTACTCAATGAAGCGCTGCACAAAAGCCACATAGCAAGGAGTAAACCTCTTCTCAATAGACCTCTTGAGCTCCTGGTAGATAAAGTCAGGCACATCAATCTTCCTTTGACGGTCAGGGTGCGAGTAGTACATGAGGTTGATGTGGAAGCCACGACAGGCAGTAGTGTCTCCAACCTTGCTCACAATAGTGGCCCTGTGAATGCGAGCCAAGGTACTGTAGAAGTAGTACATGCGAGTGTAGTGAGGAGGAGGTGGCTTCTTGGTCATATCCGGATCAGGATAGCAGAAAAGAAGGTCCTGGGCCACCATCCTCTTCAGAGACTCGGAGTGAATGCAGAAACCACCACGGCAAACATCATGATAACCAAGACTCCAAGCCAACTCATCAAACGCGGTGTAGTGAGTATCCCCAGTCATCCAAGAAATCTGTCGGCGGCTGCCCGGATGGAAGTAAGCAGTGTATAAGAACTGACACACCATGGCGGGGCAATACTCTTGCTCAAGGTTGGCAATGGTCCAAAGATTCATCTTCTTCAAGGCTTGCTCAACAAAGAAGAAATCGGTCTTCCGGTGGGCACGGGAATGCTCGGTGTTGAGACGATGTGGAGTCACAAAGAAGTCCAAAGCAGTCGAGTCATAGTGATCATTCCACATAGCAAACTGAGACTGAGTCCAAAACCGCCGATCAAGATGAAAAGGCCTCTCAGCAAAGCGGTAAGGATTCAGCCTCCTCAGATCAGTCCAAAGCTGCACAGGACAAGTCTTCATATTGGTGGCTGGAACAACATCCGGGATGATATCTTCTTCTACCTCTTCTTCAATTTCTGGGTTCCGACCCCGATGAACGGACCTCTTGACATGAGAGCTAACCATGGGACCCTTGCCCGCACGATGTCCACCCGGAGTGGTGGACGAAGTTGATCTCCTTGACTTAGGAGGGTGAATGACCTCCTCACTTGAACCTGTGAAAAAGAGAGCATAGGTACGAAGCAAAGATAAGTGCACATGCCAGGAAAGGAAGCCAAAAGATTGTATTGAGGCAAGTAAAAAGTTCGAGCAAACATAGTGCAAGTTCGGTCAAGATTCCGGTGGGACCGAAATCTGGACCGAGAATTTCCGGTGTAATTTCCGGTTGAACCGGAAATGAGACCGGAAAAGCAGTCTCCCCCTTAGCACAAGATTATTTCTAACTATTCTTCAAGAACTTGCCTAAATGCATCTAGGAACTAGTACGAGCCAAGGAAGATGAACGAGATTCCCAAAAAGAGGACAAGATCTAACCCTAACCCTAGTTCATCAAAGGAGATAGAGAGAAGATCAAGTGATGAACAAGAGGAGAGGGGAAAGCAAGAAATTACCCAAAGACATGATCTCCTTGCCCTAATAGGTGGGAAGACCTTCAAGAAGAGACAATCTTGGAGAACTCCAAAATCTTCCCACAAAAGATCTTCAAAACGAAATCCCTTTGGTGAAAAGCTTCCGGAGCACGAGGGGAACGAAATGGTAGAGTGGATCTGAAGATTTAGTGGAGGAATATCACCATGGGAGAGGATGGAGAGGAGGGGCGGCGGCCATGGTGGAGGAGCACGGTTGGTGGGGGAGAAAGAAGAAGGGAATATGATTGAACCGTCCCACCAACCACCTATTTAAAGGTCCGACATTTTCGGTTCAATTTCCGGTCCGACCGGAAATCAGACCGGGAATTTTTGGACCAAACCGGGATCTGGACCGGACTGAAACCGGAACCCACCGAAAACTTGCCAGAGACGATTTCGAGCAGGTCCGGTTCGGGCTCGGTCCAGAATCCGGTTTGAACCGGAAATTTCCGGTCTAGACCAGGAATCAGACCGGACTCAAACCGGAAATGGTGAAAAACCTGCCAGAGAGGATTTTGACCATTCTCGGTTTGAACTCGGTCCCAGACCCGGTTTGGACCGAGAATTTCTGGTCTAAACCGGGAATTGGACCGGAGCCAAACCGAATATGGTTAAAATCCTGCCAGAGTGGATTTCGACCAGATTCGGATTGAACTCGGTCCCAGACTCGGTTTGAACCGGGAATTTTCGGTCTGATTTTCGGTTTGTCCGGAGATTACACCAAAAATTCAAACATCAACAAAGGCTTGAATGGAAATTCAGGATGGCATGTGCAATGAGATGAATGTGAGACACAGGGGTAGAGGAAACAAAAATTCTAGTATATCCATTGGAAGAACAAAAGCACAAACACAAACAAAGCTACAATGGATATGTTCGAAGAAAATAAAAACCAAATGAGTTAGTAACAACAAAGCACAAAACAAGGACGGAGACTTGAAAACACAAAAACAATGACAAACAAATTGCGGGAGATTGCTCCCCCTATGTTGAAGCGCAAATGTCGTGGCACCGCAAAGATGAATGCTTGGATCCACATAATGACATTGGGTCTATTAATGTAGCACGCATAGGTATGCATGATGTCAAGACATGACAAAATGACTTCGGCCTATGTGTGCGGTGTTTCTAAGCTAGGCACAAGATAAATGTAAGATTGCAAGCAAGTAGATCAATCCAAGTTTTTAGGATCAAGAATACCGAGTTCATTCCTTAGCTCAACAAACCGGGCTTCATCCAATGGTTTCGTGAAAATATCCACCAATTGGTGATTGGTGCTCACATGAGAGAGAGCAATATCACCCCTTGCGACATGGTCACGTAGGAAGTAGTGGCGAATGTCGATATGTTTGGTGCGGGAGTGTTGGACGGGGTTATTGGCGATCTTTATTGCACTTTCATTGTCGCATAGAAGAAGCACCGTACCAAGAGACACACCATAGTCTTTCAAGGTTTGCTTCATCCACAACAATTGAGTGCAACAAGATGCCGCGAAGATGTATTCGGCTTCGGCGGTGGATAGGGAGATGGAGTTTTGTTTCTTGGACAACCAACTCACCAACGACCAGCCAATAAATTGGCAAGCCCCGGAGGTCGACTTCCGGTCAACCTTGTCACCGGCCCAATCGGAATCCGAATAGCCCACAAGATCAAAGGTTGACCCCTTTGGATACCACAGCCCGAGAGTAGGAGTATGAACAAGATATCTTAAAATCCGTTTGACCGCCACAAGGTGGCACTCCTTAGGAGCGGATTGAAAACGAGCACACAACCCAACACTTAGCATTATGTCCGGCCTAGAAGCACAAAGGTAGAGAAGGGATCCAATCATGGAGCGATATACCTTTTGATCCACCGGTTTCTCACCTTCACCAAGGTCAAGTTGCATTTTGGTTGGCATGGGGGTTTTTGCACTCTTGGCCTTGGTCATCTCGAAACGGGCGAGCATGTCCTTCACGTACTTCTCTTGAGAGATGAAGGTTCCTCCTTCAAGTTGCCTCACTTGAAAACCTAGGAAGAACTTCAACTCCCCCATCATGGACATCTCGAATCTCTGTGTCATCAACTTCTCAAAAGCTTTGTTATGTTTTTCATTAGCCCCACCAAAGATAATATCATCAACATAGATTTGGCATATGAACAACCCACCCCCTTTAACCCGCTTGGTGAAAAGGGTGGAATCTACCTTCCCAATTTCAAAACCGTCAGTGAGTAGAAAATCCCTAAGGTGCTCGTACCAAGCACGTGGAGCTTGCTTGAGACCGTAGAGCGCCTTATGGAGTTTGTACACTCGATTCGGGAAATTGGGATTTTCGAAACCCAGGGGTTGAGCAACATATGCCTCCTCTTTCAAGGGGCCATTTAGAAAAGCACTTTTAACATCCATTTGATAAAGCTTGAAATCATGGAAAGAAGCATAAGCAAGCAATAGACGAATAGCTTCAAGGCGAGCAACGGGCGCAAAGGTGTCCTCATAATCCATACCTTCTATTTGGGCAAACCCTTGCGCCACTAACCTTGCCTTGTTATGAGTGACGACTCCATTCTCGTCTTGCTTGTTCTTGAACACCCACTTGGGTGCCAATCACATTGATCCTATGGTCCTTGGGCCTCTCCACGAGAGACCACACCTTGTTGCGGGTGAAGCACTCCAACTCTTCTTGCATGGCAATCACCCAATCCGGATCTTCCAAGGCTTCATGTACCATTTGAGGTTCAAAACTAGACACAAAAGCATGATGGCCATAAAAGGTGGCAAGCAAAGCAAGTTGTCTACGAGTTGAAACTCCCTTAGAGATATCACCAAGTATCTTATCGACTTGAAGATCACTAGCCTTGGTGGCGGCCTTGATGCGCCTTTTCAAACCATCATGACCAAAAAATTCTTCTTGTGGCTTGTCTTGGTCATGACCATCTTCTTGAGCTTGATCTTGCGAGGAGTGGGGATCTTGATCATCTCCTTGATCTTGCTCATGAGGTTGAGGGCTTGGTGGATGTTCTTGGGCTCGCGTCTCCTCTTGAGGATCTTGTTCCACTTGGGATGGTGATGAAGGTTCTACTTGAGTTGAGCTAGGCTCCACTTGAGTTGACCTTGAATCTTCTTCATGAGGAAGGTCTTGGTATTGAAGAACTTGATCTTCACTAGGCAAGATGTGACCAACTCCCATAGACTTGATGACTTGAGAAGATTCTTCATAACCTACATCACTTGGAACAACTTGCTCCACTTGGGAGCCATTAAATTCCTTGAATACCACGTCACAAGATACTTCAACACATCCGGAGGATATGTTGTAGTATCTATAGGCGTGGGAATCATCCGCATAGCCAACGAAAATACCCTCGATTGTTCTAGTTTTGAATTTACCAAGTCTTTCCTTTTTATTCTTGACAAAGCACTTGCATCCGAAGACGCGGAAGTAGGAGACATTGGGCTTGTTCCCGGTGAGGAGCTCGTAAGGTGTCTTGTTGTACACCGGGCGGAGGAAGAGACGGTTGGAGACATGAACCACGGTGGCAATAGGTTCTCCCCAAAAATTATGGGGAGACTTGAACTCATTCAACATGGTTCTTGCCATCTCAATGATCGTCCGGTTCTTCCTCTCCACCACGCTATTTTGTTGAGGGGTGTACGGAGCGGAGAACTCATGCTTGATCCCCTCTTCACCCATGAAGTCATCCATGGCGTAGTTCTTGAATTCCGACCCATTGTCGGTCCTTATGGTCTTGATCACTTCTTCAAATGTACGTTCCGCTTGCTTGGCGAACTTGGTGAAGTACTTGTGGGTCTCATCCTTAGACCTAAGGAGGAACACCCATGTATATCTTGAATAATCATCCACGATGACAAGACCATATCTACTACCCCCAAGGGAGTCGTAGGTGGATGGCCCGAAGAGATCCAAGTGAAGGAGCTCCAAAGGCCTTGTCATTGAGATCACGCTCTTTGCCGGATGATTCTTCCCAAGTTGCTTCCCGGCAACACATGCACTACACACACGATCTTTTTCAAACGTTACATTGGTTAGTCCAACAACATGTTCACCCTTTAGGAGTCGTTTGAGATTTCTCATGTTGACGTGGCCTAGCCAGCGATGCCAAAGCCAACCCTCGTCAACCTTGGCTATGAGACATGTTGAGGAGGAAGTGTTCTCTTTCGAGAAATCAACCACGTAAAGGTTGTCCTCAACATGCCCAACACAAACCAACTTGAGATTATCACTCCTAAAGACTTTCACATGATTATAGGTAAAATAGCAATCATAACCAATGCTTGCAAGATGACGTACTGAAAGGAGATTATAGCCAAGGATGTCGACAAGCATGACATTCTCAAGAGACAAGTCCTTTGAGATTGCCAACTTGCCTCGACCCAATACCTTTCCTTTTGAGTTATCTCCAAAGAGGATGCATTGAGTTGAGTTAACATCTTCTACGAATTGCTCAAGCACCTCTCTTCCTCCGGTCATATGATTAGTGCACCCACTATCAAACAACCATTTCGGTCCACCGGAGGAATAGCCCTACAAAATTAATTCTTGGGTTTAGGAGCCCATTGTGAAATGGGATCCCTAGCATTAGCAACAAGAGATTTAGGTACCCAAATGGAGTACCATCTATAAGCATGACCATCACGAGGGCCAACATATCTAGCAACAACATTCCCATCCGTGTCCTTACACAACACATATGATGGGTTGGTCTTTCCGGCAAAGTTATGGTTAGGATTGCCCCTATTGGCATTCCTACCCATAGGCACGTTCTTACCATTACCATTCCCATTGTTCCCTTCCTTCACAAAGTTGATCTTCTTGGGTGGAGGAACATAGTTGTTGTTGTTGTTGTTCCTTGGGACATAACCGAGGCCTTGACCCCGAGGTCTCTCCTTTTGTTGAGCAAAGAGCTCATGAGGGGGTTTCCCAAGTTGTTGGGATGAGAGACGCTCTTTCTCAAGTTGAGCCTTCAACTTAGCATTCTCCTCAATGAGGATTGCTTTATCTAGAGAAGGGTTAGTAGCACAAGCAATATTCTCAACAATTATAGGCACACTTGATGAACCTCGAACTTCCTCATGAAGAGCTTGAAGTTCCTCATATTTCTTGCTAAGTCTATTGAGCTCATCCTTGACTAGCTTGTTAGCTCGTTCAAGGTGCTCAAGATCCTTAGTAAGAGAAGCATGAGCAACTTCAAGTTCCTTTTTGGAAGCATCAAGTTCTTGTGCCATTAACAAGGTTTTATCCATAGAATCCAAGTCCTTAGTTTTATCAAGTTGATATGTTTCAATTTGATGAGGAAGAAGCAATCTAGTGTTCTTCTCCTCGGTTAGCTCTTGAACAAGGAGATTGAATCTCCGTTCCCCATCTTCAACATGGGATCTCGCTTCCTCAAGGGACTCATTGCGTTGAGCAATAGTGTCCATCAAGTATTCGAAATGATCACGAGCATCACCACGAAGAGAACACATAATCTTGTAAAGAGTGGCAAGAATAGTCTCCTCATCCATATCATCATTAATGGGACAAGAGGGTTGGGAAGAAGGTGTCACCTTGGCCTCCTTTGCCATAAGGCATTTATGAGGAGTGTTCTTGGTGGAGCTCTCGTAGTCCTTGGTGTAGTCGTACTTGAATAGTGACCCGGGCTTGGCAAGAGCCAAGCCGGCCACTCCAACAATGTCCTCCTCGTCGCTATCTTCTTCATCATCCTCGGAGATGTATTCAACACCCACAAGCGCCTTGACGTCCTTGAACTTGCCCTTGTTCCTCAAGTTGATTGGATTCGGCTTCAACTTTGGCTTGACATCCTTTATGTACTTTGGCTTGTCAAGTCTCTTCTCATAGGGGCAAGTGTCGGCGAAGTGCCCCGGCTCATCACAATTGTAGCAAGATCTTCTCTTCTCCTTGGGAGCAAAGCTTCCTCTCTTCATGGAGTGCTTCCCGTACTTCTTGGCGAAGAATCCTAGATCGGTATCTAACTCACTTGTTGAGGTCATCACTTCTTCTTCTTCAAGATCTTCTTCAACACTCTCTTCCTTGCTTGCTTCACGTCCCTTAGAGTGAGTGACATTGTCCTTCAAAGCAAGTGATGGGTTCTTGTTCATGGCTCGGACAATCTCCTTGGTCCTATTTGCCTTGGCAATCATGTCATCATGAGCTACAAAGTATCCAACAAGCTCATCCGCGGTCATCTTGCGACAAGGTTCCAAGAAGGTGACATTGAAGGCCAACTCCTTGTATTCGCAAGACACAATCTCAATGAACTTGTTCTTCACAAAGCTATCATTCATGTGAAAGCCATCATCAATGGTGTTTCCACCAAGAAGAATGATCTTCTCCTTGAGAGCTTGGAGCCTTGAGTAGGCACTTGAGACCGACTCTCCATCATTCATGCAAAACAAGTTCATGTCTTGTTTGGCGGCTTCATACTTGGTCTTTTGCATTGCCGATGTCCCATCAAACTTGACCGAGAGCTTCTCCCAAAGTTCCTTCACGGACTCAATGCTTGAGACTTGATCATACACTTCACGCTTCAAGCTTTGACGAATCTTGTCAAGGGCGGTGGAGTTGAGTTGACAATCAATCCTCTCGTTGGGCGTCATGTGCTTCTCATCAACGGGAGTGAACCCATTCTCAACAACGCCCCAAAGCTCCACACAAACACACCTGAGATGGGAACGCATGCAAGACTTCCAATAGGAATAGTTAAATTCATCAAGCATGGGGGGTGCACCGGAAGAAGGATTCATGTGAGGCATAGGCATGCGTTCGAGGGGATATTCATATGGCTTTGCATGGGAAGAGGGTCCATCGGGCTTAGGTGGATTATCCACCTTTGCCTTTTCCGAGTTTGGGTTCTCCTTCGGAGAAACCTCGACAACCTCGGGAAGGGCACTCTTAGCATCCAAAGCCGAGAATCTCGCTTCCAACGCGGCGAAACGTTCGTTGAGTTCGTTGCGTTGCTTATCAAGCAACGCTTGGACCTCAACGGCCGTGAAGACTTTGCCTTCACCCTCATCCGTAGGTGAGACCATCTTACTCTTAAGGCGGTTAAGCCCTTAGAAAGAGCCCTTCGCTCTCATACCAATTGAAAGTGTGGATGGTCTAACCTAGAGGGGGGGGGTGAATAGGTTTCTACAAATTTTACTTTTCTTTTCACTAGTTTTAGGCTTTGCGGAATATAAGTGTGAGCCTAACAACTAGGTGAACAACCTATATGATGCTATGCAAAGTACTTCAAGCTCGAAGGCTATCACAAAGGTAAAAACACAAGTAAAGGAACTCGGATAGAAATAACCGAGGCACACAGAGACGAAGATGTATCCCGATGTTCACTCTCTTGGGAGAGAGCTCGTCACCATTGGAGAGGTGTGAATCCCCACGAAGGGTACTCAAGCGCCACGAAGGCTCACCTTCTTCTCCTTGAGCCTCCTCCACAAAGTAGGAGCCCAATCACTTGTGGTAGACCTTAGGGTGGTCTCCAAACCCTCACAAACTTTCCACGGGGCGAATCATATGCCGAATGCCTCCGGGCGACCCTAGCCGCCTAGGGTTTCCCACAAACCCAAGAGTAACAAGTAATCTCGATGAACTCAAGGGGGGATGAAATTTGGCTTGGTGAAGATGTAGATCGGGGCCTCCTCTTTCTTTCTACCAAAGGGATTTGGATTTGGGTGGGTAGAATGAGAGATCCCCTTAGCTTGAGGTGCTCATTAATGGAGGAGAGAGAGAGGATAAGATTTTATGATTTGGAGCTGGTCAACTTACCCCTTCGGAGAAGAAGGGGTGTATTTATAGTCCGTGGGGAGAAAATGACCGTTTGAGTCGAATCTCGGGTTTCCGGTTTAATTCCCGGTTGGACCGGAAATTCAACAGGAAATTCCTGGCGGGAATTCCGGTGAAACCAGAAACCAAACCGGAAATTTCCGGTTCAGACCGAGCCTGGGTCCGGAACCAAACCGAGCAAGCCCAAAAACATGTCTGGGCCTGGCCGAGCTAGTCCGGTCCGGAATCCGGTTGAAACCGAGATTTTCCGGTTGGATTTCCGGTGTGATTTCCGGTCAAACCGGAAACTAAACCGAAAACTAGGAAACCTTCCAAAACTTTCTTTTCTCCAAACGAACTAAAAATACTCTTGATTAGGGATATGAGGCAGGTGGGAAAAAGTGTTTGGTTAGCAAGAAATCAAACCCACGAGTCCATCGAGACAACCCCTCTTAATAGTGCGGTGTTTCCTATGAACTCAAGTAAAAGAGTAAGAGAAAAAGAAAAACACCGCCGCTTCGCTCCTAATATGAATGGGGGGGGCCTCCAATCTCAGCTCACCAAAGAATTGGACTAAAATCTGAAAATGACACTAGAAGAAACTATTAGTCCAACACTAGCTCACGTGTCATCACTAACCAAAAATAAGTTGAAGGGTAAAATACCCTTACAGCTGGTACCCATCATTTAAATTTAAAGAAGAAAGCAAATAGAATGACAAACTATGGCACTGTTTTTTTGTTAACACGCATCATGACGACGGATTCAAATTAACACTATGAAGACTCAGTCCTGAAACATAATAATTTTTAAGGGGGTTTCAGTTGTTTATTATATTTAGTGGAATAGGGCCAATTTTGTAAAGCATTTGGAGATTTGGCCATTGTAAACACTCCATGTTACCTACGTGGGCCATTTTCTTCTTGTACCCATTATGGCATGTTGACAATCTTGTTTGCGGCCCTTTGCACACAACTAACCTAGGATGCGACCCCACTACATGCACACCGCATGCTTGCTTTGCATAGATACCATGTTCGTGTTATCAACTATTATATCATGTACATTGAGTGCTTGATTATTAGAAGCAAATGATTTCTTTGACTGTCTTTTGGAACCCATCTTGGATTCTAACCCTTCCCAAACTATACCATATACTCTCTCGCATATTTCTGCCAAATATAAAGCTCGTGACTTTGCAAACAATAACTATTCACTTTTTGTCAAAAAATCGTACTGTTGTCCTTGTGGAAAATTTCCAAAATCTTTTCAACTGATCTTGATTTGCAAGTTACAACTTGACCATTGTAAACCTAAGCAGAGAAATTAATGTATTCTTGTCCTTTCTACGATGAAAGTTTCTTTAGCCTAGATTATGGCACTGAGGGTACAGAATATACTGATACAATTGGAATCCACTAGAGTTCCGATTCCAAGTTCCTCCATGGTGGTCAGACGGCTACTTTACCCGTCCAAGATGTGCAACTACAATAACAATATAGTACTCTTTGTTACTTTCTAGCAGATGCAGGAAGTACTGCTATACAATCCATGTAAAGGAGCGAATGATATGCCTGGTGAGGGTAGTGGTGGATCTAGCCCAGTAACCAGGGGAGAAGGAGAATATGTGAAAGTCGGGTGGTGGTGGTGGATAACATTTTTCCATGAAAGTCCCTAAGTAAAAAGAATTCACCAAATTCTCCAAGTGTGTGTGTGTGGGGGGGGGGGGGGGGGGGGCACCGTCCCCCTCCTAGACTTACACTTAGCGCCGCCACTGAGTGAGGGCAAGCTTTCGGTATGGCAACTTTCATGAAAGCCCTGGTTTACCCCAAGTTTGATATCTCAATCGGATATACTCATTAGTCCATTATCGTGATCAATGATGCAAGCTCCATGGTGGTTGAGGAGGCTATCTTTCTGATGCTTACTTGTGAGCTTTGTGTTTTTCTGTCAAAAGCTATCACATGCCATCCCTTTGTTTCAACATTGGAGGTTCAGAGGCTCAGTTGTTCGGCGTAAACAACTCCGCATGAGTTAGAGTTCTCCCTTACTCAATCTGCAAAGAATCAACTTTGGGACAGAAAACAATGAATCGGTCAGGTACGATGTGTTGTTTTCATTATGAATACTTCAATTTTTTTGTTTGACATAAACTTGTGAGCTATATTTACTTGATGGTACCACCATAAATCTTACAAAGTCGGGTACATCATAGTCTCAATAAGTAGTGCCACTTAGGGCCAAATATGTTCCATGGGCTCCCATACCATGCGCAACAATTACATGCATGATAACATGACACCGTCCTAAACTCAATGAAATAATGAGTTAAAGGAACTCAGTCTCTCAAAAGAGGACGCCATGGTGGGCAAGATTAAGTTCTTGAGATGTGAGTGCATTCTTTTTAGATCACACACTGACAGCTGGTGCTAAAATAGATGTTGCATGAGATATTTTTGTCTTTTTTACGTAAGACACAAAAAATATTGGGTTTTCACGAAAACTTGGCATGTGCACATAGAATGGCGAGATGAACGTACTAAATATTTTTTTAAGAATTTTTAAATGTTTTGGAAATGTTTTTTCCGGTGGTGTGAGCATATGCTCCCATATCGTGAATCGAATTTCCCCATATGATACTCTCTACTATGAATAATCTAAAACTAAGCACAAGTCCCAAGATAAATCTATCTATGAATTACGTGAATGCCAAATAAATTTTTCATCTCTAATCACAGCGTCAAACTACGGAACAACCAGGTGATATTATTCTAGTGTTACTGAATTCGGTATCACGTACCTAGGATACAGTACAACGCCACGAAACAAATCTTTCTACAAACAATGACAATGCCGAATTTTCTTGGGCGGGCGGTCAGTTTATGAGCGCCTGGGCGTTCTTGGGCGGCGGCTGCACGAAGCGTCCCCAGTACCAGTGGCGCGCCCAGACGGCGGCCATGGCCTCGAGGGGCACCCCCTTGGTCTCCGGCAGGAACGCCACCACGAAGGCGGTCATGACGGCGACCCATGCCGCGTAGTAGATGAACGTGGCGTACTTGAAGCTGCAGAGCATGGAGAGGAAGGTCTGCGTGAGCACGAAGGTGGCGCCGAGGTTGACGGCCACGCTGATGCTCTGCCCCGCCGACCGGACCTCCACCGGGAATATCTCGCCGGGGATGACCCACGTCAGCGGGCCCCACGACCACCCGAACGACGCCGAGAAGACGCACGTCAGCGCCAGCACCGCGAGCGAGTACCTCCTCGGCATCGCCGACTCGCCGTCACGGCCGATCTGCGACCCCATGATCCACGCCACCGCCACCTAATCAAGCAAGCCGTCACAATCTTTCAGTATGTGTTGTATGGTCAATATGCATGCTTTGCTCGCTTAAGAAGCACTCATGTTTAGTGCCATACGTACCTGGCACATGATCATCACGAGCCCACCAGCCAAGAACAGCGGCCTGCGACCGTAGCGGTCCACGGTGGCGACGGACAGGAGCGCGGAGCCGAGGTTGACGGCGCCGAGGACGACGGCGCCCATGAGCGCGCCGTTGGCACCGAACCCGGCCGTCTGGAACAGCACGGGCGAGAAGAATGCGATGACGATGACCCCGGTGAGCTGCTGGAACAGCGGCACCGCCACGGCCAGCACCAGGTGGGGCCGGTACTCCCTTCGGAGGATCCTGCGGAACGCTCCCTGCTCGTGGCCGCGCACCGCCTCGACCGCGCGCGCCACGTCCTCCAGCTCGGCGTCCACGTCCGCCTTCGGCCCACGGACGCGCCGGAGCGCGGCGCGCGCCTGCTCCAGCCGGCCGCGCAGGATGAGGCTGCTGGGTGTGTCCGGGATGAGCAGCGCGCCCACGACGATGACCGTCGCCGGCACCGCCGCAAGGCCCAGGGAGAGGCGCCAGCCCCACCGTGGGATGCGGGCCGCGCCGTAGTTTGTCAGGTTTGCCGCGAGGTTGCCGATGCCGAGGAAGAGCTGGAACCCCGTCGTGAAGGCGCCCCTCCACTTGGCCGGAGCCGTCTCCGCCAGGTACACCGGCGCCGCCTGCCATTAGTTGCCACGCACGGTCACATACTCACATCACACCGTGCGTTTGTTCTTACTTCCGACTTCGCGGACGTGATCATAGTCATCAATCATGACGTGTGCAAACATGGAGATTAATATTTTAGATTAATCAGTACAATCTGTCCTAAGAGATAATCCACAGATCGAACATTCGTGCAACAGGTTCATATGGATAGCGCTTGCACGGACGACATGAACAGAGGAGCTACTTCTCCCTATCAACGATAGAAAGTGTCAAAGTGACCCAAAGTGAGATGCATCACGCGTGCCTGCACGAGTTGCATGTTTCAACTAACTAAAAGTCTACACTGACCAAAAAATGAAACGCGACCACCTATCCACTATTCAGTTTCGTAACGTGATTAGGTGACAGCGATGAGTTGACTAAAGATCAGCCACTCGTCTTAGCTAACCAGGGAGGCAGCGAACAAACAAAGGAGAGACCCAGCTAGCTACCTTTCCAATTTGCATGACATGTGAACGGTTGCAAGACTTGACGGTATGTACTCTCTCCTTGTTCATGAAATCCCCGAGCGGCAGATAGAGACGGTACTGGCAGCTGCTTAGAATGTGGGCCTCCGGTGCACAATAATATATATGAGTGTTTTTTTTCTCGGCTGAGATTTCTGAAATGGTGAAAACCGGTTTTACAAGTTACCACCTGTAAACTTTAATACCGAACAAAATTTAAAGAATTTTGACAACTTTTAGGCGAATTTATAAATTCGTTTAACAAATCTTGGGCAGATATTTCCAAAAAACGGATATAACGGTGCCCACCGTTATTTTTTTCCTTACAGAGAAAAAAAACCCTTAATGTTACCAATGTTTCTTCATTCGGTCCGGTCAAGTTCTGCGGTATGCGTTTATGAGTGGCCTATGCGTTGATATGTACTATCCTGCGCTAGGTTCGGGCCACCAAGGTGTCTAGCGCTAGTCGAAACACAGTCTTGGAGCTCTATGTCTCATCTCCTCACCATACATGGAGGGAGGTTGGACAATTGAGTCTTACTTGTTTGGTTGCTTCGAGAGTGCGTTGGAACCGTAAGGCATTGAGTGAGTGTGTATGTGGCTTTGTAGCTATTCAATGGTGTTGTAGCGGTCGTGTTGGTCATTCTTCTTCTATGAAAATGATATGTCCGAGATGTAGTTTAGAAAAGTAATAATTTAACCACTCAAAATTGCTAACCTGTAGTCTGAGAAAATTCTTAAATTTCATTCAACCATTTCAAATTTAGATTTGGTATAAGATTAGACAAATGACATACAGATACAGTTGGGTATAAGGGTAGGAATTAAGTTCAATATAAAAGGAACTCCGTGTAATAAAATCTCCCTTTAACCGCACCGTAAAACTTATGAAACAGAAAACAATCATTTGATATAGGGGTGCGCAAACAGGGTCTCACGGTTTAACCGATTTTGCTAGTTCATTTTTTTGGGGCACGAAACTGGAAGTCAAGATTGATTTTGTGAAGGGAATTGAACTAGCTCCACGCTAGTCAGTTTTCACGGTTTGTACGGTGTCAAATTTCGCACACCCCTAATTTGATAGTCTCTACCAGTATATGTATGAGTTACATCGCTATAAGGGGCCGTATATCTGATTGCGTAGGCAAGACGTGTAGAGAAGTATCATATTCATAGCCTCATTTGGAGCTCTACCTAATGAAAACATATTAACAGTAGGTGGGTGGTTAGTTTTATCTATCACTCTATGTAGATATGTATCGCCACACATCAAAATCTGGATCCACGGCAGTCTTCACTTCCATTATATGATGTAGGCTGTAGCATTCATATTATTGTGCTCCAGATTTTTCTTTTCAAGTACCTTAAATTGGCATTCTATATCTAGCAAGTAGACACCTAACTCGTCACTTTTTGAAGGCAGATAGCATTTGAAACGAATCAGGTGCAGTTCACAACTTAAAACCTGAAAGACTGAAATAACTAAAATTCATTAATCAGCTCACTGGTTTGTTTGTACTTATGCAGGTTCAGAGAACGGTGTACGAAGTATACCTGGTTGGTGAAGCCGATGCCGAAGCCGAGCAGCATGCGACCGACGATGAGCATGGCAATGTTCACCGCGGCGGCGTTCACGGCGGCACCGGCAAAGAAGAACGCGCCGCCGGCGAGCATGACGGCCTGCCTTCCGACCGCCCTGGTGACGCGGCTGGCCGCGAGCGACGCGACCAGCCCCGCCAGGTACAGCGAGGACGTGAACGCCGTGAGCACGTGGCTGTCGTAGACGCAGTACTGGTCCCGCCGCGCGGCCGCCATCCGCCGGAGCACGCCCGGGAAGAACTCCTCCAGGAACGACTCCATCGCCGTCACTCCCCCTGATCGATCAGAATTTCGCCGAACGATGGTGCATGCATGCAGGCAGAGAGTAAGGCATGTGTGTACTCCGTAGGATTGTAAATTGGTAATGCATGCACGCGGGCGTGAGGTGGTATACCTGATATGCCGATGTCGTAGCCGAAGATGAGGCCACCAGAGGCGGCCATGAGGCAGGTGACCACGACGGAGAACGTTATGCCGCCGCCGTAGTCGCCAGACGGGGCGTCGGCCGCGGCGAATCCTCCACCGGCCATCGCTAGCTAGCGCACCTAGCTAGCCGCCTAACTGAATTGGCACCGTGCGGTATGATGGCAACTAGATGCGCTGTGTAGCCGTGCAGCTAAGCCGGATCAGTGCGGTATTGTATAGGGCTGGTGACCGGTGAGCAGCTGTGTCCGTGAGAGGGTTTTGTTAGGTAGCAGACCGTAAGCTGGACACCATTTCCCCCCACCAAATTATTCATTTCGATTTTTCGTTTAGAGTGGGATTGATCAGTTCCTGAACAAGCTTCTGGCACTCCTGATATTCAGGTGATCAGGTTACATCCATACTATGGGTGAATAGAGGTGTGTTTTAGAGAATGGACATATGGCTCCTGAGCTCCATGGAGCTGTTTAAAAAAAATCGGAACAAAAAATTCTAGATGTAAATCATAGTTAGATCTACTAGTACGCAAAAATTCAGGTCCAAATCCGTTGTATTTGAGGCGTAGCAAAAAAGACAAATCTGTAGATCTAGGTTGTATGAACAGTACACGTTTTCAAAACTTGAATTTCTGTCAGATTTGTCTTTTTTCTCTAGCCTAGAATACAAAAAAAAATTAAATTGAGATTTTACAGGCTTGTAGATCCCAATATTATCTACATCTAGATTTTTTGTTTCGATTTTTTTGAAACATTTAAATGCTGTTTTTTTATTTGTTTTAAAAAAATGGCCACTATGGAGCTCGAGCTCCATTGTGGTTTGCGTGTGTTTTATCCATACTCTGGGTTGTTATTACTCCCTCTGACCACCAATACTCTAGACATATTTTAGTGGCTAGATATATTAAATTTGAGACAAGTATTGACCGTCGGAGGGAGTATGAGAATTTTCGTGACCCACAAAAATGCACGAAGTCTCGAGAATTTTAAAAATTATTTCGGACTACTTTGTCATACTCAAATGAAAATAAATTAAATTTGGTTTTCATATAAATTTTGACTAAATCTAGTCTTGGAATTCGAGATACTTATATTTCAGAACCTATCGGGAACACCAAAGAAGATGGGCTCGCCTCTCATCCTCCCTTTGTCTTCCTGAGAGACTTCTTTGGCTAATCCCACCATTGAGTAGGCCGAGTTGGTGGATTGATGCTCTATCTACTACCGATAAGTGATTGTCGACTCTCGTGATGTACTCTAGCATTGGTGGCACTCTTGGGATGTAGGAGGAGCACATGAGATGGTGCACTTTCTAAGGTCCTTATGCGCCTGGTGGTGGAGTGGATGAGTTGAGAGGTCAAAACGAATACGATGGCGGTGGAATCAACGACACCCGAGGCTCGAGGTTCCAGAACCCTACCAAGATGCATCCAAGGGAGACAAGCGCACCTTGGGCCACCTTGGCCAGGTTCTTGGGAACCTGAGGTCCTACTTTGTCTCGTTAGATTCGTGTCAAAAAAATTGAAATGACTTTTGAGAGTTTGTTCAGACAACTTACATTGGCTAAGGTTTAATTGAATTGTCACACAACTTGACACATAAGACTCATGTAACAGATAACTGCTAATAGGCGGGACCCAATAAACTCCTCGATGGGGATAGTCACGGTAAAATTTGATAAGAATGATTTTGTTCATAATGATCCCTCTAGAAAATTTGGGCTGGATTTTTGAATGTCTTCTGTTACAAGCAACTTCAGCCCATCTTAGCCCGTGGCAACAAACTTGGGGAACTGAAGTCAATTAGCCCAACTTTATTATGTGTATTTTCACATGATGTAACATTATGCTATGAGAAATATTTTCCTAAAAAATATTGTGTTTGGCGTATTGTTATTGTGCGCTAGTAGAGAACTCGTTCCTGGCCAATGAAGCGGGCATATTAGAGTGACTCAATCATTGGTGAAATGGGTTCAGTAAGGTAGAAGGAAGGGGGGCCTCCGACCTAGGATATCCATAGAAGGAAAGACTCCCACCGTTAAGCAAAAGAACATATTAGAGTACATATGACATCCTTAACAAGAAAATGGGTGACACTCAATGGAAACTCCCTCCTTGGGTGACAACAATACAATAATTTTTTAGAATATGTGAGATTCCCTAAAAGTAGGATATTTTATTTGTGAGTACTACATTACCCAAACTTAGAAACGAAATAAATTAAATATGTACCATAACTGCTATGGTTTCATAAATTTTAGCAAGTCAATTCCAAATCCAAAATTTGTCTAAATTTGTTCAGTCTTGTTTTCAATTTACAGAAAAAATGAACTAAATTCAATAGTTTGTGTGCGTTTAGGGGGGGGGGGGGCATGAAAATGAAATTGCATGGGTAGAGAAGAAAGGTTGTTTGTCTGGATTTACGTTGCAAGCATCTAATCTCTCATGATTGTAACTTAATCCGGATCTAGGCGGTAGGGATGCATCTCATCTCCTCTTTTTACAATCACATGTAAGGTGTTCAGACTTTACAACCATAACAGGTACATACTTTGGATCACACAGCTAAAAAAATAAGTAAACTAATAGTTACAATAGAATCTCTCTAATCCATCTTCTCCACAATACCAATCTTTGAAACACAAATATCTTCCAAGGCTTTGGTAAAAACACTGGAATCGTACTAGTGCAAAAACATCATCCATCAAGAAATATGAGAAGCTCGATTGTTAGAAGTTTAACGTGGTTCGGCCATGATGATCTCCAATAGTCATCGCTCCACAAGACTTTCACCATAACATCAAGGAAGAGTCCAACGCCATAAAAGATTATGTCAACAAACGCAACAGAGCACATTAACACAAATTCATGATATCCGTATGATGCAGAGACACAAATGTAACATCTCGCAAATCAATATGACTGTTGTTGATTCTGTCTGCTCTAGTCAGCCGTCCAGGCCTACATGAATACAAGCAATTCAGTTGAAGTCCACGCACAAGCCCACAAACACACAAATACAATTTTTTTTAGAGATATAAATAGCGATTCCTATTTAAAGATTATAAATATGTTGTCATGCACCCATTCCTAGTGGGCTGACCCACATTGGGTTTTCCCGGTATGGGGAATGCTTTCGGCCTGGTTTTTTTTTGCTTCATTCATTTTTTTTGTTATTTACATTCCTTTTTATTTACCTATGAGAAAACCATGGTTAATTTATTTTTTGGATGTTTTTAGTTTTCTAAAAAAACTAAATCCATGATTTTTTTCAAATTTGTAAACATTTATAAAATTCATGAATATATTTTAAAATTTATGATCATATTCAAATTCACGAAAAGTTAAACTTGACAAAAAAAATTCTAACACATTGTAAAAACTATGAACATTCTAATTTTTTTAACAATTAATAGACTAACATTTTTAAATCTATGGACATTTTGTACAATGTGTAAACATTTAATAAACTAACATTTTTGCAAATTCATAGACTTGTTTTACAAATTCACAAACATTTCTAAAATTCATTAACAATTTTTTAGGTTCATGAGTACTTTTGAATTGATATTTTATAATAAATCTTGTAAAAAATGATGAAATTAAGAACGAAAAAAATAAACAGCACTCTACCCGGGCCAGCCCACCAGGCGACAGTCTTCGGGCGTCGTCCGAGATGATGAGGGCATTTCCAATTTAATGCCCAACGCGTCGGTTATCACTCGACGCTTGCCCCTCTTGTGCCTGTTGCTTTACTGGGCCGCGGCCCATTTCTCCATTTCTTCTTCCTACAAGTGCATTTCCCAATGTTTGTTCTTTTTTCTTTACTTTTTAATTATTCAAACTTTTGCATAACTTCAAATCTGGACAATTTTCAAGTTTTTAACAAGTTTAAATTTGAACAATTTTAAAGTTTGAATAAATTCAAATTTAAACAATTGTCAAGTTTTAACAAATTCAAATTTGAACATTTTTCTAGTGGAACAAATGTTGAATTTAAATAGATTTTTTAATGTGAATAGATTTTCAAATTTGAACAAATTTCGAATTTGAATATTTTTGGATTTGAACATATTTCAAAATTCCAATAGTTTTTGGATTTGACTAGATTTTTGAATTTGAACAAATTTCAATTTTTTTGAAAATGTTCACAATTTGGAAAAAGAAATTCAGTTTCTTGAAACGTTTGGATTTAAATATGTTTTTTTATTCGCTTTTTTTTTGAATTCTAAACATTTTTGAAATTCTGAGCATTTTTTAAATCTGAACATATTTTGAAATTTGACCATTATAAAATTTGAACATTTTTTTCAAAATCTGGTCTTTTTCATACCTGATATTCTCAAAATCAGTATATACTTTTCAACAAATATATTTGAAAGTTAGAAAATGAACTAGAAAATAAGGAACCAGAAAATACGAAGAAATTCTAGATAATGTGTCGGTCCACCTGGACTCCTTCAGGCGTCGCCCCATAACAGGCGCGTCGAGCGCCAAATAGGCGCTGAGAGTGCCAAATAGGTGCAATTCCTTTACACCCCATGCTGAGCTGGTGTAGGGGCCCCAGACATGTTAATCCTTGCATCGTTCTAATTGGCTAGGCTAAGTAAACGCAGAATGCACGACTTAGGTTTTATACTGGGTTTTTGTGTGTGTTGTTTTTCTATGATTTGCTTGGATTTTATTTATGGTTTCATTTTCTTGTTTTTTTTGAAAAAATTCAAGATTCTCAAATTTATTCTGATTTTCAAGAAAATAGTCTTAATTTTTAGAGTTCAAGGTGGTACAAATTTTTATTTTTATTTTTATTTCAGATTTTCAAATTTGTTTGGATTTTTGAACTTATTCAATTTTCTCATTTATTAGAACTTGTTTATTTTTCAGATTTTGTTCATAATTTGAAAAATATTTCATGATTTTAAATAGGATTCAAAGTTTTTAGAAGGTTCAAAATTAGAAATATTTTATTTTCAAATAAAAAAGGAAAAAATGAAAGGAATATGCCCGAGAGGCAATAATAAAGTTGTTATTATATTATTCCATGTTCATAATAGATGTTTATTTTTCATGCTAGAATTGTATTAATCGGAAACATTAATACTTGTGTGATTAATAAACTAAAAGGGTTCCTAGTAAAACCTCTCTTTTATACTAGCTCGTTGATTAACTGATGATCAAGGTTTTCTGATCATGAACATTGGATGTTGTTAATAACGGGGTCATATCATTAGAAGAATGATGTGATGAACACTCACACCCATAGTACGAATAGCAATACGATCAAGTCATCAAGTTCATTGCTATATCAAACTCATGCGAAGTAGTTCTAATCCTTATACCATGAGATCATGTTAATCACTGATACCGGAAGGGTACTTTGATGATATCAAACGTCACACCGTAATAGGGTGATTATAAAGGTTGATTTGGGTACTCTGAAAGTATTAGTTGAGGCTCATGGATCAAGAGTGGGATTTGTCCATCCGGATGACGGAAAGATATTCTCTGGGCCCTTCTCGGTGATATTGCATTGGAATCGCTTGCAAGCATGTGACTAGGTCACATGAATGCATTATCACGGAACGAGTAAAGAGACTTGTCGGGAACGAGATCGAACTAGGTATGGTTGATACCAAATGATCGGATCTCGGACAAGTAATAATATCGCGAGACAAAAGGAATTAACTATATTCGTTACTGGTTCACACGATCACTAGTTCATCCTTGAGTAAGTGGGAGTCATCATGGATTTCCAGATCCCGCTGTTGATTATTGATCGGAGAGGAGTCTCGATCATGTCCACGTTATTCACGAACCGTAGGGTGACACACTTAAGGTTCGCCGTCGTTTTTGAGTGGATACGATACTCCGATCGAATTACAGGACAGCATAAGGGTTGTTTCAGAAAAGCACCGAAACTGTTTCGGGATATCGAAATAACTCAAGGGTGTATTTGTAAATGTTTGTTAATTGAATGAATTAACAAATATTAAAGAAATAAAAATGTTTTATTAAATCAATAAGTGTGAATTTTAATTAGCATGAATGTCATGCAAAATTAAAATGGGGGTTACCTCATGTTGATGAGGGGGTTACCACCATGAAGGGAATGAAGAGGGGGTTACCACCATGAAGAGGAGGAGGACCTCCTTGGCCGGCCACCCCTTGGGGGCTGCCCCTCCTCCTCTATATAAACCCCTCCCTCTCCTCCATGTGACACACTTCTTGATCCTCCCCTCCCTCGCATAGTTGCTGCCTGATACATCCAAAACGTATCTACTTTCTCGAACACTTTTGCTATTGTTTCTCCTCTAATTTGTGTGTTTTGAATGCAACTAACACGGACTGACGCTGTTTTCAGCAGAATTGCTCTGGTGTTTCGTTTTTGTGCAGAAATTCAACTTCCAGTAAAAATTCGGGAAAAATCATGGAAAATTCTATTTCACCGAAAGACCCACGGAGCCAGAAGACAGGAGGGAGAAGAGGCTCGAGGGGCCGTCACACGTAGGTGGCGCGGCCCAGCCCCTGGCCGCGCCACCCCTGTGTGAGGTGGCCCCAGGCCTCCTCTCGACCTCCCCTCTCGCGTACATATACCCCCTGACGAGTTATTATCAGGGGGACGGCGTTTTTCCCAGATAGACTTCCGCTGCGCCGCCGCCATCAGAAACCGCGATTCGGAACCAGGAACTCCGTTCTGGCACCCTGCCGGGACGGGGATTCGGAGGAGATCTTCATCACCATCACCACCGACGCTCCTCCATCGACCATCCATGATTCCCCCATCCATGTGTGAGTAATTCCCCCGCTGTAGGTGAGGGGATGGTAGGGATTGGATGAGATTGTTCATGTAATTTGATATGAGATTGATAGGGCAGAGTGCCTAGTATCTTTATTTAGTGCCTATGACATTGTTGCAACTTGTTGTGCTTAATGCTTGTCACTTTGGGCCCGAGTGCCATGATTTCAGATCTGAACATGTTATTATTTCTATGATGATACTTGTTGTTTATGGTCTTACCTACAAGTTGTATACACATATTGTTGTCCGGAACCCGAGGCCCCAAAGTGACAGAAATTGGGATAACCGGAGGGGATGGCTATGATGTGAGGATCACATGTGTTCACCGAGTGTTAATGCTTTGCTCCGGTACTTTATTAAAAGGAGTACCTTAATTACCAGTAGTTTCCCTTGAGGCCCTGCTGCAACAGGCTGGTAGGACAAAAGATGTCGTGCAAGTTTCTCCTTGTGAGCACGCACGACTATATACGGAACACATGCCTATGATTGTTTGTACTAGGATGCTTTATCATTATTTATCTGCAATGCCCGTATCTCATTGATTTCATGAACTATCTTATCCATGCAACGCCCGTTATTCATCCCTATGCCTACAGTATTTGTTCCTACTGTTTACAACCGTTACTTCTACTGCTGCTATTTTACTACTGCTGTTACTGTTTTCCTACTGTCACTGCTATAAAACTGTTGCTACTGATAAACCGCTGCGAGTGAGACTGTTTCCAGGTGCAGGTGAATTGACAACTCATCTGTTAAGGCTTACATATATTCTTTGGCTCCCCTTGTGTTGAATCAATAAATTTGGGTAATACTTCCCTCGAAGACTGTTGCGATCCCCTATACTTGTGGGTCATCAAGACTATTTTCTGGCGCCGTTGCCGGGGACCATAGCTTTATTTGTAAGTTCACTTGGTATTCATATTGTTCGCTGCAATCCTCTCATCATGGGTAAACCTCGTGATGGAAAAGTTCCTATATTGCCATCCACTACAAGAAGAGGTACGACTCTCAACACCTCTGTTGCTCTTGATTCACCTTCCGTTATGAGTAAGTTGCTTACACCACCACACCCACACGTTACTGCTACTACTTCTGCTGAGATTGAAAGTGCCACTGATAATTTAGATGATGCTTCTACTGTGCTTGATGAGAGAGGTTCACTAGGTTCCTTTTTAGAAGCTACTATTGCTAGAGCTAAGTTGGGAAACACCACTGTTACACCTGTTAGTTCACCTGAGTCTAGGGAATGTGCTAGTGATGATTATGATGATGATGCTTATATTGAGCTTAATGATGATTTTATTGCAGAAGCACGTGCTGCTCGTGATGCAGGTAATATTAAAGAGCTTCTTGCTAAACGTTCTGTTAGATATAATTTGTCTCCTGATCCTAAGTTTGCTGCTTCTCCTATCAATATTAAAGACAAAGATTATGATTTCTCTTTAGATTTATCTTACATATCTATTGTTGAGAAAACTCCCTTTTGTGGTACTAAAGATGAGAGTGCTATGGAGCATATGAATGAGCTTTCTACTTTGAGTAATTTGTTTTCTGATGATATTAAGCTCCGCACTTATTTTGTTGCTAAGATTTTTCCTTTCTCGTTGAAAGATGCTGCTAAAATTTGGTTTAATAGCTTGTCTCCTGGATCTCTTACTAGTCCTATTGCTTTGGTTAATGCTTTCTTTCAGAAATATTTTCCCGCTAGTGCTCAACATGCTGCTGTGCAGAAAATCTTTGATTTTGAACAGGGAAAATAAGAGAAATTGCCTGAATCTTGGACAAGGTTTTGTTCTTTAATTAGAGCTTTGCCTAAAGAACCATTGCCTAAAAATGAACTCCTTGATATATTTTATAATGGACTAACGGATGAATCTAAGTCATATTTGGATAGTTGTGCTGGTTGTGTTTTCAGGGAAAGAACTCTGGCTGAAGCAGAGGAGTTAATGGCTAAAATAAGCCGAAATCATGATGATTGGGCTTTAGTTGAGCCAACACCAGCACCAACACCTGCGCCATCTACAGAGCCTACGCCGAAGAAGAGAGGGATGATTGAATTAAATGATGAAATTATGAAGGAGGCTAAGAAATCTCTTAAGGAGAAAGGTATTAAGGCCGAAGATGTGAAGAATTTACCTCCTATTGAAGAATTATGTAAGCCAATCCCTCGCTCATCTACTATCGAGGTACACTCTCTCCAACGCTTTGATGAAAGAGATATTCCTTATACTAAACCTCCTGAACAATGCTTAGATGAATTTGATAATTTTATTGTTAAGCAAGAAAATTTTAATAGAATGGTGCATAATCATCTGTTGGAGAATTCTAGAGTTATTAACAAGATGCAGGATATTGTGGAAAGAACCGCCAATGATGTGAAGATACTTGCTAAACATTTTCAAATGATTCAAACACAAATTGATCAGCTTACCAAGGTGCAGCAAGACCTTCTAGCTAATGCTGCAAGAGAGAAGCAAGCATGTGAAATACGCACAAGAAGTGGCGCTGCTACTCAAGACCCATTATATCCAGAAGGACATCCTAAGAGGGTTGAGCAAGACTCTCAACGCACTTCAAGTGATGATATTCCTCCCAAGAAGAAGAAGAAGCATAAAATAACTGCAGAATCCTCTGATGCAGGTAAAGATCCTAACAGTGTTTCTATTTCTGATGCTGAAACTGAACCAGGAGATGATAAAGAAGAAGATAAAGAAGAAGCTGAAGAAGAACCGGAAAAGAGTGATAAAAATGTAAAGTACACCAAAGAAGACTTCATTGCCAACAAGCATGGTAAGGAGAGGGAACCTTGGGTACAGAAGCCAATGCCTTTTCCTAGTAAGAAACACAAGTCCAAGGAAGAAGAACACTACAACAGGTTTTGTGAATGGATGAGACCTTTATTCTTGCAAATTCCTTTGACTGACGCTATTAGAATGCCTCCTTATGCAAAGTATATGAAAGATATTGTTACTAACAAAAGGAAAATTCCTAGTGAGGAAATTTCCACTTTACTTGCTAATTATTCTTTTGATGGTAAAGTTCCAGAGAAGCTTGGAGATCCAGGTATACCAACTATTCCGTGCTCCATTAAAAATAACTATGTTAGAACTGCTTTATGTGATTTGGGAGCTGGAGTTAGTGTCATGCCTTTTTCTCTTTATAAGAGACTTGATTTAGAAAAATTGGTTTCAACTGATATATCTTTGCAGATGGCTGATAAGTCTACTACTATTCCTATTGGTATATGTGAGAATGTTCCTGTTCAAGTTGCTAACAGCTGTTTAATATTAACTGATTTTGTTGTGTTGGAAATGCCTGAGGATGACAATATGTCTATTATTCTTGGGAGACCTTTTCTAAACACTGCAGGTGCTGTTATTAATTGCAATCAAGGAAAAGTCACTTTTAATGTTAATGACAAAGAATACACCGTTTATTTTCCCAAGAAGATTGATAGGAGGAATGCTCTAAATTCAATCAAGCATGTTGAGACCATCAAAGTTGGTCAAATTATTTGTTCAGAGCAAAAGCCCAAGGAAGAATGTCAAATTGTTATGGTTGGGACTATACCTATCAAAGTTGAGGTAACATAAGCATTAAGTGAAGTGCAAGGTTTTGCCTCATATAAAGTTAGTTTGGTAACAAGACTTGATCAACCTTGTTAGCAAAGTGAATTTATATGAACGAAACTTCGTTTTCACCGCTTTCACTCCATCTCACTTGTATTTACCTTCATCAAATGTGATTCTTTCAGTTTAGTTACACGATTAAGAGTATCTCAGAGCTGCTGTATGCTTAGTTTTGATTTGCTTGAAATCTTTTCATCCTTGTTTTTCTGAGTTTTATCGATATGCAAATTTCTGAAAAATCCTCGAAAATAAAGTTTCTCGAAAAATTCCAGAAAATTATTTATAAATTTTTAGGTCAAAAATGGGGCAGAGAGACACCTGGGGGGCACCAGGTGGGGCAGCCACGCCACCTCACACACAGGTGGCGCGGCCCAGCCCCTGGCCGCGCCACCCATGTGTGAGGGGGGCCCACCAGGCCACTCACTCATCTCTTCTTCCCCTGCTCTTTCTCTCTCCCGAAAAACACCGCCCCATTTGCTCAAGCTCGAATTCTTGCTGTTCTTCGCCCAGATTTTCGATCTCCTTGTTCAGCCCAACATTTTTGCTGAAACTTGGATTATTTGCTCTCCGGTATGTGACTCCTCCACTTGTCCAAGTAGATTTTCTTTTGGTAAAGTATTTCTTGAGTATTTTAGCATTGTAGGTGACAGTATAAATGAATATGCATGCTTGTTCTATCGTTTAGAAGGATTATTTTGATGCATGATAGCTCTCTAGTAACCCTCTATAGTAGTTTCCTACATTTGCTTATCTTTAAATCACTTTTTATGAGCTTGTTGAAAAATTTCAGAAATGGAGGAGAATGTGTATCAACTCTCTCAGCATGATCTAGAAGTGCATGATGTTATGAAAGTTCACCGTGAAGAGAAGGTTTTTCCTTCACTCTATCCATGCTCGGCATTTTTGAGTGCTGCTGGAATTCTTCATGATTTTCAAACCTTGCTTTCCAATGCGGGATTAGAATATTTTGTTGAGGGTGAACCTCCCCAATATGTTAAACTAACAATGTCTGTGGTGCAGGATTTCAGATTTAGTTGGTCCACTTCTAACCCCATGGTTCATTATAAAATTTATAACAAATCTGTGAACTTGCCCCTCAATGTTTTCTGCACAGTTATCAGAGTACCACAGTGGGGATCGCTTGAGAAGATAAAGGGACAACCAAGGCAATTGTTAGAATTATACGAGGAGATTTGTCAAGGAAGAAGCTTCACTGGAGATGGTGGTAAAATTCGAAACATTCATTTTCCATCCATCCGATATTTTGCCTTCTTCATTACCAAATGTGTTCTTGCTAGGAAGTCTGCAAGTAAGTTGTCTCTCCATGATTTAGCTTTCGTTGCTGCTGCTTTAAGGCGCGATAGAACTTACAATTTGGGTGCCTTAATAGCTTTCCATCTTGATATTAACCGTGAGAAAGGGGGAATTTGTGGGGGGCTTATAGCTTCTCGCCTGCTAGCTTTTCATGGCGTTTTGCCCCATTTTCGAGATATACAGTTCCCCGTTGAGAAGCTTGGTCTTGATGCTATGGTTCAACATAAGTTTATTTCTCCTTCTGCTAGTTTGATTAATTTAACTTTTGAGCTAACCTTTTTCAAGAAGACTACCTGGAGGGTAGTAAAGACTGAACGATCAATCCGTTTGCCTGCACCTCTTTTGTTTAACCTTGATCGCAGGAATGGATGGTCACTCACTGAAGATGAGCTCGATGCATACGTAGAGGAGCACCCGCCGCCTGTGCACGATGAGGAGGGCGCCGAAGAGTCGGGGCAGCCCTCCAACACTACGAATTTTCCATATGCACAGCCTTATTATGATTATGCGCCATCAGCTTCATCTTCGCGAGAACCGGAGTATGATTACTCCTATAATGACCCACCGGCTTGGAGCAGCTACCAAAGCCGGCATTGATCTCCACTTAGGCCAAAAGCCTAAGCTTGGGGGAGGTATGCCGACGATTCACTCATCTACATATCATATTTTGTCGGATCTTTGTATATTCATGTTTCGCTTCCTTTACTGTTCTTGTTTTAGTTTTCATTGCTTCCAAAACACAAAAAGACCAAAAATATTTCTGTTATTTCTCTCTATTTGGTTCTTTAGTTTTCCACCTTTGGTTTGCTTTACTTGCTATTTTCAGTGTGCTACTTGAAAAACCCAAAAATATTTTGCTTTGTTTGCTACTTTCTTCCGCTTTTGCCTTCAAAAATCGAAAACTCCAAAAATATTTGTTGTTCTTCCTTGGTTTTGTAAAGTTTGTTGCAGAGTTCAGTTTCCCGTTGCTCCATTGGAGCTTGGTATTCACTTTATATTATTCAAGCCACACAAGTGAAGAGCAATAATGACGACATATGACAATCCGAGATGTGGTAAGAGGCTGGTATGAACTCTATTTGTTTTCATTTTTGTACATATACTCATCTATGTGGACATGCTTAGTCAGTTCATGTAAGGTATATGTCATCTAATGGATGCTTTGTAGTTCTTGCTTTCATATGATTAGTTTCAATCTACTATTAGCCTGTAGCATGTCATGTAGACGCTTGCATGCATTGTTTTATTCATAGTATGGTATGATATTGTGGTATCCACCTCTGAAAGCTTCATTTGAATCGACTTGGCACATGCTCATGCATGCATATGACTGAACAAAAAGTCAATTAAGCCTCGATGATCTAATTTGCCTCAGAGTTCTTGTATCATTTTTATGCCTATATTAATTTTGTTTTGTCGCAAGCATGATTATGATAGTTATTGCTCTCTCGATTGTCGCTTCCCAGTCTTTTGCTAGCCTTCACTTGTACTGAGTATGAGCTCTACTCGTGCATCCAATTACCAAAACCAAGTCCTCCAAAGAGTCCACTATAAATTCCTATGCATGGTATTTGTAAGCCATTCCAAGTAAATTTTCATGTGCTACCTTTCAAAACTTTCAACTACTTCTCATTTTGTGCCACTGTTTTTAGCTCATGGGGACGTAGTGGTCGGAATTGCTATCTTCCATATTAAATTGAGTACCCCTCGACTAGGCAGCTTCATCTGCTCGTCATTAATTTTGCAAGGGAGCTGGTCAGACCATTATAATTTTAATTCTAAAAGAAAGAAAAAAGGCACTCCTCCAATGGAATGTGAAAGTTGGTCGGCACCCGATGGAATCGGTTAGCCATGGTTTGAGAAAGGAAAAAGGTGGGGAGGAGTGCCAAAGCTTTATAAAAATAGCACCAATGTGCCAAATTTCAAAGAACTCGGAACCGCTCTCACTTGTTTATTATGGAAGATAGTAAGTCCCCATTGCTAGTCGTTGACATAGAACAACCACCTCTCAAAATAAATTTTTATCTCTGTTTTACAAATGAAAAGCTCTAGCACATGTTAAATCACTGCTTCCCTCTGCGAAGGGCCATTCGTTTACTTTTATGTTGAGTCACCATCTTCTAACTTTTAAGCACTTCTTGAGAGCATAGCTGTTATTCTTAGTGTAATGTGCTTGTCCCAGAACACGGTTAATTGTGGTATAACTTTGATGCTTGTATCTTTGATATTTCTACTTCTAGTCTTCCCTTGGACTTCAGAGGTGCCTCAGCATTTATGTTTTGCTCTACAAATAAAGGCAAGTGGATACCATTCTCTCATATCATTTATGCATATTACAATCTTGTAGTTTCTCATGCACATGTTACTTGTTATTAGTGCATTGGCACTCTTTCATAGCTTGCTTGACTATGAAGTGACATTAGTTGCATATTTCTTATTATGGATTGCCTGAGTACTTGATCACATAGTTGGTATATATACATCATATGAGCAAATGTGTTCGTGAAAGTTTCTTTTATCGCTCTCAGTTGTTAACTGAATTACTTGAGGACAAGCAAATAGCTAAGCTTGGGGGGAGTTGATACGTCCAAAACGTATCTACTTTCTCGAACACTTTTGCTATTGTTTCTCCTCTAATTTGTGTGTTTTGAATGCAACTAACACGGACTGACGCTGTTTTCAGCAGAATTGCTCTGGTGTTTCGTTTTTGTGCAGAAATTCAACTTCCAGTAAAAATTCGGGAAAAATCATGGAAAATTCTATTTCACCGAAAGACCCACGGAGCCAGAAGACATGAGGGAGAAGAGGCTCGAGGGGCCGTCACACGTAGGTGGCGCGGCCCAGCCCCTGGCCGCGCCACCCCTGTGTGAGGTGGCCCCAGGCCTCCTCTCGACCTCCCCTCTCGCGTACATATACCCCCTGACGAGTTATTATCAGGGGGACGGCGTTTTTCCCAGATAGACTTCCGCTGCGCCGCCGCCATCAGAAACCGCGATTCGGAACCAGGAACTCCGTTCTGGCACCCTGCCGGGACGGGGATTCGGAGGAGATCTTCATCACCATCACCACCGACGCTCCTCCATCGACCATCCATGATTCCCCCATCCATGTGTGAGTAATTCCCCCGCTGTAGGTGAGGGGATGGTAGGGATTGGATGAGATTGTTCATGTAATTTGATATGAGATTGATAGGGCAGAGTGCCTAGTATCTTTATTTAGTGCCTATGACATTGTTGCAACTTGTTGTGCTTAATGCTTGTCACTTTGGGCCCGAGTGCCATGATTTCAGATCTGAACATGTTATTATTTCTATGATGATACTTGTTGTTTATGGTCTTACCTACAAGTTGTATACACATATTGTTGTCCGGAACCCGAGGCCCCAAAGTGACAGAAATTGGGATAACCGGAGGGGATGGCTATGATGTGAGGATCACATGTGTTCCCCGAGTGTTAATGTTTTGCTCCGGTACTTTATTAAAAGGAGTACCTTAATTACCAGTAGTTTCCCTTGAGGCCCTGCTGCAACAGGCTGGTAGGACAAAAGATGTCGTGCAAGTTTCTCCTTGTGAGCACGCACGACTATATACGGAACACATGCCTATGATTGTTTGTACTAGGATGCTTTATCATTATTTATCTGCAATGCCCGTATCTCATTGATTTCATGAACTATCTTATCCATGCAACGCCCGTTATCCATCCCTATGCCTACAGTATTTGTTCCTACTGTTTACAACCGTTACTTCTACTGCTGCTATTTTACTACTGCTGTTACTGTTTTCCTACTGTCACTGCTATAAAACTGTTGCTACTGATAAACCGCTGCGAGTGAGACTGTTTCCAGGTGCAGGTGAATTGACAACTCATCTGTTAAGGCTTACATATATTCTTTGGCTCCCCTTGTGTCGAATCAATAAATTTGGGTAATACTTCCCTCGAAGACTGTTGCGATCCCCTATACTTGTGGGTCATCACTGCCCAATATCCGTCTCAGCTTAGCGAAGCTCTGCCGGAATTGTAGTTCGTAGTTCATACACTTGGAGAAGTGTGTGGAGGAGTGTCCGGCGGATCCCTTCTTCCGCTGCCCCGCTGGACCGAGGGCGTGGAGGAGTCGACATCGAGCTGTACGTGTGACCGAGCACGGGGGCGCTGCCACTTGTGGCGCCGTGTACACGATCTTGTGATCGTCAAGTGAACCACTACGTCGACTACGTCAAGTGAACAACTACGTCGACTACGTGCGTCTACATCGACTCTCCATCGTCAACGTTTGTGCAGGAACGTAATCCCCGCTTACGGTCGTCGAGGGTTAGTCTCCGTTGCTACCACCTCGTAGAGTATCTTGGCTAGTTTATGTGTTCTTGCGTAGGAAAAATTTTGTTTTCTATGCTACGAACCCATCAGTGGTATCAGAGCCATATCTATGCGTAGTTGGTATGCACGGCTAGAACACATGTGGATGTGGGCGTTGATGATCATGTTATTGCAATTTCTTTTGTATTTCGGATCATAATGGCATAGTGGGATTGAAGCTGCCCGAGACTAACCTTACGTGACCGCGTTCACGAGACTTGTCCCACACTTGACATGCTTCGGCATATGTGGCTTTGCGGGTGTACGTTTCTCCCACTATAGTTATGATCTATTTTACAAATAGTTGTTAATAATATTTTTTATCACCGTTGTGGTTTCATGTTCGTAGGTAAGAACGGTTCTTCCTAGAAAGCCCCAAACCACGTAAAATATGCAAAACAAATTAGAAACGTCTAACTTGTTTTTGCAGGGCATGTGATGTGATATGGTTAAATTGTTTATGTTACAAATTGTATGCAATGATCCTTTTTGTAAGTTATAAACAACCGGCAGGAGCCTTATGGTTGTCTTTACATTTAAATGGCCTGCGTGCCGTATATATATATCCAAGTGATATATTGTAATGGAGGAAGACAACCAAGGTGGCGCGCCATGGACCTTGGTGCTACGCCGGTGGAATGATGGAGATCATACCATGACGCACAAGATGGAGATCGAATGCGTGAAGGACCATATCATATCACATTATATATGCATGTGATGTTTATCCTTTTATGCATCTTATTCTTCTTAGATTTGATCGCGCGGTAGCATTATAAGATGATCCCTCTCACATAAATATCAAGATAAAAATGTGTTCTCCCATAACATGCACCGTCAAGAAAGTTCGTCGTTTTGAGACACCTCGTGATGATCGGGTGTGATAGACTCTACGTTCACATACGACGGGTGTAAGACAGTTTTACACACGCAAATGTTATGGTTCTACTTGGCGAGCCTAGCATGTACAGACATGGCCTCGGAACACGAACCGCAAGGTTAAGCATGAGTCATATGGTTGATATAATGAACATGGTGATGTTCGCCTTTGAAACTACACCGTTGCACGTGATGATCGGTTGCGGTGTAGTAGATTTGGTTCGTGTAATCACTTGAGATAACTAGGAGGGATGTTATTTTAAGTGGGAGTTCACGTAGAATTTGATTTAACCTGAACTCATTCTATTATGAACTTAGTCTAAATTCACTTTGCAAATAATTTGTAGATCATGGCACCACCTGCTCTAAATTTCAATGTGTTCATGGAGAAAGAAAAACTAGCCACCAACGGTAGCAACTTCACCAACTGGGCACTTAACTTGAGGATCCTCCTCAATGCCTCTCAAAAGGGCTATGTGCTTGAGGCACCGCTAGGTAACCCGCCTGCAGAAGATGCTCCCGATGAAGAGAAAAATGTTTTTCTGACTCGTAAGGAGGACCACAGTTTAGTTCATTGCGGCATAGTGTATGGACTTGAGCCGGAGCTGCGAAAACGTTTTGAGAATAGCAACGCTTATGATACAATGGGAGAGTTGAAACTGATCTTCGACTCCCATACTGCCGTGGAGAGTTATGATGCTTTAGAAAAGTTCTTTAGCTGCATGATGGAAGAGAACAGCTCCGTTAGTGAGCACGTACTCAAAATGTCTGGGTACGCCGATAAGCTCATCTCTTTGGGAATAACGATTCCCAATGAGTTGGGAATACATCGGGTTCTCCAATCTCTCCCACCTAGCTTCAAGGGCTTTGTGATGAACTACAACATGCAGGGCATGAGGAAGTCTCTCCCCGAGCTTCTCTCAATGCTTAAGACTGCAGAAGTGGAGATCAAAAAGGAACATCAAGTGTTGATGGTCAATAAGACCACTAGTTTCAAGAAAGGTAGAAAGGATAATAAGTCCAAGGGTAGAAACAAGAAGGACGGCAAATCTGTTGCTGGTTCTGAGAGGAAACCCAAGGCTGGTCCTAAACCTGAAACTGAGTGCTTCTACTACAACGAAATGGGGCACTGGAAGCGCAACTTCCCAAAGTATCTGGCGGATAAGAAGAACGGGAAGATTAACAAAGGTATATATGATATACATGTTATTGATGTGTACCTTACTAGTAGTCGCAATAGCACCTGGGTATTTGATACTGGTTCGGTTGCTCACATATGTAACTCGAAACAGGGGCTAAAGAATAAGCAGCAACTTGTGAAGGATGAGGTCACGATGTGCGTCGGCAATGGATCAAAAGTTGATGTGATCGCCGTCGGGATGCTGCCTCTACATTTACCATCTGGATTAGTTTTAAACCTGAATAAATGTTATTTGGTGCCTGCGTTGAGCATGAACATTATTTCTGGATCTTGTTTAATACGAGACAATTATTCATTCCAGTCTGAGAACAATGGTTGTTTGATTTATATGAATAATATCTTTTATGGACATGCACCTGAGAAGAAAGGTTTATTTATTTTGAATCTTGATAGTAATGAAACACATATTCATAATGTGAATGCCAAAAGAATTAAGTCAAATGATGATATGGCCGCATACATGTGGCATTGCCGTTTAGGTCATATTGGTGTTAAACGCATGAAGAAGCTTCATTTGGATGGACTTCTGGAATCACTTGATTATGAATCATTTGAGACATGCGAGCCATGTCTTATGGGCAAGATGACTAGGACGCCGTTTTCGGGTTCAATGGAACGGGCGACAGACTTATTGGAAATCATACATACTGATGTATGTGGACCTATGAGTGTGCCGGCGCGTGGTGGATATCGTTATTTTGTTACTTTCACTGATGACTTAAGTAGATATGGGTATATTTACTTAATGAAACACAAGTCTGAAACGTTTGAAAAGTTCAAAGAATTTCAGAATGAAGTAGAAAATCATCGAAACAGAAAGATTAAATTTCTACGATCTGATCGTGGAGGAGAATATCTTAGTTACGATTTTGGCACACATATGGGAGAATGTGGAATAGTTTCACAACTCACTCCCGCTAGAACGCCACAACAAAATGGTGTATCTGAACGTCGTAACCGTACTTTATTGGATATGGTGCGGTCTATGATGTCTCTTACCGGTCTGCCACTATCTTTTTGGGGTTATGCGCTAGAAACAGCCGCTTTCACTTTAAATAGGGCTCCATCTAAATCCATTGAAACGACACCGTATGAATTATGGTTTGGAAACAAACCTAAGCTGTCATTTCTAAAAGTTTGGGGATGCGATGTTTATGTGAAGAAACTTCAGCCTGATAAACTCGAACCCAAAGTGGAAAAATGTGTCTTCATAGGATACCCTAAAGAAACAATTGGGTACACCTTCTATCACAGATCCGAAGGCAAAGTGTTTGTTGCTAAGAACGGATCCTTTTTGGAGAAGGAGTTTCTCTCGAATGGTGTGAATAGTAGGAAGGTAGAACTCGATGAGGTTATTGAACCTCCTCTTCATGAATTGGCGAGTGGTGCAGCGCCGGAAACCGTTTCGGTGGTGACTTCACCAAATGAAGTGGGAGCTAATGATGAAGATCATGAAACTCCAAAAGAGGATACTACCGAACCTCGTAGGTCGACAAGAACACGCGCCGCTCCTGAATGGTACGGTGATCTTGTCGTAAATGCCATTGTTGAGAACGATGACCCTGCGACGTATGATGAAGCAATGATGAGCCTAGATTCCAACAATGGCATGAAGCCATGAAATCCGAAATGGAATCCATGTATGAAAACCAAGTATGGACTTTGGTGGAACTTCCCAATGACCGAAAGGCTGCTGAGAATAAATGGATTTTCAAGAAGAAAACAGACGCTGATGGTAATGTGACCATCTATAAAGCACGACTTGTCGCAAAAGGTTTCCGACAAATTCAAGGAATTGACTACGATGAGACTTTCTCACCCGTAGCGATGCTAAAGTCTGTTAGGATTATGTTAGCAATTGCTGCATTTTTCGATTATGAAATTTGGCAGATGGATGTGAAAACCGCGTTCCTTAATGGTAACATTGAGGAAGAGTTGTACATGGTACAGCCCAAGGGTTTTGTTGATCCTAAGGATGCTGACAAGGTATGCAAACTTCAGTGATCCATCTATGGACTGAAGCAAGCATCCCGGAGTTGGAATCTCCGTTTTGACGAAGTTATCAAAGGGTTTGGATTTGTCAAAACTTATGGAGAAACTTGTATTTACAAGAAAGTGAGTGGGAGCTCTGTAGCATTTCTAATATTATATGTGGATGACATATTGCTGATTGGAAATGATACGGAACTTTTGAAGAGCGTAAAAGATTACTTAAACAGTAAGTTTTCAATGAAAGACCTTGGTGAAGCAGCGTATATTTTAGGCATCAAAATCTATAGAGATTGATCGAGACGCTTAATTGGGCTATCACAAAGTACATACCTTGACAAGATTCTAAAGAGGTTTAGAATGGAAGATAGTAAGAAAGGATTCTTACCTATGTTGCAAGGAAAGATATTGAGTAAGACTCAAGGTCCGGCTACAGCTGAAGATAGAGAAGAAATGAATAAGATTCCCTATGCCTCTGCCATAGCTAGGCTCTATCATGTATGCCATGTTATGTACAAGACCGGATGTGGCACATGCTATTAGTTTGACTAGTAGGTACCAATCTGATCCAGGTTTGGAACACTGGACGGCGGTCAAGAATATCTTTAAGTACTTACGAAGGACTAAGGATATGTTTCTCGTATATGGCGGTGAAGAAGAGCTCGTCGCAAGTTGTTACGTCGATGCTAGCTTCGACACTGACCCGGATGACTCTAAGTCTCAATCCGGGTACGTATTTGTTATGAATGGAGGAGCGGTAAGCTGGAGGAGTTCCAAGCAAAGCGTGGTGGCGAGATCAACTACAGAGGCGGAATACATTGCTGCTTCAGAAGCGGCAGAAGAAGCAGTTTGGATGAAGGAGTTCATATCCGAACTAGGTGTGGTTCCGAGTGCATTGGATCCAATGGTTATCTATTGTGACAACAGTGGTGCCATAGCCAATACTCAGGAGCCAAGGTCTCACAAGAAATTCAAGCATGTAAAGCGCCGATTTCACTCCATCTGTGAACATGTCGCGGATGGTGATGTAAAGATTTGCAAAGTGCACACGGATCTGAATGTGGCAGACCCGTTGACTAAAGCTCTCCCCAAGGCAAAACATGATCAGCACCAGAACTCAATGGGTGTTAGATTCATCACTATGTAATCTAGATTATTGACTCTAGTGCAAGTGGGAGACTGAAAGGAATATGCCCGAGAGGCAATAATAAAGTTGTTGTTATATTATTCCATGTTCATAATAGATGTTTATTTTTCATGCTAGAATTGTATTAATCGGAAACATTAATACTTGTGTGATTAATAAACTAAAAGGGTTCCTAGTAAAGCCTCTCTTTTATACTAGCTTGTTGATTAACTGATGATCAAGGTTTCCTGATCATGAACATTGGATGTTGTCAATAACGGGGTCATATCATTAGAAGAATGATGTGATGAACACTCACACCCATAGTACGAATAGCAATACGATCAAGTCATCAAGTTCATTGCTATATCAAACTCTTGCAAAGTAGTTCTAATCCTTAGACCATGAGATCATGTTAATCACTGATACCGGAAGGGTACTTTGATGATATCAAACGTCACACCGTAATAGGGTGATTATAAAGGTTGATTTGGGTACTCTGAAAGTATTAGTTGAGGCTCATGGATCAAGAGTGGGATTTGTCCATCCGGATGATGGAAAGATATTCTCTGGGCCCTTCTCGGTGATATTGCATTGGAATCGCTTGCAAGCATGTGACTAGGAGATAGGAATGCATTATCACGGAACGAGTAAAGAGACTTGTCGGGAACGAGATCGAACTAGGTATGATTGATACCAAATGATCGGATCTCGGACAAGTAATAATATCGCGAGACAAAAGGAATTAACTATATTCGTTACTGGTTCACACGATCACTAGTTCATCGTTGAGTAAGTGGGAGTCATCATGGATTTCCAGATCCCACTGTTGATTATTGATCGGAGAGGAGTCTCGATCATGTCCACGTTATTCACAAACCGTAGGGTGACACGCTTAAGGTTCGCCGTCGTTTTCGAGTGGATACGATACTCCGATCGAATTACAGGACAGCATAAGGGTTGTTTCAGAAAAGCACCGAAACTGTTTCGGGATATCGAAATAACTCAAGGGTGTATTTGTTAATGTTTGTTAATTGAATGAATTAACAAATATTAAAGAAATAAAAAAGTTTTATTAAATCAATAAGTGTGAATTTTAATTAGCATGAATGTCATGCAAAATTAAAATGGGGGTTACCTCATGTTGAAGAGGGGGTTACCACCATGAAGGGAATGAAGAGGGGGTTACCACCATGAAGAGGAGGAGGACCTCCTTGGCCGGCCACCCCTTGGGGGCTGCCCCTCCTCCCCTATATAAACCCCTCCCTCTCCTCCATGTGACACACTTCTTGATCCTCCCCTCCCTCGCATAGTTGCTGCCCAATATCCGTCTCAGCTTAGCGAAGCTCTGCCAGAATTGTAGTTCGTAGTTCATACACTTGGAGAAGTGTGTGGAGGAGTGTCCGGCGGATCCCTTCTTCCGCTGCCCCACTGGACCGAGGGCGTGGAGGAGTCGACGTCGAGCTGTACGTGTGACCGAGCACGGGGGCGCTGCCACTTGTGGCGCCGTGTACACGATCTTGTGATCGTCAAGTGAACCACTACGTCGACTACGTCAAGTGAACAACTACGTCGACTACATGCGTCTACATCGACTCTCCATCGTCAACGTTTGTGCGGGAACGTAATCCCCGCTTACGGTCGTCGAGGGTTAGTCTCCGTTGCTACCACCTCGTAGAGTATCTTGGCTAGTTTATGTGTTCTCGCGTAGGAATTTTTTTGTTTTCTATGCTACGAACCCATCAGTGGTATCAGAGCCATATCTATGCGTAGTTGGTATGCACGGCTAGAACACATGTGGATGTGGGCGTTGATAATCATGTTATTGCAATTTCTTTTGTATTTTGGATCATAGTGGCATAGTGGGATTGAAGCTGCCCGAGACTAACCTTACGTGACCGTGTTCACGAGACTTGTCCCACACTTGACATGCTTCGGCATATGTGGCTTTGCGGGTGTACGTTTCTCCCACTATAGTTATGATCTATTTTACAAATAGTTGTTAATAATATTTTTTATCACCGTTGTGGTTTCATGTTCGTAGGTAAGAACGGTTCTTCCTAGAAAGCCCCAAACCACGTAAAATATGCAAAACAAATTAGAAACGTCTAACTTGTTTTTGCGGGGCATGTGATGTGATATGGTTAAATTGTTTATGTTACAAATTGTATGCAATGATCCTTTTTGTAAGTTATAAACAACCGGCAGGAGCCTTATGGTTGTCTTTACATTTAAATGGCATGCGTGCCGTATATATATATCCAAGTGATATATTGTAATGGAGGAAGACAACCAAGGTGGCGCGCCATGGACCTTGGTGCTACGCCGGTGGAATGATGGAGATCATACCATGACGCACAAGATGGAGATCGAATGCGTGAAGGACCATATCATATCACATTATATATGCATGTGATGTTTATCCTTTTATGCATCTTATTCTTCTTAGATTTGATCGCACGGTAGCATTATAAGATGATCCCTCTCACATAAATATCAAGATAAAAATGTGTTCTCCCATAACATGCACCGTCAAGAAAGTTCGTCGTTTTGAGACACCTCGTGATGATCGGGTGTGATAGACTCTACGTTCACATACGACGGGTGTAAGACAGTTTTACACACGCAAAATGTTATGGTTCTACTTGGCGAGCCTAGCATGTATAGACATGGCCTCGGAACACGAACCGAAAGGTTAAGCATGAGTCATATGGTTGATATGATGAACATGGTGATGTTCGCCTTTGAAACTACACCGTTGCACGTGATGATCGATTGCGGTGTAGTAGATTTGGTTCGTGTAATCACTTGAGATAACTAGGAGGGATGTTATTTTAAGTGGGAGTTCACGTAGAATTTGATTTAACTTGAACTCATTCTATTATGAACTTAGTCTAAATTCACTTTGCAAATAATTTGTAGATCATGGCACCACCTGCTCTAAATTTCAATGCGTTCATGGAGAAAGAAAAACTAGCCACCAACGGTAGCAACTTCACCAACTGGGCACTTAACTTGAGGATCCTCCTCAATGCCTCTCAAAAGGGCTATGTGCTTGAGGCATCGCTAGGTAACCCGCCTGCAGAAGATGCTCCCGATGAAGAGAAAAATGTTTTTCTGACTCGTAAGGAGGACCACAGTTTAGTTCATTGCGGCATAGTGTATGGACTTGAGCCGGAGCTGCGAAAACGTTTCGAGAACAGCAACGCTTATGATACAATGCGAGAGTTGAAACTGATCTTCGACTCCCATACTGCCGTGGAGAGTTATGATGCTTCAGAAAAGTTCTTTAGCTGCATGATGGAAGAGAACAGCTCCGTTAGTGAGCACGTACTCAAAATGTCTGGGTACGCCGATAAGCTCATCTCTTTGGGAATAACGATTCCCAATGAGTTGGGAATACATCGGGTTCTCCACTCTCTCCCACCTAGCTTCAAGGGCTTTGTGATGAACTACAACATGCAGGGCATGAGGAAGTCTCTCCCCGAGCTTCTCTCAATGCTTAAGACTGCAGAAGTGGAGATCAAAAAGGAACATCAAGTGTTGATGGTCAATAAGACCACTAGTTTCAAGAAAGGTAGAAAGGATAATAAGTCCAAGGGTAGAAACAAGAAGGACGGCAAATCTGTTGCTGGTTCTGAGAGGAAACCCAAGGCTGGTCCTAAACCTGAAACTGAGTGCTTCTACTGCAAGGAAATGGGGCACTAGAAGCGCAACTGCCCAAAGTATCTGGCGGATAAGAAGAACGGGAAGATTAACAAAGGTATATATGATATACATGTTATTGATGTGTACCTTACTAGTAGTCGCAATAGCACCTGGGTATTTGATACTGGTTCGGTTGCTCACATATGTAACTCGAAACAGGGGCTAAAGAATAAGCGGCAACTTGCGAAGGATGAGGTCACGATGTGCGTCGGCAATGGATCAAAAGTTGATGTGATCGCCGTCGGGATGCTGCCTCGACTTTTACCATCTGGATTAGTTTTAAACCTAAATAAATGTTATTTGGTGCCTGCGTTGAGCATGAACATTATTTCTGGATCTTGTTTAATGCGAGACAATTATTCATTCCAGTCTGAGAACAATGGTTGTTCGATTTATATGAATAATATCTTTTATGGACATGCACCTGAGAAGAAAGGTTTATTTCTTTTAAATCTTGATAGTAATGAAACACATATTCATAACGTGAATGCCAAAAGAATTAAGTCAAATGATGATATGGCCGCATACATGTGGCATTGCCGTTTAGGTCATATTGGTGTTAAACGCATGAAGAAGCTTCATTTGGATGGACTTCTGGAATCACTTGATTATGAATCATTTGAGACATGCGAGCCATGTCTTATGGGCAAGATGACTAGGACGCCGTTTTCCGGTTCAATGGAACGGGCGACAGACTTATTGGAAATCATACATACTGATGTATGTGGACCTATGAGTGTGCCGGCGCGTGGTGGATATCGTTATTTTGTTACTTTCACTGATGACTTAAGTAGATATGGGTATATTTACTTAATGAAACACAAGTCTGAAACGTTTGAAAAGTTCAAAGAATTTCAGAATGAAGTAGAAAATCATCGTAACAGAAAGATTAAATTTCTACGATCTGATCGTGGAGGAGAATATCTTAGTTACGAGTTTGGCACACATATGAGAGAATGTGGAATAGTTTCACAACTCACTCCCGCTGGAACGCCACAATGAAATGGTGTATCCGAACGTCGTAACCGTACTTTATTGGATATGGTTCGGTGTATGATGTCTCTTACCGATCTGCCACTATCTTTTTGGGGTTATGCGCTAGAAACAGCCGCTTTCACTTTAAATAGGGCTCCATCTAAATCCGTTGAAACGACACCATATGAATTATGGTTTGGAAACAAACCTAAGCTGTCATTTCTAAAAGTTTGGGGATGCGATGTTTATGTGAAGAAACTTCAGCCTGATAAACTCGAACCCAAAGCGGAAAATGTGTCTTCATAGGATACCGTAAAGAAACAATTGGGTACACCTTCTATCACAGATCCGAAGGCAAAGTGTTTGTTGCTAAGAACGGATCCTTTTTGGAGAAGGAGTTTCTCTCGAAAGGTGTGAATAGTAGGAAGGTAGAACTCGATGAGGTTATTGAACCTCCTCTTCATGAATTGGCGAGTGGCGCAGCGCCGGAAACCGTTCCGGTGGTGACTTCACCAAATGAAGTGGTGACTTCATATCGAGCAGTATTTTGCTCTTCATTTTTCAACCGTTTATCCGATTTATGCACATGATATATCATTGGAAAGCTGTGGATTAGGCGCAACTTTTTCATTTTGATCATTTTTTTTGGATTTCCTACCATTTAAGAGCAGTTTTGAATATAGTTGATTCGGATTTTTGGATTTCTCGATTTTGCATGAACTGTTTTTGCAATTACTTCGAAACGACTAATCGAAATGAAGTAAATGATATACCATTCGAAAGATATTAAAATTGCGCAACTTTTTTGTCAAGGTGATGTTTCCAAATTTTGCAAGGTTTAGAAATCATTTTCAAGAATAGTAAATAGTAGGAATGACGCCCATATGCGAGCGATTTGAATTTGGCATGGCTATGGTGGTTGAGTGGGGCATGACACCATGTATAAGTGAAAGTAGACTCATATCATTGTATATTAAGTATTTATATGGTTTACTTGTGCAACCGGGACATATAGAAACGATTTTAATGGGTAGGATTTCCGCTCGGAAAAAACAGAGTACTTGAACTGCTTCTCACATGCAGCTGAACTGCTCTGGATGTGTAACTGAAATTATTTTATAATTAAATTGAATGTTGACAAAATTTAACTTTTTAATTTCTTGCAATCGAACTTTCCTCTTGTTCAAAGTAAACTTTCGCTTAGTATAAGCAAAAATTTCCATAGTGGTAAAAAAGAAATTCGTCAAAAGTAAAAATTCTAGCGTGTTCAAGGTGAATTGATGCGTTTAGTGCATCCGAACTTCCTAGAGTTGCTTTCCTGAATTGTCTCTTTAGTGCGCCTGAACTGCCCTGAGTCCCGCCTATAGGTCACTTTCTATGAATTGCCGCGTTAGTGCACTTGAACTGCCCGAGTCAAGTTGCTGAACTGCATCGTTGGTGCGGCTAAACTTCTTGAAGTTTCGCTAGCCTGAACTTCCCTCGTTTGTGCGCCTGAACTTTCCGGAGTTGCGGTCCTGAACTTTTTGAGCTATTGCAGCTGAACTCCTTGGAGTCGCGCACCGCGGTCGAGTTTTCTAAATTGCCTCGTTAGTGCACTTGAACTTCCCAAAGTTCCGCCCACCTGTACTTCCCTCGTTAGTGCGCCTGAACTTCCCACGGTAGCGTTTCTGAACTTCCCGCGCTAGTGCACCTGAACTGCTTTGAGTCGCGTATCACGGTTGAGTTTTCTAAAATGCCTTGCTAGTACATCTGAACTACCTCTAGCCACCACCTGCACTTCCCTCATAAGCCCACCTGAACTGCCTCGAGTAGCACACTTGAACTGCTTTCGTTAGCGCTCTTGAACTGTCCATAGTCATAAAAAATAATTCTAATTTAAATAAAATTTGTAGCATGTTCAAGCTAAACTGCCGCGTTTGGTGCGCCTGAACTTATACCACTCGCACTCTTGAACTGCCCGTAGTGGTAAAAAATAATTCTAATTTAAATAAAAATTGTAGCATGTTCAAGCTGAACTGCCGCGTTTGGTGCGCCTGAACTTATACCACTCGCGCTCCTGAACTGCCCGTAGTGGTAAACATTAAATACGATTTACATAATTTTTTTAGCATGTTCAAGATGAACTATCACGTTTAGTGCGCCTGAACTTTTCTCACTCGCACTACTGAACTGTCCAGGGTGGGCACAAAAACCGATAACCAAAAACCGACACCAAAAAGACCGAGATCGAAACCAAACATACTAAGACCAAAAAGACCGCTTGAAAATTTTGGTGAAAAAATATTTAGACCGAAATTTATATGGTAAACTCGGCCATTACTTAAAAATAGACCGAATAACCGAATGGACCGACTTTACATGCGAGAACCGAATAACCGAATGGACCGACTTTACATGCGAGAAGTCTAGTCTGCCATTCCACAATCGGCCACTCCTAGGCCCACGGCAGAAATCATGAATAATATAGATCTTCTTGAGAAGTCGGCTAGTAAATTTTGTTTCTAACCAAGTTCAGTGTATCTTATCACTCACGATTTTGAGTTGGTTTTTATACCAATGTTGTAGATAAAGCTTGGACCCGTCCATAAATTATTTATTTGTGAAATTTGGTTAAATGGTTTGTGAGCAGCAGACATCTTAGATTTAATGAGCCTTGACGTACGGGAGACGCTGTGTTACTCTGTACCGGTGAACTGAACAACTTGGTCTTCACCTAGTGTTATCGGCATATTGCCTTTGCACACCATTAGTCCGAGAAAAGCTTTTATTTTATGGTACATGTGACGTATAAAACTTGTGAATTATAATGAGCGTGAACTGTTAAATCTTGCTCAAACTAGTATATGTTGTTAATGTATTTTCTTTGATCTGACTGAATGTTTATTTTTTTCAATTATATGCATTGAAAAATGTCCAAATTAAAACAAAATTGTTGTCAAAATCTTTGCTGAATACTCTCCAAACTCTATTCTAGCAACATTTAGAAAAAAAATCGGTCATGACCAAACCCGAACCCGAATTCTCGGGTACCCAAAATTGTCGGGTAGCACATTGTGCAAGTAATTTTTGGTGCTTATTTTTTCTAGACCAAATTTGAAAAACACCGAATTACAGAGACCGAAATTTCGGTCTAGATCGAATGCCCACCCGGCCATGGTGGTAAAAATGAAATCCGATTTTTACCAAAATACTAACACGTTCGAGGTAAACGGTCGCGTTTGGGTGTGCCTGAACTTCCCTCACTTGAGCTCCTAAACTTCTCGTGGTGGTAAAAGTTAGACGAACTGTCGTGTTTAGTACGCCTGAACTTCCCCCACTCGTGCTCCTGAACTGCCCATGGAGATTAAAATTAAATCCGATTAAATAAAAATTCTAGCATGCTTAAGGTGAACGACCACGTGTGTTGTGCCTGAACTTCCCCCATTCGCGCTCCTGAACTGCCTGAAGTCACCGCTTGTTATTTTTCTCATAATCACACCTAAATAGCCTAGGCAATTCCCTAGTAAGCGCACCTAAACTGCCTCACGTAGCGCACATGAACTTCGCAAAGCCACTGCTTGTACTGCCCGGAGCCGAATACAACCTCTTTCCACAGAAAACAATGCTAAGGTAGTCTATACAAGAAGCAAAGATTTGAATATACAAAATTTGGATTTCTGAACTTCTCATTTAGAACATAGCATTTTTTAAATTATTCCTAAATGACTTATCGGAATGAAGTAAATCATATACCATTAGAAAGATATTTAAATTGCGCAAATCCTTTGTGAAGGGTATGTTTTCAAATTTTATTTGGTTTGGGAAATAATTTTAGAAATAGTAAAAATTGAATACAACGGTGGTACGCGAATGATTTGAATTTTCGTATGGTTATGTTGGTTTTGGCGGGGCATGACATCATATATGAGTACAATTAGACTCATAGCATTGCATAACAAGCATATCGATGGTTTACTTGGGCAACCGATACTTCTAGAAACGATTTTGATGCGTGGAATTTCCTCTCGGTAAAAAAAAAGCACTTGAACTGCCTACTACATGAAGCTGAACTTTTCTGTATGTGCTATTGAACTGCTGTGTTGCTCAAACTGAAATCCATCAAGAAGTAAATTTTTAATTTGTCGCAACTGAACTTCCGCCATATTCAAGGTGAACTTCCGCTAGGTATAAACTTATTTTTCCTCCGTGATAATCAAATGACAATAAAATAAAAATTCTAGGGTGTTTTAGGTGAAGTGGTGCGTTTAGTACACCTGAAATTTTCGGAGTTGCATTCCTGAACTGCCTCATTAATACACCTGAACTGTCCAGAGTCGTGCTCGCGAGTGACATTTCTAAACTGCCGCGTTAGTGTACCTGAACTGCCTAAAGTCACCCCTGCACTTCTCTCGCAAGCGCATCTGAACTGCTGAGTATTGAACTAGCCAGAATTAGAGGAACGATTGGGTAGGATATAAGCACTTGAACTGCCATGCGAAGCCCACATAAACTGCGTAGAGTCGCCTTCCTATATTCCCGTAGTCAATATATGAACTTTCCTCGTAAGTGCAACTGAACCGCCCGCTTTTTACTATGTCTTAATATTTTACCATGTTTATTTCCCTTGTAAACTTCCCTGAACTGCATGTCTACTTCACTTCTAAATACATGAACTGTCTCTGGAAGCGCACCTGAACTGCCCAGTTGACTTAAAAAAACATTATAGCATGTTCAAGGTGAAGTGTCGTGTTTGATGCGCCTGAACTTTTTGGAGTCACGCCCGCTTGTACTTTTCTCTTTTGTGCACCTGAACTTATTGAGGATGCGGTCCTTAACTGCCCGCACTAATGCATATGAACTGCTCAGGAAGTAGCATTTTTTTGAACTACTTTTATTAGTACACCTGAACTTCGCAGAGTTGTGCCCGCCCGCACTTCTTTCGTTAGCGCAGCTGAACTGCTTGGTGTACTACGCATGTACTTTCCTCGAGATTGAAACTGAACTGCCTGAATATTTTTTTTTGCTATTTTTTTGAATATGAAGAATATTATTTCGGAGTTAAACTGATGTGGATCAAAGAGTTATATTTTGTGCAAATTAAAGTTGATCTGTTCCGAATGGACACCTAAACTGCTTGAAGTCGAAAATTGTTTGGTATAGTCAAAAAGGGAGGGAATCTACACGATGAGCTGCCACAGACAAAAAGCCAAAAAAAATGCATCGTCCCGGTGAGGTAAACGCGCATCTGCAGAGGAAGAAGGCCTCGCATGGAGCACATATTTTTACTGTTCAGCAAGTGCTGCTGCTGCGTGTACGAACACTGCCCCGGCGTTCACATTCAGGTTCAGAGCGCATCTTTTCAGCGGGAATTTGGGCTGCCGACCGTCGCTCGGAGGAAGCACAAGGGGGAGAGATGGCCGGGGGAATTGGGCCGCCGACCGTCGCTCGGAGGAAGCATCATGGCCTCGATGCTGGGACAGACGGCGTCGGGTCAGTCGACACGGCATCTCGGCTCTTGCTGCCAGTGACGCCAAGGATGGACACCAGCGACGAGAGCAGTTCAGCACCGGATCAGGGCAGCTCAGAACATTAGAGCAAGCAGTTCAGCACCGGATCAGGGCAGCTCAGAACATTAGAGCAAGCAGTTCAGCGTGGTGGCGAAGGATACCACGCCGACGGCACGTCGTCGTCTACCAGCAGCAGGGAAAGCAGGGGCACATGAGGTCGGGAACGGTGTGGGGGGCGCATCGGCGGTGGTTGTAGGTGGGCTGCGTGGTGCCTGCCAGCAGCAGGGAAAGCAGCGCACACGACGGTGAGGGGCGGGCAGGGGCTCGCGGCGGTGGGGAGCAAGGCCGGCGGGCGGAGGGGCGGGGGCCGGCTGCGCGTCGTGGGGCGTGTCCCTGTCCGACGGTCTGCGGAGTGGTGGGTATCTCGCCGGCGACGTGCTGGCGACGCGAGGTCCAGCGCGTGGTGGTTGGTGCGTGGGGAGTTGGGAGTGCGGGAGGTAGGGGATAAGGTCGGCCAGTGGATGATTTTTTGCTGGAAAAAATGAACCGGTTCGGGTAGTTATTCCATGCGCCGCGCCCTATAAGAGGCAATGGTTGTAGATTAAGAAACTACAACCAGTTGTAGTCTAGATCTACCCTATATATATATATATGAATACCAAATGTCAGAGACAAGAAGTTCATATTGGAATTATTTTCCGGTGGTGTATTGCAAAGATATTCAAGATCAACTTCACAATAAAAGGCATATGGTTAAATATTCAATTTAAGCACCATCCACGAAAAATGATTCTTGGTAGCTCCAATAATAGACAAACAATCATGCAAGCAATGATTAGAGTATCTTGAAGCAAACGGTTTCCTACTTAGGATATAGAGAAATATATTTGAGTAAAACCGCACCAAGAATTCTTACTCAAACCAAGACCAAAGAAATGAGCAATAAAATCTTTTAGGAAATAACGGAGCTTGTTTAAGCAAACATGCCACCCAGGAATAAGATAACTTACAATATCAACTCTAAGTGGGAAAACCTCAAATGTTCACATTTCCTAGGCTTGTGATATGCATAAGGCATATTACTCCCCCATAATGTAATATTAAATTCTTGTCGACAAAAGGCAAATAAAATCCAACTAAAGATAATTAATGGAGATATAGAATTTGAATTTCTCATGAGCATGGCATACCACATAGTAACTAGATAATCTTGCAATATCAATACTAAGTGGTATTACTCATGTGCACACATTTATAGGATTGTGAGGTGCCAAAGGCAAATCACTCTCTCAAAATGGGATGTTCCATTAATCACTCAATAAGAGCCAAATAAGATACCATCAAGATGCATTAGAGGCTCGAAGCAAACACACAAGTATATGATGTGCCAAACAACCAACATCTATTTGAATACACAAGATAAGTAGGTATAAGGAACAACATGTACAAACACATACTTGGTACAAAACCAAAAACATGCAAAGGGGCAAGTAACTTACAATGTAAAGAGGTTAAGTGCAAGTTACCGCAAAGAGGCACATTGGATATAAAATGATAGTGTCAATAACTTGGCTTGATGAAATAAAACTAATGAAGATCCCATAATTCTTCATGAGGTAGTGATACGTCTCCAACGTATCTATAATTTTTGATGCTCCATGCTTGTTTTTACACCATTTGCCTAATGTTTCGTTACACTTCGTGGCACTTTTATGCATTTTCCGGAACTAACCTATTAACGAGTTGCCACAGTGCCAGTTCCCTGTTTTCTGCTGTTTTTGTGTTTCAGAAGTGATACACAGGAAATATTCTCGGAATTGGACGAAACAAGTTCCTGAAGTCTTATTTTACCCGGAAGCTTCTAGAGATCCGAAGAAGAGTAGGAGGGGGGCCACCAGGGCCCCACACGCCAGGCTCGCGCGGCCAGGGGCCTGGCCGCACCGCCATGGTGTGAGGGGGGGCCTGGCCCCTCCTCTGACATCGCCCCTTCGCCTATAAAGACCCCCCGACGGAAAAAACCTAAGTACCCGATCACTTTTCCAGAACACATCGCGATCCGCCACCGCCGTCGACCCGAAGATCGGGAGGGTCCAGAAGCTCTTCCTAGCACCCTGCCGGAGAGGGGAATCGCCACCGGAGGTCTTCTTCATCGCCATGCTTGCCTCCGGAGCGATGAGTGAGTAGTCTACCTTGGACTATGGGTCCATAGTAGTAGCTAGATGGTTGTCTTCTCTACCATGTGCTTCATGTTTAGATCTCATGAGCTGCCCTACATGATTGAGATCACCGTTATGTAATTCTACATTTTTGGTTTGTTGGGATCCCATGAATATTGGTGTTTATGATTAAGTTGTTGTACTGAATATTATCTTTTGTTATCTCTATGTTGTTTATGATCTTGCATGCTCTCTGTTGTTAGTAGCTATCTTGGCCGAGTAGTTGCTAGTGACTCCAAGAGGGGGTATTTATGCTCGATAGTGGGTTCATGCCTCTATTTAACCTGGGGGAGTGACAGAAACCTCTAAGGTTGTAGATGTGCTGTTGCTACTAGGGAGAAAACAACATTCATATGCTCAAGGGCATATGCTTTGTTTATATTACACACTTTGCTTAATGCAATTATCTGTTGTTCGCAACTTAATACTTGTGGAGTTCTCGGATTGATTCACCACAAGTGGATTATTAGTCATAGATGCAGTTGGATGGCGGTCTATGTATTTTGTTGTAATGCCCAGAGTAAATCTCATAGTGATCTTCTTGACATATCACATTTATCTTTATTCTATCAATTGCCCAACTATAATTTGTTTACCCAGCATGTGTTATTTATCTTATGGAGAGACACCACTAGTGAACTGTGGATCCCGGTCCTATTTCCATCATATTGCTATCACCTGTTTACTTTACTCGCATTGTTTACTTTATTCGCATAATCTACTATTTTCGACTCGATATGCTCATAACCTTTGTTTCAAGCAAACCGGTGAGATTGACAACCTCATCGCAAGTTGGAAACGAAGTACTTGGTTGTGTTGTGTGCAGGTTCTGCGTTGCAGCTAGCAAGCAAAGCTTGGACGAGGCGCCATATATAAATTGTCCGAAGCTATCGCAAACTAGCAAGCATCACCTTCAGTCGTTTGTCTCTCCTCTCCAAGAACGATAAACCTTGGTTTCTTAACTGAGGGAAAACTAGCTGCTATACTCATCAAACCTTCCTCTTGGGGTTCCCAACGGGCTGGTCATTTACCACGCATCAAGCTAATTTTCTGGCGCCGTTGCCGGGGAGGAAGTAGAAGACTTCTGCGAGGGGAGTTTTCGCACGCACATCCGTTACTTTGTTTTATTGTTTTGCTTTTACTTTATTTATTTTACCTGCATCGTTTTATATCAAAAACCCAAAAAAATTAGAATCCTTGGTAGTTGTTTTTACTTGTTTACTTTCGTTTTGCTGAAATGGCCAATCCTGAAAACACCAAGTTGTGTGACTTCACTAGCACGAACAATAGTGATTTTATCTGCACTCCTATTGCACCACCTGCTACTGCTGCAAATTTTTATGAGATTAAGCCTGCTTTGTTGAACCTTGTTATGAAAGAGCAATTTTTTGGTGCTAGTACTGAAGATGCTGCAGCTCATCTCAACAATTTTGTTGAGCTATGTGAGATGCAGAAATATAAGGATGTTGATAGTGATATTATTAAGCTCAAGTTTTTTCCTTTTTCTTTGAGAGGAAAAGCTAAAGATTGGTTGTTGTCTTTGACTAAGAATAGCATTGATTCATGGGCTAAGTGTAAGGATGCTTTTATTGGTAGATACTATCCTCCTGCTAAGATTATATCTTTGCATAGCAATATTATGAAATTTACTCAGTTTGATAATGAACATGTTGCTCAAGCTTGGGATAGAATGAAATCTATGATAAAGAATTGCCCCACTCATGGACTGACTACTTGGATGATTATCCAAACTTTTTATGCAGGACTGAATTTTTCTTCAAGGAACCTACTTGATTCAGCTGCTGGAGGCACTTTTATGTCCCTTACCTTGGGCACCGCAACAAAGCTACTCGACAACATGATGGTAAATTATTCTGAATGGCACACCGAGAGAGCTCCACAAGGTAAGAAGGTAAATTCTGTTGAGGAAACCTCTTCCTTGAATGATAAGATTGATACCATTATGGCTATGCTTGCTAATGATAGGACTCATGTTGATCCTAATAATGTTCCTTTAGCCTCTCTGGTTGCTCAAGAAGAGCATGTTGATGTGAATTTCATTAGAAACAATAATTTTAACAACAATGCTTATAGGAACAATTTTGCTAGTAACAATTATAGGCCGTTTCCTTCTAATGGTGATAATAGCTTTCTTGGTAGACCTAAAATGCCTAGTGAAGAAAGAATCTTTGAACTTGAAAAGGCTACTAAGAATTTTATGCAGGCGCAGCATGAGCAGAACAGGGCTTTCACCAAGATTATGGAGGAGCAATCAGTTCTGTTGAGGACTATTAGTCATCAACTTGAAAATTTAAACACGGCTATTCCTGAGTTGCAAGCTAAGGTTTCTAAAGCTGAAACCGATATTTCATCTTTGTCTAATGTGCAATCTTCTTTGGTTAACAGAATGTCCGCTAAGCCTGATCCTTTTGCTACCGCTAATGCTATTCAAGTTGGAATTGATGAAAATATTAGATTGTTAGCAGAATTGCATGCCAGGTGGGAAAGAGAAGATGAGATGGCTAGAGAGATGAAGGTATGTACCATTACTACCTCTAATAATGATGCTCCTAATGCTAGCAATCCTCTTACTTTGATTGGTGTAGAGAAAACTCCCACTCCTTGTGTTAAAAAGCCTAAAACTGCCAAAACTTTTTCTTAAAAGAGTGCTGAAATTTTTCGGAGTGTGGGAGATGATAGCTCTACTTCTTTTAATGATTTTGATATTGATGGCTGCAATATATCTGAAGTTATTTTGTTCTTGCAAAAGCTTGCTTTGACTCCCAATGCTAGTTCTCTAAATATTGCTTTTACTAAGCATATTACCAATACTCTCATAAAAATTAGGGATGAAAAGTTGAAGCAAAAAGCCTCTGTTCCCAAGAAGTTAGAAGATGGTTGGGAACCCATCATTGATATGCATGTTAATGGTTTTGATTGCCATGCTTTATGTGATTTAGGTGCTAGTATTTCTATCATGCCTAGAAAGATTTATGACATGCTTGATTTACCACCGCTTGAAAAATGTTATTTTGATGTTCCTATTGCTGATGTTGCTAAGAAGAAACCTTTGGGAAGGATTAATGATGTTCTTATTGTGGTTAACAATAACCTTATTCCCGTTGATTTTCTTGTTATGGACGTTGAATGCCATGCTTCATGTCCTATTATTTTGGGAAGACCCTTTCTTCGAACTGTAGGTGCCATCATTGATATGAGGGAATGCACTATCAAATATCAATTCCCACTAAAGAAAGGTATGGAACACTTCCCTAGGAAAAGAAAGAAATTACTTTTTGACTCTATTCTTAGAGCAAATTATGAGCTTGATGCTTCATCACTTGATGTTACTTGATTCGCAATTTTCTGCGCCTAGCTCAAAGGCGTTAAAGAAAAGCACTCTTGGGAGATAACCCAATGTTTTTATTTTCAGTACTTTTTCTTTTATTTGAGTCTTGGAAGTCATTACTACTGTAATGACCGCTCCTTATCTTGTTTATTTCGTTTTTGTGCCAAGAGAAGCCTCTAATTCGAGTGAGGTAAAGATTTGGGGATGTTGCTGTCCTGAAACTGTTTTCGGTGCTGCACCGTAAAAATTCGTATAAATTCTCTGTATATCTTTTGGACCTGCGATTTCTTGTGCATATGCCCCAGGTTATATCCAAACTTTTGTTAGTTGAACACTTTTTGATTTGAGCAACAGAAAACCCCTCAAAAATTCGACCTTTGTCAGCTGTTCAGTTTTGACAAATTTCTGCCAATATTTGTGTTTGCCACTTTATCGCTTTCTTTTGAGTTCTTTTGATCACGGAACTTTTAGAGAAGTTGCTACAGTAGTATTTGCTATATATGTGGTGGTTTTGATTTGAAACCTGAAGCAAAAGGAGGTTGATTATAGGTTATGTTTGCACTAATGTTGCTAATAGAATTGTGTTTAATTTTGTATGAAGGAAGTTTTCAAGTGTAGGGATTGGAGAATGATGAGATGAGTTGAAGAATAGACAAAAGCTCAAGCTTGGGGATGCCCAGGACCCCAAGAAGTACAAGCGTCAAAGCATGGGGATGCCCCCGAGGCACCCCTTCTTCATCGGCAAAAATCAGGTCACCTTTCAAGACGCTATATTTTTATTGCTTCATGCACTATGTGTTTTTCTTGGAGCGTCAGTTGTTTTAGTTTTCTTAGTTTGTTTAGTTTGTTTGTTTGCTGCAATAAATGGTTGGACCCCAACAAATTTATTTTGGAGAAGTTGTACTCGTTTTCATTTGCAAAGAACACTCCGTTTTCACTCTTACAATTTCATCGAGTGTTCTTCTTTTTCTGCTACTGCTTTTGGTTTTCGTTTTCGCCTTGATTTGCGTTCAGACCTTGTCATATCTTTTCATCAAGGTGTATTTTTGCCTCTGATCTTTATTGGTTCTCATCAAAAGAGGTGTTTATAAAAATTTCAAATGGTGTTGGAAAAGAGAAAAAGCTTTATGCAAAAAAGTGGTACAAGAAGGACTTTGTGTAGACTGCGGCTTAGGCTTTTTCATGTCATGCTTGATGTCTTTTTGATAGTATGCTTAGTGGTTTTTCTGTAGCATGACTTGTCTCAAATAACTGAGATTGCTTAATGAGCCTTTGAAAAAATCATGCGTTATTTTTATTGTATGGAAGCATTATTTTGGTTTTCTCCTTGATGCTTTATTTGGGTTGACTTGGCGCATGCTCACACATGTTAGACTCTTACAAAGTCACCAATAGCCTTCATGATCATTTAGTTTTTGACTTTTGATGCCATCTTATGCTTCTTTTAATGTCGCTTTGCATGATTATGGCCATTATTGCTCTCTTAGTTGGTCGCTCCCAGTCTTTTGCTAGCCCTCGCCTTGTACTGAGTATGAGCTCTACTCGTGCATCCAACTCCTAAAAGCCAAAGTTTTCCAAAGTGTCCACCATACATACCTACTAGCAATTTTCTATTCCAAGTAAATTTGACTTGCTTTTATTTTCTCTTCAAATTAAACTCTTACCAGTGTTATGCGAAATTCGGTCAGTAAAGCTCTCACGAACCGGAAGGCACACTTTACTTTTTCCTGTTCTTAAAAATTTGACATTGTGGTCTCTTATGTTGAGTTGTTATGCTTGCAAGTTGTAAGTTGGAGACTAGCCCAGCCATGCAGTCATGGGCAAGCTTTCAACATTGCACTTCTTATTTGAGTTGATATCGTGATCTTTTGTTTATGGATGCCCGCGGTGTGAAATGAATTGGGAATCTTGTGGGGATTATGGAGTTTGTATATGTGTTAGGGAAACGCCGGGCCGCTAATCTAAGCCATGCATAATTCATGGTGGAAATTTGTAGCATACCCATGGTGAACATTCGACGACGCATCTCACAATAAAAAGCTAAACAAAAGGCAAATAAAAGAGATGTCGAGGTGTTCATTGTCTGCTTGTCCTGTCATTTTGGTGTGGGCTTGTTCCATGTCATCGGGCACGGAGGTACCCCATTGGCGGTTCTCAATGATATGCATATACTTACAATGACAAGAGCCTTGCTTGGGACTCTAAGTAAAGTAGCATGAGGTTTGGGTACTCATATTCACGGGGCACGAGGTTTTCAACTTATGATTTGTCAAGCATATGCATCATAATTGTTCTCGCATTAACTTTAACCATTCAAGATGCTTATGATGGGGGCAATGAGAGCTCAAAGCCGGTAAGTACCATAATTTTTGAAGGTTATAAAACTTGCAATCACTGCTTCCCTCTGCGAAGGGCCTTTCTTCTACTTTTATGTTGAGTCACCACCTTCTATCTTTATGCACCATTAAGAGAGCATAGTTGTCATTCTTAGTGTAATATGCATTGTCCCAAAGTTCATTGATTGATTCATATTGTTGGTTTCACTTGTTCTTAAATTATTTGTATCTAGTCGCCCTCTTAAACTTGAAGGTGTCCTATGCATTTATGTTTTGCTCTCTTTGAAGGACAAGCTGAAAACCATTTGTATGTTTTTCCTTATGATTTGAACACACATTTGACTTTCATTGTTTCATTTTCATGATCTTTTGTTTGTGTTCATTTTCTTGTTTACAACATGGTTGCTAAGTTCTTATTGTCAAGATTATATCTTCATGCCCATGTTTTAAGTTCTTATGATCCCAGCTCACAAATGCTTACATATATGAGCAAGATTGTGTAGGTGCATGTCACCTAAAAATTATTCTTTTGTTATCACTTACCTACTCGAGGACGAGCAGGAGTTAAGCTTGGGGGTGCTTGATACGTCTCCAACGTATCTATAATTTTTGATGCTCCATGCTTGTTTTTACACCATTTGCCTAATGTTTCGTTACACTTCGTGGCACTTTTATGCATTTTCCAAAACTAACCTATTAACGAGTTGCCACAGTGCCAGTTCCCTGTTTTCTGCTGTTTTTGTGTTTCAGAAGTGATACACAGGAAATATTCTTGGAATTGGACGAAACAAGTTCCTGAAGTCTTATTTTACCCGGAAGCTTCCAGAGATCCGAAGAAGAGTAGGAGGGGGGCCACCAGGAGCCCACACACCAGGCTCGCGCGGCGAGGGGCCTGGCCGCGCCGCCATGGTGTGAGGGGGCCTGACCCCTCCTCTAACATCGCCCCTTCGCCTATAAAGACCCCCCGACGGAAAAAACCTAAGTACCCGATCACTTTTCCAGAACACATCGCGATCCGCCGCCGCCATCGACCCGAAGATCGGGAGGGTCTAGAAGCTCTTCCCGGCACCCTGCCGGAGAGGGGAATCGCCATCGGAGGTCTTCTTCATCGCCATGTTTGCCTCCGGAGCGATGAGTCAGTAGTCTACCTTGGACTATGGGTCCATAGCAGTAGCTAGATGGTTGTCTTATCCACCATGTGCTTCATGTTTAGATCTCATGAGCTGCCCTACATGATTGAGATCACCGTTATGTAATTCTACATGTTTGGTTTGTTGGGATCCGATGAATATTGGTGTTTATGATTAAGTTGCTGTACTGAATATTATCTTTTGTTATCTCTATGTTGTTTATGATCTTGCATGCTCTCCGTTGTTAGTAGCTATCTTGACCGAGTAGTTGCTAGTGACTCCAAGAGGGGGTATTTATGCTCGATAGTGGGTTCATGCCTCTATTTAACCTAGGGGAGTGACAGAAACCTCTAAGGTTGTAGATGTGCTATTGCTACTAGGGAGAAAACAACATTCATATGCTCAAGGGCATATGCTTTGTTTACATTACACACTTTGCTTAATGCAATTATCTGTTGTTCGCAACTTAATACTTGTGGAGTTCTCGGATTGATTCACCACAAGTGGATTATTAGTCATAGATGCAGTTGGATGGGTCTATGTATTTTGTTGTAATGCCCAGAGTAAATCTCATAGTGATCTTCTTGACATATCACGTTTATCTTTATTCTGTCAATTGCCCAACTGTAATTTGTTTACCCAGCATGTGTTATTTATCTTATGGAGAGACACCACTAGTGAACTGTGGATCCCGGTCCTATTTCCATCATATTGCTATCACCTGTTTACTTTACTCGCATTGTTTACTTTATTCGCATACTCTACTGTTTTCCACTCGATACGCTCATAACCTTTGTTTCAAGCAAACCGGTGAGATTGACAACCTCATCGCAAGTTGGGAACGAAGTACTTGGTTGTGTTGTGTGCAGGTTCCGCGTTGCAGCTAGCAAGCAAAGCTTGGATGAGGCGCCATATATAAATTGTCTGAAGCTGTCACAAACTAGCAAGCATCACCTTCAGTCGTTTGTCTCTCCTCTCCAAGAACGATAAACCTTGGTTTCTTAACTGAGGGAAAACTAGCTGCTATACTCATCACACCTTCCTCTTGGGGTTCCCAACGGGCTGGTCATTTACCACGCATCAGGTAGCCAAGTCTCCAATGCCCTCCACAAACACCTATTGATCAAGTTTTAGCTTGTTGGTCCCCAATCAAGTTGGGTCCTAAGAGGTTAGTCACAATAGGCTTGGCAACCCAAATGGTCCTTTTCTTGACACCACTTTGAGTTCCAAAAAATTTGGCAAACACATTACCATTCTTATCTTTCCTAAGAGAATAATCATCATCAACAATGATAGGATTAGATAAGGTACCGCTTAAGCATGAAGAAGCAAAGTGCCCCTTCTCACGGCAAATATAGCAACAAGTGCTTCCCTTTCTCTTTTTCGTTGATTTCTTGACTTGGGAAGCTTCATCTTGTTTCTTCTTGGAAAGTGGCCTATCTTCAACTTGAGGACGTGCTTGAGCTTGACCTTGTGGCCGCTTCCCTTGTTGCTTCTCACTCAAGTGCTTCTTCTTCAATGGGCAAGATCTCACATGATGCCCTTCAATCTTGCACTTGAAGCAAACAATCTTGGCCAAATTCTTGACTTGGTCTTGGCCCTTCTTCTTCTTGTTGCTCTTGGACTTGTTCTTGTTGTTGGAGTTTAATCAAAGTCCACTCTTGTCATTAGGGGATTTTTGCACACTCAAAATATTATCGAGTGTGGATTTCCCTTCATGACGCTTATCCAAGTCTTTCTCCAAACTAGTGACTTGGGCCTTGAGCTCTTTGATTTCCTCTACAAGGTTAGTAGTAATACAAGTACTAGAGGAGGTAGAAGCTGCATTGTTAGAGCAACAAGGCATAGCAAGTAATTCATCACAAGATGTAGCAATATTATGCCTAGACAAATTACTTGGACTAACACAAGATAATATAGCATTTTGGTTCAAAGTAGTGCTAATGTCCAAATGAGGCTTGATACGTCTCAAACGTATCTATAATTTTTGATGCTCCATGCTTGTTTTACACCATTTGCCTATTGTTTCGTTACACTTAGTGGCATTTTTATGCATTTTTCGGAACTAACCTATTAACGAAGTGCCACAGTGCCAGTTTCCTGTTTTCTGCTGTTTTTGTGTTTCAGAAGTGATACACAGGAAATATTCTCGGAATTGGACGAAACAAGTTCCTGAAGTCTTATTTTACCCGGAAGCTTCCAGAGATCCGAAGGAGAGTAGGAGGTGAGGGACCAGGGGCCCACACACAGGGGTGGCGCGGCCAGCCCCTGGCCCGCGCCACCGCCTTGTGAGGCCACCTGGCCCCTCTTCTGACGACGCCCCTTCGCCTATAAATACCCCCCGACGGGAAAAACCTAAGGACCCGATCAGTTTTCCAGAACACATCGCGATACGCCGCCGCCGTCGACCCGAAGATCGGGAGGGTCCAGAAGCTCTTCCCGGCACCCTGCCGGAGAGGGGAATCGCCACCGGAGGTCTTCTTCATCGCCATGCTTGCCTCCGGAGCGATGAGTGAGTAGTCTACCTTGGACTATGGGTCCATAGCAGTAGCTAGATGGTTGTCTTCTCCACTATGTGCTTCATGTTTAGATCTCATGAGCTGCCATACATGATTGAGATCACCGTTATGTAATTCTACATGTTTGGTTTGTTGGGATCCGATGAATATTGGTGTTTATGATTAAGTTGCTGTATTGAATTATATATTTTGTTATCTCTATGTTGTTTATGATCTTGCATGCTCTCCGTTGTTAGTAGCTATCTTGGCCAAGTTGTTGCTAGTGACTCCAAGAGGGGGTATTTATGCTCGATAGTGGGTTCATGCCTCTATTTCACCTGGGGGAGTGACAGAAACCTCTAAGGTAGTAGATGTGCTGTTGCTACTAGGGAGAAAACAACATTCATATGCTCAAGGGCATATGCTTTGTTTACATTACACACTTTGCTTAATGCAATTATCTGTTGTTCGCAACTTAATACTTCTAGGGTGTTCGGATGATATCCCCGGGAGTGGATTATTAGTCATAGATGCAGTTGGATGGCGGTCTATGTATTTTGTTGTAATGCCCAGAGTAAATCTCATAGTGATCTTCTTGACATATCACGTTATCTCTATTCTATCAATTGCCCAACTGTAATTTGTTTACCCAGCATGTGCTATTTTATCTATGGAGAGACACCACTAGTGAACTGTGGACCCCGGTCCTATTTACATCATATTGCAATCACCTGTTTACTTTTCTCGTACTGTTTACTTTACTAGCATACTCTACTGTTTTCCACTCGATACGCTCATAACCTTTGTTTCAAGCAAACCGGTGAGATTGACAACCTCATCGCAAGTTGGGAACAAAGTATTTGTTTGTGTGTGTGCAGGTTCCACAAACACCTTCAGTCGTCATCGTCTCTCCTCTCCTGTTCGATAAACCTTGGTTTCTTAACTGAGGGAAAACTTGCCGCTACACTCATCATACCTTCCTCTTGGGGTTCCCAACGGGCTGGTCATCACCACGCACAAGGACTTACTGCTCCCACGTCAACTACACGCCACAGCTCTTTTCTGGCGCCATCACCGAGTAGCAGCTTCTTTTATGGCGCCGTTGCCGGGGAGGAAGAGAAGACTTCTGCGAGGGGAGTTCTTCGCACACACATTCTTTACTTTGTTATTGTTTTGCTTTACTTTATTTTATTTTACCTGCATTGCTTTTTATATCAAAAACCCAAAAAAATTAGAATCCTTGGTAGCTGTTTTTACTTGTTTACTTTCGTTTTGCTGAAATGGCCAATCCTGAAAACACCAAGTTGTGTGACTTCACTAGCACAAACAATAGTGATTTTATCTGCACTCCTATTGCACCACCTATTCCTGCTGCAAACTTTTATGAGATTAAGCCTGCTTTATTGAACCTTGTTATGAAAGAGCAATTTTCTGGTGCTAGTACTGAAGATGCTGCAGCTCATCTCAACAATTTTGTTGAGCTATGTGAGATGCAGAAATATAAGGATGTTGATAGTGATATTATTAAGCTCAAGTTTTTTCCTTTTTCTTTGAGAGGAAAAGCTAAAGATTGGTTGTTGTCTTTGACTAAGAATAGCATTGATTCATGGGCTAAGTGTAAGGATGCTTTAATTGGTAGATACTATCCTCCTGCTAAGATTATATCATTGCGTAGCAATATTATGAAGTTTACTCAGTTTGATAATGAACATGTTGCTCAAGCTTGGGAAAGAATGAAATCTATGATAAAGAATTGCCCCACTCATGGACTGACTACTTGGATGATTATCCAAACTTTTTATGCAGGACTGAATTTTTCTTCAAGGAACCTACTTGATTCAGCTGCTGGAGGCACTTTTATGTCCCTTACCTTGGGCACCGCATCGAAGCTACTAGACAACATGATGGTGAATTATTCTGAATGGCATACCGAGAGAGCTCCACAAGGTAAGAAGGTAAATTCTGTTGAGGAAACCTCTTCCTTAAGTGATAAGATTGATACCATTATGGCTATGCTTGCTAATGATAGGACTCATGTTGATCCTAATAATGTTCCTTTGGCCTCTCTGGTTGCTCAAGAAGAGCAAGTTGATGTGAATTTCATTAGAAACAATAATTTTAACAACAATGCTTATAGGAACAATTTTCCTAGTAACAATTATAGGCCGTATCCTTCTACCAATGGTAATGGTTATGGTAACTCTTATTGACAAGGGTATAGTTAATAGAGCCCGTTAGTTAAAGTACCCCTAAGGCCCGTTTAGCTAGGCCCAAATGTAATGATAGTCGAATACGAGTTATTACCGTATGTCGATATTTGTAATCTGTATTGGACCCTACCCGATCCTCGAGACCTGGCCACCTATATATAGGGGTCAGGAGGGGACGGTGTAGGGCAGATTGAAAGCAAGCCAGGTTGAACACCCAAGTTTAATTTCGATACACACCTATTTCGACTAACTATACCTTCGAGTTCATCCGACGCCCTATCTCCCCGATCCTAAGTCCTTCATCTAGGACATTTGTCGAGTTAACCCTCGTCAATTGGCGCCGACCGTGGGGACTCGGGGCATTGGAATCATGAATTCGACGGCTTTTTCGCTTTTAGCCAACAGCAGTCCAGAAGTCGACGGAAGTCAAGAGGTGGAACTAACCATCGGAAGTTTGAGCATCCTCATCGGGCCGTCGGGTTTGTCTCGCCTTTCGGATTCGGCGAAACCAGATCCATCGGCAAGCAAGCCCGAAACGGAGGAAACATTGGAGTCATCAGAAGGCTCTTCCAGTGAGGTAAACTCGCCGGTCAGCTTAGAAAAAGCATCAATCGCAGAAGGCGACGAAATTCAGGAAAATTTCGACTCAGAAGAAAAAGCGTGTCAGACGCACAACAACGCAAAGGACTTCGCCGTAGGAAGCAGCGGCGTCTCCAAAGTACAGCAGTTATGCGTCATCATCACTGAGGCAGAAGAAGGAAGCAACAGCAAAGGAAGTAAAAAGGTCGACAGGCAAGTCGACAAAGTGAAAGGTCACAACAAAAAGGAAAAAGAGAAAGTCCATGTCTCGGCTGGTGAATGGAGAATGATCAAATCAGCAATTAATTATGGTACAGAAGTACCCAAAGGATCGAGAAGAGAAGTTCTAATGGGATATCAGTATGCATTATACCAACACAAGAAGAAACTAAGGGAGGAAAGAGACATGATGTTTCAAGACAACAACAGTATATCAAGGGAGGAATAATGGGAAGACTATAGTGAAGATTCAGAATATAGCAGAGAGAGGCGCGGAGATCCAAAACATAACAGGGGGGCGACAGCACGCGGCAGAGAAGAAGGGTACTCGAGGAGCCCCACCCCGCAGCTAGAAGAGGAGGAAGATGACCTGATACAAAAAACGCCAGAGGCGGCATTGGCAGCAGCACAAGCATATTTACTAGCCACAAGACCGAAGCATGGAGACCCGCGAGAAGATATGCACCGAGCCGCGATACGAAGCCTCGGAATAGTAGAAGGTAAGATCAGGGAACAAGGCCCAGAGATAAAGTCGACAAGTCACAAGGAGAAGTTCAGATACAATCACGCAGACTACGACTACGGCGAGTCATCAGAAGAGGAAACGCAGCAGAAAAAGAAAGAAGATGCAAGAAGTATAATAGCACAAGCTCGAGTAAATAAATCGCGACATGCTTGGAGGGAAGAGAATTATGAAGACGACGATAAAGATATGCGTGCGTTATGCTTTACCCGCAGGGTTCGCAGAACGCGGGTACCCAAAGGATTTAAACTACCACACGATCAGAACAAGTACGACGGGTCGCAGGAACCCACCTTATGGCTATCAGATTATCTACAGGCAGTGCAGATATTAGGAGGAACACAGGCGACTGCAATGCAAAGTTTGCAGCTGCACCTCACCGGCGCCGCCCGGTCCTGGTTGAACACCCTACCCGACGAATCCATTGGAAGCTAGGGGGAACTCGAAAGTCAATTCGCAAGAAATTTTCGTTCCACCTACAAGCGCCCAGCATCACTGGAAGAAGTTAAAGCATGTGTGCAGAAGAAAGGCGAAACGCCACGCTCTTATATACAACGCTGGAGTATAATCAAAAACTCAGCAGAGGACGTCTCCGAGGAACGAGCAATAGACGACTTTTCGGAAGGACTTCGTCGCTCAGATCTTGTGGAAGAAATAGGAAGAACAAAACCTACGACAGTAACTGAGCTAATGGAACAAGCCAATAAATTCGCTGATGGAGAGGACGCGTATAACAATAAAAGAGGACGTTCGCCAGAAGTCGACAGAATAAGTCGACAGAGGAGACGATACCGCAGCGGGGGTAACCAAGGAAGGCAAAATCAGGTAGCCGTAGGTTATATACTAGAAGAAGAGGAAGGGTATGAGAGTAGGAGGTTTCAGGCAAAAGGAACAGAAAAATCAAGATACTCTTGTCCTTCGGCCGAGGATATGCTATACGGACCTTGTCGAATCCACTACGCGTACCTCGACAGGAAAAGGGTCTCAAATCACCAGATGAAGGATTGCAGAACATTCTTAAGGTTGCAAGGTGCCATGGGCTCAAGCCAAGAAGGAAGGCAAGGAGAAAAACGTAGAAGTCAAGGACATCAAATTCAAAGATTATCAAAGCACCTAGAGTCAAAAGTATACATATCAGCCATGATTCAACCAGTGCCCAAGTCGAAGAAAGAGCGAAAGAGCATATCCAGGCAAGTGAACCTAGCAATATCATCACCACCAGCTACCACAGAGTACCTACGATGGTCAGAGCAACCAGTCAAGTTCAGTAGAGCAGACCACCCACGGAAAGTTCCCAGGCCGGGCCACTCGCCTATGGTTCTAAAAGCGCAAATAGGAGGGTACGACATCGGAAGAGTGTTCATGGATGCAGGGAGCGGCATAAACTTAATATATGCTAGAACACTGAAGGCTATGTGCATCTCACCAATGAGTCTGAAGCCAACAGATTGCTCTTTCCACGGGATAGTACCAGGAGCAGCAAACTACCCTTTGGGAAGAATAGAACTCGATGTCTGCTTTGGCAGCAGCGAAAACTATAGAAAAGAGAAACTGGAGTTCGAAGTTATGGATTGGCCATCACAATATCATGCAATCCTGGGGCGCCCAGCATTTGCAAAATTCATGGCAGTACCACACTACGCGTATCTCACATTAAAAATTCCAGGGCCCAAAGGAACAATTACGGTACAAGGAAGCTTTGAAGTAGCCAACACATGCGACAGAGAATTCAACAGGATGGCGCAAACTTTCGGCATGACAGCAGAATATGAGAGGTTGAAAGGAGAAACGGATCATAATGTACTACCCGACGTTGGACGATCCCTACCAGATAAGGCTTTCGACACAACGCAGGACTCGAAGAAAATTCAGGTCCACCCTACGGATCCAAATAAGACAACATCAATTGCGGTGAACTTGGATCCCGCATAGGAAGGCGCGCTCGTTGATACGTCCAATTTGCATCACTATTTTGTATCATAATTTACTGTTATTCATTGATATATTTCATATTTAGATATGATACTTATGTTATTTCCTTTGTTTTCACATGTTTGATGATCATCGGAGGAGATGCTGCCGGAGTCAGGAATCTGCTGGAAAAAGGACCATCAGAAGACCATATTTTGAAGACCAGGAAAATTCCAGAAAAATACCCAGAAATTATAATTTCCCAGAAGACTCACGAAGCCAGAAGGAGGAGACGAGAGGGGCCAGGAGGCGCCCTCACACGTGGGCGGCGCGGCCAGCCCCCTGGCCGCGCGGGGCCCACGTGAGGTCGCCCTGGCCCACCTCTGCCATCGCCTCTTCGCGTACATCATCGTCCCCGAAAACCTAAGTGAAGGAGGGGGGTTCAGAGTTAGACACAGCCGCCTCTGCGGGGCGGAGAACACCAGAGAGAGAAAGCTCTCCGGCAGAGAGAAATCTGCCGGGGAAATTCCTTCCCGGAGAGGGGAGATCGTCGCCATCGTCATCATCATCGCACCGGACTTCATCGGGATCATCATCATCATCATCTCCATCACCAGCACCTTCATCTCCACCATCACCTCGCCATCCCGCTGTAACATCTTGAGTTGGATCTTGTTATATTCATAGGGGAAACTTTCCCGGTGTTGATTACTCTTGTAGTTGATGCTATTGAGTGGAACCGTTGAATTAAGGTTTATGTTCAGATTGTTATTTACCATTATTTCACCTCTGATCATGATCCATATGATGTCTTGTGAGTAGTTCGTTTAGTTCTTGAGGACATGGGAGAAGTCAAGATGTTAGTAGTGAATTATTGTTGAGACATATTTAATGGTTTGATATTGTTGTGGTGCTATTTCACTAGTGGTTTCATGTGAACGTCGACTACATGATACTTCACCATTTATGGGCCTAGTGAGATGCATTGTGTATTTGGTCACCGACTGTGGGGTTGCTGGAGTGACAGAAACCTAAACCTCCGTTGGGAAACCATTGCACCAGGGAGCGTAGGATCCTAGAGTTTAAGGCTGTGGTTAGATTTATCTTAATTACTTACTTGTATTTGCGGATGCTTGCAAGGGGTATAATCACAAGTGTGTATTTATCCTAGTAAGGGTAGTGCGCTAGCACAGGTTCACCCCCATAACACTTACCAAACCAATAAATATTATTGGCTCTATGAAGCGAAAGCTCTTGACAAAAACCTCCCGTGTGTCCTCGAGAACGTTTGGTTATTATAAGAACACAACCGGCTTGTCCTTTGCTGAATAAAGGATTGGGCCACTTGCTGCAATTGTTACTACTGTCTTTTATTTACTCGCACTTTATTTACTCGTATTACCAAATACTCCTGAAAACCTGTTTGCTAGTATTTACAGTGATTCCTTGATCAAAACTGCTCATCAACACCTTCTGCTCCTCGTTGGGTTCGACACTCTTATTTATCGAAAGTACTACGATACACCCCCTATACTTGTGGGTCATCAAGACTATTTTCTGGCGCCGTTGCCGGGGAGTGTAGCGCTATTGAAGAGTGGAATTGGAAAAGGTAACCATCGCTGTGAGTATTGTTTTATTTTGTCTTTTATTTTTATTCTGTTATGGAGAACTCTCCATTTGGTTTCCTATTTGGAAACACATCTACTACTACTGCTGCTGCTGCACATGCGGAGGAACCACCACCGCCACCGCCTGCTGAAATTGATCCTTTTAAAATACCTATGAAAATTGTTGGGCGTATTATGGATAACTGCTATTCAGGAGATGGAACTGTCCATCCGGGTGATCACTTATTATTTATACATGAATTATGCGAGTTGTTCAGACGTGCAGGCATTTCACCAAGCCAAGTCAAGAAGAAATTATTCTCTATATCATTGAAAGGCAGAGCTGAAGAGTGGTATCGACTACTCCAAGATGGTCCATCTATGGCATGGGAGGATATTGTGCCTCTCTTTTATTCCAAGTTTTATCCTCCAAGTGAAATTCATAAAGACCGTAACCGGATATATAATTTTTGGCCTCATGATGGAGAGAGTATTGCCCAAGCGTGGGGGAGATTGAAGTTACTGATGCTCAAATGCCCCATTCATGAGCTCCCCAATAATATTGTTATTGATAATTTTTATGCGAGGCTTACTCTTCCTGATAAGGATTATTTGGATGCTTCTTGTTTTGGATCATTCACTCATATGAAAGAAGATGCCAAGTGGAAACTTCTTGACCGTATAAAAGAGAATGCCGAAGGTTGGGAAAACGACAAAGGTAGGAAGTCAGGTATAAACTATGATTATGAATGCATTAAATCTTTTATGGGAACTGAAGACTTTCATAGTGTTAGCGCTGCTTATGGTCTTGATTCCCAAATACTTGCTAATTGTCTTAAGGCTTTTGCCTCTTATATTGATGTTCCAAAGAAAGATTGGAACAAATATCATGCGCCTTACAAAGATTCTATTAGTCATATTCCTACTGCAGCTACAGAAGTTTGCACGGTTGATAGCATCATTCCTGAACCTTATATTGAGAAGACACCTTTCCCTGCTAAGGTAAAAAAGTATTCTACTTTGGTAAGTGTGTCTAATAAAAGTACTAAGAAAGCTGCAGAGCCTGATGAGCAAATTACTATTAAGTCTCCTGTTGCTATATTGAAAGATCTCGTTACTAAAGATGTAGGAGATGAATATATTCTTTTTTGTGAAGATGCTTCTAACATTCTCTCGCATCCTAAAAAGCATAGGAAAGCAAGTGTTCCTGTTATTTCTGTCAGGATTGGAGATCATTGCTATTATGGTTTATGTGATATTGGTGCTAGTGCAAGTGCTATTCCCTTAGAGCTTTATAAAGAAATCATGCACGAGATTGGCGCTTGTGAACTTGAAGATATTGATGTGGTTGTTCAACTTGCTAACCGAGAGACGGTTTGGCCTCTTGGTATTGTTCGAGATGTGGAAGTTCTATGTGGTAAGACTAAGTACCCTACTGATTTTCTAGTACTTGGTAAGGAGGCTAGTGAAACTTGTCCTATTATTTTTGGTAGACCCTTTTTGAACACTTGTGGCGCCATAATAGATTGTAAGAAAGAGAAAATTTTTACTAAGTTTAATGGAGAGTCTTATGAGTTTAATTTTTCCAAGTTTGCGAAGACTTCTTATGAAAATGACACGCCTAATGAAAATTTTCGAGTTGAGCAGCTTGCTTCTATTGCTCTTGCCCCTAATAATGCCTTGCAGCAATTCATGGAAGATCACGAAAGTGATGTGTTTAGCAAGGAAAGAGAAGAGATTGACGATATTCTTCTTCGTCAACCACCATTACTCAAGCATAATCTACCTGTGGAGGATCTTGGCACTACTTTGCTGCCTAGAGAAGATCCTGTGTGTGAATTAAAACCTTTGCCTGATGACCTCAAATATGCTTATATTGATGATAAGAAAATATATCCTGTTATTATTAGTTCTAAACTTTCAGGAAAGGAAGAAGAAAGATTATTGGAGATATTGAGGAAACACCGAGGAGCTATGGGATATACTCTTGATGATTTAAAAGGAAATTCTCCTACTTTATGTCAACACGCCATTAATATGGAGAAAGATGCAAAGCCAGTTGTAGAGCATCAACGCCGTCTAATTCCCAAGATGAAGGATGTGGTAAGAAATGAGGTATTAAAACTCCTTGATGCTGGTATTATTTATCCTATTGCTGATAGTAGATGGGTTAGTCCTGTTCATTGTGTTCCTAAGAAAGGAGGTATGACTGTTGTACCTAATGAGAATAACGAGCTTATTCCTCAAAGGGTAGTTGTTGGTTATAGAATGTGCATTGATTATAGGAAGGTAAACAAAGTTACTAAGAAAGATCATTACCCTTTACCGTTTATAGATCAAATGCTAGAAAGGTTGTCTAAGAAGACTCATTTTTGTTTCCTTGATGGTTATTCTGGTTTCTCTCAAATTGCTGTTAAGAAGGATGATCAAGAGAAAACCACTTTTACTTGTCCTTATGGAACTTATGCTTATAGGCGTATGCCTTTTGGTTTATGCAATGCTCCTGCTACTTTTCAAAGATGTATGTCTGCTATTTTTCATGGTTTTTGTGAAGAAATTGTGGAGGTCTTCATGGACGATTTCTCCGTCTATGGAACTTCTTTTGATAATTGCTTGCACAACCTTGATAAAGTTTTGCAGAGATGCGAAGAAACTAACCTTGTTCTTAATTGGGAGAAATGCCACTTTATGGTGAATGAAGGAATTGTCCTTGGACATAAAATATCTGAAAGAGGTATTGAAGTTGACAGGGCAAAAGTGGAAGCAATTGAGAAAATGCCATGTCCAAGAGATGTTAAAGGTATTCGTAGTATTCTTGGTCATGCTGGTTTCTATAGGAGGTTTATTAAAGATTTCTCTAAGATTTCAAAACCTCTTACCAATCTTCTTCAAAAGGATGTACCATTTGTCTTTGATGATGATTGTAAGGAAGCTTTTGAAAGTCTTAAGAAGGCTTTAACTACTGCTCCTATTGTTCAACCACCTGATTGGAATTTACCTTTTGAAATTATGTGTGATGCTAGTGATTTTGCTGTTGGTGCTGTTCTTGGACAACGCATAGATAATAAGTTGAATGTTATTCATTATGCTAGTAAGACTCTTGATGCTGCTCAGAAGAATTATGCTACTACTGAGAAAGAGTTTCTTGCTGTTGTTTTTGCTTGTGATAAGTTTAGATCTTACATTGTTGATTCTAAAGTTACTATTCATACTGATCACGCTGCTATTAGATATCTTATGACTAAGAAGGATGCTAAGCCTAGGCTTATTAGATGGGTGTTGCTTTTACAAGAGTTTGATTTGCATATCGTAGATAGGAAAGGTGCTGAAAATCCTGTGGCTGACAACTTGTCTAGATTGGAAAATATTTCTTTTGATCCTATTCCTGTTAATGATAGTTTTCTGAATGAACAGTTGGCTGCAATTAATGTAACTTCACGAGACCTTCCTTGGTATGCTGATTATGCTAACTTTATTGTTTCCAAGTATTTGCCTCCAACCTTTACAGCTCAGCAAAGAAGGAAATTCTTCTATGATTTGAGGCATTATTTTTGGGATGACCCACATTTATATAAAGAAGGAGTTGATGGTATTATGAGAAGATGCGTACCGGAATATGAGCAACAAGAGATATTAAGAAAATGCCATAGCAGTGCTTATGGAGGGCATCATGCTGGAGATAGAACCGCACAAAAGGTTCTACAATCGGGTTTTTATTGGCCCACTCTCTTTAAGGATGCCAGAAGGTACGTTTTATCTTGCGATGAATGTCAAAGAGTTGGTAATATTTCTAGACGCAATGAAATGCCTATGAATTACACTTTAGTTATTGAACCGTTTGATTGTTGGGGATTTGACTTTATGGGTCCTTTTCCTCCTTCAAAAGGCTATACCCATATACTTGTTGCTGTTGATTATGTTACTAAATGGGTAGAAGCCATACCTACAAAGAGTGCCGATGGTGAGACTTCATTAAAAATGCTTAAGGATGTTATTTTTCCTAGGTTCGGAGTGCCTAGATATCTTATGACTGACGGAGGTTCTCATTTTATTCATGGTAGTTTTAGAAAGACTCTTGCTAAGTATGATGTCAATCATAGAATTGCTTCTGCTTATCATCCCCAAACTAGTGGGCAGGTAGAGCTTTCAAATAGAGAGATTAAGTCTATTTTGCAGAAGACTGTTAGTAGATCTAGAAAAAACTGGGCTAGTAAGTTAAATGACGCTTTATGGGCTTATAGAACTGCTTATAAGAATCCCATGGGTATGTCTCCTTATAAGATGGTTTACGGAAAAGCGTGTCACTTGCCCTTAGAATTAGAACACAAAGCTTTTTGGGCAGTGAGAGAGCTTAATAAAGATTTTAAACTAGCCGGTAAGAAGAGGTTGTTAGATTTGAGTTCTCTAGATGAGTGGAGAAACGAAGCGTATGAGAATGCCAGACTTTTCAAAGAGAAAGTCAAGCAATGGCATGATAAGAGAATTCTTAAGAGAGAGTTCCATGTTGGTGAGAAAGTTCTATTGTATAGGTCTCGTCTCAGATTTTTTGCAGGTAAATTACTTTCTAAATGGGAAGGACCATATGTTATTGTGGAAGTGTACCGCTCAGGTGCTATTAAGATTGCTTCATTGAAAGATGATTCTACACAAGTGGTGAATGGGCAAAGACTCAAACATTATATTTCTGGAGATTCTTATAATGAAGATGTTGATGTTATTGAAATAGTTTCTCCGGAAGATTACATACAAGACAAACTGCAGGAACCTGCAGAGTTCGTTTTCGAATAGGTAACAGTTCTAGTCAGAAAAGTTTCGCGAAAAGTTCTTCTTTTAATATTTTTGCTGTTTTTAATAAATATGAAAAATCACGAGACGAAAACGAGGAGAAAAAGAAGTCCGTGTGGGTCTCACACAGGGGTGGCGCGGGCCCACCCCTGGCCGCGCCACCACCGTGTGAGAACGCCTCGGAACTCTTTTCCGTCCCGGTTTCCTCCTGTGACCTCGTTTCGATGTATAATTTTCGCCTATTTAACCCCCCGGAGTCCCCGAGGTCTGTATATCGTTTTCTCGTTGTGTTTTGTTTCGAGCTGTTTCTGTCAGGATTTGCCCTCTACCTTGAAGATATAATGTCTTCGTCTGGTTCATCCAAAGAGAACCCTCCTGCGGATTCCATCAATCCGTATATGAGGGAACTGAAGATGCATCTGAAGGAGTTGTCGCTCAAGGATGGGGAGTTACAGGTTAAAGATGTTCAAGGACCCAAGGGAGAAGGGAGTCTCGAAGCAAGGATGGAAGCACTGGAACAGGAAGTTTTCAAATACAAGAAGATGGCGGAATGCGAGGTGGAAATTATCTATAGGATCAATCAAGAGCTCGTCGCCAAGTACAAGAAAGAGACTACAGAACTGTGGAAGGATGTCCTCTCACTTCAAGAGACCACTAACCAATTACAAGCACAACTCTACGACTTGCATAACCAAAATTGTGAGTATGAAGCTAGATTTAAACAAATGAGTGCTGCTGCAAGTTTCAGGATTTTGGAGACCGAGACATCCTTCTTTGATGGAGGACCTCTGCCTTGGAAGTACGACAACAATGAAGTTGCACCACCACCGCCAAAGGAGTAATTCGTCATCGGTATAGGCATCCCCTTGGCTTGTTCCAAGCTTGGGGGAGTGCCGCGGTATCACATCATTACCTTCAGTTCATTTACTTTTCAAGTAGAGTCTTATCATGAATAGAGAAGTTATCATATAGAATAGTTTGCAGTTGGAAGTATCCTCCTTAGTTAGTTATCTTTGTATCCCTTGGTGTGAGTTGCGGTAATGAAATATTAATGAGAAGTTTTATTGTTTACTTTTCGCACACTTTATGTTAGTCTGCAATCTCTCTCTTGTGACTAGTCTTGTTGATTGGTATTGGTATCACATTGGGAGCATGAGTAGATTTAGTTGGTTTTGGCAAACCTAGCTTGGTCAGTAGCAACTCTACCTTGAAGTTTGAGTAGAATAGAATAAAGAAGTGCTTGTAGTTACATCACTTCAGTTTTCCTTATGATTGGCTTATAAGCATTGTTATTCTTAAAGTTAAAATCATTGTACTTTCAAGGGAGTTTGCATGATTGTTCTTATTATATGTATGTTTGTTTATTTCATGCAACTCTTTTGCTTGCTACCCAACCTTGCTAGCCAAAAACCTGTACTGAGAGGAGTTACTTCTCGTGCATCCAATTTCCAAAAGCCAAGTCACTTCCAAAGAGTCCACTATAAATTCCTATGCATGGTATTTTAAGCCATTCCAAGTAAATTTTCATGTGCTACCTTTCAAAAACTTTCAAACACTTCTCATTTTGTGCCACTGTTTTTAGCTCATGAGGACGTAGTGGATGGGTTTGTTATCTTCCATACTAAATTAAGTACCCCTCGACTAGGCAGCTTCATCTGCTCGTCATTAATTTTGCAAGAGAGCTGGTCAGACCATTATAATCTTACTTCTAAAAAGAAAGGAAAAGGCACTCCTCCAATGGTATGTGAAAGTTGGTCGGCACCCGATGGAATCGGTTAGCCATGGTTTGAGAAAGGAAAAAGGTGGGGAGGAGTGCAAAGCTTTAAAAGAGCACCAAAGTGCCAATTAATTAAACATCTCGGAACCGCTCTCACTTGTTTAGTATGGAAGATATCAAGAACTCCGTTGCTAGTCGTTGACAAAAGCAACCACCTCTCAAAACAATTTTTACCTCTGTTTTACAAATGAAAAGCTCTAGCACATGTTTAATCCCTGCTTCCCTCTGCGAAGGGCCTATCTTTTACTTTTATATTGAGTCAACCTATTTCCCTCTATCTCAAGCAAGCATTTGAGTTGTTATGTTTCACTCATCCATATGTTGATCCGTTTAATCATGTTTATTATCTTCCTTGTTTTTGTATAATGCTTTTGTCTGAAGGAATACATCTTTGAAAGCTTTCTTAGAATGCAAAAGTTTACTTTGTTGAGCATATAGTCTTTGCTATATCAGCTCCGCTTTAAAAGGCTCCGTTTAAAAGAGAGAATAGTTTGTTCTCCATTCATTGACCAGGAACTAAGGTTTGCCATTGCCAATTATAATTTACCTTGTGCATTCTTATATGTGATTCCCTTTTACCTATTGCAAGTTTACATCTTATAAAGGGAAGTTGCTGTCTATTATAATTTGTGCTTTAGTGAATGTGATGCTTCTTGTTCGTATTTTGATTATCGACACTTCACTCCATAAACCTGTGGTCATGTTTACCGAGTTTAGTTTTCGCTTGGGGACAAGCGAGGTCTAAGCTTGGGGGGGTTGATACGTCCAATTTGCATCACTATTTTGTATCATAATTTACTGTTATTCATTGATATATTTCATATTTAGATATGATACTTATGTTATTTCCTTTGTTTTCACATGTTTGATGATCATCGGAGGAGATGCTGCCGGAGTCAGGAATCTGCTGGAAAAAGGACCATCAGAAGACCATATTTTGAAGATCAGGAAAATTCCAGAAAAATACCCAGAAATTATAATTTCCCAGAAGACTCACGAAGCCAGAAGGAGGAGACGAGAGGGGCCAGGAGGCGCCCTCACACGTGGGCGGCGCGGCCAGCCCCCTGGCCGCGCGGGGCCCACGTGAGGTTGCCCTGGCCCACCTCTGCCATCGCCTCTTCGCGTACATCATCGTCCCCGAAAACCTAAGTGAAGGAGGGGGGTTCAGAGTTAGACACAGCCGCCTCTGTGGGGCGGAGAACACCAGAGAGAGAAAGCTCTCCGGCAGAGAGAAATCTGCCGGGGAAATTCCTTCCCGGAGAGGGGAGATCGTCGCCATCGTCATCATCATCGCACCGGACTTCATCGGGATCATCATCATCATCATCTCCATCACCAGCACCTTCATCTCCACCATCACCTCGCCATCCCGCTGTAACATCTTGAGTTGGATCTTGTTATATTCATAGGGGAAACTTTCCCGGTGTTGATTACTCTTGTAGTTGATGCTATTGAGTGGAACCGTTGAATTAAGGTTTATGTTCAGATTGTTATTTACCATTATTTCACCTCTGATCATGATCCATATGATGTCTTGTGAGTAGTTCGTTTAGTTCTTGAGGACATGGGAGAAGTCAAGATGTTAGTAGTGAATTATTGTTGAGACATATTTAATGGTTTGATATTGTTGTGGTGCTATTTCACTAGTGGTTTCATGTGAACGTCGACTACATGATACTTCACCATTTATGGGCCTAGTGAGATGCATTGTGTATTTGGTCACCGACTGTGGGGTTGCTGGAGTGACAGAAACCTAAACCTCCGTTGGGAAACCATTGCACCAGGGAGCGTAGGATCCTAGAGTTTAAGGCTGTGGTTAGATTTATCTTAATTACTTACTTGTATTTGCGGATGCTTGCAAGGGGTATAATCACAAGTGTGTATTTATCCTAGTAAGGGTAGTGCGCTAGCACAGGTTCACCCCCATAACACTTACCAAACCAATAAATACTATTGGCTCTATGAAGCGAAAGCTCTTGACAGAAACCTCCCGTGTGTCCTCGAGAACGTTTGGTTATTATAAGAACACAACCGGCTTGTCCTTTGCTGAATAAAGGATTGGGCCACTTGCTGCAATTGTTACTACTGTCTTTTATTTACTCGCACTTTATTTACTCGTATTACCAAATACTCCTGAAAACCTGTTTGCTAGTATTTACAGTGATTCCTTGATCAAAACTGCTCATCAACACCTTCTGCTCCTCGTTGGGTTCGACACTCTTATTTATCGAAAGTACTACGATACACCCCCTATACTTGTGGGTCATCACTCGTCGAGTTCCTCCGTGAGCGCTGGGAAATCTTCGCCTGGTGTCCATCGGACATGCCAGGGGTTCCCAGGGAACTCGTCGAGCACGCACTAAATGTAGATCCCAAGGCAAAACCAGTCAAGCAACCATTGAGGCGATTTGATGTACCTAAAAGGAAGGCGAAAGCGTCAGAATTGCACAGGCTAGAAAATGCCGGATTTATCAGGGAAATCAAAACTTCGAGTTGGGTGTCGAACCCAGTCATAGTACCCAAGAAGAATACAGACGTACAAAGAGTATGCGTCAACTACACATCTCTCAATAAGAATTGTCCAAAGGATCCCTTCCCTCTACCCCGCATCGATCAGATAATCGATTCTACAGCGGGATGTGCAAGGCTTTCATTTTTGGACGCATATTCTGGTTACAATCAGATCAAATTAAAGAAAGAGGACGAAGAAAAAACGGCCTTCATCACACCATACGGAGTATTTTGCTACCAGGTAATGCCTTTTGGCCTAAAAAATGCAGGAGCAACTTATCAGCGGATGATGCAAAACTGCCTCGGAAGCCAAATAGCACGCAATATCCAAGTCTACATTGATGATGTAGTCATCACAACAAGAGAAGAGCAATCCTTAATCGGCGACTTGGCGGAAACCTTCGACAACCTGAATAAATACAAGCTTAAGCTGAACCCGACAAAGTGCTCTTTCGGAGTGTCAGCAGGGCAACTTTTGGGGTTCTTGGTATCAGCACGAGGAATAGAGGCAAATCCAGAGAAGATTCAAGCAATTCTAACAATGGGGAAACCCACGAAACTCCACGACGTACAGAAGTTGGCAGGACGTGTCGCGGCGCTAAGTCGCTTCGTCGCTCGACTAGGGGAGAAGGCGCTTCCTTTTTATGCACTTATGAAGAAGTCAGACGATAAATTCGAATGGACAGAAGAAGCAGATGCAGCGTTTGCACAATTGAAAAAAGTGCTTTCCACGCCACCAGTGCTGGTCGCACCAAAAGAGAAAGAGCCACTGCTGTTGTACATCGCCGCAACCCATCAGGTGGTAAGTACAGCTCTAGTAGTCGAAAGAAGCGAAGAAGGAAAAACTCATGGCGTCCAGAGGCCGGTATACTTCATCAGTGAGGTGCTGTCTCCAACCAAACAGAGGTACCCGCATTATCAGAAGTTGGCATACAGTGTGTTCACAACCGCACGTAAACTACGATAGTATTTTGCGGTGCACCCAATTATAGTGGTCAATGAAGCGCCACTATCGAATATATTGAACAACCCTCTAGCCACGGGACGTGTCTCTTTGTGGGGAATCGAGTTATCTCCCATGGACATCACGTATGAAAAAAGGAAGGCGATCAAATCGCAAGTCTTGTCAGATTTTACAGCAGAGTGGCTCGAGCTGCAAAGCCCGGGACCACCAGATTTATCGAGTACTTGGACAATGTACTTCGACGGTTCTAAGAGAGTTCAAGGCGCAGGCGCAGGAGTAGTGTTGATATCACCTCATGGAGACAAATTAAAGTACGTCTTGAGGATGAGCTTTCCACAGGCTTCTAACAATGAAGCGGAGTATGAGGCTTTGTTGCACGGAATGAAGATGGCTAAAGCATGTGGAGCAACTCGCCTAAAAATATTTGGAGATTCCAACCTCGCCGTTCAGCAAGTCATGAACAGATGTGATACAATCAATGACAACATGATGGCCTACAAAAATTTGTACCATTATCTAGAAGGAACATTCGATGGATGCGAAGTCTCGCACGTAAGCAGGAACAGCAATGAAGAAGCCGACAATTTAGCAAATATCGGGTCACAGTGTTTACCCGTGCCGTCCGGAGTATTTTGGGAGGAAATAGTGGAAAGATCAATAAAAAGTGGAAAAAGTTCGACTACTGCAGCAGGCTCGGGGGCTACGTCAGAACCAGAGGAGATCATGATGATAGAAGAAACTTGGATGCAGCCGTATCTTGCGTACATGATAAACAAAAAATTACCAGAAGATGCAGTGGAGGCCAAGAGGATAACTCGAAGATCGAAAGCGTTTGTCGTCTTGGAGGGGAAATTGTACAAGAGAAGCATCACCGGCGTTTTGCAGCGTTGTGTAACGCCCCAGGAAGGGCAAGCAATATTAAAAGACATACATGGCGGAGTATGTGGCCATCATGCTAGCAGCAGAGCAATAGCAGCAAAAGCCTTCCGAGCAGGATTCTATTGGTTAACAGCCATCGAGGACGCAAAAGATATAGTTCGAAAGTGTGAAGCATGTCAAAGGTTTGCATCCAGACCGCATGCACCAGCAGCGGAGCTACAAACAATACCATTATCTTGGCCCTTCGCACAATGGGGCCTCGATATGGTGGGAAAGTTGCACAAATCTTGGCCAGGAGGGCATGTCTACATGCTAGTGGCAGTTGATAAATTCACAAAGTGGGTGGAAGCGGCCCCGGTAACAACTCAAGATTCTACAGCAGCAATCAGCTTCATCAAGTCATTATTTTTCCGTTTTGGAGTACCATACAGCATCATCACAGATAACGGGACAAATTTCACTTCGAAGGAATTCAAGAGTTACTGCGAAGGACTAGGGATCAAGCTCAAATTCGCATCTGTGGCACACCCGAAGACGAACGGACAAGTCGAAAAAGCCAATGGCCTAATATGCAGTGGCATAAAAAAGAGGCTCTTAGCACCTCTCGAGAAAGCAAAGAGCGCTTGGGTAGAAGAATTGCCCTCCGTTCTTTGGAGCCTAAGAACTACGCCCAATGCAGCAACTCAAGAAACTCCTTTCTTCTTGGTCCATGGCGCAGAAGCCATGCTTCCAGTTGAAGTTACACACGAGGCTCCAAGAGTGACAACATATGACGAGACGACGTCGACAGAAGCATTGCAAGACGATGTCGATGCACTAGATGAAGCAAGAGATAAAGCACTGGAAAGGGCTACGCAGTATCAACAAAGCCTACGAAACTAACATAGTAGTCGAGTTCGTCCACGATCCTTCGTGGTGGGAGACCTAGTTTTGCGACTCAGGCAAGACAGCCATGGCAAATTGGAGTCCCCTTGGGTGGGACCTTACAACGTCACCGAAGTAATACCAGGAGGAGCATATCGACTACAAGACAAGAAGACTGGGAAGGACGAGAGCAACCCGTGGAACGCAGAACAGCTACGACGTTTTTACGCGTAGACTACATATAGTGGTAACAATAAATTCGAGTTAGCCTTCTGAACCCAGAACATGAGGCCACAGGTCGGGTTCTTTGGGTTGAACTCGACGAAATTGTACAAATATTTGTTACTTCTCCGCTCGGGGGCTTCAACCCCTGGGTCGTACGAAAAGAGTCATTATCGCAAGATTGGAGGTTTTTTCATTATAAGGTTGTTTAGACAACCCGATAAATATTGAGAGAACTTGGTTCATAAGAAGAACCCGATATTATTTCTACCTTTATTGGTTCGCAAAGAACTCGATATATGGAAAGCATACCTCAGAACACGACTTGTTCTCATGGTACTAGTAAAAGACATCGACACCAAGTGCGAATATTCATTACAGATAAAGCATGGTAGCAAGGACATGATAAAATGAAATTACATAAAAAGCAACAAGTCCTAATGGAAGCGGACTTCAAGCTTGATACTCCTTCTGGCAAAGAGTGCCATCGTAGATCTTGACGTCAAACTTCGATGTACCGATATGGAAGTCGAAGGCCATGAAAAAACCTTGATGGATGTCATGGTCCTCCGCAAATTGCGACCAGCCACCCCTGAAGTACTGCTCGCCATCGCCATCGTACCATACCTCCACCTCGTATGGGATGCCACCGCCAGATTGTTCATGGAGAACCGCCTCTCGCAGTTCGCGGCCATCCATAAACTTCGTAAAATTCAGCGGCAGGCGCTGAATCTCACGGCATTGCGCCATGGCAATGCACAGGAAAGAAAAGGTCTGGGGAGGTGCAGCAGGAGCAGCAGGAGCAGCAGGAGGAAGAGCAGCAGGACCTGAAGCGGTGCCAGTCACCTTGGGCTTGTTTTTGCTACCAGGTGGGCGGCCGGGACGACGCTTAGCTGGAGCATCCGACGAAGTTCCGACGGCGGCCGGAGTGGTATTGCTCCTATTCTTGCTACCGCGGGGGCGACCTCGACCTCGTGGTGCCATCGGAGATCCAAGGTTCAGACGAGAACCTTCAGCATCAGCCATGAGCGCAACAGGAAAACCTCGCAAAAACCCTAGATGGAGGAAGAAGATGATGCGGCGGAGGAGGAGTCTGATTAGGGTTTCTTACCTTAATCAGCAGGCGCTTTATTTATAAGCACATACTATTGGGCCTTCGGGCTACAGCAGAGCCCGCGAACATAATTTACAACAGGAGTTAAATTCTGCGCACAGCAGACGATAATATCAAAGAAGAAGGAAAAAAAAGGGGGGAGAGATTATGCGATATGAAAACCTCGACTTGGACTCGGGGGCTCGTAAAATAGTAAGAGGTCCACAGAAGAAAGAAGAGCTGAACTTTGAGCCTATGCTTGACTACAAGTCGCCAAACATAGCCTCGGGGGCTACTCCCATCGGGAGCGCTGAGCGCGCACCCGATAGAGATGAGATGATCAATATTGAAGATGCAGAAGGATAATCATACAAAACTTCGACTACGTAGTCGACAAATTGAAGAGAGATTACTCCCATCGGGAGCGAGTTTTATGGTTGCAGAAACCTGAATATTTTCAGTCAAACTTTGACTGCGACATAAGATTCTCGAGTTGCGTTATCGCAACAAAACTCGAATGCCGTGACTTGTCACGAAGGTAAGACCCCGGGATCCGTCCTGTGTGGCCTGGTATACGCACATGGATGCGCTCTGCTGGTATGTATCCGTGTCTACGACGCGAAGAAAATCCTGGTGGACGCACTGGGTACCCTGAGAACCACTGGGACTCATTTTTTGTAAGTCCTAAATGAGGCAAAAGAATGAGTTTGACCGGTATCCCGAATTCAAATCCAAGGGGATTGAATTTGAAGTAGGTGACAAGTATCTGTTCCGGCAGTTAACTGACCTCTTGATCCGTCAGAGTTGTCAGGCTTGATCATCAAAACCCCTTGCGAGCAGGTTATTATCATAAAATATAAGTCGAAAGACCAAGTCAAAGATTTGAAGAAAATGAAGAATTGACCAAGTCGAAGATTTGAAGATTAGAGATTCAACCTGAATCTGCAATTCTGGTAGAATCTCAGGGGCTACTGACAAGGGTATAGTTAATAGAGCCCGTTAGTTAAAGTACCCCTAAGGCCCGTTTAGCTAGGCCCAAATGTAATGATAGTCGAATACGAGTTATTACCGTATGTCGATATTTGTAATCTGTATCGGACCCTACCCGATCCTCGAGACCAGGCCACCTATATATAGGGGTCAGGAGGGGACGGTGTAGGGCAGATTGAAAGCAAGCCAGGTTGAACACCCAAGTTTAATTTCGATACACACCTATTTCGACTAACTTTACCTTCGAGTTCATCCGACGCCCTATCTCCCCGATCCTAAGTCCTTCATCTAGGACATTTGTCGAGTTAACCCTCGTCACTTATGGTAATTCCTACAACAACACTAGGGCCGCGCCCTCCGAGCTTGAGGTAATGCTCAAGAACTTTATCGGTAAGCAAACTGCTTTTAACAAGTCTGTTGAGGAAAAGTTAGGCAAAATTGATATTCTTGCTTCTAAAGTTGATAGCCTTGCTCATGATGTTGAAATTCTGAAATTAAAAGTGTTTCCTAACGATGTGAAAGTGAGCAATATTGTTGCTGCCGCTAATGCTATCCAAGTTGGAATTGATGAAAATATTAGATTGTTAGCGGAATTGCATGCCAGGTGGGAAAGAGAAGATGAGATGGCTAGAGAGATGAAGGTATGTACTATTACTACCTCTAATGATGTTGCTCCTACTGATAACAATCCTCTTACTTTGATTGGTGTAGAGAAAACTCCCACTCCTTGTGTTAAAAAGCCTAAAACTGCCAAAACTTTTTCTCAAAAGAGTGCTGAAATTTTTCGGAGTGTGGAAGATGATAGCTCTATTTCTTTTAATGATTTTGATGTTGATGGCTGCAATATATCTGAAGTAATTTTGTTCTTGCAAAAGCTTGCTTTGACTCCCAATGCTAGTTCTTTAAATATTGCTTTTACTAAGCATATTACCAATGCTCTCATAAAGATTAGGGATGAAAAGTTGAAGCAAAAAGCCTCTGTTCCCAAGAAGTTAGACGATGGTTGGGAACCCATCATTGATATGCATGTTAATGGTTATGATTGTCATGCTTTATGTGATCTAGGTGCTAGTATTTCTATCATGCCTAGAAAGATTTATGACATGCTTGATTTACCACCGCTTGAAAAATGTTATTTTGATGTTCCTATTGCTGATGTTGCTAAGAAGAAACCTTTGGGAAGGATTAATGATGTTCTTATTGTGGTTAACAATAACCTTGTTCCCGTTGATTTTCTTGTTATGGACATTGAATGCCATGCTTCGTGTCCTATTATTTTGGGAAGACCTTTTCTTCGAACTGTAGGTGCTATCATTGATATGAGGGAAGGCACTATTAAATATCAATTCCCACAAAAGAAAGGTATGGAACACTTCCCTAGGAAAAGAAATAAATAGCTTTTTGACTCTATTTTTAGAGCAAATTATGAGCTTGATGCTTCATCTCTTGATATTACTTGATTCGCACTTTTCTGCGCCTAGCTCAAAGGCGTTAAAGAAAAGCACTCTTGGGAGATAACCCAATGTTTTCTTTTCAGTACTTTTTCTTTTATTTGAGTCTTGGAAGTCATTACTACTGTAATGACCGCTCCTTATCTTGTTTATTTCGTTTTTGTGCCAAGAGAAGCCTCTAATTTGAGTGAGGTAAAGATTTGGGGATGTTGCTATCCTGAAACTGTTTTCGGTGCTGCACCGTAAAAATTCGTAAAAATTCTCTGTTTATCTTTTGGACCTGCGATTTCTTGTGCATATGCCCCAGGTTATATGCAAACTTTTCTTAGTTGAACACTTTTTGATTTGAGCAACAGAAAATCCCTCAAAAATTCGACCTTTGTCAGCTGTTCAGTTTTGACAGATTTCTGCCAATATTTGTGTTTGCCACTTTATCGCTTTCTTTTGAGTTCTTTTGATCATGGAACTTTTTGGGGAGTTGCTACAGTAGTATTTGCTATATATGTGGTGGTTTTGAGTTGAAACCTGAAGCTAAAAGAAGTTGAATATATTTTATGCTTACACTAATGTTGCTAATAGAATTGTGTTTAGTTTTGTATGAAGGAAGTTTTCAAGTGTAGGGATTGGAGAATGATGAGATGAGTTGAGGAATGGACAAAAGCTCAAGCTTGGGGATGCCCATGCATCACCCCAAGAAATATCCAATAAGTACAAGCGTCAAAGCTTGGGGATGCCCCCGAGGCACCCCTTCTTCATCGGCAAAAATTAGGTCACCTTTCAAAACACTATATTTTTATTGCTTCATGCACTATCTGTTTTTCTTGGAGCGTCAGTTGTTTTAGTTTTCTTAGTTTGTTTAGTTTGTTTGTTTGCTGCAATAAATGGTTGGAGCCCAACAAATTTTCTTTTGGAGAATGTACTCGTTTTCATTTGCAAAGAACGCTCTAGTTTTCACTCTTATTAAAAATCGAGCGTTCTACTTTTTCCGCTACTGCTTTTGGTTTTTGTTTTCGCCTTGATTCGCGTTCAGATCTTGTCATATTTTTTCATCAAGGTGTATTTTTGCCTCTGATCTTTATTGGTTTTCATCAAAAGAGGTGTTTATAAAAATTTCAAATGGTGTTGGAAAAGAGAAAAAGCTTTGTGCAAAATAGTGGTACAAGAAGGAGCTTGTGTAGACTGCGGCTTAGGCTTTTTCATGTCATGCTTGATGTCTTTTTGATAGTATGCTTAGTGGTTTTTCTGTAGCATGACTTGTCTCAAATAACTGAGATTGCTTAATGAGCCTTTGAAAAAATCATGCGTTGTTTTTATTGTATGGAAGCATTATTTTGGTTTTCTCCTTGATGCTTTATTTGGGTTGACTTGGCGCATGCTCACACATGTTAGACTCTTACAAAGTCGCCAATAGCCTTCATGATCATTTAGTTTTTGACTTTTGATGCCATCTTATGCTTCTTTTAATGTCGCTTTGTCGCTTTGCATGATTATAGCCATTATTGCTCTCTTAGTTGGTCGCTCCCAGTCTTTTGCTAGCCCTCGCCTTGTACTGAGTATGAGCTCTACTCATGCATCCAACTCCTAAAAGCCAAAGTTTGCCATTGTGTCCAGTATAAACTCCTATGCATGGTATTGGTAAGCCATTCCAAAGTAAATTTTTCATGTGCTACCTTTCAAAAACCTTCAAAACACTTCTCGTTTTGTGACACTGTTTTCAGCTCATGGGGACGTAGTGGTCGGATTTGCTATCTTCCATATTGCTTATTCCAAAAAAAGAAAAAAAAAGAGAAAAAGAAAGAAAAAAGGCACTCCTCCAAAGAATGTGAATGTTGGTGGGCACCCGATGGAATCGGTTAGCCATGGTATGTGAAAGGAAAAAGGTGGGGAGGAGTGCTAAGTTTTATAAAAAGAGCACAAAAGTGCCAATCTCTCTCTCAAAAACTTGCTTCATTTTTGTATGGAAGATAGTAAGAACCCCATTGCCAGTCGTTGACAAAGACAACCACCTCTCAAAATCAAGTTTTATCTCTCTGTTTTACAAATGAAAAGCTCTAGCACATGCTTAATCACTGCTTCCCTCTGCGAAGGGCCTTTCTTTTACTTTTATGTTGAGTCACCACCTTCTTTCTTTATGCACCGTTAAGAGAGCATAGTTGTCATTCTTAGTGTGATATGCATTGTCCCAAAGTTCATTGATTGATTCATATTGTTGGTTTCACTTGTTCTTAAATTATTTGTATCTAGTCGCCCTCTTAAACTTTGAGGTGTCCTATGCATTTATGTTTTGCTCTCTTTGAAGGACAAGCTGAAAACCTTTTGTATGTTTTTCCTTATGATTTGAACACACGTTTGACTTTCATTGTTTCATTACCATGATCTTTTGTTTGTGTTCATTTGCATGTTTACAACATGGTTGCTAAGTTCTTATTGTCATGATTATATCTTCATGCCCATGTTTTAAGTTCTATGATCCCAGCTCACCAATGCTTACATTTATGATCAAGATTGTGTAGGTGCATGTCAACTCAAAAATTATTCTTTTGATATCACTTACCTACTCAAGGACGAGCAGGAGTTAAGCTTGGGGATGCTTGATACGTCTCAAACGTATCTATAATTTTTGATGCCCCATGCTTGTTTTACACCATTTGCCTATTGTTTCGTTACACTTAGTGGCATTTTTATGCATTTTCCGGAACTAACCTATTAACGAAGTGCCACAGTGCCAGTTTCCTGTTTTCTGCTATTTTTGTGTTTCAGAAGTGATACACAGGAAATATTCTCGGAATTGGACGAAACAAGTTCCTGAAGTCTTATTTTACCCGGAAGCTTCCAGAGATCCGAAGGAGAGTAGGAGGTGAGGGACCAGGGGCCCACACACAGGGGTGGCGCGGCCAGCCCCTGGCCCGCGCCACCGCCTTGTGAGGCCACCTGGCCCCTCTTCTGACGACGCCCCTTCGCCTATAAATACCCCCCGATGGGAAAAACCTAAGGACCCGATCAGTTTTCCAGAACACATCGCGATACGCCGCCGCCGTCGACCCGAAGATCGGGAGGGTCCAGAAGCTCTTCCCGGCACCCTGCCGGAGAGGGGAATCGCCACCGGAGGTCTTCTTCATCGCCATGCTTGCCTCCGGAGCGATGAGTGAGTAGTCTACCTTGGACTATGGGTCCATAGCAGTAGCTAGATGGTTGTCTTCTCCACTATGTGCTTCATGTTTAGATCTCAGGAGCTGCCATACATGATTGAGATCACCGTTATGTAATTCTACATGTTTGGTTTGTTGGGATCCGATGAATATTGGTGTTTATGATTAAGTTGCTGTACTGAATTATATCTTTTGTTATCTCTATGTTGTTTATGATCTTGCATGCTCTCCGTTGTTAGTAGCTATCTTGGCCAAGTAGTTGCTAGTGACTCCAAGAGGGGGTATTTATGCTCGATAGTGGGTTCATGCCTCTATTTCACCTGGGGGAGTGACAGAAACCTCTAAGGTGGTAGATGTGCTGTTGCTACTAGGGAGAAAACAACATTCATATGCTCAAGGGCATATGCTTTGTTTACATTACACACTTTGCTTAATGCAATTATCTGTTGTTCGCAACTTAATACTTCTAGGGTGTTCGGATGATATCCCCGGGAGTGGATTATTAGTCATAGATGCAGTTGGATGGCGGTCTATGTATTTTGTTGTAATGCCCAGAGTAAATCTCATAGTGATCTTCTTGACATATCACATTATCTCTATTCTATCAATTGCCCAACTGTAATTTGTTTACCCAGCATGTGCTATTTTATCTATGGAGAGACACCACTAGTGAACTGTGGACCCCGGTCCTATTTACATCATATTGCAATCACCTGTTTACTTTTCTCGTACTGTTTACTTTACTAGCATACTCTACTGTTTTCCACTTGATACGCTCATAACCTTTGTTTCAAGCAAACCGGTGAGATTGACAACCTCATCGTAAATTGGGAACAAAGTATTTGTTTGTGTGTGTGCAGGTTCCACAAACACCTTCAGTCGTCACCGTCTCTCCTCTCCTGTTCGATAAACCTTGGTTTCTTAACTGAGGGAAAACTTGCCGCTACACTCATCATACCTTCCTCTTGGGGTTCCCAACGGGCTAGTCATCACCACGCACAAGGACTTACTGCTCCCACGTCAACTACACGCCACAGCTCTTTTCTGGCGCCATCACCGAGTAGCAAGGCTCACAAGATGTTTTCTTAGAGATACTTGCCTCATGAGCTAACTTTAGCCCATTATAAGAGATTAAGAGATCCCTATGAGAGCCCGAGAGCTTTTCATGGCTTTCCTCCAATTTTATATAATTGCTTGTTAGCAACTCAAGTTGAGCCCTTAGCTCAACATTCTCCTTTAATATAGATGCTTCACAAGAAGTAGAGTTAGTAGCATAAGCATCATTAATAGATTTAGCATTTGTAAGCTCATAAGATTTAATAGATTGAGATAGGCAAGAATTAGTGTGCTTCTCTTCGGATAGCTCTTGCTTGAGGAGATTGAATCTCCATTTCCCCTCATTAATGAGGGAGTTTAATCCCTTAATGGTCTCCTTGTGGTCAAACAAGGTTTCCATTAAGTGTTCGACTTTAGCACGAGCATCATTATTACCACGAAGAGAGGCATACACAATTCCCATCTAATGCAAGAAAGCTTCATTATCATTATCATTATCATCATCATCATCACTCTCATCATAAGGAGATGTGTCGGGATTCAAAGTAGGAGTTACCTTTGAGCTGCTTGCCATAAGGCACATGTGAACTTAGGTAGATGATGAGGGAACATCAATTGAAGCACATTCTTCATTTTTGAGTGTAGGACAAGCTCTTGCGAGATGTCCATACTCGTGGCATTCATAGCATTGCCTTCTCTTGATAGAAACCTTCTTGGTTCTTCTATTGATTTCTTCTTTAATTATGTGACCCAATTTTTCTTTAATTTCCTCTACATGGTTAGTCATACAAAAACTAGAGGAAATAGAATCATTTTGAGTATGGTCACAACTAGAAACAAGCATATCATCACAAAATTTAATCAAGCAAATTTTAGGAGATATGCAAGGACCTTTAACACAAGAATGAGTAAAGAATTTCTTGCAAGAAGTGTTTAGGTCCAAACTCTCTGCACCATTAGGATTTATAGAGATAGAATCATTGGTGCAAAGAACAAGACTACCATCATCACATATGATTTCTTCACTCACCATATCATTACCTTGTGACAAGTCACATGTTGGTGAAGTGGAAGAACTTGAACAATCATCACGACCGGATGTGGAAGCAAGTTGGAGCTCTTCATGATGTGAAGGTGAAGAGAGCTCCTTGGGTTCACTTTCAAGCTCAAGAGAAATGGACCCACCAAATGACTCTTCTAGCTTGGTCTGTATCTCACGAGACGTCTTGCACTTTGAACCCATCAAGCAACCATAAACTATGGAGCTCACAGACAATAAAATTTCATTAGATACTTGAGCTTCAAGATGTTAATTTTTCTCATCCTCTATAGATAGACTTTGAGGATCCATCGGAGGAGAAAAGCCTACATCTAGAAATTGCTCTATATTTGGACACAAAGTCCGAAGAGTGCAAAGCATGCGATTTCTCCATAAGTTATAATTTGTGCCATCAAAAATAATTGTGTCATTGTGCACTAAATAACTAGCCAACATCTTTACTCTCAAGGCGGTGAAGCCTAAACAAGGAGAGACCTTGCTCTGATACCAATTGAAAGGATGAGATGTCGCCTAGAGGGGGGTGAATAGGCGTTTTAAAAACAATTACGGAATTGGCTTGAAGGAATGCGGAATTAAACTAACATTTATTTTCTTCAACCACAAAACCTAAATATGCTAGGCTCAACTAAGTGCACCAACAACAAGTAGAGATAAGCAAGATAGCACAAGATATATTTCACAAGTGATAAACAAGATATAAGTACTTCAAGCACGAAGGCTATCACAAGGAAATAAACTCGGGTATAGAGATAACCGAGGCACGCGGAGAAGAAGATGTATCCCGATGTTCACTTACATAAAGTAAGCTAATCACCGCTGGAGAGATGCGGGAAACCACAAAGGCCCCCGAACGCCACGAAGGCTCACCTTCTTCTCCGAGTCCCCCACAAAGCTAGGGACCCCTTCTTATGGTTAGCTTTTCCTCCTCTCCGGAGATGGCAAGCTCCACAACCACTTCACAACTCCCACGAAGGGGAAGCCCGGGCCTCTTCACAATCTTCCATGAAGAGGTCACCGAGGCACCAACCGCCAAGCCAACTAGGAGGACACCCTCCAAGAGTAACAAGCTCATGGTCTGTCACTCGAACAAATCGTAATGGAGAGCTCAACACTATGCAAGGATGCAAAGCAAGAACACAAGGGGAAGTGCTCAAATCCTTCTCTCCCAAATGCCACCAAGGCAACAAATGCTATGGAGGATTTAGAGAGGAAGAACAAGGGTGGAGGTCAACCAATGACCTCAAGATCTAGATCCAATGGTTTCCCCTCACTTAGAGGAGGAATTGATTGGTGGAGTTGTAGATCTAGATCTCCTCTTCCAAATCCCTCAAAAATATGCAAGAATCATTGGAGGAAGAGAGAGGGAGCAAGCTCAAGAGGGGCAACAATGGAGGTGAGAGAAAAGCTCAAGAACACACCAAGAACCCTACCAAACCGTTGGGGAAGAAGCCCCTTTTATAGCAAATCAAAATAGGGCCGTTGGGGGCAAAAACCGGTCAAAAGTCGGTCACGCCGGGCTCTGCGCAGGACCGCCCGGTACAGGCACCGGGCCCCAACCGGTTTGGTGTTCTGGTGGGGGTCCCGGTCCAGAACCGGCGTAAAAGCTGGCCTCCCCGGCGCCGCCAGGCTGTGCGCCGGACCGGCCGGTGTACAGCCCGGCACCGCCGACCCGAAACCGGCCTCCCAGTGAAAATCCCGGCGCCACCGGATTTGCACCAATATGAAAAAGTCGGAAGATGAAAACGGTCATAACTTTTGCGTCCGGACTCCGATTTTAGCAAACTTGGGCTTTTTGAAAAGCTAAGAGAAAGACCTATCCAATGAACCACATAAAGCCCAAGAATTAGTAAGAGGTAAAAAATCAGATAAGGAGAGGTGAGAACCTCCCATAGGAAAGAACCGGTAAATCCTCCAAACCCAAAAACACAATAAGAGATGCATACAAATTTCGTTTTCAATGAACTTGGACTTGTTGGAAAGCTAACAACAAGCTCAAGAACCTCACAAAGAGAAACACCAATAAGCAACAAAGTAGGGAGAAGCAAAGTATGCAAAGGATTGAGCTCCCTAAGATGATGTGATCAAGTTACCCAACCGAAAGCCGCTCTTGATAGTGCGGCTATCTATCATATAACCCGGTCTCCCAACAAACACCTTGAGACCGGTAAAAGGAAAACCTAGCAAGGACAAACCTTTGCCTTGTGCATCCCGCTTGATCTTGATGACGATGCTTCATGCTTCCATCAAGCCGGAATGCTTCACTTGATCATTGTTGCTTTGTGAAGACTTCCAATATGCTCCCCCATACACCACTATGGGATACCTTCACTAAGGCATGTCTCACAATTTCATTATCACCAAATGGATGACAAGCTTCAAGCATATGATCTTCTCGGGATGCTTATCTTGAAACTTGCACTTCTCAACCTTGATGACAACCACCACTTGATGTCATCCTTGCATGGGCTATATGAAATCTCACTAGTGATGCATATCCATGACACAATACCTAACCCACATAGACAACACAAACACACATATGTAATGGGTTAGTTCACAAAGCATAATTGACAAATCATACCATACCATAAGACCGATTGGTCCCAAGTGGCACATTCCTTATGGTTCATGTGTTGACTAAACTAGAATCCAATCTTTGATCTTTGCCTTGGTCAACCTTGAATCTTCTCATGCTCTATCACAATATCTTGAGCCACATGAAGAATTCTTCATTTGATTGTATGCTCTAGGTATTAGTCAATCATATCTCAACTCATGAGACCATCATGACCTCGACATAGAGCCATATCTTGAATTCTTCTCTTGTAACCAAACTCTCAAGATCTTGAGACACCTTGGCTAAACACATAAGCTAGAGCACGGATTACTTGAGTTCTACACAAGAACTATCTTTATTTCTTCTTCTTGATCCTATTGGATTCATCTCTTCTTATTCAATGATCTTGATGCCAATACTTAAGATATATCTTTATCTTCATGGCATCCAAGCCTTGAATCCAACACACGGACTTCAAGCAATTCCTATGAACAATTCCTTCATAAAAAGATCAATGAAAACATTAGTCCATAGGGATTGTCATTAATTAAAAAAACACACTTAGGGGCAATTTACCCTTACAAGAGGTCAACCAGAAAGAAGACCACCGAGGAGAACACCCAGTCAACCATAAAAAAGACCACTGTGGAGAACACCCCCTTAACCACAAAGAAGACCACCGAGGAAACCACCCCCAATAAGTCAACCACAAAGAAGACCACCGAGGAAACCACCCCCAATAAGTCAACCACAAAGAAGACCACCGAGGTTAAGACCCCCAAGATGTCTACCACAAAGAAGACCCCCGAGGATAAGACCCCCAAGATGTCTACCACAAAGAAGACCACCGAGGTTAAGACCCCCAAGATGTCTACCACAAAGAAGACCACCGAGGAGAACACCCCAAAGAAGTCTACCACAAAGAAAACCACCGAGGAAACCACCCCCAAGAAGTCAACCACAAAGAAGACCACCGAGGATAAGACCCCCAAGAAGTCAACCACAAAGAAGACCACCGAGGAGAACACCCCCAAGAAGTCAACCACAAAGAAGATCACTGAGGATAACACCCCCAAGAAGTCAAACACAAAGAAGATCACCCCCAAGAAGTATACCAATAAGGAGTCCACCTCCACCAGAAACACTAACAAGGAGTCCACCCCCAAGAAGGACTAGACGTTAGCAGACTCAGATAACGAGGATACTTGTCAATGGGAATGCCAATTGGAGGAAGATTTTATGGAACAAAGGGCAGAACCACCATCACTAGTACAGACAGATGTGGGAGAAAATTTCTCAGCACAGCAAGTAGATTGGCAGAATGTCAATGTCAAACCCATGGGAGGTGATGGCGTCGACGAACCCATGGCAGAGAAAGCAATGTGTGATGTACTTGGCATCGCTAGTGAACCTAGTGATGATGATGTAGAGGAAGAAAATGAAGGTCCTCCCATTTCGGACATAGAGGAAGATGAGGACAGTGAAATAGAGGTGGTGGAACAAGAAACAGGTGATGATGTAATTGATGAATCACTAATGGAGGAAGCTGCCATCCCGGTAGATGATGAGGTCACTAGCGAGTTAGCGATAACATATGATCCAGTGGTACCTGTAATTATGATGGGCACATACTTCGCCAACATGGTAGAATTCAGGAAAGCATTTGCGCAATATTGTATCATCGAAGAGTTCGACGTCTTCAGAACTAGAAACACAAGGAAACGGTACGAGGCGAGGTGCAGATTAGATTACTACAATGGGGAGAGGGTGAAGGATCAATGCCCATGGAAGATCTTCGTTAGGATACTTCCTGGTGGAGAAACAGTTAGGGTATTGAGAAGCTTTCGTCACACAAATATCTATTTCTAACTGACGGGTTCTGGTTTTCATATGTGTAGCAAGTTTAGGAATTATTATGAAGCAACTAATGTATAAAATGAATGTTCCGATGCAAGTGAACAAGATGGGACCTGCACACAGGTGTCCAACAGGCTGCAAACTAAGATCTTCTTGTGCAACTCAAGAATGGGTTGAGAAGCATGCTTTGGCCATTCTTAAGAAAACGCCAAATGAGACTGCCAAGGCGATTCAGGTAAAGCTTATGGCTGATTACAACGTCTAGCTACCGTATCACATAGTTTGGAAAGGTAAAGAGAGAGCTTGGAAAACACTATACGGGGACTGGGACAATAGTTTCAGGCTGTTGTACAGCTTCAAGGCTGAAATACAATCTAGGTCTCAAGGTAGTGTTGTCGAGATTGACACAAAAGAGGAGGAGGGGAACATATATTTTAACCGTTTTTATGGCCCTTGATCCCTGTATTCAAGGATTCAAGGAGGGTTGTAGGCCATATTTGAGTATAGACTCCACTGTCCTCACTGGCAGATGGAATGGTTGTCTAGCATCAGCGACAACACTGGATGGGCACAACTGGATGTTCCCGGTGGCATTCGGCCTGTTTCAGTCGGAAACAGAGGAGAACTGGGAGTGGGTTATGAGGCAACTGCATAGATCAATAGGTGATGTTTCACCATTGGCCATAAGCACTAATGCATGCAAAGGATTGGCAAATGCAGTTCGGACAGTATTTCCACATGCTGAACAAAGAGAATGCCATGGTCATTTGATGCTGAACCTGTATAGGCACTACTCAGGCACTGTATATCGCTACATGTGGACTGCTGCTAGAGCCTACAAGCCTGAGAGCTACAAATTTTTTATGGACAAGATACATGCTGAGAACTCTGATTTTATCGTATACTTGGAAAGGCATCATAGCCTTTTATGGACGAGGAGTGCTTTTAATCCCGCAATAAAGTGTGATTACATAAACAACAACCTTGCTGAAACCATAAATAACTGGGTCAAAGACTCAAAAGACCTTCTAGTTCATATGTTGATGGACACTATACGAGGTATGTTGATGAGGCTGATAAAAGTAAGAAGAGATATTGGGGACAGACTAAGAGGGCACATTCTACCCGCTGTTATTTAGCAAATAAACTAGAGAAGTCGAGGTCTTGGTTACCTAAGAGTTGGAGAGTCTAACGACCACAGCTGTGAGGTGAGAGATTTGAGCTGGAATGGCCTGAGGCATGTCGTGAAGATTGATAGTAGAGAATGCAGCTGCTTAGAGTGGCAGCATACTGGGAAGCCATGCCCACACGCGTTAATCTTCTTGGTTCACAAAAGAACTCTGCCACACCATGATCAATATGTGAGTGAGTACTTCTCTTTGGCTAAATTTCGAGCTACCTGTGTTGGTGCCGTCCCTCCTTGCACAGACCAGTCACAGTGGCCTGTGGTTCAACTACCTTTCAAGTTGTGCCAGCCAAATGTTAAAAGAGGCAAAGGAAGACCTCAGAAGAGTAGGTTCAAGAATTTCATGGAGAAGCAGGGCATGCCTTTTAGTGGTAGCAAGAAAGGCAAAAATAGATGTAAGCAATGCAAATGTATTGGTCATAGAGCAGCGGTGTGTCCTTTGAACGGACCAAAGCCTAGGTATGAAATGTTTGCGTGTATGATCTTTATTTAGAATTAGGTAATATCTATGCTTACCTAGGGCTTACCTACTTTCTAACATTTGTTAGGAAGCGCAAGACAAGGTGCAAGACTGTTGAGACTGTGTATGTGCTTTACGAGGAAGTTGAGTGGAGTGATGATGACACGGGATCTGATTTAGATTGGTCAGACATTCCAAAACCTTATGATCCAACATACAAGAAGGCGAGAAAACTGTCCCCAAAGAGGAAGAAGACAGCTAGGTGGGAGTAAGACTAATTCAGTCTTTTTTCTGAGTGCTCCGTCTCTGTAATACAGCAAAATTGTGAAAACTATTTTTCCGGAACATGTGTGTGTGTGTGTAGTGTAAAACAGGGGCCCTAGAACTGCCCAAAATTCTGTCAGAACTGTATTTGTTATGGAATTTGTAATTTGTAAACTATGTACTCAGTTTTAATAAGCCTTGTTTGACATTATGCATATGTTCTTATTCGGTGATAATGTTTAGAGGGACGGTCAGAAAAGGCAGAATAAATGGCACAGGATAACATTTCACATTACACAATATTTGGGTCCTTACAGTTCTGCTTTTCACGTGCTAGACATCATAATGCCAACATAAACTGCAAATGCCATGGAACATATCCATATGAAAAGCAGATTGTTTCCACCATCTGCCCTAACCTTGATCTGTTCTATTTCAGCTGCTTGCTTCTGCAACTGAGCATGCACACCACCACTCTACTTGAGCTTCCGAAGTTGGTCCAGAAGCTCCTTGTTTTCATCAAGCAGTGCACAGTTCTCCTCCATCTTCTCCCATACAGCATCATGAAGATCACGAACAAGCTCTCTCTAGAAAACTGGCAGCGGGTCGTCCATCCACTCATACTTCTCACAGCCTTGGCCCTTGCCTTCCTGCCAAAAACATAGTAAAGGAAGAGGAAAGATGTGAGAATTCAAATAACTAAATTGCCAAACAAACTTGATTAGTTTACAATAATACCGCGCGGATGCCGCAGTTGTAGAATCTTCTCCCAGCGTTTTCATCCGTCCATGCAATCCATCTCAGCATCTTTACTCCATAGTCATAGATTTTGTTCGGCGAATAGTCGTAGGGCTTACTCTGGTATGGGATAGGGGGTGTCGGTGAGCCGACCCTGATTCCACCCGCGAAGAACTACAGTAGCTGCGAACCATTGCCTTGCACCCAAGGGAGAGCACACCAGAGGAACTTGGTGGGGAACTAGAACAGCAGATGTGAGCTAGCCGGAAAAGAATCGTAGGTGCAAGGGGGAGAGGGGAAGAAGGAAGAATCAGAGTGACGACGCTGCTCTTGCATCCGGCAGTTATACCAGCGCACCCCCTAGAATATGACCGTTTGAGTATGACAGGTGGGATCGTGCAATGCAACTATGCCACCAATGAAATTGCCATCATGGACACAAAGAAAATGTATTGTTTACAAGCGTGGAAGCAATGCACAGTCGCTGGGGGCATGTGCTTCCATGGAGAGCTACCCTGTCAAAAAGATCTGTTTCCCTCTGGGCAGACACCACGATCACTAGCCTCCGCCTCCTGTTCTTCACACGAGCGAGCCCTCCCCGTAGTTCAGATGCCTCGCACCGGCTGCTACAACACCTCCCTCGCACGACGCGGAAGCTCCACCCCAGGCGTCAGCCACGCCACCCTAGGCCTCAGCCATGGCGGTGGTACGTATGTACTATCACAGCGGGAACTCCACGCCCAGTCATGCACAGCGCGGCAGGTCAAGCCGCCGCCGCATCAGATGGCCATGGTGGCTTGAACCGAGCAGCAATGCATCTACTCCAACTCCTACTTCTTCAACCTCGAGCAGGTCTGGCAGTGGCTCTAGCAGGCCTCGCAGTGTAGGCCGGTTCAAGACTGCCCTCAAACCCGTACCGTTCATCAATCTTGAATCGGACGATGAGGACGGCGACGTCAACTCTGAGCAGCCAAGATCCGCCGACGCAAAGTTTGCGCGAGACATGAAGACGGCCATGACCAGGTCATTGGAACCCTAGGGCAGGGGGAAGGGCAAGGCAACCATGATGGAGGATGAAGCAGAGGGCAAGGACAAGGCCCCAACGGAGGTCGACTCTGACGACTCCAACAACGTCATGTACTGGGTTTAGCTAGTGGTTAAGTTAGTAATCTATGAGGAAAATGCTAATGGCATGCATATTAGCTAGCATTTTCTGTTCAATGCAATTTATCTTGCCTAAGATTTAACCCTTCCATTTTTAGTTAATATATAAAATATAATGCATTTTATCTTCCGGTGTGTCCTGGCATGCCTTCTCATGTATGCGGACCGGTTCCTTCTCATCGAAGGGTCTAGCCAGGACCTTGGCACTGGCACGATGGGACGGGGCAGTGAGCGTCAGTTAATCGGCGCCACGTATCCACCCGCGTGCCGGGCGGGGGCTCTATTTTTCATTTACGGAGGATATAGCTTGCATGAGAAGGCTAGAAGACAGAGAGCAGTGGTTGGACCGCGGGCTGGGCTGTTTGACTATCTTGCCATATTATTCATTCACCTACTTCCTTCTCCTTTCTCCTGCTCGGCCATCCGCTCTGTCTAGCCATGCCCCCAAAGAGAAACTGCCCCCTGATGACTCAGGAAGCAGAGAGAATGGAGAGAGCTCACCGTCGGAAGGAACTTGCTCCATCCATTAGAGAAAGCCCTCACATAGAGGCGCAATCTTTGCTCTCCCTGATGGAGAAGGGAAAACTTCAATCAGGCGAGGGCTCATCCGGGTACAGGGACGAATTCTTCTTCTTCATCATCATCTTTTTGTTCTTCTTCTTCCTCCTCCTCTATAACTCATTACCATGGAATAAAATGTTCCAGAGCCGGCGGAGCCATGATGGTTTTGCAGGGTGTGCCTCTCTCCCAAAAAATGGCGACGGCGAACCAGAACCCGATGCCCACATTTCCCCGGCTCAGCGAGGTAAGCACTCTCTAATTGTGTTGACATGCATTGGGGTTCTTGCGATTCTGACTTAGGTGAGTGTAGAGTGCTTTACCTGTAATGGGGTTTTTGCGAGGACGCCACTGCCACTTAGTTGGCGTCCTTGGTAGAAATAACCCTGTTTTTATTTTATACAGGAAAAGAAGGTGGGGCTGAACCCAGATATGGCATCCTGGCTTAATGAACAGATAGCTAAACAAAGGGAGAAAAAATTAACCCAGGAAGTGGATATGGCTAAAGTCCTCTTAGTTGCCAAGTGCCTCGCTCGTGAACGCAAGCAGCTTGTAAAGGAGAATCTAAAGTGGTCGGACCTGCACAAGGAAGCCAGAGCCTTGGCATAGAAGAATACAGCTAGGATACAAGATCTATTGGAGGAAAATTTGAAGCTAACACACAGTACTGTCACCCTAGAGATCACATGCAGGAACCTGTTGGCTAAAAACGAGAAAGCACTCAGGGAGCTCGTGGATTCCAAAATGAAATACCTTGCAAGCTGCCAACTCGTGGCATCTCTTGAGAAGGAAAACAAGCAGCTACGCCCCCGGATTGAACCCTGATGTGTCGTGCTTTCGTAATAAAATTATGTAATGAACTAAACACATTGAAGTACAATGTGTTTATTATGTTATGAACTGTTATGAAACCATGTCATGCAATGTTTGGAAGCACCTCTATGTGAGAGAGTCCACCTATGAACCCTTGGGATGGCATGTTTGGTATTTTTCCTAGGTGATGCATCACTCACCATGACTCCATGCATTGTTTTTCCATTTTTTGATTTTTTCTGAATTCCCCAGGCCCCCATTTCCAGATCTAGGTCAAACTCGCAGTGGCATCGATGTCTGCCAGGTGGGGTGGGAACCATGGTTTGGTCTTGGTTCTAGGGTCCCACACCCCCAGGGGACCTCCTTGTATTTTTCCCCTATTTTTTTGGTGTGCATTTCTTGTAGCCCTAGTGCAAAATTGGATTTAAATGGATTTAGGGCAAAAAATATTCATTATATGGCAGAAGGCCGAGATAATTCCTAACCTCCTGGATGTGGCACCCCTGGTAGGTTCCCCACCCATGAAAATTAGAGTGGTGATGTTTTGTACACTGCCCTTGGTGGCCCCTTTATAAAAAACACCTATTTTGACCCCTCCGGCCACCTAAAAATGGGAAATGCATTTTCATGTGGAAACTGAAAAAACACTAGTTGCAAAAGTTGTTGGGAATGCAAAGTTGCATATCTCCATAAAAAATGGGACCATGGTTCCATAGTTTGCTGTGGAACTTGCACAAACCATGGTCACCTGGCAAGGAAGACCAAGAGAACTCCTGCCTGGAAGCACCTCTCTGTGAGAGAGTCCACCTGTGAACCCTTGGGATGGCATGTTTGGTATTTTTCCTAGGTGATGCATCACTCACCATGACTCCATGCATTGTTTTTCCATTTTTTGATTTTTTCTGAATTCCCCAGGCCCCCATTTCCAGATCTAGGTCAAACTCGCGGGGGCATCAATGTCTGCCAGGTGGGGCGGGAACCATGGTTTGGTCTTGGTTCTAGGGTCCCGCACCCCCAGGGGACCTCCTTGTATTTTTCCCCTATTTTTCTGGTGTGCATTTCTTGTAGCCCTAGTGCAAAATTGGATTTAAATGGATTTAGGGCAAAAAATATTCATTATATGGCAGAAGGCCGAGATAATTCCTAACCTCCTGGATGTGGCACCCCTGGTAGGTTCCCCACCCATGAAAATTAGAGTGGTGATGTTTTGTACACTGCCCTTGGTGGCCCCTTTATAAAAAACACCTGTTTTGACCCCTGCGGCCACCTAAAAAATGGGAAATGCATTTTCATGTGGAAACTAAAAAAACACTAGTTGCAAAAGTAGTTGGGAATGCAAAGTTGCATATCTCCATAAAAAATGGGACCATGGTTCCATAGTTTGCTGTGGAACTTGCACAAACCATGGTCACCTGGCAAGGAAGACCAAGAGAACTCCTGCCTGGAAGCACCTCTCTATGAGAGAGTCCACCTGTGAACCCTTGGGATGGCATGTTTGGTATTTTTCTTAGGTGATGCATCACTCACCATGACTCCATGCATTGTTTTTCCATTTTTTTCATTTTTTCTGAATTCCCCAGGCCCCCCTTTCCAGATCTAGGTCAAACTCGGGTGGCATTGATGTCTGCCAGGTGGGGTGGGAACCATGGTTTAGTTTTGGTTCTAGGGTCCCACACCCCCAGGGGACCTCCCTGTATTTTTCCCCTATTTTTCTGGTGTGCATTTCTTGTAGCCCTAGTGCAAAATTGGATTTAAATGGATTTAGGGCAAAAAATATTCATTATATGGCAGAAGGCCGAGATAATTCCTAACCTCCTGGATGTGGCACCCCTGGTAGGTCCCCCACCCATGAAAATTAGAGTGGTGATGTTTTGCACACTGCCCTTGGTGGCCCCTTCACAAAAAAGCACCTGTTTTGACCCCTCCGGCCACCTGAAAAATGGGAAATGCATTTTTTATGTGGAAAAGAAAAAACACTAGTTGCAAAAGTTGTTGGGAATGCAAAGATGCACATATCCACGAAAAATGGGACCATGGTTCCACAGTTTGCTGTGGAACTTGCACAAACCATGGTCACCTGGCTAGGAAGACCAAGAGAACTCCTGCCTGGAAGCACCTCTCTGTGAGGGAGTCCACTTGTGTAACCTTGGGATGGCATGTTTGGTATTTTTCCTAGGTGATGCATCACTCACCATGACTCCATGCATTGTTTTTCCATTTTTTTTGATTTTTTCTGAATTCCCCAGGCCCCCCTTTCCAGATCTAGGTCAAACTCGCGGTGGCATCGATGTCTGCCAGGTGGGGTGGGAACCATGGTTTGGTCTTGGTTCTAGGGTCCCACACCCCCAGGGGACCTCCCTGTATTTTTCCCCTATTTTTCTGGTGTGCATTTCTTGTAGCCCTAGTGCAAAATTGGATTTAAATGGATTTAGTGTAAAAAATATTCATTATATGGCAGAATGCCGAGATAATTCCTAACCTCCTGGATGTGGCACCCCTGGTAGGTTCCCCACCCATGAAAATTAGAGTGGTTAAGGTTTGGACACTGCCCTTGGTGGCCCCTTCACAAAAAAGCACCTATTTTGACCCCTCCGGCCACCTAAAAAATGGGAAATGCATTTTTTATGTGGAAACTGAAAAAACACTAGTTGCAAAAGTTGTTGGGAATGCAAAGATACACATCCCCACCAAAAATAGGACCATGGTTCCATAGTTTTCTGTGGAACTTGCACAAACCATGGTCACCTGGCAAGGAAGACCAAGAGAACTCCTGCCTGGAAGCACCTCTCTGTGAGAGAGTCCACCTGTCAACCCTTGGGATGGCATGTTTGGTATTTTTCCTAGGTGATGCATCACTCACCATGACTCCATGCATTGTTTTTCCATTTTTTTGATTTTTTCTGAATTCCCCAGGCCCCTCTTTCCAGATCTAGGTCAAACTCGCGGTGGCATCGATGTTTGCCAGGTGGGGTGGGAACCATGGTTTGGTCTTGGTTCTAGGGTACCACACCCCTAGGGGACCTCCCTGTATTTTTCCCCTATTTTTCTGGTGTGCATTTCTTGTAGCCCAGTGCAAAATTGGATTTAAAAGGATTTAGGGCAAAAAATATTCATTATATGGCAGAAGGCCGAGATAATTCCTAACCTCCTAGATGTGGCACCCCTTGTAGGTCCCCCACCCATAAAAATTAGAGTGGTGATGTTTTGCACACTGCCCTTGGTGGCCCCTTCACAAAAAATCACCTGTTTTGACCCCTCCGGCCACCTAAAAAATGGGAAATGCATTTTTTATGTAGAAACTAAAAAAACACTAGTTGCAAAAGTTGTTGGGAATGCAAAGATGCACATCTCCACCAAAAATGGGACCATGCTTCCACAGTTTGCTATGTAACTTGCACAAACCATGGTCACCTGGCAAGGAAGACCAAGAGAACTCCTGCCTGGAAGCACCTCTCTGTGAGAGAGTCCACCTGTGAACCCTTGGGATGGCATGTTTGGTATTTTTCCTAGGTGATGCATCACTCACCATGACTCCATGCATTGTTTTTCCTTTTTTTTTGATTTTTTCTAAATTCCCCAGCCCCCCTTTCCAGATCTAGGTCAAACTCGTGGTGGCATCGATGTCTGCCAGGTGGGGTGGGAACCATGGTTTGGTGTTGGTTCTAGGGTCCCACACCCCCAGGGGACCTCCTTGTATTTTCCCCCTATTTTTTTGGTGTGCATTTCTTGTAGCCCTAGTGCAAATTTGGATTTAAATGGATTTAGGGCAAAAAATATTCATTATATGGCAGAAGGCCGAGATAATTACTAACCTCCTGGATGTGGCACCCCTAGTAGGTCACCCACCCATGAAAATTAGAGTGGTGATGTTTTGCACAATGCCCTTGGTGGCCCCTTCCAAAAAAGCTCCTGTTTTGACCCCTCCGGCCACCTGAAAAATGGGAAATGCATTTTTTATGTGGAAACTAAAAAACACTAGTTGCAAAAGTTGTTGGGAATGCAAAGATGCACATATCCACCAAAAATGGGACCATGGTTCCACAGTTTGCTGTGAAACTTGCACAAACCATGGTCACCTGGCTAGGAAGACCAAGAGAACTCCTGCCTGGAAGCACCTCTCTGTGAGAGAGTGCACCTGTGAACCCTTGGGATGGCATGTTTGGTATTTTTCCTAGGTGTTGCATCACTCACCATGACTCCATGCATTGTTTTTCCATTTTTTTTTGATTTTTTCTGAATTCCCCAGGCCCCCCTTTCCAGATCTAGGTCAAACTCGCGGTGGCATCGATGTCTGCCAGGTGGGGTGGGAACCATGGTTTGGTCTTGGTTCTAGGGTCCCACATCCCCAGGGGACCTCCCTGTATTTTTCCCCTATTTTTCTGGTGTGCATTTCTTGTAGCCCTAGTGCAAAATTGGATTTAAATGGATTTAGGGCAAAAAATATTCATTATATGGCAGAAGGCCGATATAATTCCTAACCTCCTGGATGTGGCACCCCTGGTTGGTCCCCCACCCATGAAAATTAGAGTGGTGATGTTTTGCGCACTGCCCTTGGTGGCCCCTTCACAAAAAAGCACTTGTTTTGACCCCTCCGGCCACCTGAAAAATGGGAAATACATTTTTTATATGGAAACTGAAAAAACACTAGTTGCAAAAGTTGTTGGGAATGCAAAGATGCACATCTCCACCAAAAATAGGACCATGGTTCCACAGTTTTCTGTGGAACTGGTACAAACCATGTTCACCTGGCAAGGAAGACCAAGAGAACTCCTACCTGGAAGCACCTCTCTGTGAGAGAGTCCACCTGTGAACCCTTGGGATGTCATGTTTGGTATTTTTCCTAGCTGATGTATCACTCACCATGACTCCATGCATTGTTTTTCCATTTTTTTTAATTTTTTCTGAATTCCCTAGGCCCCTCTTTCCAGATCTAGGTCAAACTCGCGGTGGCATCGATGTTTGCCAGGTGGGGTGGGAACCATGGTTTGGTCTTGGTTCTAGGGTACCACACCCCTAGGGGACCTTCCTGTATTTTTCCCCTATTTTTCTGGTGTGCATTTCTTGTAGCCCAGTGCAAAATTGGATTTAAATGGATTTAGGGCAAAAAATATTCATTATATGGCAGAAGGCCGAGATAATTCCTAACCTCCTGGATGTGGCACCCCTTGTAGGTCCCCCACCCATGAAAATTAGAGTGGTGATGTTTTGCACACTGCCCTTGGTGGCCCCTTCACAAAAAAGCACCTGTTTTGACCCATCCGGCCACCTAAAAAATGGGAAATGCATTTTTATGTGGAAACTGAAAAAACACTAGTTGCAAAAGTTGTTGGGAATGCAAAGATGCACATCTCCACCAAAAATGGGACCATGCTTCCATAGTTTGCTGTGGAACTTGCACAAACCATGGTCACCTGGCAAGGAAGACCAAGAGAACTCCTGCCTGGAAGCACCTCTCTGTGAGAGAGTCCACCTGTGAACCCTTGGGATGGCATGTTTGGTATTTTTCCTAGGTGATGCATCACTCACCATGACTCCATGCATTGTTTTTCCATTTTTTTGATTTTTTCTGAATTCCCCAGGCCCCCCTTTCTAGATCTAGGTCAAACTCGCGGTGGCATCGATGTCTGCCAGGTGGGGTGGTGACGAGGGTTAACTCGACAAATGTCCTAGATGAAGGACTTAGGATCGGGGAGATAGGGCGTCGGATGAACTCGAAGGTAAAGTTAGTCGAAATAGGTGTGTATCGAAAGTAAACTTGGGTGTTCAACCTGGCTTGCTTTCAATCTGCCCTACACCGTCCCCTCCTGGCCCCTATATATAGGTGGCCAGGTCTCGAGGATCGGGTAGGGTTCGATACAGATTACAAATATCGACATACGGTAATAACTCGTATTCGACTATCATTACAATTGGGCCTAGCTTAACGGGCCTCAGGGGTACTCAACTAACAGGCTCTATTAACTATACCCTTGTCAGTAGCCCCTGAGATTCTACCAGAATTGCAGATTCAGGTTGAATCTCTGATCTTCAAATCTTCGACTTGGCCAATTCTTCATCTTCTTCAAATCTTCGACTTGGTCTTTCGACTTTACGTTTCATGATAATGTGCTCGCAAGGGGTTTTGATGATCAAGCCTGACAACTCTGACGGATCAAGAGGTCAGTTAACTGCCGGAACAGATACGTGTCACCTACTTCAAATTCAATCCCCTTGGACTTGAATTCGGGATACCGGTCAAACCCACTCTTTTGCCTCATTTAGGACTTACAAAGAACGAATCCCAGTGGTTCTCAGGGTACCTAGTGCGTCCACCAGGATTTTCTTCGCGTCGTAGACACGGATACATACCAGCAGAGCGCACCCATGTGCGTATACCGGGCCACACAGGACGGATCCCGGGGTCTTGCCTTCGTGATAAATCACGGCATTCGAGTTTTGTTGCGATAACGCAACTCGAGAATCTCATATTCACAGTCAAATTTTTTGACTGATAAAATCAAAGAATGTCGGATCTTAAATTGATCTTCTTCGCTCCCGATGGGAGTAATCTCTCTTCATTTTGTCGACTACGTAGTCGAAGTTTTGTATGCTTATCCTTCTTCATCTCCAATAGTGATTATCTCGTCTCTATCGGGTGCGCGCTCAGCGCTCCCGATGGGAGTAGCCCCCGAGGCTATGTTTGGCGACTTGTAGTCAAGCATAGGCTCAAAGTTCAGATCTTCGCTATTCTCTGGATGTCTTACTATTTTAGCGAGCCCCCGAGTCCAAGTCGAGGTTTCCATATCGTGCGATCATAGTCTCCTGTTCTTGTTTTTCTTCGTTGATATTATCGTCTGATGTACGCAGAATTTAACTCCTGCTGTAAAATATGTTTATGGGCTGTGCTGTAGCACGGGGGCCCAATAATACGCGCTTATAAATAAAGCATCATCTGGTAAAGGTAAAAACCCTAATCAGATTCTTCCTCCGCCGCATCATCTTCTCTTCTCCATCTATGGTTTTCCGAGGTTTTTCTCTTGTGCTCATGGCACATGCTGAAGGTTCCCGTCTGAACCTTGGCTCCCCGGTGGCGCCACGAGGTCGGGGTCGCCCTCGTGGCAGCAAGAACAGGAACACCGCGCCGGCCGCCGCAGGAACTTCTTCGGATGCTCCGACTAAGCGTCGTCCCGGCCGCCCACCTGGTAGCAAGAACAAACCCAAAGTGACTAACGTCGCTCCAGGTCCAATCGCTCCTCCTCCTCCTGCTCCAGCTGCTCCTGCCGCACCTCCCCGGATCTTTTCTTTCCTTTGCATTGCCATGGCGCAGTGCCGTGAGATTCAGCGCCTGCCGCTGAATTTTACGAAGTTCATGGATGGCCACGAACTGCGAGAGGCGGTTCTCCGTGAACAGTCTGGCGGTGGCATCCCCTACGAGGTGGAGGTGTGGTATGATGGCGACGGCGAGCAGTACTTCCGAGGTGGCTGGTCGCAGTTTGCTGAGGACCACGACATCCATCCAGGCTTCTTCATAGCCTTCGAATTCCATGTTGGTACGTCGAAGTTTGACGTGAAGATCTACGATGGCACTCTTTGCCAGAAGGAGTATGAAGCTTGAAACCCGCTTTTATGAGGATCTGCTATCCTTGTAATTTTGTTTGATAATGCCTTTCCTGCAATGATATTTGTAATAAATATTCGTACTTTGTGTCGATATCTTTTGCTAGTACCATGAGAACAATTCATGCTCTGAGGTATGCTTTCCATATATCGGGTTCTTTGCGAACCAATAAATGTAAGGATAATATCGGGTTCTTTTTATGAACCAAGTTTTCTCAGTATTTTTCGGGTTGTGTAAACAACCTTATAGTGAAAGAAAACCTTCAACTTGCCATAATAATTCCTTTCGTACGACCCAGGGGGTTGAAGCCCCCGAGCGGAGAAGTAAAAAATAATTCTACAACTTTGTCGAGTTCAACCCAAAGAACCCGACCTGTGGCCTCATGTTCTGGGTTCAGAAGGCTAACTCGAATTTATTGATACTATATTGAGTCTACGCGTAAAAACGTCGTAGCTGTTCTGCATTCCACGGGTTGCTCTCGTCCTTTCCAGTCTTCTTGTCTTGTAGTCGATATGCTCCTCCTGGTATTACTTCGGTGACGATGTAAGGTCCCACCCAAGGGGATTCCAATTTGCCGTGGCTGTCTTGCCTGAGTCGCAAAACAAGGTCTCCCACCACGAAGGATCGTGGACGAACTCGACTACTATGGTAGTTTCGCAGGCTTTGTTGATATTGCGTAGCCCTTTCTAATGCTTTGTCTCTTGCTTCATCTAGCGCATCGACATCATCTTGCAATGCCTCTGTTGACGTTGTCTCGTCATATGCTGTCACTCGTGGAGCCTCGTGCGTTACTTCGACTGGAAGCACGGCTTTGGCGCCATGGACCAGGAAAAAAGGAGTTTCTTGAGTTGCTGCATTGGGAGTAGTTCTTAGACTCCAAAGAACGGAGGGCAATTCTTCTACCCAAGCGCTCTTGGCTTTCTCAAGAGGTGCTAAGAGCCTCTTTTTTATTCCACTACATATTAGGCCATTGGCTTTTTCGACTTGCCCGTTTGTCTTCGGGTGTGCCACAGATGCGAATTTGAGCTTGATTCCCAATCCTTCGCAGTAACTCTTGAATTCCTTTGAGGTAAAATTTGTCCCGTTGTCTGTGATGATGCTGTATGGTACACCAAAACGGAAAACTATTGACTTGATGAAGCTGATTGCTGCTGTAGAATCTTGAGTTGTTACTGGGGCCGCTTCTACCCATTTGGTGAATTTATCGACTGCCACTAGCATGTAAACATGCCCTCCTGGCCAGGATTTGTGCAACTTTCCCACCATATCAAGGCCCCATTGTGCGAAGGGCCAAGATAATGGTATTGTTTGTAGCTCTGCTGCTGGTGCATGCGGCCTAGATGCAAACCTTTGACATGCTTCACACTTTCGAACTATATCTTTTGCGTCCTCGATGGCTGTTAACCAATAGAATCCTGCTCGGAAAGCTTTTGCCGCTATTGCTCTGCTGCTAGCGTGATGGCCACATACTCCGCCGTGTATGTCTTTCAATATTGCTTGCCCTTCCTAGGGCGTTACACAATGCTGTAAAACGCCGGTAATACTTCTCTTGTATAATTTCCCTTCCAACACGACAAATGCTTTCGATCTTCGAGTTATCCTCTTGGCCTCCACTGCATCTTCTGGTAGTTTTTTATTTATCATGTGCGCAAGATATGGCTGCATCCATGTTTCTTCTATCATCATGATCTCCTCTGGTTCTGACGTAGCCCCTGAGCCTGCTGTAGTAGTCGAACTTTTTCCTCCCAAAATACTCCGGACGGCACAGGCAAACACTGTGACCCGATATTTGCTAAAGTGTCGGCTTCTTCATTGCTATTCCTGCTTATGTGCGAGACTTCGCATCCATCGAACGTCCCTTCTAGATAATGGTACAAATTTTTGTAGGCCATCATGTTGTCATTGATTGTGTCACATCTGTTCATAACTTGCTGAACAACAAGGTTGGAATCTCCAAATATTTTTAGGCGAGTTGCTCCACATGCTTTAGCCATCTTCATTCCGTGCAGCAAAGCCTCGTACTCTGCTTCGTTGTTGGAAGCCTGCGGGAAGCTCATCCTTAAGACGTACTTTAATTTGTCTCCATGAGGTGATATCAACACTACTCCTGCGCCTGCGCCTTGGACTCTCTTAGAACCGTCGAAGTACATTGTCCAAGTACTCGATAAGTCTGGTGGTCCCGTGCTTTGCAACTCGAGCCACTCTGCTGTAAAGTCTGGCAAGACTTGCGACTTGATCGCTTTCCTTTTTTCATACGTGATGTCCATGGGAGATAACTCGATTCCCCACAAAGAGACACGTCCCGTTGCTAGAGGGTTGTTCAATATATTCGACAGTGGCGCTTCATTGACCACTATGATTGGGTGCACCGCAAAATACTGTCGTAGTTTACGTGCAGTTGTGAAGACACTGTATGCCAACTTCTGATAGTGCGGGTACCTCTGTTTGGTTGGAGATAGCACTTCACTGATGAAATATACCGGCCTCTGGACGCCATGAGCTTTTCCTTCTTCACTTCTTTCGACTACTAGAACTGTACTCACCACCTGATGGGTTGCAGCGATGTACAAAAGCAGTGGCTCTTTTTCTTTTGGTGCGACCAGCACTGGTGGCGTGGAAAGCACTTTTTTCAACTGTGCAAACGCTGCATCTGCTTCTTCTGTCTACTCGAATTTATCGTCTGACTTTTTCATAAGTGCATAAAAAGGAAGCGCCTTCTCCCCTAGTCGAGCAACGAAGCGACTTAATGCCGCGACACGTCCTGCCAACTTCTGTACGTCGTGGAGTTTCGTGGGTTTCCCCATTGTTAGAATTGCCTGAATCTTCTCTGGATTTGCTTCGATTCCTTGTGCTGATACCAAGAACCCCAACAGTTGCCCTGCTGACACTCCGAAGGAACACTTTGTCGGGTTCAGCTTAAGCTTGTACTTGTTCAGGTTGTCGAAGGTTTCTGCCAAGTCGCCGATTAAGGATTTCTCTTCTCTTGTTGTGATGACTACATCATCAATGTAGACTTGAATATTGCGTCCTATTTGGCTCCCGAGGCAGTTTTGCATCATCCGTTGATAAGTTGCTCCTGCATTTTTTAGGCCGAACGGCATTACCTGGTAGCAAAATACTCCGTATGGTGTGATGAAGGCCGTTTTTTCTTCGTCCTCTTTCTTCAATTTGATCTGATTGTAACCAAAATACGCGTCCAAAAAGGAAAGCCTTGCACATCCTGCTGTGGAATCGATTATCTGATCGATGCGGGGTAGAGGGAAGGGATCCTTTGGGCAATGCTTATTGAGAGATGTGTAGTCGACACATACTCTTTGTACGTCTATATTCTTCTTGGGTACTATGACTGGGTTCGACACCCAACTCGAAGTTTTGATTTCTCTGATAAATCCGGCATTTTCTAGCCTGTGTAATTCTGACGCTATCGCCCTCCTCTTCGGTTCATCAAATCGCCTCAATGGTTGCTTGACTGGTTTTGCCTTGGGATCTACATTAAGTGCGTGCTCGACGAGTTCCCTGGGAACCCCTGGCATGTCCGATGGACACCAGGCGAAAATTTCCCAGCGCTCACGGAGGAACTCGACGAGCGCGCCTTCCTATGCGGGATCCAAGTTCACCGCAATTGATGTCGTCTTGTTTGGATCTGTAGGGTGGACCTGAATTTTCTTCGAGTCCTGCGTTGTGTCGAAAGCCTTATCTGGTAGGGATCGTCCAACGTCGGGTAGCACATTATGATCCGTTTCTCCTTTCAACCTCTCATATTCTGCTGTCATGCCGAAAGTTTGCGCCATCCTGTTGAATTCTCTGTCACATGTGTTGGCTACTTCAAAGCTCCCTTGTACCGTAATTGTTCCTTTGGGCCCTGGAATTTTTAACGTGAGATACGCGTAATGTGGTACTGCCATGAATTTTGCAAATGCTGGGCGCCCCAGGATTGCATGATATTGCGATGGCTAGTCCATGACTTCGAACTCCAGCTTCTCTCTTCTATAATTTTCGCTGCTACCGAAGCAGACATCGAGTTCTATCCTTCCCAAAGGGTAATTTGCTGCTCCTGGTACTATTCCGTGGAAAGAGCAATCTGTTGACTTCAGACTCGTTAATGAGATGCACATTGCCTTTAGTGTTCTAGCATATATTAAGTTTATGCCGCTCCCTGCATCCATGAACACTCTTCCGATGTCGTATCCTCCTATTTGCGCCTTTAGAACCATAGGCGAGTGGCCCGGCCTGGGAACTTTCCTTGGGTGGTCTGCTCTGCTGAACTTGACTGGTTGCTCTGACCACCGTAGGTACTCTGTGGTAGCTGGTGGCGATGATATTGCTAGGTTTACTTGCCTAGATATGCTCTTGCACTCTTTCTTTGACTTGGGCACCGGTTGAATCATGGCTGATATGTATACTTTTGACTCTAGGTGCTTTGCTAGTCTTTGCATTTGATATCCTTGATTTTTACGTCTTTCTCCTTGCCTTCCTTCTTGACTTGAGCCCATGGCGCCTTGCAACCTTAGGAATGTTCTGCAATCCTTCATCTGGTGATTTGAGACCCTTTTCCCGTCGAGATACGCGTAGTGGATTCGACAAGGTCCGTATAGCATATCCTCGGCCGAAGGACCAGAGTATCTTGATTTTTCTTCTCCTTTTGCCTGAAATCTCCTACTTTCATACCCTTCCTCTTCTTCTAATACATAACCCGCGGCTACCTGATTTCGCCTTCCTTGGTTACCCCCACTGCGGTGTCGCCTCCTCTGTCGACTCATTCTGTCGACTTCTGGCGAACGTCCTCTTTTATTGTTATACGCGTCCTCTCCATCAGCGAATTTGTTGGCTTGCTCCATTAGCTCAGCTACTGTCGTAGGTCTTGTTCTTCCTATTTCTTCCACAAGATCTGAGCGGCGAAGTCCTTCCGAAAAGGCGTCTATTGCTCGTTCGTCGGAGACGTCCTCTGCTGAGTTTTTGATTATACTCCAGCGTTGTATATAAGAACGTAGCGTTTCGCCTTTCCTCTGCACACATGCTTTAACTTCTTCCAATGATGCTGGGAGCTTGTAGGTGGAACGAAAGTTTCTTGTGAATCGACTTTCGAGTTCCCCCCAGCTTCCAATAGATTCGTCGGGTAGGGTGTTCAACCAGGACCGGGCGGCGCCGGTGAGGTGCAGCTGCAAACTTTGCATTGCAGTCGCCTTTGTTCCCCCTAATATCTGCACTGCCTGTAGATAATCTGATAACCATAAGGTGGGTTCCTGCGACCCGTCGTACTTATTCTGGTCGTGTGGTAGTTTAAATCCTTTGGGTACCCGCGTTTTGCGAACCCTACGGGTAAAGCATAACGCACCCATATCTTTATCGTCGTCTTCGTAATTCTCTTCCCTCCAAGCATGTCGCGATTTATTTACTCGAGCTTGTGCTATTATACTTCTTGCATCCTCCTTCTTTTTCTGCTGCTTTTTCTCTTCTGATGACTCGCTATAGTCGTTGTCTGCACGATTGTATCTGAACTTCTCTTTGTGACTTGTCGACTTTATCTCTGGGCCTTGCTCCCTGATCTTACCTTCTACTATTCTGAGGCTTCGTATCGCGGCTCGGTGCATATCTTCTCGCGGGTCCCCATGCTCTGGTCTTGTGGCTAGTAAATACGCTTGTGCTGCTGCCAATGCCGCCTTTGGCGCTTTTTGTATCAGGTCATCTTCCTCCTCTTCTAGCTGCGGGGTAGGGCTCCTCGAGTACCCTTCTTCTCTGCCGTATGCTGTCGCCCCTCTGTTGTGTTTTGGATCTCCGCGCCTCTCTCTGCTATATTCTGACTCTTCACTATAGTCTTCCCAGTGTTCCTCCCTTGATATACTGTTGTTGTCTTGAAACATCATGTCTCTTTCCTCCCTTAGTTTCTTCTTGTGTTGGTATAATGCATACTGATATCCCATTAGAATTTCTCTTCTCGATCCTTCGGGTACTTCTGTACCATGATTAATGGCTGATTTGATCATTCTCCATTCACCAGCCGAGACATGGACTTTCTCTTTTTCCTTTTTGTTGTGATCTTTCACTTTGTCGACTTGCCTGTCGACCTTTTTTACTTCCTTCGCTGTTGTTTCCTTCTTCTGCCTCAGTGATGATGACGCATAACTGATGTACTTTGGAGACGCCGCTGCTTCCTACGGCGAAGTCCTTTACGTTGTTGTGCGTCTGACACGCTTTTTCTTCTGAGTCGAAATTTTCCTGAATTTCGTCGCCTTCTGCGATTGATGCTTTTTCTAAGCTGACCGGCGAGTTTACCTCGCTGGAAGAGCCTTCTGATGACTCCAATGTTTCCTCCGTTTCGGGCTTGCTTGCCGATGGATCTGGTTTCGCCGAATCCGAAAGGCGAGACGAACCCGACGGCCCAATGAGGATGCTCAAACTTCCGATGGTTAGTTCCACCTCTTGACTTCCGTCGACTTCTGGACTGCTGTTGGCTAAAAGCGAAAAAGCCGTCGAATTCATGATTCCAACGCCCCGAGTCCCCATGGTCGGCGCCAATTGACAAGGGTTAACTCGACAAATGTCCTAGATGAAGGACTTAGGATCGGGGAGATAGGGCGTCGGATGAACTCGAAGGTAAAGTTAGTCGAAATAGGTGTGTATCGAAAGTAAACTTGGGTGTTCAACCTGGCTTGCTTTCAATCTGCCCTACACCGTCCCCTCCTGGCCCCTATATATAGGTGGCCAGGTCTCGAGGATCGGGTAGGGTTCGATACAGATTACAAATATCGACATACGGTAATAACTCGTATTCGACTATCATTACAATTGGGCCTAGCTTAACGGGCCTCGGGGGTACTCAACTAACGGGCTCTATTAACTATACCCTTGTCAGGTGGGAACCATGGTTTGGTCTTGGTTGTAGGGTCCCACACCCCCAGGGGACCTATTTTGACCTCTGGTCTATGTTGGTTTTCATCAGAAGAGTTGTTTTAAAAAGGTTCGAATGGTGTTGAAAAAGAGAAAAAAATTATGCAAAAAAGTGGTACAAAAAGGAGCTTGTTTAGACTGCGGCTTAGACTTTTGCATGCCGTGCTTGATGTCGTTTTGATAGTATGCTTAGTAGTTTTTGCTGTAGCATGACTTGTCTCAAATGACTGAGATTGCTTAATGAGCCTTTGAAAAAATCATGCATTGTTTTTATTATTTGGAAGCATTATTTTGGTTTTCGCCTTGATGCTTTATTTGGCTTGACTTGGCACATGCTCACACATGTTTGACTCATACAAAGTCGCCATAAGACTTTATGATCATTTAGTTTTTGACTTTTGATGCCATCTTATGCTTCTCTTAATGTTGCTTTGTTGCTTTGCATGATTATGGCCGTTATTGCTCTCTTAGTTGGTCGCTCCCAGTCTTTTGCTAGCCCTCATTTTGTACTGAGTATGAGCTCTACTCGTGCATCCAACTCCTAAAAACCAAGTTTGCCATTGTGTCCACTATAAATTCCTATGTATGGTATTTGTAAGCCATTCCAAGTAAATTTTCATGTGCTACCTTTCAAAAAAAACCTTCAAAATACTTCTTGTTTTGTGACACTGTTTTTATCTCATGGGGACGTAGTGGTCGGATTTGCTATCTTCCATAATGTTTATTCCAAAAAAGAAAAAAAAGGGGAAAAAAGAAAAGAAAAAAGGCACTCCTCCATGGTATGTGAATGATGGTGGGCACCCGATGGAATCGGTTAGCCATGGTTTGAGAAAGGAAAAAAGGTGGGGAGGAGTGCCAAGCTTTATAAAAGAGCACAAAAGTGCCAATCTCACTCAAAAACTTGCTTCATTTTTGTATGGAAGATAGTAAGAACCCCATTGCCAGTCGTTGACAAAGACAACCACCTCTCAAAACCCAATTTCTATCTCTCTGTTTTACAAATGAAAAGCTCTAGCACATGTTTAATCAGTGCTTCCCTCTGTGAAGGGCATTTCTTTACTTTTATGTTGAGTCACCACCTTCTATGTTTATGCACTGTTTAAGAGAGCATAGTTGTCATTTTTAGTATAATGTGCATTGTCCCAAAGTTTTCATTGATTGATTCATGATTTTGGTTTCACTTGTTCTTAAATTATTTGTATCTAGTCGCCCTCTTAAACTTGAAGGTGTCCTATGCATTTATGTTTTGCTCTCTCACGAAGGACATGCTAAAAACCATTTGCTATGTTTTTCCATATGATTTGAACACACATTTGACTTTCATTGTTTCATTTTCATGATCTTTCATTTGTGTTCTTTTTCATGTTATAACATGGTTGCTAAGTTTCTTCTATCAAGATTATATCTTTCATGCCCATGTTTAAGTTCTTTTGATCCCAGCACTCAATGCTTTACATAGATGATCAAGATTGTGTAGGTGCATGTCACCTCAAAAATTATTTCTTTTGTTATCACTTACCTACTCGAGGACGAGTAGGAGTTAAGCTTGGGGATGCTGATACATCTCAAATGTATCTATAATTTTTGATGCTCCATGCTTGTTTTTACACCATTTGCTTAGTGTTTCGTTACACTTCGTGGCATTTTTATGCATTTTCCGGAACTAACCTATTAACAAGATGCCACAGTGCCAGTTCCCTATTTTCTGTTGTTTTTGTGTTTCAGAAAAGTTACACAGGAAATATTCTCAGAATTGGACGAAACAAAAGCCAAACATCCAGAAATTTACCGAAGCTTCCAGAAGTCCAAAGAGGAGACGGAGAGGGGCCACGGGTCGGCCACACAACAGGGCGGCGCGGCCCAGCCCCTGGCGGCTCCCCTATGTGTGTGACCGCCCTGGTCCACCTCTGACGCTGCCCCTTCGCCTATAAAGACCCCCTGACGGGAAAAACCTAAACACCCGATCAATTTTCCAGAAACACATCACGATCCACCGCCGTCATTGACCCGAGATCGGGAGGCACCAGAAGCTCTTCCCGGCACCCTGCCGGAGAGGGGAATCACCACTGGAGGTCTTCTTCATCGCCATGCTTGCCTCCGGCGTGATGAGTGATTAGTCTACCTTAGACTATGGGTCCATAGCAGTAGCTAGATGGTTGTCTTCTCCACCATGTGCTTCATGTTTAGATCTCGTGAGCTGCCTTACATGATCGAGATCACCGTTATGTAATTCTACATGTTGTGTTTGTTGGGATCCGATGAATATTGGTGTTATGATTGAGTTGATGTGCTGAATATTATCTCTATGTTGTTTATGATCTTGCATGCTCTCCATTGTTAGTAGCTATCTTGGCCAAGTAGATACTAGTGACTCCAAGAGGGGGTATTTATGCTCGATAGTTGGGTTCATGCCTCTATTTAATCTGGGGGCGTGACAGAAACCTCTAAGGTTGTAGATGTGCTGTTGCCACTAGGGAGAAAACAACATTCTTGTGTCCAAGGACATATGCTTTGTTTACATTACACACTTTGCTTAATGCAGTTATCTGTTGTTCGCAACTTAATATGCACGGGGTCCTCGGATGATTCCCCGTGGGTGGATTATTAGTCATAGATGCAGTTGGATGGCGGTCTATGTATCTTGTTGTAATGCCCAGAGTAAATCTCATAGTGATCCTCTTGACATATGCACGTTATCTTTATTCTATCAATTTCCCAACTGTAATTTGTTTACCCAGCATGTTGTTATTTATCTTATGGAGAGACACCACTAGTGAACTATGGACCCCGGTCCAATTTCCTTTATATTGCTATCACCTGTTTACTTTACTCGCACTGTTTACTTTCTCGCATACTACTATTGCTTTCCACTCGATACGCTCATTCCTTTGTTTACAGCAAACCGGTGAGATTGACAACCTCATTGTAAGTTGGGAGCAAAGTTCTTGGTTGTGTTGTGTGCAGGTTCCACATTGTTGCTGGTGCAAAGCAAAGCACTGGACGAGGCACCTTATAAATTGTCCGGAGCTGTCGTGAAGCTAGCATACATCACCTTCAGACGTTTGCCTTTTTCCTACTGGATTGACATACCTTGGTTTCATAACTGAGGGAAAACTTGCTGCTGTGCTCATCACACCTTCTCTTGGGGTTCCCAACTGGCCGGTCATTTACATCATCAACAGCGCGCCACCAATCATTTAGTTTTTGACTTTTGATGCCATTTTATGCTTCTCTTAATGATGTTTTGTCGCTATGCATGATTATGGCCGTTATTGCTCTCTTAGTTGGTCGCTCCTAGTCTTTTGCTAGCCTTCATTTTGTACTGAGTATGGGCTCTACTCGTGCATCCAACTCCCAAAAACCAAGTTGTTTCAATGTGTCCACCATACATACCTATTAGCAATTTGCTATTCCAAAGTACATTTGACTTGCTTTTATCTATCCTTCAAATTAAACTCTTTTGGTGTTATGCGAAAATTGGTCAGTAAAGCTCTCACGAACCTGATGGCACACTTTACTTTTCTCGTTCTTAAAATTTTGACATTGTGGCTCTCTTATGTTGAGTTATTATGCTTGCAAATTGTAAGTTGGAAATTAGCCAAACCATGCCGTCATGGGGTAAGATTTCAACATTGCACTTCTTATTTGAGTTGATATCGTGAACTTTTGTTTATGGATACTCGCGATGTGAAATAAATTGGGAATCATACGGGATCATGGAGTTTGTATACGTGTTAGAGAAACGCCTGGCCGCTAATCTAAGCCATGCATAATTCATGGTGGAAATTTACAGCATGCCCATAGTGAACATTCGACGACGCATCTCAAAATAAAAAGCTATACCAATTGCAAATAAAAGAGATACCGAGGTGTTCATTATCTGTTTGTCCTGTCATTTTGATGTGGGCTTGTTCCATGTCAAAAGGCACGGAGGTATCCCATTGGTGGTTCTCGATGATACGTGTATACTTACAATGACAAGAGCTTGCTTGGGACTCTAAGTCGAGTAGCATGAGGTTTGGGTATTCGTACTTCACGGGACACGAGGTTTTCAACTTATGATTTGTCAAGCATATGCTTCGTAATTGTACTCACATTAACTTTAACCATTCAAGATGCCTATGATGGGGGCAATGAGAGCTCAAAGCTAGTAAGTACCATAATTTTTGAAGGTTTATAAAACTTGCAATCACTGCTTCCCTCTGCAAAGGGCCTTTCTTTTACCTTTTTTGTTGAGTCACCACCTTCTACCTTTATGCACCGTCTAAGAGAGCATAGTTGTCATTCTGAGTTTAATGTGCATAGTCCCAAAGTTTATCATTGACTGATTCATGATTTTGGTTTCACTTGTTCTTAAATTATTTGTATCTAGTCGCCCTCTTAAACTTGAAGGTGTCCTATGCATTTATGTTTTGCTATTACATGAAGGACAAGCTGAATTTCATTGTTATGTTTTTCCGTATGATTAGAACACACATTTGAATTTCATTGTTTCATTTTCATGATCTTTCATTTGTGTTCTATTTCATGTTATAACATGGTTGCTAAGTTTCTTCTATCAAGATTGTATCTTTCATGCCCATGTTTTAAGTTCTTTCGATCCCAGCACTCAATGCTTACATAGATGATCAAGATTGTGTTGGTGCATGTCACCTCAAAAATTATTCTTTTGTTATCACTTACCTACTCGAGGACGAGTAGGAGTTAAGCTTGGGGATGCTGATACGTCTCAAACGTATCTATAATTTTTGATGCTCCATGCTTGTTCTTACACCATTTGCTTAGTGTTTTGTTACACTTCGTGGCATTTTTATGCATTTTCCGGAACTAACCTATTAACAAGATGCCACAGTGCCAGTTCCCTGTTTTCTGCTGTTTTTGTGTTTTAGAAAAGTTACACAGGAAATATTCTCAGAATAGGACGAAACAAAAGCCAAACATCCAGATATTTAATGAAGCTTCCAGAAGTCTGAAGAGGAGACAAAGGGGGGCCACAGGGTGGCCACAGCACCAGGGGGCGCGGCCTACCCCTGGCCCGCGCCGCCCTGTGGTGAGGGCACTCTGGCCCACCTCTGGCGCCGCCCCTTCGCCTATAAAGACCCCCCAACGGGAAAAAACCTAAATACCTGATCAATTTTCCAGAAACACATCGTGATCCGCCGCCGTCATCGACCTGAGATCGGGAGGGTCTAGAAGCTCTTCCCGGCACCCTGCCAGAGAGGGGAAACTCCATCGGAGGTCTTCTTCATCGCCATGCTTGCCTCCGGCGCGATGAGTGAGTAGTCTACCTTGGACTATGGGTCCATAGCAGTAGCTAGATGGTTGTCTTCTCCACCATGTGCTTTATGTTTAGATCTCGTGAGCTGCCTTACATGATCGAGATCACCTTTGTGTAATTCTACATGTTGTGTTTGTTGGGATCCGATGAATATTGGTGTTATGTTAAGTTGATGTACTGAATATTATCTTATGTTATCTCTGTTGTTTATGATCTTGCATGCTCTCCGTTGTTAGTAGCTATCTTGGCCAAGTAGATACTAGTGACTCCAAGAGGGGATATTTATGCTCGATAGTTGGGTTCATGCCTCTATTTAATCTGGGGGAGTGACAGAAACCTCTAAGGTTGTAGATGTGCTGTTGCCACTAGGGAGAAAACAACATTCCTGTGTCCAAGGACATTCGTTTTGTTTACATTACACACTTTGCTTAATGCAGTTATCTGTTGTTCGCAACTTAATACTTTCGGGGTCCTCGGATGATTCCCCGCGAGTGGATTATTAGTCATAGATGCAGTTGGATGGCGGTCTATGTATTTTGTTGTAATGCCCAGAGTAAATCTCATAGTGATCCTCGTGACATATGCATGTTATTTTTATTCTATCAATTGCCCAACTGTAATTTGTTTACCCAGCATGTTGTTATTTATTACATGGAGAGACACCACTAGTGAACTGTGGACCCCGGTTCAATTTCCTTTACATTGTTACACCATTTTACTATTACTCACACTGTTTACTTTCTCGCACACTACTACTATTTTCCACTCGATACGCTCATACCTTTGTTTACAGCAAACCAGTGAGATTGAGAACCTCATCGTAAGTTGGGAGCAAAGTACTTGGTTGTGTTTTGTGCAGGTTCCGCATTGCTACTAGTTGAAGACGCACCAACAAGTGTCGTAAACGACGCCCTTGCTGGAGTGTCACGAAGCTAGCAAGCATCACCTTCTGGAGTTTGGGTTTTTCCTACTGGATCGATAAACCTCGGTTTCTTACTGAGGGAAAACTTGCTACTGTGCTCATCATACCTTCCTCTTGGGGTTCCCAACTGGGTGGTCATCCTGCCCGCATCAGCCCTTCACGACGACGAGTGGATTAGAAAGCTTGCGGATGGGGCGACAATCTCCATGGAGCACCTTTCCCAATTTGTCCAACTTTGGGCATTGATCCAAAACATGCACTTAACCGAGAATGTGGAGGATGACATCGTTTGGAACCTCACGGCTAATGGTCAATACTCCGCGGCCTCCGCATACAAGTTGCAATTCTTTGGACTCAATGAATCTAGCATGTTCGAGGTTGTTTGGAAAGCGTGGGCTACCCCCAAGGCAAAGCACCATGCTTGGTGATGGCGCGGTGTTGAATGGTGCCAGAAAACTTGTTGGCGCGTAGTTGATGATGTAAATGACCGGCCAGTTGGAAACCCCAAGAGAAGGTTTGATGAATATAGCAGCAAGTTTTCCCTCAGTTACGAAACCAAGGTTATCAATCCAGTAGGAAAAAGCCAAACTCAAGAAGGTGATGCTTGCTAGCCAAGTGACACTCCAACAAGGGCGCCGTTAACGATACTTGTTAACGCGTCTTCAACTAGTAGCAACGTGGAACCTGCATACAACACAACCAAGAACTTTGCTCCCAACTTATGAGTAGGTTGTCAATCTCACCGGTTTGCTGTAAACAAAGGAATGAGCGTACCGAGTGGAAACCAGTAGTAGTATGCTAGAAAAGTAAATAGTGCGAGTAAAGTAAACAGGTGATAGCAATGTAAAGGAAATTGGACCAGGGTTATTAGTTCACTAGTGGTGTCTCTCCATAAGATAAATAACGACATGCTGGGTAAACAAATTACAGTTGGGCAATTGATATAATAAAGATAACGTGCATATGTCAAGAGGATCACTATGAGATTTACTCTGGGCATTACAACAAGATACATAGACCGCCATCCAACTGCATCTATGACTAATAATCCACCCACGGGGAATCATCCGAGGACCCCGTGAATATTAAGTTGCGAACAACAGATAACTGCATTAAGCAAAGTGTGTAATGTTGTTTTCTCCCTAGTGGCAACAACACATCTACAACCTTAGAGGTTTTTGTCACTCCCCCAGATTAAATAGAGGCATGAACCCAGCTATCGAGCATAAATACCCCCTCTTGGAGTCACTAGTATCTAGTTGGCCAAGATAGCTACTAACAACGGAGAGCATGCAAGATCATAAACAATATAGAGATAACATAAGATAATATTCAGCACATCAACACAATCATAACACCAATATTCATCGGATCCCAACAAACACAACATGTAAAATTACATAAAGGTAGTCTTGATCATGTAAGGCAGCTCACGAGATCTAAACATGAAGCACATGGTGGATAAGACAACCAACTAGCTACTGCTATGGACCTATAGTCCAAGGTAGACTACTCACTCATCGCGCCGGAGGCAAGCATGGCGATGAAGAAGACCTCCGGTGGCGATTCCCCTTTCCGGCAGGGTGCCGGGAAGAGCTTCTGGACCCTCCCGATCTCGGGTCGACGACGGCGGCGGATCGCGATGTGTTTCTGGAAAATTGATCGGGTACTTGGGTTTTTTCCCGTCGGGGGGTCTTTATAGGCGAAGGGGCGGCATCAGAAGTGGACCAAGGCGGTCTCACACATAGGGGGCGCGGCCAGGGCCTGGGCCGCACTGCCCTGTTGTGTGGTCGGCTCGTGGCCCCTCTCCGTCTCCTCTTCGGTCTTCTGGAAGCTTCGTTAAATATCTGGATGTTTGGCTTTTGTTTCGTCCAATTTTGAGAATATTTCCTGTGTAACTTTTCTGAAACACAAAACAGCAGAAAACAGAGAACTGACAGTGTGGCATCTTGTTAATAGGATAGTTCCGGAAAATGCATAAAAATGCCACAAAGTGTAACGAAACACTAAGCAAATGGTGTAAAAACGAGCATGGAGCATCAAAAATTATAGATACGTTTGAGACGTATCACTTGGTTGGCCCTCCAAAATAGGCTTTGGACGGTGGACCGCTTGCGGAAGCGTGATTGGGAGAATTGTGGGCTATGCCCACTATGCAGGCAAACCAAAGAAACAAACAACTACCTTTTTGTTCATTGCCGTTACACCACGAGAATTTGGGAGCTTTTTAAGGATTGGCTTGGCATACAAGGGATCCATCCAAGGCAATGGGGAGGCCTTGGCATCCAAAAATGGTGGTCCTCAATGACGGAAGGATCAAGCATGCACCGGAAGGGGTTGGCCACCCTCACTTTGCTAACCATTTGGGAGATTTGGCAAGAACGGAACGCTAGGGTTTTCCGTGATAAGCTCTCCCCAACTTTTGTTTTGCTAGATAAAATTAAAAACGAAGCTCGGCTTTGGGTCTTGGCCGAGGCTAAGGGTTTGGGTAATTTGATGCCAGGAGAGTAGTCTCTTTCATTTCAATGTTACTTTCTTGTAAACTCCTTCTTAATTAATGAAATGGGCAAAGCTTTTGTCCCCGGTTTCAAAAATAATAATATATATACTACCTTTTCTTTTCCATCCTCTTATTAGAGGGAACATGACCAAACTAACAAATAATTCTTAATTTTTAATTGGTTGTGCAGAAAAGCGACCGAAGCAAAATAAAATACCTTCAGTTTGCAGGCTTATATAGAAACATAGAACGATCCTTTTTAAATTTACTTTCTTCATGCTCTGTTCTATAGATGATCAATCATAGGCTCCGTAGTGTCCATTTTCTTCCTTGAAATGCAGACATAGTTGACCTGACAACGATATATGAGTGCGCTTCTATCCAAACCAAGTACTTCATCTTTGGGTGGACCTACCATTGCTATAAAATCTGAACGGTTTTCTGTCCGCTTTAAAGAAACAAATATTGATCATAGTTTTTCTGATGCACAAATTGAGATAACATTTATTTTTTCTATGTATATGCAGTATACCTGTTTGCTGATACTATATTTTATATTCTATCTGATATTACAGTGTGCCTGATTATGCTATCCGTTTGTTTGCACACATGGGAGTGTATTTCCTGATGCATAGATCCTTGGGTTATTGGTTATATTGTCCCGGTTCACTCTGTTTACACATGAGCTTTATTTCACTCCAAGTTAAATATTTAATATTTTATTTTGTATCATATTGTCCCGCCGCAACGCGCGGGGTATTGTCTAGTTTGAACAATTTTTCTAATTTGGACAGTTTTTTTCTAAAATCTGATTTTATTTTCTAAAATAATACACAAAAAAAGAAAAAAACGAAAATAGACAATAACCTGTTACCTGGGCCGGCCCAACACGGAAATTTACGTGGGCGGAGCTTTGGCTCGCTCCGCTTTAAAGCGGAGCATAGGAGCACCCCGTACTAGGCCGTGGCGGCAGCGACTCTGTCACAACGCTCGGTCGCAACGCGGCCGTCCGCGGCCGGGATGTCGGCTGGTGGTGGTGCGCACTGATGCGGGGAATCAGGTCCGCGGGGGCGTGCCACCGGCGGTCGTCGCTGGGCTCGTCTTTGGGCAGATGCAGTGCTTCCGGCGGATGCTGCGCCTGCCAACCCGAGCACGCATTCTGGATTTGGTTGTGAGTGACGCGCACGCCTCTCGGCCTCGACGGCGATCGCGATCCTCATTGGGTACGGCACACAAGATTGAGCAATCAGCGGTGGACACGCAGAATCGCGGAATAATTGCACCGCTGGACCGATACCGGACGAGTTGGGGGAAATGCTGATCATTGGGGCAATGCTGATCTGCTCTGCTCGCCGTCGATAAAGACGGTGGTACTCGTATTCGGTTAAGCCTGCCCTGATATGCTTTGCTACTTTGTGTGTACTGTACTGTCCCCCATCTAGCTAGGCGAGACGAATTCATTCGCCACACTCCCGTGAGGTTCAGTGTAGGTCACGGAGTCCTATCAGTTACGAGGTACAGTATATATGCATCGCATATCTGAGTTCTGAGGGCCATGCTACTCAAACCGTCAAAGCAGTGTCATCTATCTCTTTCAAACGTAGTTGCGCGGATTGCGTTGCCCACGCAAACAATTTCAACTAACTGAAAATTTAGACCCACTCCACTTTGGTGAATTTACGATGATCTCGTTTGGCTAAAAAGCTTATAAAAACCATTGAAGAATGCGTCAATTGTTCTTGCACATCCTTTCCGGCTAGCTGATCAAGTTAGGAGTGATTGAGCAGCCTAAAGAAGACATCTACCAGGCCCCCTGCACTTCATCCCCCCGGCCAAGCCAAGATACTACCAGTATGCCACAAGCCTAGCTAGGCTGCACCCACTTGACGGAGATGCCGCCCTCCAAAAGCCCTAGTGCGTCCTTGGCTGCCCATCCTTTCGACAGAGACCTCGCCCGTGCCCTCAGGTTCGTTGGACCTCCAAAATGGCTCCGCATCTCCGTGCGTGGCCACCGCGCGCACTTCACCTCGCGGCGACGTACGGCGAGTGACGAACCGACAGCAGCGCATCTCGCGGCCGGAGGAGGTCGATCGATTTTCTCGCACGCTCTTTTGGCCGGGATCGGCCTCGATCAGCCCTTTTCAAAGTCGGAATGATGGGCGCGTCGCGTACGGCCGCACGAAGTGGGAGGATGAGCTATCGCCGGTGCTCATTAGGAGATTTGAATTTCGCGCGGAAAAATTGAATTTCGTCCAATTTTCGCCCAATTCGGTCGGGACCGGCAAATGATTTACCAAACGAAATCTACTGAATTTAAGGAATTTTGCAGATTTTTTTTAAAAATTTAAATTTTGGCCAAATTTTGTCCGAAAATTTAACCGAAAAGCACCGAAATTTCCGAATTTCGCCCATTTCGCTCAGGACCGATAAAAAACCAAAACCGAAATCCAAATCCTAATACTGCAATGCGAGTGCGAGGATCTATTCTATGGCTATGGGAGGCGGCGGAGCAGATGAGCAGCTCAAGTGCGTCCATGGCCCCTGCGCACACGCGCGCTTCACGGCCGGGTCATGGCGTCCCACTCACCCACACAGCATACAAAGCCATTTTAAAAAACGGATTTGCTAGCCGTCGATTTTTTTAAAAGATTCGTGCACCTTCTTCAACCTCCACCTCTAGATGCTATGGTTGACGATCTCGCCGGAGCCACGGACGGCGCAGCTGGCCACGACATCGCCGCCGGAGACGAGGAAAGAAACTTACGGTTTCCGGTGCTGCAGGTTTTGGGTTTAGGGTGCGGGGGCTCGCCGGAGTTCGTTCGCCAAAGTTGGGGGAGGTTTAGAGTGAGGTCGGGGTGGGGTCTTAGGGTTTAGGGTGCGGGGCTCGCCGGAGTTGAAGGCCGGGAGGGGGGAGGGGGCTGGAGGAGAAAGGACTAATCTCCAGAAGCCTAGCTCCTTTAAAAAAGCTACTCCCCCGATCAGAAATAAGTGTCAGTGATTTTGTACTAATTTAATACAAAATTTATACCAAGTCATCGACACGTTTCCGAGTGGAAGGGATAATTTCTTCGTTAAATCTAAATCCGTGGAACCCAAGTTCTTAAACTGCGTAGGATGCACTGCCTTGGTCCAATCCTTTTTTGACATCTATCCTAATACGCATGTTGACTACAATCAAGGCTGATAACTTTGATAGGATTCGGTGTGGAATGTTGTGGGCCTATAGCACCTCTCTCAGTGGTGGGGAATGCAAAGTCAACTCGGCAAAGGTTTGCCGACCCAACAAGCTCGGTGGGCTTTGCATCCTTGACCTTGAGAAGTTTGCTAGGGCACTTCGCCTTCGCTAGTTATGGCTCGAATGGGTGGCTCCACAAAAGCCTTGAATGGGCCTCGAAACCCCCAACGGCGAGATCGACATGCAGCTCTTCAATGCGTCTACTAGGGTAACCATTGGCGATGGTCGAAAGGCTTCTTTCTGGTCGTTCTCCTGGCGCAATGGCTGCTCCCCTAAGTCAATTGCTCCCAAAATTTTTGAGGTCTCCAAAAGGAAGAATGCATGTGTGTATGATGCTCTAGACAACAACCACAAATGGACCGCTGACATCTCTTTTTCCAATTTCACGGTGGATCCCACCTCCTAGTTCATCCAACTTTGGGATTTCCTGCAAGACGTTTTTTTTCACCCCTGGGCTTTGACAACACCATTTCCTAGACTCTCACTGCAAGTGGTCACTACACAAAGAGTGTGGCCACTGCACAACGAGTTCGGCCTACAAAGCACAGTTCTTTGGGTCAATCGCCTACGGCTTCATGAACATTGTTTGGAAGAGTTGGGGCCTCCGAAATGCTACTTCTTCTCCTGGTTGTCTGTCCAAAATAGGTTGTGGACATCAGACCATCTTGTTGTCCATGGGTGGCCTCACCAGCCTGCTTGTTGGCTCTAGAAATGCCAGCCGAAAACGACGAGATACATCATCTTTGAGTGCCGCTTATCAAAGAGGATCAGGCAATAGGCGGCTTCCTGGCTTTCGTTCTCTCTTGCAGGATATAGGAATGACCGCCAAACGGTGATCCAATATTGGCATGCAACCAAAAACTCGCCATCTAATTGCCCTGAGGCCTAAGAACAGCTGTCACTTTGATTTCCTAGGAGCTACTCCCTCCGTTTCAAAATATAAGATGTTTTAGTTTTGTGAAGCAAATATATTTAGACATCTTTTAGTGTGTACACACTAAAAGATGTCTAAATATATTTGCTTCACAAAGCTAAAACATCTTATATTTTGAAACGGAGGGAGTATGTCAGAAAAAAATGCGCGAGTGTTCAACAACAAGGCTACATTAATGCCCCTAGTCATCATATAAAATATTAAGGAGAAGAGCAATAACTAGATTATGGAGGGCGCTAAACATCTGGTGGAGATAACGACCTGACGATCTCATCTAGCATGTATCTATTCCCCTGTTTTGAGAATTTTTTTTTGCTTTTTATATTGGCCTAGGCCTCGTCATGTTTGCTCCTTCTATATAAATTTAAAAGGTAAAGCTTTTGCCTCGTTTAAATTCTTAAAGAACTAATTTAAAATTCTAAAAAGACTTATATATTGAAATGGAGGTTATATAAGATTAAAATGCTCCATCAATTACGGAGGTAATACAATATATAGTTAGTGTGCTTAAACCATTAAGTAATAAAATGCTTTCATAGAAAAATATTCAGGGAGACTTTTTGTAGCAGTGTATAAATTAAAACTTATCGGCAAAATGTCGACCAACATTTGCAAGCTTGCAGATACACAAAGAGCGTATGCTTTTCCAAGTTTAGTTAACATGTTCTGATAGGAGAACTTTAGGCTGAGTTCAGGATAGACACGAAATCCCCAGCCCCGCATCGCTCCTAGGGGAGTGCCTTGGGGCAAACCCTAGCCGCCGCCTCCATTCTCATCCACCTTCGCCCATCCCCGCCGCCGCTGGCAAAGACCATGCGGCTAATGGTGGCGGCGGGATCTCATCTCATCGCGTGGCGAGCGTTGGCAGGGGCCTTCTCTTCTCGCGTGGAGGGAGCTCCCAGCCAGTGTGGTGCGGAGGCCCTGAACGGCAAGCTGTGGATAGATGAGAAGGTAGCCAGGGCGACGGCCCCCAGATCGCGCGGTTTGCGGCTGTGGTGGCCATGAGGGCGGCAAAATGGCCTGTCCCAGGTGCTCACGCTTGTAGCCGTCGGCTGCATGGAGCTAGTGTAAACCTTCGCGTTGGTGGCGCTCGTGGTCCGTTTGGTGGCAGGTGGGAAGAGCCCGCTTTTCATCTCCGCGAGGTGCGAGTGGTGATGGCTGATACGTCGCAAATGTATCTATAATTTTTTATGCTTCATGCTTGTTTTAAACCAATTGCTTTGTGTTTTGTTTACACTTCGTGGCATTTCTATGCATTTTCTGGAACTAACCTATTAACGAGATGCCATAGTGCCAGTTCCTGTTTTCTGCTGTTTTTGTGTTTCAGAAAGTTACACAGAAAATATTCTCAAAATTGGACGAAACAAAAGCCGTACTTCCTATTTACCTGAAGAGAAGACGGAGTCCAGAGGGGAGACGGAGCCGGACCAGGAGGCGGCCGCACCATAGGGTGGCACGGGCCACCCCTTGGCCGCGCCACCAGGTGGTGTGGGCCCCTGGTCCACCCCCTCAAATCACCCTTCCGCCTATAAATTCCCTTTGACGGGAAAACCCTAAGGGGACGAACACTTTTCCACGAAACATACTGCAAGCCGCCACCATCGTCGTCCCGAGATCGGGAGGGTCCAGAAGCTCTTCCCGGCACCCTACGGAGAAGGGAATCATCACCGAAGGCCTCCTTCATCACGATGCCAGCCTCCAGAGTGATGTGTGAGTACTCTACCTCTGACTATGGATCCATAGCAGTAGCTAGATGGTTGTCTTCTCCTCCATGTGCTTCATGTCTAGATCTTGTGAGCTGCCTATCATGATCAAGATCATCGTTATGTAATTCTACATGTTGTGTTTTTGGGATCCATTGAATATTGAGTACTATGTCAAGTTGATTATTGATTTATCATGTCTATGTTATTTATGATCTTGCATGCTCTCCGTTGCTAGTAGATATCTTGGCCGAGTAGATGCTAGTGACTCCAAGAGGGAGTATTTATGCTCGATAGTGGGTTCATGCCTCGTAATCTCGGAGAGTAACAATAACTTCTAAGGTTGTAGATATGCTGTTGCTACTAGGGAGAAAACAACAATCTCTTGTTCAAGGACATTTGTATTGGTTACATTACACACTTTGCTTAAGGCGATAATCTGTTGCTTGCAACTTAATACCTAAGGGTTGTTCGGATGATATCCCGCGGGTGGATTATTAGTCATAGATGCATCTTCATGACATGTACATGCATTGCAATGCATTCTTTATTCTGTCAATTGCCCAACTATAATTTGTTCACCCAGCATGTTATTTCTTTATGGAGAGACACCTCTAGTGAACTGTGGACCCCGGTCCATTCTTTTACATATATATTACCTTCTACTACAAGCATCGTTTACTTTCTACAAGCATTATTTATTTACTTACTGCAAACAAATATCCTTTTCCACACGATATGTTTAATACTTTGTTTTCAGTAAATGAGTGATATTGACAACCTCGCTGCAAGTTGGGGCAAAGTATCTTGGTTGTGTTGTGTGTAGGTTCCACGTTGCTGCTGGCGCCGAAGCTACGCACCAGACATTATCTAGGCGCCGTCAACAATTTCTCTGGTGCCATTGCCAAAGTCAGCTAGCAATAACCTTCAGAGGTGGTTTCTTTATCTGACTGGTCGATTAAACTTTGGTTTCATATCTGAGAGAAAACTTACCGTTGTGCTCATCACACCTTACTCTTGGGGTTCCCAACTGGTCATTAACCACGCACCAACAAGTTTTCTGGCGCCGTTGCCGGGGAGAAAGAGGATTTCTGCAAGGGAAGTCTCTCACTTCCAATCTTTTTTACTTTGTTATTGTTTTGCTTAGTTGCTTTACTTTATTTTTGTTTGCATCTTTTATTAAAAATACAAAAAAATTAGTTCCTTTTATAGTTGTTATTTTTGTTTATCTGTTTTAGTCTTGCTAGATTGAGTATTCCTGAAGTTGAGGTTTGTTCCTTTAAGCAATAAAGTGGAGAAAGTTTGAAAGATGCTTCGTATAGAATAAGTAATGCCCATCATAGATGTACAAAAAAGTATTCTACCATGATCCTTCTTACGAATTTTTATGTTGGTATATCTAGTTGGAATAGGTATGTTCTTGATACTCTTACATGGGGTAATTTTCTGGGTGCTCCTGCTTTGGAAGCATGTAATTTGATTGAAAGTTTAGTAGGAGTACCACCTATTAATGTTGTTAAAACTTAGATCACTTTGGAAGAAGTTATAAAAAACTGTGCTCCCTAGAGAAAAGTTTGCCAAATCTCCTTGATAACGCTAGCCAGGTTAATGAATCGGTAGAAAGTATCGGTAAAAGAATCACTGTTTTTAGAGGCTAGCACTATCCATGATAGTCAAAACCTTAGGATTGGTAAATTAGAGGAGTCTATGGAAATTTTAAGTTCAATTTTCTCTTCTCTTAAATTTAAGAAGGAGAAAGCTTTTGTGGGAAAAGAGCAAAAATTTATGTATGTTCCCAAGGTATCTATACCTAGACTGCAGAATGTGTTTAAAAGTGATAAAACTTTTAGTGCAATTAAGAGTGTTTTACATGTTGAATCCTCTTCAGGGGTATCTAAAGTGCCTATTGTGACAAGTTGTGATTTTGATGAAACTGTTGATCTTGATGCTTCATCGCTTGAAAATACTTGATTCTTACTTTCTGCGCCTAGCTCAAAGGCGTTAAAGAAAAACACTCTTGGGAGATAACCCAATGTTTTCTTTTCAGTAATTCTTTTTGTTGAGTCTTGGAAGTTGTTACTACTGTAATGACCTCTCCTTATCATTTTTATTTTGTTTTTGTGCCAAGAGTAACCTCTAATTGGAAGAAGGTAAGATTTGGGGAAGTTGCTGTCCCGCAACAGATTTCTGCGCTTCACCGTAAATTTTCGTGAAAATTCCCAGAACGTCATTTTGATCTGCGATTTCTTTTTCACATGCCCCAGGTTATTATCTAACTTTCATTAGTTTTGCACTTTTTGATTTGAGCAACAGAAGATTTTCTAAAAAATTGATATTTACCAGTTGTTCTGTTTTGACAGATTTCTGCCACTATTTGCATTTGCCTCTTGATCTGTTTCTTTTTGAGTTCTTTTGATCACGGAACTTTTAGAAGAAGTTGCTACAGTATCTTATGTGTTAATATGTGTTGTACTTGAGTTGAAACTGAACCAAAAGTGGATCTACTATCTTGCATACACTAATGTTGCTAATGAGAATTGTGTGAAGTTTTGTATGAAGGAAGTTTTCAAGTGTAGGGAAAGGAGAATGATGAGATGAGATAAAGTATGGACAAAAGCTCAAGCTTGGGGATTCCCATGTCACCCCAAGAAATATCCAAGAAGTACAACCGTCAAAGCTTGGGGATGCCCCATGGCACCCCTTCTTCATCAACAAAAATATTAGGACATCTTTCAAGATACTCCCTCCGTTCATATATATAGGAGGTATAGCTTTTTGAAAAAAATTCCAAAATATAAGATTACCGACAAATTTACCGCTAGATCTGTGGAGTAGTTGACTCCCGCATGAGATATTCCATAAACAGACCTAATTGGGAAAGAGAGGAGATCGGGAGTTTCGTTATTTACCTCTACTTTCACGTCTAAAACCAACAAAAATTAACTGCCTAACACATGTGCGTTAATATTCATGCAAAAAACTATACCTCCTATATATAGGAACGGAGGGAGTACTATATTTTTATTGCTTCATATGCTATGTGTTTTTCTTGGTGAAAAGGGTATAGATAATAGAGCCCGTTACTTGAGTACCCCTAAGGCCCGCTAAGTTAGGCCCAAGTGTAATCCTAGTCAAAATACGAGTTCATGTCGTATACCGATGTTGTAATATGTACCGGACCCCTCCCGTTCCTTGAGACCTGGTCACCTATATGTAGGGGCCAGGAGAGGACAGTGGGGGACAGATTGAAAGCAAGCCAAGTTCACCACCATGTTTACTTTTGATACACACCTTGTTTGACTGATTTTACCTTCGAGTTCATCCGACGCCCTAATCCCCCGATCCTAAGTCCTTCATATTGGACATTTGTCGAGTTAACCCTCGTCAATTGGCTTTGGAATCATGAATTCGACGGCTTTTTCACTTTTAGCCAACAGCAGTTCAGAAGTCGATGAAAACCAGATATCCTTCGGAACCGTCGATTTTTAGCCTCACCCGTCAAACTTCACTCCAGTATTCGAGAGCATGGATCAAGATATGGACCTGACGATCGGAAGCTTAAACTTTCGCATCGGATCTTTAGGTTCGATTCACCTTTCAAATTTAGAGAAACCGGATTCGTCGACAAGCGAAGCCAAGACAGTTGCAATATCCAAATCATCAGTGGGCTCTTCCAGCGAGGCAAACTCGCCGGTCAGCCTCGCAGCAACGAAATTGCAGGAGGAAAAATCGTAGAAGTCGACGAAGCCATGGAAAAATTCGACTTAGGGGATCAACTCGAAGACCTCATGATCTGCCATGATGATACTTCAGACAAATCAATAGACACCTGGAAGACAGGATCAGAGCTTCATGAGGATGACGACTCAATCTTCTCAAGCTTCAACAACAAGTTCGACAATCGGTACCAAGTACTCGCCATTGTAGGAGACAACTCAGAAGAACTAGACGAAAACAACAATCCAGTGCTCAACCCAGCAAACATAAACAGAGGAGCAAACCACTTAGCAGGGAGAAACTGCAGATTCTCTTGCAAGCAGGGAGAAAGTTCGACTATCAGTCGAAGAGTGGAGAATAATCAAATCTGCCGTGGAACACGGCGTGCTAATACCAGTAGATGCAAGCAAGAATATGCTGTTAGGGTATCATTATGCCTTAAGACAGTAATCAAAGCAACTAGCAAAAGAGAGAATTGAAATACAGAAGAGAAAAGATTCAGCCATTGCAGCAAGCGCAGCTTATCATAAAGCACGCAACGACGCATCATACACAAATAGCAGAAGGCATCGCCGACATGGATCAAGGTTTGAAAACCTCGAGTACTCCAAAAGGCAAAGCCTTTCCAAAAACCTCGACTCGTCCTTCCTATTGGTCGACGATCAAGGCAACATTATACCAAAGACGCCAGAAGCAGCGCTTGTGGCAGCACAAACATATCTGTACACAACACGACCAAGTCCAGGAGACCCAAGGGAACATATGCACCGAGCAGCACTGCAAGGCTTAAGGATGGTAGGCAATAAATTGACAGGAAAAGAAGAGGAGGCACATCGCAACAAAGGAATGCATAAACCAAGGTCACCATGCCATCACAACAGTCCTCGGCACAGAAGTGGCAACCAACGATCTAGAACACCATCACCAATGCGACACAAAAGTCTGAAGCATGGAGGAACCCAAAGGTCTAGGACCCCCACCAAGGCATATGACTATGAAGACGATGAAAAAGAGATGGGGGCATCGTGCTTTACTCATAGGGTTTGCACCACGCCAGTACCCAAGGGTTTCAAATTTCCCCATGATCAGCAAAAGTATGATGGATCTCAGGAGCCCCAGTCATGGCTCTTGGATTACTTGCAGGCAGTAAAAATATTGGGAGGAACAAAGAAAATAGCAATGCAAAGCTTGCAACCACACCTCACTGGCGCAGCAAGGTCATGGTTGAGCAAGTTAGAAAGAGGAACAATTGGAAACTGGGAGGAACTCACAAAGCAATTCACGAGTAACTTCAAGTTGACTTACAAGTGGCCAGCATCGATAGAAGAAGTCAAAGCCTGCATACAGCAACGCAATGAGACACTACAGTCGTATATCCAAAGGTGGAGCATTATCAAAAATTCTGCAGTCGAAGTTTCAGACGAAAGAGCAATAGACGCTTTCACGCTCGGGTTGCGACGAGGAGACCTAGTCGAAGAGATGGGTAGAATCAAGACAAAGATAGTATCCGATTTAATGGACATAGCGAACAGATTTGCAGATGGCGAAGATGCGTGCAACAACAAACGAACCCGATCACCAGAAGACGATAGAGGAAACAGATACGGTGGCCAAAGGAGAAGAAGCCACAATTACGACAACTATGGCTCCCACAACCAAGTAGCCGCGGGATACAAAGACAACAATTATCAAGGAGATGACCGAAGAAACTCAGGATACCGAAACTATGGAAGAGAAGACTATGGGAGTAGCAAAAGGTTTCAGTCAAGAGAACCTCAAGAATACAACCCATCACCAGATGATATGCTAAACGGACCATGCCATATACACTCCGCATTTGTCGATGGGAAAAGAGTGTCCAGACACGCAATGAAAGGTTGCAAAACATTCTTGAAACTCCAGGAGGCGGCAATAAGCAAACAAGTCGAAGCAAAGAGACAAGGATATGAAGGGAACAACGCGCCTACAACAGCTCAACAAGCACACAGTGGAGCCTCTCAAGGTCAAGATCAGCCAAATCAGGGACACTACAATGATGGAGGACATGTCCCATCCAAAGGGCACATCACAACAATGATACAACCAGTGCCAAAGTCGAACAAAGAGGAAAAGAGCATAACTCGCCAAGTTAACCTAGCAGTAACATCGCCTCTAGCAACCATGAAATATTTACACTGGTCAGAACAACCCATAGAATTCAGCAGGGATGATCACCCCATAACAGTACCTCGGCCGGGAAACGCGCCTCTGGTACTCAAAGCTCAAATTGGGACATACGACATCGACAAAGTATTCATGGATGCAGGAAGCGGAATAAATCTTATATACGCAAAGACTCTCTGGGCAATGCACATATCATTAGAGTTTCTGAAACCAACAGACTGTTCCTTCCACGGGATCGTCCCAGGAAGTGCTAACTATCCATTAGGTCGAATAGCACTCAACGTTTACTTCAGAAATCGCCAAAACTACAAAAGAGAGAAGCTCGACTTCGAAGTTATGGACTGGCCATCACAATATCATGCGATCCTCGGGCAACTCGCGTTTTCATGATTCATGGCAGTACCTCACTATACATACCTGGTACTCAAGATGCCAGGACCCAACGGAATTATCACAGTAAAGGGAAGCTTCGAACTCTCAGATCTATGCGACAAGGAATTTCACAAAATGGCCCAAAATTTTGGCATGATGGCCAACTACGGAGAACCCAAAGACAAGGCAAAAAGTGCAACTACAGGAGCCGCACAACAACTCAAAGGACATCCAGCAGAGCCAGATGCGAAGAAACTGCGGGTACAACCGTCAAATCCAGGGGAAGCTACATGAGAAGAGGACAAGACCACGGCAACATAGACAACAAGTACGCAAAAGTAGAGTAGAAAAATAAGGCTATTAAAGCCACAAGCTATCCTAGGGCAATGCCCTCTAGATCCAGAACAGAGGTCATAGGTCGGATCTTTTGGGACACCCCATGTATCTAACATTATAAGCATAAATAAAGACAAAGTTCCTCCTATTCGAGTTTACATGTCTTATAAATCTTAAGCGAAATTGCGGCAAACGCACTAAACACAAAACGCCTTGAGAACAAAAATTTCTGGCAAAAAGCACCAGAAAACAAAAACTTTCATGTTTTACATACAGAACATATACACAAGAAAGAGCTAAGACATTGGTTGATCTGAATCATCTACTGCAAGTGGATTCAAGTAGTGGTGCTCGCGGAAAAATCCAGCATCCTCTCGAAGCAACCTAGCTATGATCCTCCTCGTCGGTTGAAGCATGGCATCCATGTGGACTCGCAGCTTCACGCCTCCTGGGGGGAAACTTAGAGACATGGAACTATAATTCAGCCTTGGATGCCACTTGCGTATCCATCCAAGAGCAAAATTAGCACCAGCCACTAAGTTGAGCTCTATTAGCCGATAAATTCGTTGACTAGATCTGAAAGCATCGAGTAGCTGCTTAAAATTTTCCGGCGGAGGATTGCGGGGAAGCATAACAGAGTACATGGTCGTCAAGGATCTTTGACAACCATCAATAGATTCCCCAATGTGTTGAGCATGATCCTGGAGGAGAACAACAGCACTGCGGTGCCGTGGGTCAGCCCACAAAGAAGTCGTATCTTTCGATACCCTCTCCAAAGCTACGATTCGCTCGACAACTTGACGGTTTTCATCAGCATGATGTAAGCAAGAACCTAGAAGGCGCAAACTCATCAAAACACAAAGACAAAAGCAGCAGCAAGAAATTTGAGAAGGTCTGCAGGAAACTTACACTTCAGCTGTTCACAAGCTGACTTGATAAAATCAATAAGAAAGGAATCACACTCCTTCAGATGCGTCACTTGGGCCACCAGACCCGACACTTTATCCTCAAGAACGGATATCTGCTTCATAAAGCCATAAGATTTGCCGGCCTGGTCCAAAGCAGTTCTCGCCTGACGCTTCATCAAGGACAAACGACCTTCGAGGTCTGAAATCCTCAACAGGTATTCAGTGCATTGGCAAGGAGAACGAGAAGGAGAAGGATCCGCAGAGCGGAACGCATCAGCAGGAGGCGAATCATAACCACGATCGATCAATCCACCAGCACACTCAGGCTGGAAGGCAAAAAAGAAAAGAGAAAATAACTCAGAAACGCAACCAAGCACAACATTTCATAAAGGCAAAGTATTCACAAGGAGTACAGAGTTCCCTGACTGATTTTCAGGAAAAATATGAACGATTTCGCTAGTTAAAAGAAAAGAAGACTACAAGGAAAGGCTAAATCTATGCCACCTCAGTAGCAGGCTCTGTGGCGGTAGAAGGTGCGGAAGAAGTAGTACCAGCGCTTGGTGGAGGCATCGAAGCACTTGCCGCAGGAGTCGAAGAGGTCGGCGTCGAAGTCGAAGAAGCCGCCGATGGAGTGATAATCGACATGATTCCTAGCGCATACTTCTTCGCCTTCTCAAAGAAGCCCAGCAGTTCCGTGAGAGGACGAGCACGAGAAGAGCTAACCTTCTCCCCAATTCACCTCCTCGCCATGCGACTGAGCAAGCGCAATAGCCCCTTCGACACCCCGCTTCACCGATAGGCTCTTCATTGTAAGAACAGGATCTTCAACAGCGTCGAAGGCTTCAGCAAGCTTCTTGAGGTCGACTGGCACATCTGCCCTCTTCTTTGGCCACAGCCCAACAAACATCTGCGACAACACACAGCGAATCAGCTGAAGAAAGTCCTGGACCAATTTCTAGTTAGACTCCAGCAAATCAACCGCAGCCATCAGTGGATCTTCAGCATCCGGCTGTCGAGGTGCCAAAGGTAGTCCAACTTTTTCCGCTGCAGCACAGAAGATAAAGACAAGAGAAGACAAGAAAATATCAGCAATTAGGAGCACGAGAAAAAAGAAGTGGAAAATAAATAACACGATGCTTACCACCAAGAAGAGCTGAAATCTTGTCCAGGCGTTCGGCTACTGTTTGATCTCTCTAGGCACGCTTCTGGTCAGCAGCGACAAGCGCCTTCTCAGCTTTCTTCGCCTTGGTTTTTGCTGACTTAGCGGCCTTCTCAGCAGCAACCTTGGCAGCAGTGGCAACATCCTAATGAAGGGAATATGCCCGAGAGGCAATAATAAAGTGGTTATTATCATATTCCATGTTTATGATAAATGTTTATTTCTCATGCTAGAATTGTATTAATCGGAAACATTAATACTTGTGTGATTAATAAACTAATAGGGTTCCTAGTAAAGCCTCTCTTTTATACTAGCTCGTTGATTAACCAGTGATCAAGGTTTCCTGATCATGAACATTGGATGTTGTTAATAACGGGGTCATATCATTAGAAGAATGATGTGATGAACACTCACACCCATAGTACGAATAGTAGTACAATCAAGTCATCAAGTTTATTGCTATATCAAACTCATACGAAATAGTTCTAATCCTCAGACCATGAGATCATGTTAATCACTGATGCCGAAAGAGTGCTTTGATGATATCAAACATCACACCGTCACAGGGTGATTATAAAGGTTGATTTAGGTATTCTGAAAGTATTAGTTGAGGCTCATAGATCAAGAGTGGAATTTGTCCGACCCGATGACGGGAAGATATTCTCTGGGCCCTTCTCGGTGATATTGCATTAGAATCGCTTGCAAGCATGTGACTAGGTCACATGAATGCATTATCACGGAACGAGTAAAGAGACTTGTCGGGAACGAGATCGAACTAGGTATGATTGATACCAAATGATCGGATCTCGGACAAGTAATAATATCGCAAGACAAAAGGAATTAACTATGTTCGTTATTGGTTCAGATGATCACTAGTTCATCGTTGAGTAAGTGGGAGTCATCATGGATTTCCAGATCCCGCTGATGATTATTGATTGGAGAGGAGTCTCGATCATGTCCACGTTATTCACGAACCGTAGGGTGACACACTTAAGGTTCACCGTCGTTTTTGAGTGGATACGATACTCCGATCGAATTACAGGACAGCATGAGGGTTGTTTCAGAAAAGCACTGAAACTGTTTCGGTATATCGAAATAACTCAAGGGAGTATTTGTTAATGTTTGTTAATTGATTGAATTAACAAATATTAAAGAAATAAAAATGTTTTATTAAATCAATTAGTATGAATTTAATTAGCATGAATGTCATGCAAAATTAAATGGGGGGTTACCTCATGTTGATGAGGGGATTACCACCATGAAGAGGGGGTTACCACAATGAGGACCATGAAGAGGAGGAGAGCCTCTCCTTGGACGGCCACCCCTTGGGGCTGCCCATCCTCTCCTATAAAAGGCCCCCCTCTCCTCCATGTCCATGCTTGCTTGATACTTCCCCTCTCCCGCAAAGTTGCTGCCCCAAATCCATCTTGGCTTAGCGAAGCTCTGCCGGATTGTTAGTTCGAGTTTCACACACTTGGAGAAGTGAGTGTTGGAGTGTCCGGCAGATCCCTTCTTCCGCTGCCCCGCTGGACCGAGGGCGTGGAGGAGTCGACGATGAGCTGTACGTGTGACCGAGCACGGGGGCGCTGCCGGTTGTGGCGCCATGTACACGATCTCGTGATCGTCAAGTGAACCACTACGTCGACTACGTCAAGTGAACGACTATGTCGACTACGTGCGTCTTCCTTGACTCTCCATCGGCAACATTTGTGCGGGAACGTAATCCCCGCTACCGGTCTTCGAGGGTTAGTCTCCGTTGCTACCATCTCGTAGATTTTCTTGGCTAGTTTATGTGTTCTTGCCTAGGAAAATTTTTGTTTTCTATGCTACGAACCCATCAGTGGTATCAGAGCCATCTCTATGCGTAGTTGGTATGCACGGCTAGAACACATGTGGATGTGGGCGCTGATGATCATGTTATTGCAATTTATTTTGTATTTTGGATTATAGTGGCATAGTGGGATTGTAGCTGCCCGAGACTAACCTTACATGACCGCGTTCACGAGACTTGTCCCACACTTGACATGCTTCGGCATATGTGGCTTTGCGGGTGCACGTTTCTCCCACTATTGTTATGATCTATTTTACAAAGAGTTGTTAATAATATTTGTATCACTGTTGTGGTTACATGTTTGTAGGTAAGAACGGTTCTTCCTAGAAAGCCCCAAACCATGTAAAATATGCAGGACAAATTAGAAACGTCTAACTTGTTTTTGCAGGGCATGTGATGTGATATGGTTAAATTGTTTATGTTACAAATTGTATGCAATGATCCTTTTTGCAAGTTATAAACAACCGGCAGGAGCCATATGGTTGTCTTTACATTTAAATGGCCTGCGTGCCAAATATATATATCCATGCGATATATTGTAATGGAGGAAGACAAACAAGGTGGCGCGCCATGGACCTTGGTGCTGCGCCGGTGGAATGATGGAGATCATGCCATGACGCACAAGATGGAGATCTAATGCGTGAAGGACCATATCATATCACATTATATATGCATGTGATGTTTATCCTTTTATGCATCTTATTTTGCTTAGATTTGATCGCGCGGTAGCATTATAAGATGATCCCTCTCACATAAATATCAAGATAAAATGTGTTCTTCCATAGCATGCACCGTCAAGAAAGTTCATCGTTTCGAGACACCACGTGATGATCGGGTGTGACAGACTCTACGTTCACATACGACGGGTGTAAGACAGTTTTACACACGCAAGTGCTATGGTTCTACTTGGCGAGCCTAGCATGTACAGACATGGCCTCGGAACACGAACCGAAAGGTTAAGCATGAGTCATATAGTTGATATGATGAACATGGTGATGTTTGCCTTTGAAACTATGCCGTTGCACGTGATGATCGGTTGCGGTATAGTGAATTTGGTTCGTGTAATCACTTAAGAAAACTAAGAGGGATGTTGTTTTTAAGTGGGAGTTCACTTAGTAATTTTGAATTATAGAACTCAATTTATCATGAACTAAATCAAAGTGAATTTGCATAGTTTGTTGTAGGCATTGGCATCCATTTACTACCTTGCGATTAGCTATAATTGAGATAATAGAACTATAGAATTCTGGATGTTAACTTTACGAATTGGTATCGTATTGTTTGAATGTCAATCTAAAGTTTAAAGTCCTATTGCAAACTTTTAGCAAACCTTGGTTACTCGATAAAATTTAATAAGTAGTATTAAATCAAGAGTAACAATTCTATTGTTAGTATCTAAGTATCACACTTGCCTCCATGATCCTTGATATTCAAAAGTTGTTTTTAGTATCAAGGTTATCTAGGAGCTGAAAGGATTGTTTCATAAACTATCATGTGTGGAAGATATTTTGATATCTGAAACAATGTTTGGTTGCAATGTGGTAGTGTATAATTTAGTAAGACACATGTTCTCATATTGTATGAGAATTTGTGAAGATTAGAGATGCTAGGCGTCCAGATCTCCTAAAAAGGTTTTAGGAACTAACATTATACTCACAATTCATCCTCATGGGCTATAGTAGCTTGATCATGAAAGTTGTCATGGTAGGATAAATACAAAATGTAGGTAAAATGTTTACTACATTAAAAGATTACTAAAGAATGGAATTTGGAAGAACGCCAAATATTTGATTATGGTAATCTACTTCAAAGTGTGAGTCCAAGGGTATTAGTGTTTGACTAATCATGCCTTGAACTATGTGCCATGTGTATGGCACCACTATTGATATTGATAGATTCTTCTAGAAGGAAAAGAATTGCTAAAAGAGAATCCGAAATTTATTCTGGCGGAAAAAAAGACTGGAAATGTCCAGCTCAGGTATATAGAAGATATACATGTTATGGGTGTATTCGTTGCTTGTTAAAACAATGTGGTTCTTGGGTATTTGATACTAAATTGGTTGGTATGAACTGTCATACAGAACAACGCAATACAAGAACTACAATGGCCTAATTAACTAGCAAATGAATATGGGATGATTCTCATCGAAAACAAATAAAGTGTTATTGTGTTTCATTGGAATTAAACCTAGCCTTCAAGATTTGTTTAAATAATTGTTATTTTGTTATGGTATTATGAGAACAATGGTTGTTCAAATTATTACCGCATTCATAAAAGATGAATGAACGCTTATCTTGTTGGAGAAATCACATCCATAACACTGATGCTAAAAGTGTCTCAAGACAAATGATTAGAAGATCACTTATGAGTGACACCACCGTTTAAATCATATTGGAAAGTAAACATGAAGAAACTCCATGTTGATGGAATTTTGGAGTCCTTTTGATTTTGAATCAATTGACACTTGTGAAAATTTCCTAGAGATGATTAAAACTCCATTTGTTGGCCAAAGAAGAACGGACGACTAACTTATTAGATATTGTACATGTTGATGTATATAGTCCATTATGTGTAGCCGTGTGTGGTGAATTCTTGAACTTCATTTACTTTAACCGATGATTTGAGTAGATATATGTGTATATTTACTTGATAAGGAAGAAGCATGAAATATTTGAAAAGTGTTCAAGGTATTTCTAGATGAAGTGGAAAATCATTGTAACAAGAGAATAAAGAATTTATGATTTGATCATAAAGGAAGATATTTGAGTTACAAGTTTAGCAAACACCTAAAAGTTGAGGAATCGTTCCATAGACTTGTATTTCCCGAAACACCATAGGAGTATGGAGTGTTCAAGAGATGAAATAAAACTTTGTTTGACATCGTTGGATCAAAGGTGTCATCTATAAAACTGCCATTATATTTTAAGGATAAAGCTTTAGAGACTACCGCTTTTACACTGAAAAGAGCGCCATCATGATCCGTTGAAATGACACCATATGAGTTATGGCATGGGATAAAACCCAAGTTGTCTTTTCTAAAATTTTGGTATGCTAGGCATATGTAAAATGTTTACAACCAAAGTCGGATAAATGCGTCTTTATAGGTTATCCCAATGTAACTGTTGGGTATTCCTCCAGAACACCTAAGACAAAAGTGTTTGTCGCTGAAAACGTCAAGTTTCTTGAGAAGGAATTTTTCGCAAAAAGTCAAGTGGGAGGATAATAGAACTTTGATTGGGTTATTGAACCTAAGCTATATGTGCTGAGTAGCGCAGCGCCGGGAAGTGTCCCGGAGGCGGCCAAAATGCGCATGGTTGTCGTACCTCAAAGGTTGTGGTCACATAGATCTAAGTTCCTATTGAACCGCGTGAGTCGGATAACAATCAAATAGTTAGATTTGAGAATAGATCATTATTGTTTGACAATGATGAATCGACTACATGCAAAGAAGCGATGATGGGCCCTGACTCCGTCAAATGGATAGAAGCCATAAAATCCATGATAGTTCCATACACGAGAAACCAAGTTTATGAACTTGGAAGACCCTCAAAAGGCATGAAGCCTAATGAACGTATTTGGATCTATAAAGACAGACATGGATGTTTAACATCTATGAAATAGTCGACACATCGTTAAAAGAGTTTACGATTATATTCAAGGAGTTGACTGTGACAAGATTTGATCTTTCATAGCGATATTTTGTCTGGACGGATTACTGTAGCAACCACTACATATGCCAAGTTTGGTATATATTAGTTGAACAAACAAGACAACATTCTTCTAATAGAATGGTTACCTAGGACATGTACATGACATGGTCCAATGTGTTTTGTAAATTCAAAGGATGCTAAAAGGCATGCAAACTTCAATGGTTGAAGTAAGCATCGCGGAGTTGGAATATTAACCGTAATGAAATAATGAAAAGGTTTAGTTTCATCAGATACGATGAATATGCTTGCATTTGCAAGAAATTAAGTGGGAGCGTTGAGACATATTTCTAGTACATTATGTAGAAGACATATTGTTAATTAGAAATGATGTATCTTTTATTGACATAGGTTAAGAATTTCATTAAAATTAGATTTCAATGAAAGACTTAGGCAGAACCAAAATATTGGGTACCGATGTCTATGTAGATAGATCGAGGTACCAATATGGTTGTGCCAAAGTACATAGATGAAATATTGAATGAAGTTCAATATGGAAACGACAAGAAAAGTTCTTGTCGCATGGAAGAAGTTGAAACAAGATTCAGGTGTTTTTGACACTTGATGAGTGAAGCCACATGAATGATTTGATCGATCATGTATACCGTGATATGTACGTATCCAGATATGTCCTATGCTCTAAATGTTATGAGCATATACCAGAGTGATAAATGTCATAAGATGATCACTGGACAATAGTAAAGATATCCTTATGTGCTTTGGAAGGACTAAGGATATATATTATGTATGACAAAGTGACACATAGTTCATTGTAAAGTGTTACATTGATACTAAGTTTGTCACAAGATATAAATTAAGTTTATCTCAATTTTAGCTATATGTTTAGGTGTCACAATGTAATGGAAGGAAGTTCCATGGTGGATTTGGATGAGTTCCAAAGTTAAGACATTGTGATGGATTCTACAACAAAGGTTGAGTATATGGCTGCTTTAGAAGTAGCAAAGGAGGGCATTTGTGTCAAGAAGTTTGTTATCAAACTAGGTGTAGTTCCAAGCTGGCTATTACTGTGAAGATCTATTGTGCGACAATAGTGAACACATGATTTTAGCTAAAAGGAACTAAGGTCTCACCTAAGGACCAAATTTATACCCGACTATCTCATTTGAGAATGAGTGATGCGTAGAGACGCAAAGACATGCAAATACACATATAACTGAAAGTGTCAGATATGGAGATCAGATTAACCACATGCAACGCGTATGGATAACACGTGAAAGCCATAAGTGTTATATACGCAAGTATCAATTAGATTATTGACTCTAGTGCAAGTGGGAGACTGAAGGGAATATGCCCGAGAGGCAATAATAAAGTGGTTATTATCATATTCCATGTTGATGATAAATGTTTATTTCTCATGCTAGAATTGTATTAATGTAACAGCCCACTTTTTGTACTGCTTGTTGGAACCGAGTAATGCCTTGTTTAGGAGAAATTAAAACTTTTTAAATTAAATTACCATGCCAGTCATATGCATGATCTTTTGTGATCTAGTTTGCTAATAGAGAATCTTCTGAATCAAATTCCTTTCTAGCACCTTTGCAAGTGTGATTTGTTTGGTGTGTTGGCTTGCAAGTTGATTGAAGCAAGCACTAGAGGAATTAAGACTAGGGCTTATTTGCTTGTGTTGCACCATGATTTCATGTGCACGTGTGGTGATCACTTATTTCCTTTTTCTTTCTTTTTCCCAAACTACACTTGCTGCTTTAATGCTTAGAGTGGTGCTATGATTTTGTGTCAAAGCTAAACCTAGTGGATTACAACCCTAGTAGCTTCTCTTCTATTATTTCTTTTTGATTAAACATTATTCTTGCACACCTTATTGAAAACTAGAAGTTTGATCAAAACCCTATCTCCTTTTGGCCAAAAATTTTGAAACTTGGTGGATGCTCTGTTAACCTTTTGAGAACACTTCTGAACTAATTATCACCACCTTTTGAACCAAAACTTTGCACTTTTCAAATTCATTTGAATTTCGGCCAAATTCACCAAACCATGCTCTTTTCTCATTCTTTCTCCCTCTTTCCTTTGCAACTCGACCAGGAGAGGATCCCAGCCAGTTAATACTCCATCTCCCTCTGATCTCTCTCACCCACCAGCTAGAATTCTTGTCCTGTAGCTCCTGGACACAAGGCATGGGAGAAGCCCAAGGCAAATCTTGCAAGATCTCACCTCTCCCTCTTCTGCACCTCTCCACCGCCCTAGACCCCCAACCAGCTTCGTGTTAAGCTTCAGCAAGCCCCAGGGACCCCAGCTAGCAGTGACCCGTCGACCACACCCCTCCCTCTTCACCTGTGGTCGACCATGCCGACCTGTGCACGCCCAAGTGGGCTAGGAGCTTCGACAGCACGCCTGGCCGCCCAACCTCGCCAATGGCATTGCTAGCCCCTCCACTCCACGACCCAGTGCTGGCCCCCGACCAAACGACTGCAAGCGCCGCCCTATCGCCACGCTCTGGCCCTGTCGCCTGCGAGCCGAGAGCGCCCAGAGCGAGCCCCGCGTTCCCAGCCGAGGAAGGATGGAATCGAGCCGTGCAACGCCTGTACCTGCGCGGCATCGTACCCCCTTTATCCTGCACCCCTCCGTCTAAGCCGAAGCCGACCAGGGCGTCGCGAACGAGCTCGTCAAGCCGTGCAGGCAAACTGAAAACTGCACGTTTCCGAGCCCAACGTCTCGCCCCCGACCAAACCAAGTACATCACTGAACTCAGCTCACTGCGCCGTCCAGAACACACCGCACCGCCGCCCAATCCGTGATGGTCGCGACCACGACACACCGAGACCACCGCTGCAGATAAAACCTCTGGATCGGCCCCCATCTCCTCTCTCCTCGCCATTCTTCCCCCAGCCGCGCTCCTCTCCACTCAACACACCCCTCTGGCAAGCCCCCTCCATTCCCAGAGCTGCTGAGCTCGAGGAACGTCGCCGGAGCAGGGGGTAGACGAAGAAGCACGAGGACGTCGCCCTCGCCGTCGAAGCCTACAGCTCGTCGTCGACGCACCCACCTGCACGCACCACCTCGAACCTTCTGCCTTGCTGGAATCGGAAGCGGAGGGAGTCCAGAGAGTACGCCGCCGACCTGCATCTGCCCAGCCTCCCTCGACGACCCTAGAATCGAACGAGGAGTGTACCGAGGAGGGTGAAGTGTACGAGTACCAGGAGGAAGGAGATCAGGGACAAGCCAACCAAGGCAAGCCATCTATCTTGCTGCATATCTGAATCCTAATCACACTATTGCATGTCTCTCTCTCATTTATTAAAGTGCATGATTTCATGTTGCTATGGTTCCTATAGCAATTACTTGTTGACTCGGGCTCCGCGAGTCAAGTTGTTATCATCCATCGAGATGACACCATTGTTACCTACTTCCAATCTCCCATGAAGTAGTGGCTTGTTGATTAGCAACAATGCCCTTGATAAACCCTTTTAGTGGAGCTAAAACTCTAGGACTGGGAACACTCTATGAAAGTTTACGAAAATGTTTCAGAAAACCTTGGGGTAATGCTACCCCATTGAAATGATTTCAAAAATGATTTTTACCAAAATGGAGGACAAGGAGATGGTGGTTCTTACTATGACATTGGTGATCACTAGGCGTTCGCTCAGAACAATTAACCCGTGCAACCACGTTACCCTGGGATGGGGCAGGGCTTAGTCGGAAGTTTATCTGCCTTAGTGCGGGGAGCCTCACACTATATAAGGGTTTGTAGGACCCTGGAATCCGGATTGCCGCCAGACTATGGGCAATAGTAAATCGGGATCCATTGGGATTTATCCGGCCGGAAGACACTTGGGTTTCTCCCGCCGTGGCACTGGAACTACGCTCGACGGAGGTAGACGGCCAGGGTTTGCCGGGGATGTATACTCCACAGGGTAGGCACCCATACTAAGGTAGATGAATGGAAGGCTATGATCGGATATTTGTCGTGGCATAGAATGCTATGCGGGGATGATGCCCACACGATAAGTATTCGGATGGTGTGGGTAAAGTGTACAACCTCTGCAGAGTGAAATTCTATTCGAATAGCCGAGTCCTCGGTCATGGACGGTTGGGATGACCGTTGCATAGCCCAATGTCGGTTTTGTTTTTACAAAGTGAGTTTTGGAAAGAATTGGAGAAAAGCCGGATGGAGTACTCGGAGGGTACTGCCGTGGCACATGCTTGGGTCGGAGTACTTGTAGGGTACTGCCGAGGGTGGGAAGTGGTCATGTATGATTGACCGGAATCTACTGGTGGTCATGTTTGATTGACCCCAGCTCTTCTCTTGAAAATGAGTTCCCCCTTTTCTAGAGCTTTTTCTAAAGCTGTTTTACTAAAAATTCTTCTTTAACAATGATATCGAAATGTCGTATGACATGCTATATCGACACGAGAAAGCAAATAGGATGTGTACCAGCCCAAACCAAACTTCTCTTGCTACAGCCAAATAGCATGCAAAATTTATCCCCTCTTAGATGGTTTGCGAGTACCATTCCAAATGTACTCACGGCTTTGTCCCTGGCTATTAACTTGGCCAGATTATGAAGACTATGAAGATGATGAGGAGGAGTTCGATGATGCCGATGCGAACTAGGATCCGTCTCCCGGTCAGTCGCCTGTAGGGTAGAGGCATGACACGGGCTAATCCTACGCTACCTTTGTATCCGCTGCACTGCTTAGTGAACTTGCCCTGCGTGGCATTTAAATTCGGCCAAGTGGCCATGTAAGACTTTGCGACTTATTTATGTAATGGATGATGTACTCTGTAATGCCAACTCTGTTATGTGGATTCATGACGGTCTTCCTGGGATCATGAATTGTATGCATAACGGGAACTCCGGATGGTAAACCGGGGTCCCCACAGAGTTGGTATCAGAGCCATCCTGGCCTTAGGAGACCCTAGTTAGCATGGGCGTTAGATAAGACCAAAACTATATTTTACTATTAAAAACAAAAAGAGATGGCTTAATATATATAAGGTAAATATATATTGCTCTCATCTCTTCTCTTGTTCTTTAAGCATTTAGAATTACTTGCATCTTAATTCAAGCTTTTACAGTATTTAAAATATTGCACACTTGGGTAAGTTATTAACTCAACCTACCTTAAATTTTTGTGTAGATGGACGCCCCTTCTGCACACCGTCAGGTCGGTACCCACGGGGACGTGGTCGTCTTTGAGCGCGACCTGGTGGAGCTGTGCGCCCACCTTGGACGCCCGCGCCCCGAGGTGCGGGGTTACCGTTTGTTCGAGGAGGGTACCCGTGAGTTGGCACTCCGGGTCGTTTGCCAGGTCCACGGGAAGGAGGTCCCGCCGACTTCTCAGGAGTTCACCTTTGAGGTGATCGAGCGCAACTGGGGCGATGGCCTCATGCGCGTTCTGCGCCACGCTATTTCACGCCTCGTCCACCTCCACTTCGACGAGCTTCTCGGCACCCGCTACGAGCACTATGGGCGAGTCGACTCCGACGGCTTTCCTCACCAGGCCGCCGTCCACACTCCTTTCAGCCGCCACCTTTGCCACACGGAGGCTCTGCTGCACCACACTCAGGAGCATCTGGACCATGTCCGGATGGTCGCGGACGAGCGGGGACTTGAGTTGGCTGTTCTCCGTGAGGACCTCCAGGAGTCCATTTTCTCTCGTCACCGTCTCCTCGCTGCCAAGAGGAGGATCGTGAAGAGGAACAGGGCTCTGCGTCAGCGTGTCCGTGATCTGGAGGATCACCTCGCTTCACTCGAGAGCCACGTGTCCGAGCTAGAGGAGGAGACCGCTGAGCTCCGCAAGGAGAACGAGGAGGTGCTTGGCCGCGATGACGACCACCAGGAGGCCTACGACGAGGAGCCCGCGAGCACGGACGACGACGACCGTGGTAGCGACAGTGGTGAGGGCCACGACGCTATCATGGATTTCTACGCCCCTGCCACCCCGAGTGAGGAGGACCCCGAGGAGGTTGTTCCCCACGTGAGCGCCGATAAGTAGGTACCCGGCGCCCCACCACTGCACTTAGGATGTTGCGTATCGAGTAGGACTACCCGATCCCCTTACGTATGGTTGTGTATGGTTCTATGGAAACCATTTGGTGTGTGATGCATAAGACTTGTGGTATGTGTGCTAGACTTATATTAGCACCTCTTTTGTATGCTTGTATGCATGTGATGTACTTTGTTGACTATGGTAATGCTGTGTATTGTATATGATGGTTTGGTCGTGTATCTTATGGATTTCTTTCATGCCATGTGCATAGCATATTTTCCCCCCGCATTTGAAAACTGTTGTTGTATCTCACAAGCTAAACTTCTCTTCAGAATGGCTCCCGAAACATGAGGCCAAGCTAGCAACAGCAACAACCCGCCCCCACCTCCTGAACCCAACATGACGCAGGTGCTGCGGCTCATGCTTGAGGATCGTGAAGCCGCACGTGCCGAGCGCCAAGCTAGTCTCGCCACCCTTCAACAACTCGCCCAGCTTGCCACCCAGCACCACAACAATGGTGGCAATGATGAACCTCAGAGCAAGCTGAGGGATTTTCAGAACTCCAATCCCCCAGTTTTCTCCAAGACCACCGAGCCGTTGGATGCCGATGATTGGCTCCGCACCATAGAGAACAAGCTAGAGTATGCAGGAGTCGGGGCAAATGATAAGGTATTGTATGCAACCCACTTCCTAGCTGGAGCAGCTGGAGCATGGTGGGAAAATATCCGCGCCATGCAGCCCGAAGGGCAGGTGATGACCTGGGAAGCATTCAAGACCAAGTTTCGCAAGGCCCACGTTCCCTCGGGACTCATCAAGATCATGAGGGATAAGTTCCTCAATCTGAAGCAGGGAGGAATGAGTGTCCCTGAGTATCTGGACAAGTTTATCTCTTGGGGAAGGTATGCACCCTATGACATTGACACCGATGAGAAGAAAAGGGAGCGGTTCCTCAATGGACTGCAGGAGGAGCTGCAGACCTACCTCGTAGCTGTGCACTATCCCGACATGGAAGCCATGGTGGATGCAGCCATAATGGTTGAAGACAAAAACAAGGCTGCCCGTGAGAGCCGCAAGAGGCGGATGATGAGTCAGGGAGGACCAAGCAATCAAAGGTCCCGCAGCATGCCCCCATCAAGGTCAGCGCCACCACCCCAGAGGTTCGCCTCTCAGGCTCCAAGACCTAACAACCCAAACCGTCAATACCCCAGCAACCGCCCCAATGGCGGAAATTCTTCCGATGGTAACCGCAACACATTCAACCCCGCCAACCGAAGCCAGGGCAGTGGATGTTACACTTGTGGCCAGCCAGGTCACTTCTCCAAGGAGTGCCCTCTGAAGAAGCCCTCTACACCGAGCCTCAGCGCGCCGAGACCCAACCAGGGTCAAGGCCGTGGACCCAATGGGAAGAATTCAAGGAACCAAGCCAATACTGCACGAGGCCGCCTGAACCATGTCACCGCGGAGGAAGCTGCTGATGCACCTGATATTGTTCTGGGTACGTTCCTTGTCAACTCCACCCCTGCCAGAGTGCTGTTTGATTCGGGTGCATCTCATTCTTTCGTAACTGAGAACTTCGTTGAAAGGGGAAAATTAAAATCAACCATGATGCCTAGAGCTATGTTAGTTCAGATTCCCGGGTCAGTCATGAAAACCAAGAGAACTTGTCTAGATGTGCCGATAGATATCCATGGGGTGTCCTTCGAAGCAAACCTAATTATTTTAGGCACCAAGGGTCTAGACGTGGTACTTGGGATGGATTGGATGACCAAGTATCAAGGTCATATTGACTGCGCCCAAAAGGCTATATCTGTGACCAACAGTGAGGGTATTCAAATCGAGCACATTGCAACCATGCCATCCCGCAAGGCCTATTACAAGAAATCTGTATCTGGGCCAACCCTTGACCAAGTTCCGGTGGTATGTGAATACCCCGATGTCTTCCCTGAAGAGTTGCCAGGTATGCCCCCTGACCGGGATATAGAGTTCATTATTGAGTTGATTCCCGGAACAGCCCCTATAGCACAGAGAGCTTATCGTATGAACCCCCAAGAATTAGAAGAGTTAAAGAGGCAACTAGCTGATATGCTCAGCAAAGGTCTTATCCGTCCCAGCGCGTCACCTTGGGGATCGCCTGTTCTATTTGTAGACAAGCGAGACGGTACCATTCGCCTATGTGTGGATTACCGCAAGTTGAATGAGGTGACAATAAAAAATAAGTACCCACTCCCAAAAATTGAAGACCTATTTGATCAGCTGAATGGAGCTAAGGTGTTCTCCAAGATCGATCTCCGCACTGGATATCATCAGCTTAAAGTCCGCGAGTCCGACATTCCCAAAACCGCCTTCACCACCCGTTATGGTTTATTTGAGTACACTGTGATGTCCTTTGGCCTGACCAATGCCCCAGCCTATTTTATGAATCTCATGAACAAGGTGTTCATGAAGTTCCTCGACAAGTTTGTGGTAGTGTTTATTGACGATATCTTGGTCTATTCCAAGACAGAGGAGGAGCACGCAGAACATCTGCGACTAGTGTTGGGAACTTTGAGGGAACATCAACTCTATGCCAAGTTTAGTAAGTGTGAGTTTTGGCTAAAGGAAGTTGGATTTTTGGGACACGTTATTTCAGCTGGGGGAGTGTCTGTTGATCCATCAAAGATTACTTCTATCTTAGAAAGGAAGGCCCCAACTAATCCCACTGAAGTTCGAGCATTCCTTGGACTAGCTGGATATTACCGGAAGTTTGTTGAAGGTTTTTCCAGCATTGCTCGCCCTTTGACTCAGCTCCTCAAGAAGGATAAAAAGTTTGAGTGGACAGAGAAGTGCGAGCAGAGTTTCCAAGAACTCAAGAATAGACTTGTGTCAGCTCCCATTCTAACCATGCCTGACATCACCAAAAGCTTTGACGTCTATTGCGATGCCTCCAAGCTTGGTCTTGGAAGTGTCTTAATGCAAGATGGCAAGGTCATTGCTTATCTATCCCGTCAACTACGCCCGCATGAGCTAAACTACCCTACCCATGATCTGGAGCTTGCTGCTGTGGTGCACGCACTAAAAACTTGGCGACACTATCTTATGGGAAACAGGTGCGAGATCTACACCGATCACAAGAGCTTGAAGTATATCTTCTCACAGAAGGAGTTGAATATGAGGCAGCGTAGGTGGATTGAGCTCATCAAGGATTATGATCTAGGCATTCATTATCATCCGGGGAAGGCGAACGTGGTCGCCGATGCCCTCAGCCGAGAACCTTGTTCCCTAAATGCCCTATTAAAGACCCGCCAGCCAACCTTATGCGGGGAGTTCGAAAGGTTCGGACTCCAGCTAGTAAGTCATGGTTTCCTTGCAAACCTTGAGGTTCGACCCACACTCACCGATGTTATTAAGGAGGCTCAGAAGGAACATGAAAGCATTGAAGGTATCAAGCGAAGGATGGGACGAGAAGAACTACCTGGGTTCTCAATCGACCAAGAAGGTGTGTTATGGTATAAGGGACGCCTGTGTGTTCCTAACATCGAGGAGTTGAAGCAGTCTATCCTGAAGGAGGCTCACGATACCCCTTATTCTATCCATCCAGGAGGCACAAAGATGTACCAAGATTTGAAGGAGCAGTTCTGGTGGCATGGGATGAAGCGAGAAATAGCATTTTATATTGCCCGGTGCGACGTCTGCCAGCGAGTCAAGGCCGAACATCAAAGGCCTGCTGGTCTGCTGCAACCCTTAAAGGTACCCATGTGGAAATGGGAAGAGGTTGGTATGGACTTCATTACCGGTCTGCCAAGATCGAATAGAGGTCATGACTCCATCTGGGTCATTGTGGACCGCCTAACTAAAGTTGCCCACTTTATACCGGTCAAGACCACCCATAATGGTAGGGAACTCGCCGATCTCTATATCTCCCGGATTGTGAGCTTGCATGGAGTGCCCAAGACCATAGTATCTGATCGTGGTACCCAATTCACATCACGTTTTTGGGCAAAGCTTCATGAAGCCTTGGGAACCAAGCTTTCTTTCAGCACAGCCTACCATCCGCAGACTGGAGGTCAGACTGAGAGGGTCAACCAGATCCTCGAAGATATGCTCCGTGCGTGTGTCCTATCCTATGGCGCCAAGTGGGAGGACTGTTTGCCGTTGCCGAATTCTCCTACAATAACAGTTACCAAGCTAGTATCCAAATGGCCCCTTTCGAATCCCTGTATGGCCGTAAATGCCGAACCCCTCTCAACTGGTCAGAGACTGGAGAAAGTCAAGTATTTGGTCCTGACATCATCAGAGAAGCCGAAGAACAGGTGCAGTTGATCCGCAACCGCTTGAAGGCCGCGCAATCCAGACAGAAGAGTTATGCAGATTCCCGTCGAAGACCCCTTACCTTCCAAGTTGGGGATTTTGTTTATCTCCGAGTGACTCCCCTCAAGGGCATGCAACGTTTCCATGAGAAAGGAAAATTGGCACCTCGCTACATTGGCCCATACAAGATTCTTGAACGCCGAGGAGAATTGTCCTATAAGCTAGACCTACCTCCTAAGTTGTCGGAATTCCATGACGTTTTCCACGTCTCCCAGCTTCGCAAGTGTCTCCAAGCACCCAACAAACCCGAAACCTTCAAGGAGATTGATCAGGATACCATTGACCTCAACCACGACTTGACCTATCGTGAGAGGCCCGTCAAAATCTTGGAGACTGAAGGGAATATGCCCGAGAGGCAATAATAAAGTGGTTATTATCATATTCCATGTTGATGATAAATGTTTATTTCTCATGCTAGAATTGTATTAATGTAACAGCCCACTTTTTGTACTGCTTGTTGGAACCGAGTAATGCCTTGTTTAGGAGAAATTAAAACTTTTTAAATTAAATTACCATGCCAGTCATATGCATGATCTTTTGTGATCTAGTTTGCTAATAGAGAATCTTCTGAATCAAATTCCTTTCTAGCACCTTTGCAAGTGTGATTTGTTTGGTGTGTTGGCTTGCAAGTTGATTGAAGCAAGCACTAGAGGAATTAAGACTAGGGCTTATTTGCTTGTGTTGCACCATGATTTCATGTGCACGTGTGGTGATCACTTATTTCCTTTTTCTTTCTTTTTCCCAAACTACACTTGCTGCTTTAATGCTTAGAGTGGTGCTATGATTTTGTGTCAAAGCTAAACCTAGTGGATTACAACCCTAGTAGCTTCTCTTCTGTTATTTCTTTTTGATTAAACATTATTCTTGCACACCTTATTGAAAACTAGAAGTTTGATCAAAACCCTATCTCCTTTTGGCCAAAAATTTTGAAACTTGGTGGATGCTCTGTTAACCTTTTGAGAACACTTCTGAACTAATTATCACCACCTTTTGAACCAAAACTTTGCACTTTTCAAATTCATTTGAATTTCGGCCAAATTCACCAAACCATGCTCTTTTCTCATTCTTTCTCCCTCTTTCCTTTGCAACTCGACCAGGAGAGGATCCCAGCCAGTTAATACTCCATCTCCCTCTGATCTCTCTCACCCACCAGCTAGAATTCTTGTCCTGTAGCTCCTGGACACAAGGCATGGGAGAAGCCCGAGGCAAATCTTGCAAGATCTCACCTCTCCCTCTTCTGCACCTCTCCACCGCCCTAGACCCCCAACCAGCTTCGTGTTAAGCTTCAGCAAGCCCCAGGGACCCCAGCTAGCAGTGACCCGTCGACCACACCCCTCCCTCTTCACCTGTGGTCGACCATGCCGACCTGTGCACGCCCAAGTGGGCTAGGAGCTTCGACAGCACGCCTGGCCGCCCAACCTCGCCAATGGCATTGCTAGCCCCTCCACTCCACGACCCAGTGCTGGCCCCCGACCAAACGACTGCAAGCGCCGCCCTATCGCCACGCTCTGGCCCTGTCGCCTGCGAGCCGAGAGCGCCCAGAGCGAGCCCCGCGTTCCCAGCCGAGGAAGGATGGAATCGAGCCATGCAACGCCTGTACCTGCGCGGCATCGTACCCCCTTTATCCTGCACCCCTCCGTCTAAGCTGAAGCCGACCAGGGCGTCGCGAACGAGCTCGTCAAGCCGTGCAGGCAAACTGAAAACTGCACGTTTCCGAGCCCAACGTCTCGCCCCCGACCAAACCAAGTACATCACTGAACTCAGCTCACTGCGCCGTCCAGAACACACCGCACCGCCGCCCAATCCGTGATGGTCGCGACCACGACACACCGAGACCACCGCTGCAGATAAAACCTCTGGATCGGCCCCCATCTCCTCTCTCCTCGCCATTCTTCCCCCAGCCGCGCTCCTCTCCACTCAACACACCCCTCTGGCAAGCCCCCTCCATTCCCAGAGCTGCTGAGCTCGAGGAACGTCGCCGGAGCAGGGGGTAGACGAAGAAGCACGAGGACGTCGCCCTCGCCGTCGAAGCCTACAGCTCGTCGTCGACGCACCCACCTGCACGCACCACCTCGAACCTTCTGCCTTGCTGGAATCGGAAGCGGAGGGAGTCCAGAGAGTACGCCGCCAACCTGCATCTGCCCAGCCTCCCTCGACGACCCTAGAATCGAACGAGGAGTGTACCGAGGAGGGTGAAGTGTACGAGTACCAGGAGGAAGGAGATCAGGGACAAGCCAACCAAGGCAAGCCATCTATCTTGCTGCATATCTGAATCCTAATCACACTATTGCATGTCTCTCTCTCATTTATTAAAGTGCATGATTTCATGTTGCTATGGTTCCTATAGCAATTACTTGTTGACTCGGGCTCCGCGAGTCAAGTTGTTATCATCCATCGAGATGACACCATTGTTACCTACTTCCAATCTCCCATGAAGTAGTGGCTTGTTGATTAGCAACAATGCCCTTGATAAACCCTTTTAGTGGAGCTAAAACTCTAGGACTGGGAACACTCTATGAAAGTTTACGAAAATGTTTCAGAAAACCTTGGGGTAATGCTACCCCATTGAAATGATTTCAAAAATGATTTTTACCAAAATGGAGGACAAGGAGATGGTGGTTCTTACTATGACATTGGTGATCACTAGGCGTTCGCTCAGAACAATTAACCCGTGCAACCACGTTACCCTGGGATGGGGCAGGGCTTAGTCGGAAGTTTATCTGCCTTAGTGCGGGGAGCCTCACACTATATAAGGGTTTGTAGGACCCTGGAATCCGGATTGCCGCCAGACTATGGGCAATAGTAAATCGGGATCCATTGGGATTTATCCGGCCGGAAGACACTTGGGTTTCTCCCGCCGTGGCACTGGAACTACGCTCGACGGAGGTAGACGGCCAGGGTTTGCCGGGGATGTATACTCCACAGGGTAGGCACCCATACTAAGGTAGATGAATGGAAGGCTATGATCGGATATTTGTCGTGGCATAGAATGCTATGCGGGGATGATGCCCACACGATAAGTATTCGGATGGTGTGGGTAAAGTGTACAACCTCTGCAGAGTGAAATTCTATTCGAATAGCCGAGTCCTCGGTCATGGACGGTTGGGATGACCGTTGCATAGCCCAATGTCGGTTTTGTTTTTACAAAGTGAGTTTTGGAAAGAATTGGAGAAAAGCCGGATGGAGTACTCGGAGGGTACTGCCGTGGCACATGCTTGGGTCGGAGTACTTGTAGGGTACTGCCGAGGGTGGGAAGTGGTCATGTATGATTGACCGGAATCTACTGGTGGTCATGTTTGATTGACCCCAGCTCTTCTCTTGAAAATGAGTTCCCCCTTTTCTAGAGCTTTTTCTAAAGCTGTTTTACTAAAAATTCTTCTTTAACAATGATATCGAAATGTCGTATGACATGCTATATCGACACGAGAAAGCAAATAGGATGTGTACCAGCCCAAACCAAACTTCTCTTGCTACAGCCAAATAGCATGCAAAATTTATCCCCTCTTAGATGGTTTGCGAGTACCATTCCAAATGTACTCACGGCTTTGTCCCTGGCTATTAACTTGGCCAGATTATGAAGACTATGAAGATGATGATGAGGAGTTCGATGATGCCGATGCGAACTAGGATCCGTCTCCCGGTCAGTCGCCTGTAGGGTAGAGGCATGACACGGGCTAATCCTACGCTACCTTTGTATCCGCTGCACTGCTTAGTGAACTTGCCCTGCGTGGCATTTAAATTCGGCCAAGTGGCCATGTAAGACTTTGCGACTTATTTATGTAATGGATGATGTACTCTGTAATGCCAACTCTGTTATGTGGATTCATGACGGTCTTCCTGGGATCATGAATTGTATGCATAACGGGAACTCCGGATGGTAAACCGGGGTCCCCACAATTAATCGGAAACATTAATACTTGTGTGATTAATAAACTAACAGGGTTCCTAGTAAAGCCTCTCTTTTATACTAGCTCGTTGATTAACCGATGATCAAGGTTTCCTGATCATGAACATTGGATGTTGTTAATAACGGGGTCATATCATTAGAAGAATGATGTGATGAACACTCACACCCATAGTATGAATAGCAGTACGATCAAGTCATCAAGTTCATTGCTATATCAATCTCATACGAAATAGTTCTAATCCTCAGACCATGAGATCATGTTAATCACTGATGCTGGAAGAGTGCTTTGATGATATCAAACATCACACCGTCACAGGGTGATTATAAAGGTTGATTTAGGTATTCTGAAAGTATTAGTTGAGGCTCATAGATCAAGAGTGGAATTTTTCCGACCCGATGACGGGAAGATATTCTCTGGGCCCTTCTCGGTGATATTGCATTAGAATCGCTTTCAAGCATGTGACTAGGTCACAGGAATGCATTATCACGGAACGAGTAAAGAGACTTGTCGGGAACGAGATCGAACTAGGTATGGTTGATACCAAATGATCGGATCTTGGACAAGTAATAATATCGCGAGACAAAAGGAATTAACTATGTTCGTTATTGGTTCAGACGATCACTAGTTCATCATTGAGTAAGTGGGAGTCATCATGGATTTCCAGATCCCGCTGATGATTATTGATTGGAGAGGAGTCTCGATCATGTCCACGTTATTCATGAACCATAGGGTGACACACTTAAGGTTCGCCGTCGTTTTTGAGTGGATACGATACTCCGATCGAATTACAGGACAACATGAGGGTTGTTTCAGAAAAGCACTGAAACTGTTTCGGTATATCGAAATAACTCAAGGGGGTATTTGTTAATGTTTGTTAATTGATTGAATTAACAAATATTAAAGAAATAAAAATGTTTTATTAAATCAATTAGTATGAATTTAATTAGCATGAATGTCATGCAAAATTAAATGGGGGGTTACCTCATGTTGATGAGGGGGTTACCACCATGAAGAGGGGGTTACCACAATGAAGAGGACCATGAAGAGGAGGAGAGCCTCTCCTTGGCCGGACACCCCTTGGGGCTTCCCATCCTCTCCTATAAAAGGCCCCCCTCTCCTCCATGTTCATGCTTGCTTGATACTTCCCCTCTCCCGCAAAGTTGCTGCCCCAAATCCGTCTTGGCTTAGCGAAGCTCTGCCGGATTGTTAGTTCGAGTTTCACACACTTGGAGAAGTGAGTGTTGGAGTGTCCGGCGGATCCCTTCTTCCGCTGCCCCACTGGACCGAGGGCGTGGAGGAGTCGACGACGAGCTGTACGTGTGACCGAGCACGGGGGCACTGCCGGTTGTGGCGCCGTGTACACGATCTCGTGATCGTCAAGTGAACCACTACGTCGACTACGTTGACTACGTGCGTCTTCCTCGACTCTCCATCGGCAACGTTTGTGCGGGAACGTAATCCCCGCTACCGGTCTTCGAGGGTTAGTCTCCGTTGCTACCATCTCGTAGATATTCTTGGCTAGTTTATGTGTTCTTGCCTAGGAAAATTTTTGTTTTCTATGCTACGAACCCATCACCCAAGATTTTCTAGAGGCATCAAGTTCAGCTTCTAGAGACGCTATGCGAGCATTGGCCACCGTCAAAGCATCTACAATACGGAATAGGGAAAGGAAAGGCGAATAAAAAATAATGGAAAGACACACGAGACAGGCAGAAGATACAACATAAAAAGAGCTTACCCCGAGAAGCCTGAGCAGCCTACAGGAACTCGACACACTCAGTGCCCAAAGAGACGAATTTTTTCATTAGAATCTGTCAAAGGAAGGCATGAGAAGAAAAATTCAAGCAATAAAAAGAGAAACCCATAAGAAGTAGTACTCACATCATCAGAAGAACCCACCGATCAGTGGGTGGCGAGGGAAGTACTCGCTGATGCGGGCAGGATAACCACCCAGTTGGGAACCCCAAGAGGAAGGTATGATGAGCATAGTAGCAAGTTTTCCCTCAGTAAGAAACCGAGGTTTGTCGATCCAGTAGGAAAAAGCCAAACATCAGAAGGTGATGCTTGCTAGCTTCGTGACACTCCAGAAAGGGCGCCGTTTACGATTCTTGTTGGTGCGTCTTCAACTAGTAGCAACGTGGAACCTGCACACAACGCAACCAAGAACTTTGATCCCAACTTACGATGAGGTTGTCAATCTCACCGGTTTGCTGTAAACAAAGGTATGAGCGTATCAAGTGGAAAACAGTAGTAGTTTGCAAGAAAGTAAACAGTGCGAGTAATAGTAAAATGGTGTAACAATGTAAAGGAAATTAGACCGGGGTCCATAGTTCACTAGTGGTGTCTCTCCATAAGATAAATAACAACATGCTGGGTAAACAAATTACAGTTGGGCAATTGATAGAATAAAGATAACGTGCATATGTCATGAGGATCACTATGAGATTTACTCTGGGCATTACAACAAAATACATAGACCGCCATCCAACTGCATCTATGACTAATAATCCACCCACGGGGATATCGTCCGAACACCCCACGAGTATTAAGTTGTGAACAACAGATAACTGTATTAAGCAAAGTGTGTAATGTAAACAAAACTAATGTCCTTGGACACAAGAATGTTGTTTTCTCCCTAGTGGCAACAACACATCTACAACCTTAGAGGTTTCTGTCACTCCCCCAGATTAAATAGAGGCATGAACCCAACTATCGAGCATAAATACCCCCTCTTGGAGTCACTAGTATCTACTTGGCCAAGATAGCTACTAACAATGGAGAGCATGCAAGATCATAAACAACATAGAGATAACATAAGATAATATTCAGCACATCAACTTAACATAACACCAATATTCATCGAATCCCAACAAACACAACATGTAGAATTACACAAAGATGATCTCGATCATGTAAGGCAGCTCACGAGATCTAAACATGAAGCACATGGTGGAGAAGACAACCATCTAGCTACTGCTATGGACCCATAGTCCAAGATAGACTACTCACTCATCGCGCCGGAGGCAAGCATGGCGATGAAGAAGACCTCCGGTGGCGATTCCCCTCTTCAGCTTCTGGACCCTCCTGATCTCGGGTCGACGACGGCGGCGGATCGCGACGTGTTTCTGGAAAATTGATCTGGTATTTAGGTTTTTCCCGTCGGGGGGTCTTTATAGGCGAAGGGGCAGCGCCAGAGGTAGGCCAGGGTGGCCTCACCACCAGAGGGCGCGGGCCAGGGGCAGGCCGCGCCGCCCTGTGGTGTGGCCGCCCTGTGGCCCCCCTCCATCTCCTCTTCGGACTTCCGAAAGCTTCGTTAAATAATAGGAGGTTCGACTTTTGTTTCGTCAAATTCTGAGAATATATCCTATGTAACTTTTCTGAAACACAAAAACAGCAGAAAACAGGGAACTGGCACTGTGGCATCTTGTTAATAGGTTAGTTCTAGAAAATGCATAAAAGTGCCACGAAGTGTAACAAAACACTAAGAAAATGGTGTAAGAACAAGCATGGAGCATCAAAAATTATAGATACGTTTGAGACGTATTAGCATCCCCAAGCTTAACTCCTGCTCGTCCTCGAGTAGGTAAGTGATAACAAAAGAATAATTTTTGAGGTGACATGCACCAACACAATCTTGATCATTTATGTAAGCATTGAGTGCTGGGATCAAAAGAACTTAAAACATGGGCATGAAAGATATAATCTTGATAGAAGAAACTTGGCAACCATGTTATAACATGAAAAAGAACACAAATGAAAGATCATGAAAATGAAACAATGAAAGACAAATGTGTGTTCAAATCATATGGAAAAACATAGCAAATGGTTTTCAGCTTGTCCTTCATGAGAGAGCAAAACATAAATGCATATGACACCTTCAAGTTTAAGAGGGCGACTAGATACAAATAATTTATGAACAAGTGAAACCAAAATCATGAGTCAATCAATGATAAACTTTGGGACTATGCACATTAAACTTAGAATGACAACTATGCTCTCTTAGACGGTGCATAAAGGTAGAAGGTTGAGACTCAACATAAAAGTAAAAGAAAGGCCCTTCATAGAGGGAAGCAGTGATTGCAAGTTTAATAAACCTTCAAAAATTATGGTACTTACTAGCTTTGAGCTCTCATTGCCCTCATCGTAGGCATCTTGAATGGTTAAAGTTAATGCGAGTACAATTATGAAGCATATGCTTGACAAATCATAAGTTGAAAACCTCGTGTCCCGTGAAGTACGAATATCGAAACCTCATGCTACTAGACTTAGAGTCTCAAGCAAGCTCTTGTCATTGTAAGTATACACGTATCATCGAGAACCGCCAACGGGGTACCTTCGTGCCCGATGACATGGAACAAGCCCACATCAAAATGACAGGATAAACAGACAATGAACACCTTGGCATCTCTTTTATTTACCATTGGTATAGCTTTTTATTTTGAGATGCGTTGTCGAATGTTCACTATGGGCATGCTGTAAATTTCCACCATGAATTATGCATGGCTTAGATTGGCGGCCCAGGCGTTTCTCTAACACGTATACAAACTCCATGATCCCCCAAGATTCCCAATTTATTTCACATCGCGAGTATCCATAAACAAAAGATCACGATATCAACTCAAATAAGAAGTGCAATGTTGAAAGCTTACCCCATGACGGCATGGTTTGGCTAATTTCCAACTAACAACTTGCAAGCATAACAACTCAACATAAGAGAGCCACAATGTCAAATTTTTAAGAACGAGAAAAATAAAGTGTGCCATCAGGTTCGTGAGAGCTTTACTGACCAATTTTCGCATAACACCAAAAGAGTTTAATTTGAAGGATAGATAAAAACAAGTCAAATGTACTTTGGAATAGCAAATTGCTAATAGGTATGTATGGTGGACACATTGGAACAACTTGGTTTTTGGGAGTTGGATGCACGAGTAGAGCTCATACTCAGTACAAAATGAGGGCTAGCAAAAGACTAGGAGCGACCAACTAAGAGAGCAATAACGGCCATAATCATGCATAGCGACAAAACATCATTAAGAGAAGCTTAAGATGGCATCAAAAGTCAAAACCTAAATGATAATAGAGGCTTATGGCGACTTTGTATGAGTCAAACATGTGTAAGCATGCGCCAAGTCAACCCAAATAAAGCATCAAGGAGAAAACCAAATTAACGCTTCAAAATAATAAAAACAATGCATGATTTTTTTCAAAGGCTCATTAAGCAATCTCAGTCATTTGAGACAAGTCATGCTACAGCAAAAATCACTAAGCATACTATCAAAATGATATCAAGCATGACATGCAAAAGTCTAAGCCGCAGTCTAAACAAGCTCCTTTTTGTACCACTTTTTTGCATGAAATTTTTTCTCTTTTCCAACACCATTCGAACCTTTTTGAAACAATTCTTTTGATGAAAACCAACATGGACTACAGTTCAAAATACACCTTGATATAAAGATATAACAAGATCTGAACAAAAATCAAGGCGAAAAATGAAATCTAAACGCAGTTCTAGAAAAAGAGAACACTCGTTGAACGATAAGAGTGAAAAACGGAGTGTTCTTGGCAAATGAAAAGCAAGGCAACTTCTCCAAAAGAAATTTGTTGGGGTCCAACCATTTATTTAAAACTAAACAAAACTAAAAACTAAAGACAAGACGCTCCAAGAAAAACGCATAGTGCATGAAGCAATAAAAATATAGTGTGTTGAAAGGTGACCTGATTTTTGCCAATGAAGAAGGGGTGCCTCGGGGCATCCCCAAGCTTTGACGCTTGTACCTCTTGAATATTTCTTGGGGTGCGTGGGCATCCCCAAGCTTGAGCTTTTGTCCATTCTTCAACTCATCTCATCATTCTCCAATCCCTACACTTGAAAACTTCCTTCATACAAAACTAAACACAATTCTATTAGCAACATTATTGTAAGCATAATAATGAATCAACCCCTTTTTGCTTCAGATTTTAACTCAAAACCACCACATATAAAGCATATACTACTGTAGCAACTTCCCCAAAAGTTCCGTGATCAAAAGAACTCAAAAAGAAAGCGACCGAGAGGCAAACACAAATAGTGGCAGAAATCTGTCAAAACAGAACAGCTGACAAAGGTCGATTTTTTCGAGGGTTTTCTGTTGCTCAAATCAAAAAGTGTATAACTAATGAAAGTTTTTATATAACCTGGGGCATATGCACAAGAAATCGCAGATCAAAAATATGTTTGGAGAATTTTCACGAATTTTTACGGTGGAGCACCGAAATCTGTTTTAGGACAGCAACATCCCCAAATCTTACCTCACTCAAATTAGAGATTTCTCTTGGCACAACAACAAAATAAAAAGGATAAGGAGTAGTTATTACAGTAGTAATAACTTCCAAGACTCAAATAAAGGAAAAAGAATGGAAAGTAAAACCGTGGGTTATCTCCCAAGAGTGATTTTCTTTAACGCCTTTGAGCTAGGCGCAGAAAGTGCGAATCAAGTAATATCAAGCATTGAAGCATCAAGTTCATAATTTGCTCTAAGAATAGAGTCAAAAAATAATTTCTTCCTCTTTCTAGGGAAGTGTTCCATACCTTTCTTGAGTGGTAATTGATATTTGATGGTGCCTTCCCTCATATCAATGATGGCACCTATAGTTCGAAGAAAGGGTCTTCCCAAAATAATAGGACATGAAGCATTGCATTCAACATCCATAACAAGAAAATCAACGGGAATAAGGTTATTGTTAACCATAATAAGAACATCATTAATCCTTCCCAAAGGTTTCTTCTGAGCAACATCGGCAACAGGAACATCATAATAACACTTTTCAAGCGGTGGTAAATCAAGCATGTCATAAATTTTTCTTGGCATAATAGAAATACTAGCACCTAGATCACATAAAGCATGGCAATCAAAACCATTAACATGCATATCAATGATGGGTTCCCAACCATCTTCTAACTTCTTGGGAATAGAAGCTTTTTGCTTCAACTTTTCATCCCTAATTTTCATGAGAGCATTGGTAATATGCTTTGTAAAAGCAACATTTATAGAACTAGCATTGGGAGTCAAAGCAAGCTTTTGCAAGAACAAAATAACTTCAGATATATTACAGCCATCAACATCAAAATCATTAAAAGAAATAGAGCTATCATCTCCTACACTCCAAAAAATTTCAGCACTCTTTTGAGAAAAAGTTTTTGCAGTTTTGGGCTTTTTAACACAGGTAGTAGGAGTTTTCTCTACACCAATCAAAGTAAGAGGATTGCTAGCATTTGGAACAACATAATTAGAGGTAGTAATGGTACATACCTTCATCTTTCTAGCCATCTCATCTTCTCTTTCCCACCTGGCATGCAATTCTGCTAACATCCTAACATTTTCATCAATTCTAACTTGGATAGAATTAGCAGTGGCAAAAAGTATTGTTCTCTTTCAACTTATTAGGCAACACTTTTAGTTTCAGAAGTTCAACATCAAGAGCAAGGCTATCAACTTTAGAAGCAAGAATATCAATTTTGCCTAACTTTTCCTCAACAGACTTGTTAAAAGCAGTTTACTTACCAATGAAGTCCTTGAGCATTACCTCAAGATCGGAGGGCGCGGCCCTAGTGTTGTTGGAGGAATTACCATAAGAGTTACCTTAACCATTACCATTGGTAGAAGGATACGGCCTATAATTGTTACTAGCAAAATTGTTCCTATAAGCATTGTTGTTAAAATTAATATTTCTAATGAAGTTTACATGAACATGCTCTTCTTGATTAACCAAAGAGGCTAAAGGAACATTATTAGGATCAACATGAGCTCTATCATTAGAAAGCATAAGCACAATATCATCAATCTTATCACTTAAGGAAGAGGTTTCCTCAATAGAATTTACCTTCTTACCTTGTGGAGCTCTCTCGGTGTGCCACTCAGAATAATTTACCATCATGTTGTCAAGGAGCTTGGTTGCGGCACCCAAGGTAAGGGACATGAAAGTGCCTCTAGCAGCTGAATCCGATAGGTTTCTTGAAGAAAAATCAGTCCTGCAAAAAAAGTTTGGACAATCATCCAAGTAGTCAGTCCATGAGTAGGGCAATTCTTTATCATAGATTTCATTCTTTCCCAAGCTTGAGCAACATGTTCATTATCAAACTGTCTAAACTTCATGAAATCACTACGCAAAGCTATAATCTTAGCAGGAGGATAGTATTTTCCAATAAAAGCATCCTTACACTTAGCCCAAGAATCAATACTATTTCTAGGCAAAGATAGCAACCAATCCTTAGCTTTTCCTCTGAAAGAAAAAGGAAACAACTTAAGCTTAATAATATCACCTTCTACATCCTTATATTTTTGCATCTCACATAGCTCAACAAAATTGTTGAGATGAGCTGCAGCATCATCAGTACTAGCACCAGAAAATTGCTCTTTCATAACAAGGTTCAATAAAGCAGGTTTAATCTCATAAAAATTGGCAGCAGGAGCAGGTGGCGCAATAGGAGTGCAGATAAAATCACTATTATTAGTGCTAGTAAAATCACACAACTTGGTGTCCTCATGAGTACCCATTCTAGCTAAACTAAAAGCAAGTAAATAAAAGCAACTATAAAGGAAACTAATTTTTTTGTGTTTTTTGATAAAAACGATGCAAGCAAAAATAAAGTAAAGCAAAACAAAAACAAAGTAAAGGATGTGCGTGCGAAACTCCCCTTGCAGAAGTCTTCTTTTTCCCCGGCAATAGTGCCATAAAATTAGCTTGATGCGAGCAGGATAACCATCCAGTTGGGAACCCCAAGAGGAAGGTATGATGAGCACAATAGCAAGTTTTCCCTCAGTAAGAAACCGAGGTTTGTCAATCCAGTAGGAAAAAGCCAAACTTCAGAAGGTGATGCTTGCTAGCTTCGTGACACTCCAGCAAGGGCGCCGTTTACGATTCTTGTTGGTGCGTCTTCAAATAGTAGCAACGTGGAACCTGCACACAACACAACCAAGAACTCTGCTCCCAACTTACGATGAGGTTGCCAATCTCACCGGTTTGCTGTAAACAAAGGTATGAGCATATCGAGTGGAAACAGTAGTAGTATGCGAGAAAGTAAATAGTGTGAGTAATAGTAAAACAGTGTAACAATGTAAAGCAAATTGGACCAGGGTCCACAGTTCACTAGTGGTGTCTCTCCATAAGATAAATAACAATATGCTGGGTAAACAAATTACAGTTGGGCAACTGATAGAATAAAGATAACGTGCATATGTCACGAGGATCACTATGAAATTTACTCTGGGCATTACAACAAAATACATAGACCGCCATCCAACTACATCTATGACTAATAATCCACCCACGGGGATATCGTCCGAACACCCCACGAGTATTAAGTTGCGAACAACAGATAACTGCATTAAGCAAAGTGTGTAATGTAAACAAAACGAATGTCCTTGGACACAAGAATGTTGTTTTCTCCCTAGTGGCAACAGCACATCTACAACCTTATAGGTTTCTGTCACTCCCCCAGATTAAATAGAGGCATGAACCCAACTATCGAGCATAAATACCCCCTCTTGGAGTCACTAGTATCTACTTGGCCAAGATAGCTACTAACAACGGAGAGCATGCAAGATCATAAACAACATAGAGATAACATAAGATAATATTCAGCACATCAACTTAACATAACACCAATATTCATCGAATCCCAACAAACACAACATGTAGAATTACACAAAGATGATCTCGATCATGTAAGGCAGCTCACGAGATCTAAACATGAAGCACATGGTGGAGAAGACAACCATCTAGCTACTGCTATGGACCCATAGTCCCAGGTAGACTACTCACTCATCGCGCCGGAGGCAAGCATGGCAATGACGAAGACCTCCGGTGGTGATTCCCCTCTCCGGCAGGGTGCCGAGAAGAGCTTCTGGACCCTCCCGATCTCGGGTCGACGACTGCGGCGGATCGCGATGTGTTTCTAGAAAATTGATCCGGTATTTAGGTTTTCCCATCGGGGGGTCTTTATAGGCGAAGGGGCAGCACCAGAGGTGGGCCAGGGTGGCCTCACCACCAGGGGCGCAGGCCAGGGGCAGGCCGCGCCGTGCTGTGGTGTGGCCGCCCTGTGGCCCCCCTCCGTCTCCTCTTTGGACTTCCGGAAGCTTCGTTAAATAATAGGAGGTTCGGCTTTTGTTTCGTCCAATTCTGAAAATATTTCCTGTGTAACTTTTCTGAAACACAAAAACAGCAGAAAACAGGGAACTGGCACTGTGGCATCTTGTTAATAGGTTAGTCCGGGAAAATGTATAAAAGTGCCATAAAGTGTAACAAAACACTAAGCAAATGGTGTAAGAACAAGCATGGAGCATCAAAAATTATAGATACGTTTGAGACGTCTCACTCGCCACCGTCGCCTTCTTCAGACGTTTGGAAGCACGAGAAGAGGTACTCTTGTTAATAGGAGCCTCTGGCGATTTCACTACCATAGCAGCCTCTTGAGAGGGCGCTTCATTGGCAGCCAAAGTATCCAAGAGGGAAGCAGTGGCAGTGTCCCTCTTCGGGTCCTCGTCGTCACTGGAAAGGGAACCAAAAGCAAAAAACTTTGCATGAGTCAAGAGAAAGAAAACAAGTAAAAGATAAGTATTTGAATCAGCAAAACTCACGAGTCCAAAGTGTTGAAAATTTCAACTTCAGAAGGATTGGGAGCTGAGGGCTCCCCGGCCGCATTTTTGGGAGCAGAGGTACTCGAAGAAAGAAGTTCTTCGGCACGCTTCCTCTTCTTATCAAGGCTAGGTTCTTCCGAATATGCAGGAGGAGGCGACGTAGTCAAACTGTTTTCTTCTAGCGAAATGTCGGCATCCTCTCCGTCCTGGCTTTTGTCAGCCTCGGGGGCTTCGGAAGTAGCAGAAACAGGATCAGCCTGAATAGGCCCCCCCTCTGGAAGAGGAGGATGGGAAACAAAAAAAATGGTGGCCCTGTACAAGAGTAAGTCGCAAAACTATCAGGAAAACAGCAACAACATATAAGAGGGTGAATAAATTAAAAGTTTGTGAATGAAAGAACACATACCGCAGGCAAGGGATGATTGGAGTCAAAGAAATCAACGGTCAATGTTGGAATCTCGTCATCCTTTGTGAGAGTAGTCAAAGCTCTCACTCGTTTGTCAAGATCCTTTTTATCTATGTCCTCTTTGGACACTCGAGAAGGATTCTCCGAGCCAGAGTATGACCACAGCTTGGAAACGCGATGTTGAAGAGGCTGAATGCGCCTCTGCAGAAAGAACGCCATGAGCTGCGTCCCGGACAGCGCACCTCCAGTTGCACTCTTCAGAATTTGGATGCGGGCCAGCAAGGGCTTGATATCTTCCATCTTAGCTTCCGTGGGAGGAGAATCCCATGATGACAATTTCTTCAGATCTTTGTTGGCATCAAAGGGAGCAATGTCGTAATGGTCAGAGGAAGAGTTTTTTTGGCCTTTGATGTAAAACCATTTCTTCCTCCAACCTTGCACCGAGGTAGCCATGTTAAACTCCAAATAATGTGCCTCAGCGCGGACAGACACCGCCTAGCTCAGGGTTCTTCGATAAAGAGACACTAGGGCGAAGGCGGAAGAGAAATTTTGAGAGAATCCAATGAGGTTCGATCCCCAGGAAAGACTCGCAAAGAGTAATAAAACAAGTGATATGCAAAATAGAATTTGGCGTGAGCTAGTGAAGCTGCACGCCATAAACGAAGAGAAGCCCACGGAGAAATTTGTGGGCAGGAAAGGATAAGCCACGCAAAAGAAAGGCGAGAAATATCACCCGATAGCCGCTCGGGGGCTTGGGGATGCGCTCGGTGCTGGGGAAGACGACTTGATCCCCCCTGACGAGAAATCCATTCTCCTGGGCCTTGGTCAGATCAGATTGTTCGAACTCCGAGGGCACCCAGCTGGTCGACGCATTAGTGCTCTTCTTCTTCGCCATCTGGTTCTTGTGAGCGACTCTCTTGACGGGCATCTACAGGAGCTACGCTCGGGGGCTGCGTAGAAGCTCAGAAGCGCAAGAGAGATGCAACAATGGTGGCGGCGGAAAGAGCAAGGAACTGGTAAACAGTAAAAACCCCAATCTCCCCCTTATAAAGCTTCCTGATGAAGGAACGTGGGCGCAAGAAGCGGAAGCGGTAGCCCACTAACGGGCAGGAAAATTGTAAAATTGCTGCGCTGCCCACGAGCAATGGTCAGCGCCCAGTCAAGTCACACACAGAGTGATTCTACTAATGACGTCACGAGCGTTCGACTAACTGGGAAATAAAAACATCAAGATAAAACACGACGATCATGGTTACTCATAGAAAAAACAGCAGCAGGTCTCGCATGTTACTTTGCCCATTGGTGTTGATCAAGGTACCCGACGAATTTTTTTACACAAAGTAAGAGGCGTTAGTGAAGAATACTCGTTTTTTAGTATATACCCGAAAATATTCGACTATAGCCTCGGGGGCTACTACCATCGGGAGCGCTGGCCACGTACCCGACGATATTATTACACGAGCTACTATGTGACGGATAAAAGAAGGATAATTTACTTGAGCCTATACTCGGAACATGTTTTCGAATATAGCCTCGGGGGCTACTCCCATCGAGGGCGCAGGTCGCGCACCCGACGAAAATTTTAAATTCCTAGGAGAGTAAAGAAGGCGAAAGAAGACTTGAATAGTGCAAATACTACCATCGGCAGGGAATTCATATTAGTCAAGGATGGACAACCTGAAGATTTTTAGAGCTGAAACAGTCAAACAAGGTTAAAAAGACTGCAAGATACGATTCTCGAGTTGCGTCATCATGACAAAACTCGAATGCCATGATTGAAACATATCGTGAAGGTAAGACCCCAAGATCCATCCTATGTGGCCTGGTATACGCACCTGGATGCGCTCTGCTAGTAACTATCCATGTCTATGACACGAAGAAAATCTTGGTGGACGCACTGGGTACCCTGAGAACCACTAGAACTCGTTCTTTGTAAGCCCTAAATGTGGCAAAAGAATGGGTTTGACCAGTTTCCTAGATTCAAGTCCAAGGAGATTGAATTTGAAGTAGGTGACAAGTATCTGCTCCGGTAGTTAACTGGCCTCTTGATCCGTCAGAGTTGTCAGGCTTATTCACCAAAAGCCCTTGCGAAATAATATAATGGAAGTCGATTATTTTTACAGGAAGAAGAAAAAGTCAAAAGAATGATCAAGTCAAAGATATGAAGATTTGAGATTCAACCCGAATCTACAATTCTGGTAGAATCTCGGGGGCTACTGACAAGGGTATAGATAATAGAGCCCGTTACTTGAGTACCCCTGAGGCCCGCTAAGTTAGGCCCAAGTGTAATCCTAGTCGAAATACGAGTTCATGTCGTATATCGATGTTGTAATATGTACCGGACCCCTCCCGTTCCTTGAGACCTGGTCACCTATATATAGGAGCCAGGAGAGGACGGTGGGGGACAGATTGAAAGCAAGCCAAGTTCACCACCATGTTTACTTTCGATACACATCTTGTTTGATTGATTTTAGCTTCGAGTTCATCCGACGCCCTAATCCCCTGATCCTAAGTCCTCCATATTGGACATTTGTCGAGTTAACCCTCGTCACTTGGAGCGTCTTTATTTTTTGCTTTCAGTTTTCTTTTGTTTTGTTTGCCGCAATAAATGGTTTGACCCCAACATATTTCTTTTGGAGAAGACAAACTCTGTTTTCATTGCCTAGAACACTCTAGTTTTCACTTTTATCGTTCAATGAGTGTTTTTTTTCTAGTACTGCGTTTAGCTTTTATTTTTCACCTTCGTTCTTTTTCAAAACTTATTAGTTCTTTGTAGCTAGGTGTGTTTAGACCTCTGGTCTTTGTTGCTTTTCATCTTTGAGAGTTGTTTCAAATAGGTTGATTGGTGTTGGAAAGAGTAAAATGTTTCATGCTTATAGTGATGCAAAAGGGAGCTTGTTTAGACCGTGGCTTAGACATTATCATGTCATGCTTGATATTATTTTGATTATATGCTTAGTAGTTATTGTTGTAGCATGACTTGTCTCAAATAACTGAGAGTGCTTAATGTGCCTTTGAAAGAATCATGCGTTGTTTTTATCTTATAGAAGCATAATATTATGGTATTCTCCTTTGATGCTTTATTTGGGTTGACTTGGCGCATTCTTGTACCATGTTTGACTTTAAACCAGTCGCCTCAAGCCTCTATGATCATTTGGTTTTTGAGACGTCTCAAATGTATCTATAATTTTTGATGCTCTATGCTTGTTTATACACCATTTGCTTTGTGTTTTGTTACACTTTGTGGCGTTTTTATGCATTTTCTGGAACTAACCTATTGATGAGATGCCACAGTGCCTGATACATCTCAAATGTATCTATAATTTTTGATGCTCCATGCTTGTTTATACACCATTTGCTTTGTGTTTTGTTACACTTCATGGCGTTTTTATGCATTTTTCGGAACTAACCTATTAACAAGATGCCACTATGCCAGTTCCCTGTTTTCTGCTGTTTTTGTGTTTCAGAAAAGCTACACAGGAAATATTCTTGGAATTGGATGAAACAAAAGCTGAACCTCCTATTTTTATCGAAGCTTTGCGAAGACCGAAGATGTGACAGAGGGGGGCCAGGCTCACCATAGGGTGGCGCGGCCCAGCCCCTGGCCGCGCCACCACATGGTGAGGCTAGGTGGCCCACCTCCTGACGTTGCCCTTTCGCCTATAAAATCCCCTCGACGGGAAAAACCTAAAGGACAGATCGCTTTTCCTCGAAACATACTGCAAGCCACCGCCGTCGTCGAAGCGAGATTGGGAGGATCCAGGAGCTCTTACCGGCACCCTGCCGGAGAGGGGAATCCCTGCCAGAGGCCTTCTCCACCACCATGGTCGCCTCCAGAGTGATATGTGAGTAGTCTACATTGGACTACGGGTCCATAGCAGTAGCTAGATGGTTGTCTCCTGCACCATGTGCTTCATGTTTAGATCTTGTGAGATGCCCTACATGATCAAGATGATCTTTATGTAATTCTACATGTTGTGTTTGTTGGGATCCAATGAGTATTGGTACTATGTCAAGTTGATGTGCTGAATATATATCTTTATGTTATCTCTATGTTGTATATGATCTTGCATGTTCTCCATTGTTAGTAGATATCTTGGCCGAGTAGATGCTAGTGACTCCAAGAGGGAGTATTTATGCTCACTAGTTGGGTTCATGCCTCTAGTAATCTGGGGGAGTGACTGAAACCTCTAAGGTTGTAGATGTGCTGTTGCAACTAGGGAGAAAACAACATTCTTGTGTCCAAGGATATTTTCTTTGTTTACTTTACGCACTTTGCTTATTGCAGTTATCCGTTGTTCGCAACTTAATACTCAAGGGGTACTCGGACGACTCCCCGTGAGTGGATTATTAGTCATAGATAGATGCAGTTGGATTACGGTCTATGTATTTTGTCGTAATGCCTGATGACCCACAAGTATAGGGGATCGCAACAGTCTTCGAGGGAATTATTACCCAAATTTATTGATTCGACACAAGGGGAGCCAAAGAATATATGTAAGCCTTAACAGATGAGTTGTCAATTCAGCTGCACCTTGAAACAGTCTTGCTCGCAGTGGTTTATCAGTAGCAACAGTTTTATAGTGGTGACAGTAGTGAAATAGTAATAGCAGTAGTAAAATAGCAGCGGTAATAGTAACAGTTGTAAACAGTAGGAAACAAATACTGTAGGCATAGGGATGGATTACGGGCGTTGCATGGATAAGATAATTCATGAAATCAATGAGACATGGGCATTGCAGATAAATAAAGATAAAGCATCCTAGTACAAACAATCATAGGCATGTGTTCCATATATAGTCGTACGTGCTCGCAAGGAGAAACTTGCACGACATCTTTTGTCCTACCAGCCTGTTGTAGCAGGGCCTCAAGGGAAACTACTGGTAATTAAGGTACTCCTTTTAATAGAGTACCGGAGCAAAGCATTAGCACTCGGTGAACACATGTGATCCTCACATCATAGCCATCCCCTCCGGTTATCCCAATTTCTGTCACTTTGGGGCCTCGGGTTCCGGACAACAATATGTGTATACAACTTGTAGGTAAGACCATAAACAACAAGTATCATCATAGAAATAATAACATGTTCAGATCTGAAATCATGGCACTCGGGCCCAAAGTGACAAGCATTAAGCACAACAAGTTGCAACAATGTCATAGGCACTAAATAAAGATACTAGGCACTATGCCCTATCAATCTCATATCAAATTACATGAACAATCTCATCCAATCCCTACCATCCCCTCACCTACAGCGGGGGAATTACTCACACATGGATGGGGGAGTCATGGATGGTCGATGGAGGAGCGTCGGTAATGATGGTGATGAAGATCTCCTCCGAATCCCCGTCCCAGCAGGGTGCCAGAACGGAGTTTCTGGTTCCGAATCGCGGTTTCTGATGGCGGCGGCGCAGCGGAAGTCTATCTGGGAAAAACGCCGTCTCCCCGATATTATGTCGTCAGGGGGTATATGTAGGCGAGAAGGGAGGCCGAGAGGACGGCTGGGTCCTCCTCACGCTAGGGTGGCGCGGCCAGGGCTGGGCCACGCCACCTATGCATGACGGCCCCTCGAGCCTCCTCTCACTCCTGTCTTCTGGCTCCGTGGGTCTTCTGGTGAAATAGGATTTTTCACGATTTTCCCGAATTTTTACTGAAAGTTGGATTTCTGCACAAAAACGAGACACCAGAGCAATTCTGCTGAAAACAGCGTCAGTCCGTGTTAGTTGTATTCAAAACTCACAAATTAGAAGAGAAACAATAGCAAAAGTGTTCGGGAAAGTAGATACGTTTTGGACGTATCAATGCCCAGAGTGAATCTCATAGTGATCCTCATGACATATGTACGTTATCTTTATTCTATCAATTGCCCAACTATAATTTGTTTACCCAGCATGTTGTTATTTATCTTATGGAGAGACACCACTACTGAACTGTGGACCCCGGTCCAATATCCTTTATATTGCTATACCGTTTTACTTTTACTTGTACTGTTTACTTTCTTGCATACTATTACCCTTTTACCACTCGATATTCTCAATCCTTTGTTTACAGCAAACCGGTGAGATTGACAACCTCATCGTAAGTTGGGAGCAAAGTTCTTAGTTGTGTTGTGTGCAGGTTTCATGTTGCTGCTAGGTGAAGACACACCAGCAATATTTCTGGCGCCATTGTCCGGAGTGTCGCAAAGCTAGCAAGCATCACCTTCTGAAGTTAGGCTTTCTCCTACTGGTTCGATAAACCTTGGTTTCACAACTGAGGGAAGACTTGCTGTTGTGCTCATCATACCTTCCTCTTGGGGTTCCCAACGGGCTGTTACTTACAAGCCATCAATGAGTTTTCTGGCGCCATTGCCGGGGAGGAAGAAGACTTCTGCAAGGGGAGTCTCTCAGTAGTGAACCAAAGAGTGTTCATTAGGGATCCTCAAAAACTCATTTGGACACAATTCAATTTATTGTTGAAAAAACTTCTGCAATTGATCTTAATGCCTCATTTGATATTACTTGATTTCCACTTTCTGCGCCTAGCTCAAAGGCGTTAAAGAAAGGCACTCTTGGGAGATAACCCAATGTTTTGTTTTCAGTACTTTTTCTTTTATTTGAGTCTTGGAAGTTATTACTACTGTAATGACCTCTCCTTATCATTTTTATTTCGTTGTTGTGCCAAGAAGAACCTCTAATTTGAGGGAGGTAAGATTTGGGGAAGTTGCTGTCCTGAAACAGATTTCTGCGATGCACCGTAAATAATCGTGAAAATTCTCAGAATATCTTTTGATCTGAAATTTCTTGTGCATATGCCCCAGGTTATATCCAAACTTTCATTAGTTTTGCACTTTTCAATTTGAGCAACAGAAGGTCCTCGAAAAAATCGACCTTTGTCAGCTATTCTGTTTTGACAGATTTCTGCCACTATTTGTGTTTGTCTCTCGATCGCTTTATTTTTGAGTTCTTTTGATCATGGAACTTTTGGGGAAGTTTCTACAGTAGTATATGCTTTATATGTGGTGTTTTTTAGTTTGAAACTGAACCAAAAAGGGTTGATTTACTATTATGTTTATGCTAATGTTGCTAATAGAATTGTGTGAAGTTTTGTATGAAGGAAGTTTTGAAGTATAGGGATTGGAGAGTGATGAGATGAGATGAAGTATGGACAAAAGCTCAAGCTTGGGATGCCCATAACACCCCAAGAAATATCCAAGAGGTACAAGCGTCAAAGCTTGGGGATGCCCCCGAGGCACCCCTTCTTCAACACACTATATTTTTATTGCTTTATATTCTATGTATTTTTCTTGGAGCGTCTTTAGTTTTGCTTTCAGTTTTCTTTTGTTTTGTTTGCTGCAATAAATGGTTGGACCCCAAAAAATTTCTTTTAGAGGAGATTTACTTTGTTTTTTATTGCCAAGAACACTCTAGTTTTCACTCTTATCGTTCAACGAGTGTTCTCTTTTTCTAGAACTGCGTTTAGTTTTCATTGTTCGCCTTGATTTTTGTTCAGATCTTGTTTTATCTTTGCATCAAGGTGTATTTAGACCACTGGGCTATGTTGGTTTTCATCAAAAGAGTTATCTTAAAAAGTTTTGAATGGTGTTGGAAAAGAGAAAAAGTTTAATGCAAAATAGTGGTACAAAAAGGAGCTTGTTTAGACTGCGGCTTAGACTTTTTCTTGCCATGCTTGATGTCGTTTTGATAGTATGCTTAGTAGTTTTTGCTGTAGCATGACTTGTCTCAAATGACTGAGATTGCTTAATGAGCCTTTGAAAAAATCATGCGTTGTGACGAGGGTTAACTCGACAAATGTCCTAGATGAAGGACTTAGGATCGGGGGAGTAGGGCGTCGGATGAACTCGAAGGTAAAATCAGTCAAACAAGGTGTGTATCGAAAGTAAGCGTAACAGTAAACTTGGATTGCTTTCAATTTGTCCCTTACCGTCCTCTCCTGGCCCCTATATATAGGTGGCCAGGTCTAAAGGAACGGGAGGGATTCGATACAGATTACAGTATCGACATACGACATGAACTCGTATATCGACTAGTATTACAATTGGGCCTAGCTTAACGGGCCTCAGGGGTACTCAACTGACGGGATCTATTATCTATACCCTTGTCAGTAGCCCCCGAGATTCTACCAGAATTGCAGATTCGGGTTGAATTTTAGATCTTTATTTCTTCGACTTGATCAATCTTTGACTTCTTCATATCTTCAAATCTTCGACTTCAATTATCTTTCATTATACTGTCTCACAAGGGGTTTTGATGAACAAGCCTGACAACTCTAACGGATCAAGAGGCCAGTTAACTGCCGGAACAGATACTTGTCACCTACTTCAAATTCAATCCCCTTGGACTTGAATTCCGGAAACTGGTCAAACCCATTCTTTTGCCGCATTTAGGACTTACAAAGAATGAATCCCAGTGGTTCTCAGGGTACCCAGTGCGTCCACCAGGATTTTCTTCACGTCGTTGACACGGATAATTTCTAGCAGAGCACATCCATGTGCGTATACCAGGCCACACAGGACGGATCATGGGGTCTTACCTTCACGATATATTTCAATCATGGCATTCAAATTTTGTCACAATGAAGCAACTCGAGAATCATACGTCGCAGCCTTGTTTGACTGTTTTAGTTCACAAAATATTCGGGTTATTCAATCTTGATTAATATAAACTTCCTCCCGATGGTAGTAACGATGTTGTCGAAGTCTTCTTTTGCCTTCTTTGCTTTCTTTATATATGTAGAAGATATCGTCGGGTGCGCGGCCAGCGCTCCCGATGGGAGTAGCCCCCGAGGCTATAGTCGAAAACTTGTTACGAGTATAGGCGCGAATAAATCATCTCTTCTTTGATCACCAGGCAATAGCTTTATTTGATAATATCGTCGGGTGCACGGTTAGCGCTCCCGATGGTAGTAGCCCCCGAGGCTATAGTCGAATCTTTTCAGGTACAGACTCAAAAATTGAAGGAATTCTCCTTTGATTTCTCTATATCTTTCATAACAGTTTTTTGTCGACTTCCTTGGTCATCATCAATACGCAGATATGTCATACCATACTTTTGCTGAATTTTCCCCGTTACTCGAATTCTTGTGGCGTCATTAATATAATTACTTTGTATGTAATTTGATTGGGCGCTGATCGTTACTTGTGGGTAGCGCGGTAATTTTGCAATTTTCCTGCCCGTTAGTGGGCTGCCGTTTCCGCTCCTTGCGCCATGTCTTAGCCCACGTTCCTTCATCAGGAAGCTATATAAGGGGGAGAGTGGGGATTTTACTATTTACCAATTCCTCGCTTCTGCAGCCGCCACCATTGCTGCAAACCTCGCGCGCTTCTGAGCTCCTACACAGCCCCCATGCGCAACTCGTAGATGCGCGTCAAAACCCTTGCGCAAAAGAACAAGATGGGGAAGGGCAATACTACCAATGCATCAACCAGCTGGGTGCCCTCTGAGTTCAAGCAAACGGATCTCACCAAGGCCCAAGATGATGGTCTCATCGCCGATGGTGACCAGGTCATTTTCCCTAGCACCGAGCGAATCCCCAAGCCCCCGAGCGGCTTCTGGGTGATGTTTCTTGCCTTTCTTCTACGCGGTCTCTCTTTCCCTACCCATGAGTTCCTTCGTGGGCTCCTCTTTGTGTACGGTGTGCAGCTTCACCAGCTCACACCAAACTCAATTCTTCATATTGGTTGCTTCGTCACCCTTTGCGAGTCCTTTCTGGGGATCGAACCCCATTTTCTTCTTTGGAAATTTCTTTTTCGGCTCTGCCCCAGTGTTGCTTTATCAAAAAAGCCTGAGCTGGGCGGGGCTGTTATTTCTGTCCGTGCGGAGTCTCAGTACCTAGAATTTTCCATGGCTGCCTCAGTACAACGTTGGAGGAAGAAGTGGTTTTACATCAAAGACCAGAAAATCTCTTCCTCTGACCAATACGGCATTGTCCCTTTTGATGCCGCTAAAGATCTGAAAAAATTAGCCTCGTGGGACTCGCCTCCCACGGAAGCTGAGATGGAGGACATCAAGCCGCTGCTAGCTCGCATCCAGGCTCTGAAGAGTGGTAGCGGAGGTGCGCTGTCAGGGACTCAAGCTATGGCATTTTTTTGCAATGGCGAGTTCAGCCTCTTCAGCATCGTATTTCCAAACTTTGGTTGTTCTCTGGCTTGGGAGATTCTTCTCGAGTATCTGATGATCTTATGGAGAAGAAGGATCTCGACAAGCGAGTGAGAGCTCTTACTACTCTCATGAAAGATCATGAAATTCCAGCTTTGGCCGCCAGTTTCTTCGACTTCGAGCGTCCCTTGCCTGCGGTATATGCACTGTCTTCATTTATTCGCCTTCTTTTATCTTAGCACTATTTTTCTTATAACTTTTGACTTATTTTTCCTCTAGGATCATCAATCCCCTTTTTCTCGTCCTCCTCTTCCAGAGGGAGGACCTATTCAGAATGTTCCTGTCTTTGCTGCGTCTGAAGCCCCCAAGGCCGAGGACAGCCAAGATGAAGATGAAGCCGAAGATTCGCTGGAAAGGACCAGCTCGACTACGTCGCCTCCTCCTGCACTCTCAGAAGAACCTAGTCTCGATAGGAAGAGGAAGCATGCCGAGGAGTTCATTTCTTCAAGTACTTCCGTTTCTAAAGCTGCTGTCGGGGAGCCTTCTACTCCCCATGAAGATGAGGAACTTTTTGACCTCCTGGATTCGTGAGTCTTTGCTGACTCAAAATTTTATCTTTTACTCGCTCCCTTTCCTTTGACTTATGCAAAGTCTTTGCTTTTTTCTTTTCTTTGCAGTGACAACGAGGACCCGAAGAAAGGTGCCACCACTGCTCCTTCTGCTGAGGCTACTGCTGCTGATGAACCTTCTTTCCAAGAAGTTGCTCCAGTGGTGAAGTCTCCAAAAGCTCCTGCTAAGAGGGTTTCCTCTACTCGCGGTTCCAAACGTCTGAAGAAGGCGACAGATGTCAGTGTTTCCCTCGACGCCCATCGATCTGCGAGCTCTTCTAACGATGTAAGTCGTAATCCCGGTGTTTTTGCTTTGTTCAGTGCTTGAACTTTTCTGCTCATGTCTTTCTTTTGACAGATTTTGATGAAGAAGTTCGTCCCTATGGGCACAGAATGTGTCGAATTTTTGAAAGCTGCTCGAGCTTCTCAGGGTAATTTTCTTTCCTATGCGGTGTCTTTTACCTATCTTTTGCGTCTTTCTTCGTTTCTCTTATTCAACTTTCCTTTCCCTTTTTGCACGCTGCAGATGCTTTGCGGATGGCCAATGCTTGCATAGCGTCCCTTGAAGCCGAACTCAAAGCTTCTCAAAAAGCCTAGGACGCTGCCACTGCTGCCAAGACCACTGCGAAGAAAAATGTTAAGGCAGCGGCGACCAGGGCGAAGAAAGCGGAAAAGGCGCTTGCTGATGCTAACCAGGGGCGCATTCAGAGAGAAAAAGCTGTAACTGAGCGTCTGAATCGAATTTCAGCTCTTGCTAGTGGTGAGTATGTTTCCACTCTTTTTTTGTTATTGTCTGTTTGCTTGTCTTGCTGATGGTTACTCATAATCCTTTTCGTTTCTACTTGCAGAGAAAATTGGGGTATCTTTGGCGCCATTGCAGCCAGTTGATGAAGATCCTCTCATGTCCGCGGTGAACTTGCTTGAGTTGCACTGGATATCTGTCCAGGAAGTTCTCGAGGTGACCGCTAAAGACCCTGTCCTGGTGATGAAGGCCCATTCGGTGAAACGGGGCACCGAAGGGGCTATTGCCCTTGCCTATTCACATGGCGAGGAGGTTGATTGGGAGAAGGTGAGCTCTTCTCGCGGTCAACCTCTTTCGGAGTTGCGGGGTTTCTTTGAGAAGGCGAAGAAGTATGTGCCGGGCATCATGTCCATTATCACTCCTTTAGTGGCTTCTTCGACTTCTACTCCAATTCCTTCGACTCCTGCATCAAGTGGGTCGATGCCTCCGCCCAACGCTGGTGCTACCTCTTCCACGCCTACTTCTGTCGCAGATCCTAATGATGAGGTGGCATAGACTTAGTCTTCCCTTGTAGTCTAGATTTCTTTTGGTGTAGTAAACTTTATCTATATTTTGCCCGAAAGCCAGTCATGGGGCTTGTACTCTTTGTGAATACTTTTCCTTTATGAAATGTCGTGCTTGATTGAGTTTCCGAGAAGCTTTTCTTTTTCTTTCTATTGGCTTCCAGCCTGTACGTGCTGGTGGGTCGCCAAATCGTGGTCGAGAATCACCTCCCGCCGATATGTTCGACTCTAGAGCTTCTTTGCCTCCACGTTCTTCTTGTCAATGTACTGAATATTCGTCGAGGATTTTAGACCTTGAAGGCCGTTTATCTTTGATGAAGCGTCAGGCAATAATTGCTTTGGACAAGGCCAGCAAATCTTGCCGCTTTATGAAACAGATATCCACACTTGAGGATAAGGTGTCGGGTCTGATGGCCAAAATCATGCATCTTGAAGAATGCGACTCCTTTCTTGTTGGTATCGTTGAGTCTGTCTGTGAGATGTTGCAATGTAAGGTTCCTTGCAGCCTTTCTCTTTTTCCTTTTACTCCACTATTGTTGGCTAATACTTTTTCGTCATCTCAGGTACTTGCTTGGATTTTGTTGGTGAGACACGTCGGGGTTCTGAACGAACCGCAGCTCTCGAGAAAGCATTAGAGGGAGTCGACAGTTTGTGGTCTAATCCCTGGCGCCGTCGTGCCATTGTGCTTCTTCAGGATCGTGCCCAGCATATTGGAGAAGCGATTGATGGTTGTCGAAGATCTATGACAACCATGTATTCTGTCATGCTCCCTCGTAATCCTTTGCCTGGAAGCTTTCCGCAGCTACTCGACGCTTTTAGATCTAGTCAGCAAATTCATCGGCTGATAGAGCTCAATTTGGTGGCTGGCGCTAATTTTGCTCTTGGGTGGACACGTAAGTGGCATCCAAGGCTCAATTATAGTTTGATGTCACTAAGTTTTCCTCCAGGGGGAGCTAGGTTGCGAGTCCACATGGATGCTACCCTTCAACCGGCAAGGAGGCTCATAGCTAGATTGCTTCGAGAGGATGTTGCGTTTTTTCGCGAGCACCATTACTTGAATCCTTTAGGAGTAGATGATTCTGACCAGCCAATGCTGTGATGCTTGTATTGCATATATACTTTTGTATGTAGAACACGAGAGTTTTTGTTTCTGAATCCTTTTATTAGAAGCTTTTGTTTTGTTCTCAAAGCGTTCGCTTTTCCATTTTTAGTGCGTTTATCACAATTTTGTTTAAAGACACGTAGACTCGAATAGGAGGAACTTTGTCTTTATTTATGCTTATAATGTAAGATACATGGGGTGTCCCAAGAGATCCGGCCAATGACCTGTGTTCTGGATCTAGAGGGCATTGCCCTGGAATAACTCGTGGCTTTTACATCCTTATTTTTCTACTCTACTTTTTTGTTGTTCTTGTCGCATATGCCATCGAGGTCTTCTCTTTTTCTTCTGTAGGTTTCTCTTGGTCTGACGACTGTACCCACGGTTTTTTCACTTCTGGCTCTGCTGGGTGCCCTTTGAGTTGTTGTGCGACTCCTGTAGACGCTTTTTGCCTTGTCTTTGGGTTCTCCGTAGCTTGCCATCATGCCAAAGTTTTGGGCCACCTTGTGAAATTCCTTGTCGCATAGATCTGATAGCTCGAAGCTTCCTTTTACTGTGATAATTCCATTGGGTCCTGGCATTTTTAGTACCAGGTACGTGTAGTGAGGTACTGCCCTGAATCGCGAAAACACGGGTCGCCCGAGGATCGCATGATATTGTGATGGCCAGTCCATGACTTCGAAGTCGAGCTTCTCTCTTCTGTAGTTTTGTTGATTCCCGAAGCAAACGTTGAGTGCTATTTGACCTAGTGGATAGTTGGCACTCCCTGGGACGATTCTGTGGAAGGAACAATCAGTTGGCTTCAAGAACTCTAATGAAATGCGCATTGCTCGTCGAGTCTTTGTGTAGATCAGATTTATTCCGCTTCCTGCATCCATAAACACTATGTCGACGTCGTATGTCCCAATTTGGGCTTTGAGTACCAGAGGCGCGTTTCCTGGCCGAGGTACTATTATGGGGTGATCATCCCTGCTGAATTCTATGGGTTGCTCTGACCAGTGTAGATATTATGTTGTTGCTGGAGGTGAAGTTACTGCGAGGTTAACTTGGCGAGTTATGCTTTTCTCCTCTTTGTTCGACTTGGGAACTGGTAGTATCATTGCTGTGATGTGCCCTTTAGATGGAACATATCCTCTGTCATCGTCGCGTCCCTGGTTTGGCTGGTCTTGACCTTGAGGAACTCCATTGTTTCCTTGTTGACTTGCAGGCACGTTGCTTGTATTCCCTTCATATCCTTGTCATTTTGCTTCGGCTTGTTTGTTCAGCGCTGCCTCCTGGAGTTTCAGGAACGCCGTGCAATCTTTCATCGTGTGTCTGGATACTTGGTGGCGCGGTGATGATAATATGAAAGATGTGTAGTAAATGACTGGCCAGTTGGAAAACCCCAAGAGAAGGTTTTGATGAATATAGCAGCAAGTTTTCCCTCAGTTAAGAAACCAAGGTATGTCGATCAGGAGAAGAGCAGACAATACAACTGAAGGTGATGCTGCTAGCTTAGCGACAACTTCGGACAATTTATAGGGCGCCTCGTCAAAGCTTTGCTTTGCTAGCTGCAATGCGGAACCTGCACACACACAACCAAGTAATTTATTCCCAACTTGCGAAGAGGTTGTCAATCTCACCGGTTTGCTTGAAACAAAGGGTATGAGCGTATCGAGTGGAAAGTGATAATAATATGCGAGTAAAGTAAACAGTGCGAGTAAAGTAAACAGGTGATAGCAATATGATGGAAATAGGACCGGGCTCCACACTTCACTAGTGGTGTCTCTCCATAAGATAACTAACACATGCTGGGTAAACAAATTACAGTTAGGCAATTGATAGAATAAAGATAAACATGATATGTCAAGAAGATCACTATGCGATTTACTCTGGGCATTACAACAAAATACATAGACCGCCATCCAACTGCATCTATGACTAATAATCCACTCTCGGGGATATCATCCGAACACCCCATGAGTATTAAGTTGCGAACAACAGATAATTGCATTAAGCAAAGTGTGTAATGTAAACAAAGCATATGCCCTCGAGCATATGAATATTGTTTTCTCCCTAGTAGCAACAGCACATCTACAACCATAGAGGTTTCTGTCACTCCCCCAGATTAAATAGAGGCATGAACCCACCATCGAGCATAAATACCCCCTCTTGGAGTCACTAGCAACTACTCGGCCAAGATAGCTACTAACAACAGAGAGCATGCAAGATCATAAACAACATAGAGATAACATAAGATATATTTTAGTATAGCAACTCGATCATAACACCAATATTCATCGGATCCCAACAAACCAAACATGTAGAATTACATAATGGTGATCTCAATCATGTAGGGCCGCTCATGAGATCTAAACATGAAGCACATGGTGGAGGAGACAACCATCTAGCTACTGCTATGGACCCATAGTCCAAGGTAGACTACTCACTCATCGCTCTGGAGGCAAGCATGGCGATGAAGAAGACCTCCGGTGGCGATTCCCCTCTCCGGCAGGGTGCCGGGAAGAGCTTCTGGTCCCTCCCGATCTTCGGGTCGACGGTGGCGGCGGATCGCGATGTGTTCTGGAAAATTGATCGGGTACTTAGGTTTTTTTCCATCGGGGGGTCTTTATAGGCGAAGGGGCATCGTCAGAGGTGGACCGAGGCGACCTCACATGTAGGGGGCGTGGCCAGGGGCTGGGCCGCGCCGCCCTGGTGTGTGGGGCCCTCGTGGCCCCCCTCCGACTCCTCTTAGGATCTCTGGAAGCTTCCGGGAAAAATAAGACTTCAGGAACTTGTTTCGTCCAATTCCGAGAATATTTCCTGTCTAGCTTTTCTGAAACACAAAAACAGCAGAAAACAGGGAACTGGCACTGTGGCGACTTGTTAGTAGGTTAGTTCCGGAAAATGCATAAAAGTGCCACGAAGTGTAACAAAACATTAGGCAAATGGTGTAAAAACAAGCATGGAGCATCAAAAATTATAGATACGTTAGAGATGTATCAAGCATCCCCAAGCTTAACTCCTGCTCGTCCTCGAGTAGGTAAGTGATAACAAAAGAAATAATTTTTGAGGTGACATGCACCTACACAATCTTGATCATATATGCAAGCATTTGTGAGCTGGGATCAAAAGAACTTAAAACATGGGCATGAAAGATATAATCTTGACAATAGAAACTTAGCAACCATGTTATAAACATGCAAATGAACACAAACAAAAGATCATGAAAATGAAACAATGAAAGTCAAACGTGTGTTCAAATCATAAGGAAAAACATACAAATGGTTTTCAGCTTGTCCTTCATGGAGAGCAAAACATAAATGCATAGGACACCTTTAAGTTTAAGAGGGCGACTAGATACAAATAATTTAAGAACAAGTGAAACCAACAATATGAATCAATCAATGAAAACTTTGGGACGATGCACATTATACTAAGAATGACAACTATGCTCTCTTAATGGTGCATAAAGATAGAAGGTGGTGACTCAACATAAAGGTAAAAGAAAGGCCCTTCGCAGAGGGAAGCAGTGATTGCAAGTTTTATAACCTTCAAAAATTATGTTACTTACCAGCTTTGAGCTCTCATTGCCCCCATCATAAGCATCTTGAATGGTTAAAGTTAATGCGAGAACAATTATGATGCATATGCTTGACAAATCATAAGTCGAAAACCTCGTGCCCCGTGAATACGAGTACCCAAACCTCGTGCTACTTTACTTAGAGTCCCAAGCAAGGCTCTTGTCATTGTAAGTATATATATATCATTGAGATCGCCAATGGGGTACCTCTGTGCTCGATGACATGGAATAAGCCCACATCAAAATGACAGGACAAGCAGACAATGGACACCTCGACATCTCTTTTATTTGCCATTTGTTTAGCTTTTTATTTTGAGATGCGTCGTCGAATGTCCACTATGGGTATGCTACAAATTTCCACCATGAATTATGCATGGCTTAGATTGGCGGCCCAGGCGTTTCCCTAACACATATACAAACTCCATGATCCCCGCAAGATTCCCAATTCATTTCACACCGCGGGCATCCATAAACAAAAGATCACGATATCAACTCAAATAAGAAGTGCAGTGTTGAAAGCTTGCCCCATGACAGCATTGTTGGGCTAGTATCCAACTTACAACTTGCAAGCATAACAACTCAACATAAGAGACCACAATGTCAAATTTTTAAGAACAAGAAAAAGTAAAGTGTGCCTTCCGGTTCGTGAGAGCTTTACTAACCAATTTTTGCATAACACTGGTAAGAGTTTAATTTGAAGAGTAGATAAAAGCAAGTCAAATTTACTTGGAATAGCAAATTGCTAGTAGGTATGTATGGTGGACACTTTGGCAAAACTTGGTTTTTAGGAGTTGGATGCACGAGTAGAGCTCATACTCAGTACAAGGCGAGGGCTAGCAAAAGACTGGGAATAATGGCCATAATCATGCAAAGTGACAATGCGACATTAAAAGAAGCATAAGATGGCATCAAATGTCAAAAACTAAATGATCATAGAGGCTATTGGCGACTTTGTAAGAGTCTAACATGTGTGAGCATGCGCCAAGTCAACCCAAATAAAGCATCAAGGAGAAAACCAAAATAATGCTTCCAAACAATAAAAACAACGCATGATTTTTTTCAAAGGCTCATTAAGCAATCTCAGTTATTTGAGACAAGTCATGCTACAGCAAAACCACTAAGCATACTATCAAAAAGACATCAAGCATGACATGAAAAAGCCTAAGCCGCAGTCTACACAAGCTCCTTCTTGTACCACTTTTTGCATAAAGCTTTTTCTCTTTTCCAACACCATTTGAATTTTTTTAAGACACCTCTTTTGATGAAAACCAATAAAGATCAGAGGCAAAAATATACCTTGATAAATAAATATAAGAAGATCTGAACGCAAATCAAGGCGAAAATGAAAACCAAAAGCAGTAGCAGAAAAAAAAGAACACTCGGTTTTTGATAAGAATGAAAACTAGAGCGTTCTTGGCAAATGAAAAGCAAGGTAACTTCTCCAAAGGAAATTTGTTGAGGTCCAACCATTTATTGCAGCAAACAAAACTAAACTAATAAATAAAACTAAAACAACTGACGCTCCAAGAAAAACACATAGTGCATGAAGCTATAAAAATATAGTGTTTTGAAAGGTGACCTGATTTTTGCCGATGAAGAAGGGATGCATCGGGGGCATCCCCAAGCTTTGACACTTGTACTTCTTGGATATTTCTTGGGGTGATGCATGGGCATCCCCAAGCTTGAGCTTTTTTCCATTCTTCAACTCATCCCATCATTCTCCAATCCCTACACTTGAAAACTTCCTTCATACAAAACTAAACACAAATCTATTAGCAACATTAGTGTAGGCATATCATATAATAAACCTCTTTTGCTTCAGGTTTCAACCCAAAACCACCACATATAAAGTATATACTACTGTAGCAACTTCCCCAAAAGTTCCGTGATCAAAAGAACTTGAAAAGAAAGCGATAAAGCGGCAAAAACGAATAGTGGCAGAAATCTGTCAAAACAGAACAGCTGATAAAGGTCAAATTTTTGAGGGGTTTTCTGTTGCTCAACTCAAAAAGTTCTCAACTAACGAAAGTTTGGATATAACCTGGGGCATATGCACAAGAAATTTCAGGTCCAAAAGATATACAGAGAATTTGTACGAATTTTTACGGTGCAGCACCGAAAACAGTTTCAGGACATCAACATCCCCAAATCTTTACCTCACTCGAATTAGAGGCTTCTCTTGGCACAACAATGAAATACAAATGATAAGGAGAGGTCATTACAGTAGTAATGACTTCCAAGACTCAAATAAAAGAAAAATTACTGAAAATAAAACATTGGGTTATCTCCCAAGAGTGCTTTTCTTTAACGCCTTTGAGCTAGGCGCAGAAAATTGCGAATCAAGTAACATCAAGAGATGAAGCATTAAGATCAACTGCAGAGGTCTTGTTAATAAGGCATTTTATTTCATCCACATAAGTTTTTGAAGACCCTTTGTGATCACGCTTTGGTTCACTCAAATAACTAAAAAGATTTTTGGGACAGATCCAGTCAAAATTATTTTCGAAAGCTTCATACAATCCCAAGAGCTTGCTAGGTATAGTTATTTCGGTTCCTTCATTGTTTGTACTAATAACCTTTATAGGTGAACTGAGTTTATTAAAATGCTTAAGAACTTTCCTAGCTTCAATAGCAACATCTCTGAATTCTATGCGCAAAGTTTCCAAGATAAAAGTTTTCTTTTCAGGATCTTCAATTTCATGAAGCTTAAGGAACATGTGTTGCATAAAAGGATTAAGGCTAGCAAACCTAGCTTCCAACATGTGAATTAAATAAGCAGAAGCAACTTCAATACTAGGAGCTAGCTCAACAAAAGACTTTTCCTCAACTTCTTTACGCATGCTAATATGATTAAAGAACTCTTCAATGTTACTTTTTCCAATAATTGAACCACTACCTACTGAGAGGTCCTCCAAAACGTACTTAGGGAACAGCATAATGAACTAAAAGCAAGTAGATAAAAGGAATTATAAAGTAAACTAATTTTTTTGTGTTTTTGATATAAAACGATGCAAGTAAAAATAAAGTAAAGCAAAACAATAAAACAAAGTAAAGGATGTGCGTGCAAAAAACTCCCCTTGCAGAGGTCTTCCAATTCTTCCCCGGCGACGGCGCCAGAAAACTTGTTGGTGGCGCGGTGATGATAATATGAAAGATGTATAGTAAATGACCGGCCAGTTGGAAAACCCCAAGAGAAGGTTTTGATGAATATAGCAGCAAGTTTTCACTCATTTAAGAAACCAAGGTATGTCGATCGGGAGAAGAGCAGACAATACGACTGAAGGTGATGCTGCTAGCTTAGCGACAGCTTCGGACAATTTATAGGGCGCCTCGTCCAAGCTTTGCTTTGCTAGCTGCAATGCGGAACCTGCACACACACAACCAAGTACTTTGTTCCCAACTTGCGATGAGGTTATCAATCTCCCCGGTTTGCTTAAAACAAAGGGTATGAGTGTATCGAGTGGAAAGTGATAATAATATGCGAGTAAAGTAAACAGTGCAAGTAAAGTAAACAGGTGATAGCAATATGATGGAAATAGGACCGGGGTTCACAGTTCACTAGTGGTGTCTCTCCATAAGATAAATAACACATGCTAGGTAAACAAATTACAGTTGGACAATTGATAGAATAAAGATAAACGTGATATGTCAAGAAGATCACTATGCGATTTACTCTGGGCATTACAACAAAATACATAGACCGCCATCCAACTGCATCTATGACTAATAATCCACTCTCGGGGATATCATCCGAACACCCCATGAGTATTAAGTTGCGAACAACAGATAATTGCATTAAGCAAAGTGTGTAATGTAAACAAAGCATATGCCCTCGAGCATATGAATGTTGTTTTCTCCCTAGTAGCAACGGCACATCTACAACCTTAGAGGATTTTGTCACTCCCCCAGATTAAATAGAGGCATGAACCCACTATCGAGCATAAATACCCCCTCTTGGAGTCACTAGCAACTACTCGGCCAAGATAGCTACTAACAACGGAGAGCATGCAAGATCATAAACAACATAGAGATAACATAAGATATATTTCAGTATAGCAACTCAATCATAACACCAATATTTATCGGATCCCAACAAACCAAACATGTAGAATTACGTAACGGTGATCTCAATCATGTAGGGCAGCTCATGAGATCTAAACATGAAGCACATGGTGGAGGAGACAACTATCTAGCTACTGCTATGGACCCATAGTCCAAGGTAGACTACTCACTCATTGCTCCGGAGGCAAGCATGGCGATGAAGAAGACCTCTGGTGGCGATTCCCCTCTCCGGCAGGGTGCCGGGAAGAGCTTCTGGACCCTTCCGATCTTCGAGTCGACGGCGGCGGCGGAGCACGATGTGTTCTGGAAAATTGATCGGGTACTTAGGTTTTTTCCATCGGGGGGTCTTTATAGGCGAAGGGCCATCGTTAGAGGTGGACCGAGGCGACCTCACATGTAGGGGGCGCGGCCAGGGGCTGGGCCACGCCGCCCTGGTGTGTGGGGCCCTCGTGGCCCCCCTCCGACTCCTCTTCGGATCTCTGGAAGCTTCCGGGGAAAATAAGACTTCAGGAACTTGTTTCGTCCAATTCTGAGAATATTTCCTGTGTAGCTTTTCTGAAACACAAAAACAGCAGAAAACAGGGAACTGGCACTGTGGCGACTTGTTAGTAGGTTAGTTCCGGAAAATGCATAAAAGTGCCACGAAGTGTAATGAAACATTAGGCAAATGGTGTAAAAACAAGCATGGAGCATCAAAAATTATAGATACGTTGGAGACGTATCAATACTCGTTTCCCATCAACAAACGCGGAGTGTATGTGGAATGGTCCGTTTAGCATATCTTCTAGTGATGAGTTGTACTCTCTGGGTTCTCTTGTCTGAAATTTTCTGATGCTTTCGTAGTCTTCTTTTCCATAGGTACGGTACCCTGAGCTTCTACGGTCGTTCCCTTGGTAGCTATTGTGTTTGTACCCTGCGGCTACTTGGCTGTGGGAGTCATAGTTGTCATAATTGCGAGATCTCCTCCTTTGGCCTCCGTATCTGTTTCCTCTATCATCTTCTGGTGATCGTGTCCGTTTGTTGTTGCACGCATCTTCTCCATCCGCGAACCTGTTTGCTATGTCCATTAAATCTGATACTATTTTCTGCTTAAGCCTGCCCATCTCTTCGACTAGGTCTCCTCGCCGCAACCCGAGTGTGAATGCATCTATTGCTCTTTCGTTTGAGACTTCTACTGCTGAATTTTTGATAATGCTCCACCTTTGGATATACGCTCTTAATGTTTCATTGTGTTGTTGTATGTAGGCTTTGACTTTTTCTATGGACGCTGGCCGTTTATATGTTGATTTGAAGTTGCTCGTAAATTGCTTTGTGAGCTCCTCCCAGCTTCCAATTGTTTCTTTTTCTAATTTGCTCAACCATGACCTTGCTGCGCCGGTGAGGTGTAATTGCAAACTTTGCATTGCTGTTTCCTTGGTTCCTCCCAGTATAATTACTGCTTGTAGATAATCCGAGAGCCATGACTGTGGCTCCTGAGATCCATCATATTTTTGCTGATCATGGGGTAGTTTGAAACCCTTGGGTACTGGCGTGGTGCGAACCCTATGAGTAAAGCATGATGCCCCCATCTCCTTTTCGTTGTCTTCGTAGTCGTATGCTTTGTTGGGAGTCCTGGATCTTCGGGTTCCTCTATGCTTTGGAATTTTATGTCGCCCTGGTGATGGTGTTCTAGATTGTCGACTGCCACTTATGTGTCGAGGACTGTTGTGACGGCGTGGTTATCTTGGTTTATGGGTTCCTTTGTTGCGGTATGCCTCCTCTTCTTTCACTGATAATTTATTGCCTACCATCTTCAATCCTTGTAGTGCTGCTCGGTGCATATGTTCCCTTGGGTCTCCCGGATTTGGTCGTGTTGTGTGCAGGTATGCTTGAGCTGCCACTAGTGCTGCTTTGGGTGTCTTTGGTATAATGTTCCCTTACTCGTCGACCGATAAGAAAGATGAGTCGAGGTTTTTGGAGAGGCTTTGCCTTTCTGAGTACTCGAGGTTTTCGAACCTTGATCCATGTCGATGATGCCTTTTGTTGTTTGTGTATGACACATCGCTACGTGCTCTATGAGCAGCGCCGCTTGCTGCAATGGCTGAGTCTCTTCTCTTCTGTATTTCAATCCTCTCCTTTGCTAGTTGCTTCGACTGCTATCTTAAGGCGTAATGGTACCCCAAAAGCATATTCTTGCTGGCATTTGTTGGTATTGGCGTGCAATGTGCCAGGGAGTCTGTAATTTCTCCTTCTGCCTGGTAGTTTGCTCCTCTGTTTATGTTTGCTGGGTTGAGCACTGGATTGTTGTTTTCGTTGAGCTCTTCTGAGTTATCCCCTACAATAGCGAGTACTTGGTACCGATTGTCGAACTTATTATTGAAGCTTGAGGAGACTGAACTGTCATCTTTATGAAGCTCTAATCCTGTCTTCCAGGTGTCTGTTGATTTGTCTAATGTGTCATCATGGTAGATCATCAGGTTTTCGAGCTGTACTTCTAAGTCGAAATTTTCCATGGTTTCATCGCCTTCTGTGAATTTCTTTTCTTCTGTTTCTATTTCTGCGAAGCTGACCGGCGAGTTTACTTCGCTGGAGGAGCCTTCTGATGATTCTGACATTGTTTCTGTCTTAGACTTGCTTGCCGACGGACCCGGTTTCGCCGGATCTGAAAGGCGAATCAAGCCTAGTTATCCGACGCGAAAGTTTAGACTTCCGATCGTCAAATCCATATCTTGATCCATGCTCTCGAATACTTGCGTGAAACTTGACTGGTGAGGCTGAAAATTGATGGTTCCGAAGGGTATCTGGATTTCGTCGACTTCCGGACTACTGTTGGCTAAAACCGAAAAAGCCGTCGAATTCATGATTCCAACGCCCAAAGTCCCCATGGTCGGCGCCAATTGACGAGGGTTAACTCGACAAATGTCCTAGATGGAGGACTTAGGATCGGGGGAGTAGGGCATCTGTCGTCGTGGTAAAACAACATATGCCATAGGATGGCTTAAATGGGGGCCGAACTAGATGCTGGAGGATTCGGGAGAGGGGAACGAGCTGAAAAGCACGACAGAAAGGAACACAGATCTACCCAGGTTCGGGGCTCTCGTAAGGAGATAACACCCCTACTCCTGCTCTACTGGTTGTATATTTGGATCGATGGAGCACACAACAATGGCTCTTCCAAGCTCTCTGCGAGAGGAGGAAGATGAACTATCAACTGAGAGACTAAGGATCGACCAACCCCTGGCTAGGGCTCCCTGCGCCACCTTATATAGTGGTGGCCAGGGTTACAACGGTCACATACATGCATATGACACTGGCTATAGTCCAAATAGGACTAGGTGACCACGGCTGCCACCCTTGACTTTGCCCCTGATTGCTCTCGATGGGACTCACCATCCCTGTACCTTGTACTTCTTGGACTGTGACCTTACCACTGTGAGGTAAGGACTGTACTTGTGCACAGTGAGGGTTGGTAAACCACCACTGTGCACCCTGTCATCATGATCTCCCTTCATGCTTGGCAGAATCTCTCCTTGATTGTAGGGACATGACACCGTGGTTGACTTATTTATCCCGGATATGGCCGTTGGCCATATCCTGGACCTATGTGCCGGACCAACGACCTATGAAGGTCGGGTAATCCGGCCTCCCCTGCTCCTGCACACCATATCAAATAAGTTAGGCCGGCATATCTATACATATGCCGGCACACCTCTCCATATATCCCGGATAAACCGGTATATCTGAACACCAGCCGGGACATACTTATATGCCGGTCTGGCCGACGCTCTTATATTCCGGCCAGACCCAGCTTTGGTCAACCAACATAAAAGTCAACCATATTCCTTGTATCTTTCTAGCCTCTTGACCCTACTGGGGGTCATCCCCCCGACACTAGTCTCCGAAGCTGCCGAGGTTCCCCAGTCTCAACTGTGGAGCTTTGACAGGTTCAACATATCATCATTTCATTATACCCCGGCTCTATGTTATACGCCGGCGATCAGATTATATGCCGGACCCCCACGCATACAACGGCTCCTGTTCCTTTTCCAAAAGTTAATCCGGCCGGTCCCGGGGATATTCCGGACGGAACTTTATTCCCCGGACAGCTACGCCGGCACATAGATGAGACTTCCTTAAGAAGCCAAGTCCAACAGTTTGCATCGAAACTTGCAACTGCCCTGCCACCACGAACGGTCACATGAAGTGATGGTTCATAGCGCATTTACTGCGTGCCATCATTGCCTAGCGGCACGGTTATACGAACCGCCGCCCCACTCCATGCCGCCATGTGGCGACTTACCGCAGAAATGGTCGGGGTAGTGGAGCACTACCACCCCCATGACCCTTACCTGGCGATGTATAAATAGGGCGGCGGGGGTAAAACTTCTCCTTTTTACCCCACACCATCGTCTTCTTCCTCCGTTCCTCTGTCCCTTGAGCTCCGCCGCCGGACCGAGAGAACAGAGAACCTGCCCCGCCGTCGACCTGCTCCACGCCGGCGCCGATGCTCAACGACGTCTGACACCTTTGCCGACGACGCCACCGCCGCCGATTCTCTCCCGGACTGTACCGGGGGAGGTTGAATCTTCTACTGGGAGCTCGCCGCTGTTCCATCGCCGCCGCTTGAGCTTCGGTGAGTTCTTCGTTTTCCTCTGTTCTTCTCCTTCTCTGCCTCGGTAACCGTGTTCACTTAGATCTTCGGTAGCTTCTATGCTTAGTATCTCACAGATTCGATTAGCATTGCCAGTGACGTTCTTTAGTAGTTTGCTGATGTTCTTCTCGTAGGAATTTACTCATGATTATTTCTTATTTTGACTGCGATGGTAGATCTTTAGTTCCTACTAACTTCTATGAGATTGGTATACCGGAGAGACTAACTTCCCTCTTTTCTCTGATCTTGATAGGACTAACATCACGGGACTCCGGCTCTCATGCCCTGTCCCAGCCACCCAGATGGCTTCCTCAAGTATGATGGCCACCTCGGCTTTGGAGGAAGATAACTCGGCCCAGCTCCAAGGGCGCTCCGGCTAGGAGGGGTCGGAGGTTACTCCGGCCGACATATCCTGGGTCACCACCACCAGACGAGTCCCGGACGGTGTAGCATGCCGGCTACCGGCGGGAGAGGTCGTGCCGGCACGTGAACCCGACGAACGTGTCATGTTCATTGCTCACTTCGAGCGGGGCTTCGGCCTGCCGGTATCAGATTTCTTCCGGGACCTCCTCGACACTTATGACCTGCAGCCTCATCATATCCCGGCCAATGCGGTGATGATCCTGTTCGCCTTCGTTGCCTTCTGCGAAGGTTTCGCCGGCATAGAAGCCTTCACCCAAGCTTGGGCGAAGTATTTCCAAGTGCGGAAGCAAGTTGTCCAAGAACTACCCCGGTCCAAGGACGACCCGCCGGAGACGGCCCAGGAGAAGAAGGACCGCCCCATGACCCAATGCGGCGCGGCCACCATTACGTCCCGGAAGGGCTCGGACTTCCCCAAGGTGGAACTGCTCGAGTCTTGCAAGAAGTGGCAAAAAAGCTTCTTCTACGTCAAGAACACCACCGACGTCGACCTACTCAACTTGCCGCCATTCGTGGACGAGCCACCACTGGAGATGAAGAACTGGACGTATAACCCAAAGACCACTGTCAGGCCGGTTAACGCCCTCCACCGAGTTAAGGGCGAATTGCGGGATGCCGGCCTCATTCCTCAAGACTTGGTGGCTTGCTTTATCAGCTGGTGCGTCTCTCCTCTCCAGCGCCGGCCTCACAAGATATGCCAGATGAGCGGGCCCATGGACCCCACGCGGCATTCCACACATGAGCTGACCCCGGCCGACATCCTGCGGCGGATCAAGGACATCTGCAAGTCCTCTCAGGCCACCTTTGCCTGGGGACTAGAACCTTACAGCCAGGATCGCCCCGCGCCGACGGTAAACCCCTTTCGCCGACACATAAGCTCTTGCCCGGCATATAGATTCCTAGGCCGACATACTTCTATTTTCCGACACTTATCATGCTTGATCCGACATACTCCTTGCACCGACATATTTCTTGTTTCTGACCCATTGTCTTTGCCTTATGCAGAAGTTCAGCTTCCAGAAGATGGAGAACTACCGGATCAAAATCGTGGCAGACCGCACTGCCGCAAACGTTGAAGATCCGGATCATTGGGACAAGCTACCCCGGAGCACCCGTGCTGCTTCTGTCGCGGGTAAGGCCTCCTCATCCCAGCATTCTACTCAAGACCGGAGTGAGGATGATTCTGACGTGGAGATCCTAATGTATTACGAGCCAATGCCACTTGCACATGCCTTTCCTACCACACCTCTTGCTTATGCTATGCCGTCCTCAGCTATCCCGGACGACATGGTTGTCGACGCCGCCCCTCTGAACCAGGGACCTCCTTCCACCGGCGGACGTGCCGGCCAGAAGCGAGGCGTGGAGCCCCAGCCCGACACACCACAGCAACCGAAAAGGCAGAAGGTTAGCGTGCCCCAGCCAAAAAGGCAAAGACCCGTCGCCTCGGGGTAAGTTTATTTCCTTTGCATCATTTCCGATATATTTCTCTCTTTGATTACTGACTTGGTGTTTTCTCCCTTTCAGGGCTCCTCTTGCGCCGGAACATGCTTCCAGCTCAAGTGCCAGCCCCAACATTGAAAAGCCGGCGGCCACTGAGACCCCCGACATACCATCAGCCAGTCACACCACCTCTCCGGCGTCGGCATCTTCGCCTGCGCCAGAAAACACCTCTTCCCCGGCGAAGGATGATCCTCCACCGGAACAAGACAATTCTGCCCCTGAAGTTCACATGGACTCGGGGGCTCAACAGGAAACTTCTGACACTGGCGCGCCCGCCAGCGGCGCCGGAACTGCTGAAGACGCCGGCGCAGGCGACATGAGCGCCAGCATAGATAATAAAGGAAAGGGCCCCGCAGTACCAGAAGTCCGGACTATCCCGGCACCAGCCTCTGCTGGACAAGCTGCACCTGCCGCGCCGGAACAACCAGCGCCCAAGACTCCAACTGCTGAGAAGACCTCTACCCCAGCCAAGACCGCTGCCCCGGCCAAGACCTCTGTCCTGGCCAAGCCTTCTGTCCCGGCCAAGTCCGGTACTGTCAAGATGAAGCAGATCATCAAGACCGGGACACAGTCTGCTGCTACTGCATCTGCTAAACCTGCACCTTCCAGCTCTGCCCTGGCACTCCACTTTGGCAAAGCAGCCGCCCAGCCCAGCTTCTTTGATACGCCGGAACTCGAAGGCCACGTCTCCCTACTGACCAAAAGTGACAAAAGTCTTGGATCTCTTAAGGAGTACTATGAGAAGTGGAATGACGCTGACAGCATGGACACAGCTAGTTCCAAGAAGAAGAAATTGGCCGAAGCTGCGGCCACTGGCAATCCTGCTGATATACTGGCTGCGAAGCCCATTCCTATTGCCAGCGAGCTCCTCAGCATCCAGCAAAGACTTCACCTTCTGGCCGATGCCACCAACGTAAGTGTTCTTCTTATACATATCCCCAGTCCCCAAAAATGTCGGCTGTCCGGGATACGGACATCTAGGATTTTCCAATACCTTTTGCACTTAGCTGTTTTCAAATTAACAGTCCGACATATAAGCTCAATCCGAGCTTCAAATCCCAGTCACCGAGGGCCGGGATAGGTGCGCAACACCTATGCCGGGTCTTTAACAAACTAAAAACTTAAACAATTTTCAAATCCTCCTGACCGAGATATAAGCTCGATTCGAGCTTCAAATCCTAGTCACCGAGGGCCGGGATAGGTGCGCAGCACCTGTGCCAGGTCTTCAAAAGAATGAACTCTTGATATAATCTTCACCTTAACTGATATGCTAGATTTCTCTCATAACCTTTCAAATCCCAACATTTTTGCAGCGCATGAACAACACACGCGCCGATATGTACCATGACTTGGTGTGCGAGCATCGGAAGTTATCCGACGCGCATAGCAGGCTCCGTCTGGAACTGACCCAGAAAGGTAAACTCAGCCGACATACTATTACATGCCGGATTATTCTCCTCTTCTTTTCTTCTTCATACTCCTTTTGCCGGCACACCTTAATATGCCGACACATAACCTTTTATCGGCATTTTGCAGCTGCTGCTGAAGAACAAGTCACCACGCTTCTCCAGAGGGTGAAGGAACTGACCGGTATACCGAATCCTGCTGACCTTTTACTAATCCACTTGTACTTCAAATCCTTTAATTCTTGTCACTGTTTTCTATCTTCACATTCTTTTAACTTCAAATCCTTGCAGATGAGAAAGCTGCACTGGAGGCATGCCACCAGGACTGTACACCCTCAGTGGATGTGGCCAAGCAGTTGGACGACCAGGATGCCGCCCACAAAGCTGAGGTGGAGCAGCTGAAGGGCCGGGTTGCTGAGCTTCTGGAGGAGAAGGAACAGAGGGAGGGCCAACTTAAGAAAGCCCAGGAGCTGCTCGTCACTTCAGAAGCCGACGCATCCAACACCCACGCAGAACTGAATGGCTTGAAGGAGCAGGCCACCAAATGGGAAGTTGATATTGCCCGGCTCAACGTCGATCTCGCCAGTAAGCCTCAAATCCTCTTCTGCCCGACACATCTTGTCCGATACATCTTTTCCGGCATAATCTTTATGCCGACACATATTCCTTTTACTAACGTGCCTACCATTTTTCAGACCTGTTTCCTGCTTCCGTCGAAGACGTTGAGAGGGCTCTGCAGGTGGACCAAGTGAACCGGGGTGCCCCAGTCGACTCTCCCAACTGAACTATGTCGGAGTAGCTGCTAGCACTGGAAGCCCGGAAGAACACCATGACCTTCTATACTGAAGATCTCTTCCTTGGTGCCCAGGAAGCATACTCCGCCCTCTGGCCGGGACAAAGGATGCCCACTGACCCTGTTGATCTTGGCAATGATCTGCAGCTCTCCAAGGTTCGCCTCAGAGAATGGCGGGATTTCGGGGCAAGGGTGGGAGCCGATGAAGCTCTCACATACTTCCTCTCCTGGTACGAAAAGGCCAACTTAGAGACCTTGCGCACTGTGCGCGAAGGATCTATCTGGACCACGGATCCGGAACATATCCGGCGTCGGCAGGAATTGGCCCACAGCTATGTGGATTATGCCGACACCAAAGCCTTTGTCTGGGACATCCGCGAGCCGGAGAAGAAGGAGGACGACGCCAAGGATGCTGCCGACGCTGAGGGCTCCGACTCCAGCCAAGACGAAGAAGAAGTTGAAGAAGCCGACACTGAAGTTCCGGAACAGGGATTTGTCCCAGCCGGAGGTGATGGCTCCATTCCGTCTGCTGGATCCGGCACACCTGAAGCCGACGTCTCTACTGCCACAGCTCCACCCACCGGCGGCTCTGCTTCCACTCCTGCTCCTTGAACTTTGCCCCAAAAAACTTTAAGTTTTATCAGATCCCCGGTATGCCGGGTGCAGTTGTAAGATATATGTTTAATTTCCCTTTGGTTTGCTACCTGAACAAGTTTTAACTTGGTTTGCTTGTTTATCAATGTCGGATCATCTTTTGGATAAGTCACCGAGTTTGCTTTCCTGTTTCCCTAACTCCACAACCTTGGCTACTTGTCTACCTCTTTTGGTTTTTGACTTATGAGTCTCAAGGTTGCTTCATTAAACATACAGTACTTAAACTTTAAAACTTAGACTTCAAATCATCCGACATTTCAAGTTTTAACTTTTGCAATAACATAAATGTCGGTTCACTTGCTCTACATTTCCTTAGCCGTTTTTCATGTGTAGACAATCTCCGGCATCTACTCTTGCTAGGCACGAAGCCGGGTTTCGGACAGCAGCTGAGTCGAAGAGCGGCCTTTGGTGCCGACACATTACTAGGCCGACATAAGAAACATTCAAACCAAGCCAGCCGGCACATAAATGAAAAACTGAATAATAAACTACAATACATACCGGAGGCAGTGCCCGATCTCTTCGGGATGCCAACATTTCATTCATTGTGCCGGCATAAAAGCGCCGGCACACAAAGCAAAATGGAAATACATACATTATGCTTCTCAAGAGTAAAAGGGACGGAATAGGGCTATGTTCCATGGTCGCTTGGTTTCTTCTCCGGACCTGTCCACCTTATCCTTCTTGGGGGCCTGTGCATCTATAAGATAGTAAGCATCATTGTGCAGAGCTCTGCTCACAATGAATGGCCCCTCCCACGGAGGAGTTAGCTTATGCTGGCCCGCTGTGCCTTGCCTTAGCCGGAGCACTTGGTCTCCCTCTTGGAATCTCCTTGGATTCACCTTCTGCGCATGATAGCGTCTGAGGTTCTGCTGGTATACCACAGTTCTTGATAGTGTTATTTCTCTTGCTTCTTCCAGCAAATCAACATCATTTTCTCGGGCTTCTTTAGCCTCCTCCTCGGTATATAGCACAACCCTTGGTGCATCATGTATTACATCTGTTGGAAGCACAGCTTCTGCTCCATACACAAGAAAAAATGGCGTATAGCCTGTTGACCTATTCGGAGTTGTCCTCAAACTCCAAAGTACTGCCGGCAATTCATCTAGCCAACATCCCAGAGTTTTCTCCAGTGGCTTTATCAACCGGGGTTTTATGCCGGATAACACTAGTCCATTTGACCTCTCTACTTGGCCATTGGTACAAGGGTGAGCGACCGACGCAATGTCTAGCCAGATTCCCACCTCCTCACAGAATCTGGCAAATGGCCCTTGGGCAAAATTCGACCCATTGTCAGTGATGATGCTATGAGGAACACCATATCTCAAAATTATATCCTTTAAGAACTTCACTGTTGTGTGGCCATCACACTTGCTTATGGGCTTCACCTCAATCCACTTGGTGAACTTATCCACCATGACCAGAATATGGGTCATCTTTCCCCTTGCCGGCTTAAAAGCCCCAACCATATCCAGGCCCCAAACAGCAAAAGGCCAGGTTATCGGGATGGTCTTTAATGCTGATGTCGGCTGATGAATCTGGAGGGCATACATCTGACACCCATTGCATTTTCGGACCAAGTCTTCTGCCTCTTGCAGTGCCGTCGGCCAGTAAAACCCATGCCGGAATACTTTTGCCACGAGTGCTCTGGATGAAGCATGGTGACCACACTCCCCCTGATGAATTTCTCGGAGCATCTCCAGGCCTTCAGCAGATTCCACACATCTCGGCAATACTCCGGTGGCACTTCTCTTGTATATTTCCTTGTTTATGATGGTATATCCTTTGGATCTTCTTGCAACCCGGCGTGCCTCTGTTTCATCCGCTGGCACTTGGCCATCTACCAAGAAATCCATGATAGGATGCACCCATGAAGGCACTTCCCTGGCAGTGAACACTGCCTGATCTATCTCCATCATTTCGACCGACACATAATCGATCTCCATGGGCTGCGAAGTCCTCGGGACAAAAGGATCAGACCCCGGGTATGCCAGAGCAGTCCCCGGGTATACCGGCACAATCTCTTGGTACATTTTGCCTTTGACTTTATCTCTGCTCCGGAATACTGTACTCACTGCATATGTCGGCCCAGTCCCCGGGACTGAGAAAGTAGTCCCCGGGTTATCTGAACTGGCTCCGGCATCTATCTTCATTGGAACTGCATCCTCTGGGCTTGGCGGAACATATATGGACGATGACTCCGGCGAGGGCTTGATTGATGGCTTCCTCAAATGCTCCAACGAAATGCCAGGTGGGATTGAATCTCTGGAAGATCCCAGCTTGGACAATGTATCGGCCGCTTCGTTCTGAGCCCGGGGAACATGCCAGAACTCACAACCTTTGAAGTATCCACTCGGTTGCTGCACCAAGAAACGGTAGGAGCCCATGTTTGCATTATGCGCATCCCATATGCCAGAACACTGCTGAATCACTAAGTCAGAATCACTGAAACACATAATTCGGCGAATGCCTATGTCCTTGGACACCTTCAGGCCATGTACAAGTGCCTCATATTCTGCCACATTATTTGATGCTGCAAAGTGGATCTGCAGAACATATCTCAGCTGGTCATTTTTGGGTGAAGTGAGAACTATGCCGGCACCCAAGCCATGAATTGTCTTGGACCCATCGAAATGCATCCTCCAATAGTTTGCATCGGGCAACAGCGGCTCATATTGTATCTCTGCCCAGTCAATGAAGAAATCAGCCAACACCTGTGACTTGATTGTATCTCTTTTGTCATATTGAGGGGTATATGGTGACAACTCTATTGCCCACTTGGCTATCCTGCCACTGGCATCTTTGTTGCCTATGATTTCCGAGATAGGGGCCTCGGCCACTACCCGGATTGGATGCTCCTGAAAATAATTCTTGAGCTTCTTGGCCGCCATATAGACCCCATAAGTCATCTTCTGATAGTGTGGGTAGTTTTGCTTCGAGGTGGAAAGGACTTCACTCAAATAATATACCAGCCGCTGCACGGTTTTGCCTCCTTCCTCTCGTTCTACTACCACCACTGCACTGACAACCCTGTTGGTCGCCGCTATATAGAGCAACATTGGTTCCCTGGGCATCGGAGATGCTAACACCGGCGCTGTTGACAACATTTGTTTCAACTCCTTGAAAGCTGCATCTGCTTGCGCTGTCCAAACAAATGTGTCGGACTTCTTTATCAACTGATATAACGCAAAGCTTTCTCTCCTAGCCGGCTTATGAAGCGGCTCAGGGATGCAAGGCACCCAGTGAACTTCTGTACTTCCTTCAAATCCGTCGGCGGCTTCATTCTCTCTATGGCACGAATTTTGCTGGGATTCACCTCAATACCCCGGCTGGAAACCAGGAAACCGAGCAACTTGCCTGCCGACACACCGAAGGTGCACTTGGCCGGATTCAGCTTCATCCGGAATCTCCTCAAATTTGCAAAGGTTTCCCGGAGGTCATCTATTAGAGTTTTGCTCTCCTTGGTCTTTATGACGACATGGTCGACATATACCTGCACATTTTTATCTATTTGGTCATGCAAACACTTTTGCATACACCTCTGGTAAGTTGCGCCGGCATTTCTTAAACCGAATGGCATAGTGAGATAGCAATAAGCCCCGTACGGGGTAATAAAGGATGTCTTTATTTGATCCGGCTCATACAAAGGGATCTGGTGGAAACCAGAATAGGCATCTACAAATGATAACAATTCACATCCAGTTGTAGAATCAATCACTTGATCGATCCGAGGGAGCGGGAATGGATCTTTAGGACATGCCTTGTTCAAGTTGGTGTAATCAACACACATCCGCCATACTTTTACTATGGCGGGCTCATCCTTCTTCTTTTCCACCAAAACCGGATTAGACACCCAATCTGGATGCAGTACTTCCTTGATGAAGCCGGCAGCTAAGAGCCTAGCCACTTCCTCCCAAATTGCTTTCCTCCTATCATCCGCATTCCGCCGGAGCGGTTGCTTCACCGGTTTTGCATCCGGCCTTACATGTAGTGCGTGCTTAGCCAGCTCCCTCGGCACACCTTGCAGGTCAGCAGTAGACCATGCAAAGATATCCCGATTCTCATGGAGGAAGCTGATGAGCTCGCTTTCCTATTTGGGTTCCAAACCTGCCCCGATGAGGGCATAACGCTCCGGGAAAACCTCATCCAGAGGCACCTTCTTGACTTCCTTGCCCACTTGAAAAGAAGCACTACCACGTGGGTTTGTCATGCCCGGCATAGATTTGCCGGTCGCAACTGTCTCAGCAATTTCCACTACTCGCTTGAGCCTCTTCTTCTCCTCTGCAATTATCAGAGTCTCGGCCAGGTTAGACCCGGCTGTGGCACATGCCATTGAGCGCTTGTAATCACCAATGATGGTAATCGCCCCTCTGGGCCCCGGCATCTTCATTTTCAGATAGGCCACATGAGTAGAGGCCATGAATTTGGCCAATGCTGGCCTGCCCAGCAACGCATGGTAAGGACTGTCTAGATCCACCACCTCGAACATGAGGTTCTCCACCCTGCAGTTATCCCGGTTGCCAAACATGACATCCATCCGGATTTTGCCCATCGGCGCACATGAAAGACCCGGCACAATGCCGTGGAATGTTGTCCTGCTCGGCTCCAGCATATTATTCTTGATACCCAGTTTTTGCATCGTATCACGGTACATGATGTTGATGCTGCTTCCATTGTCAATGAGGACTTTGCTGAACCTCACATTGTTTGCCGGCCTGACGAATGTCGGATCCATTACCAAAGCATACCCGCCGGGGTTTGGCATGATCTTGGGATGATCTGCTCTATCCCAGCCAATGGCCTGGTCAGACCAGTACATCAACTTCGAGACTGCCGACATAACGGCATTAACCTCCAAGCTCCGCCGGTACAAACTCTGCTTGTCCATTCTTTTGGTCTCAAAGACCATGTAGCTCTGATCGTGCTCCTTGTATTCATTCCGGCCAGCTCCTGGGCCTCCGGCACAGTACTCCGGATTATAGCTCTGATCTACTTGATTTATGCCGGTATTTCCAGCATTGCTCTGATTTCCGGGATTAACCGGCCTGGGCGGGACTGCAACTGTATTTGCACCTGTCAACGGCGATGGAGCTGCCAGGATAGGTGGTCTTGCCGGCCTGAAAGGACCTGCACGACCCGCCAATATGTCGTCCAGCCATGAACAGTTTCTGGTCAAATGATTCGCCGGCTTACCCGGCTGGAATGTGTGAAACACACAAGGTTTGTCCATGGCCAAACCCACCGTATACTTTGGCCATTGCTTCTTCTGGCCGGCGCCGCCGCCGGCATTCTTGTTGATCCAGACATTCTTTTTCTGGAAAGGCTGCGCTTGCTGCTGCGGTTGTTGATGCTGCTGAGGCTGCTGATAGCCCTCGTATCTCGGATGCTGGCTACTGCCGGCGCCCCCTTGCTCTTCCTCCACGGCCGCTACTTGTGCCGAGCCATACCGATAATCCGGCCGTTCATCTCTCCTCTTATTCCGGTTATCCGGGCGATAGAACTGCCCCGGTCTCCCAACGTGGTTGTTGTTCCGCTGGGTCTGCCCCTGTCCTTGTGAATCAAGGGTGGGCTGCATGGGATCTCCCAATGCATAACTGTCGGCAATCTTGATTGTCTCGGCCAACGTGGCCGGCATCTCCCTCTGAAGCTTTTGCCACAACATGGTGCCATGCCAGCACCCATGAGCGAACCACATGATGGCCTGCTGCTCCACAACTCCTTCGCAGGAATTGCGCAACGTGCACCACCTGGTTAGGTAGTCACGATCAGTCTCATATTCTCCTTGCCGGCAACTAGCTAGTTGCTGCGGGCGGTTGGGTCTCTTGTAAGTACTGGTAAGTTTGACACAAACTGCTCTTCAAAATCAACCCAGCCGTTGATACTTCCGGTCGGCAGATTGTTCAGCCATATCCTGGCTGGTCCTTCAAGCATCTGCGGCACATATCGTACCGCCCATGTGAGGTTTCCTCCGGTGATGTTCACTGCAGTGGAGTAGTCCTCCAACCAATCTTCTAGCTTTGTACTGCCGTTATATGTTCTCGCGCCACGCGCGAGCTGGAAACAGTAAGGCACTGGCTCGTCCATAATCCGGGGTCCAAAGCACATAGGACCTAGAGCTCCTTGTCTCTCCACCAACTCTGACTCGTGAATCATGTCCAGCTTGAAGCTCGCATCATTTGCCGCCAAGGATCAAGGTCCGAGCCGGGATGCGATAGGACCTGCGATCATTTTTTGCTGCTGCTGCTCCGGCTGACACTGCTCATTCTGCTGGCCTTGCTGATACTGCTGGCCTTGCTGGTGCTGCTGCTGATATCCCGTCCTTGCCAGGGCGGAATTTCCATCATCTTCACGGTGTCTCGGCTGACCCGTACCTTGCTGCTGCACCGTATGTCCGGCGCCCTGCTGCTGACGCCGGGCTGCACTGTTACTCCGGCCCCCACCGGCCAAAGCTGCTCCTTGCCCCGCCGGCACATCCTGACCGGCCCTCTTGCTGCCGACATTCTTGTCAGCTTGGCCAGCACTCTTCTGCACCATCGCCTGCTTTCCGGCGATTGCCGGATCATACACTTGGATCTGCTTGTCCCGACGGCCAGAGGTCACACTTCCGGCACGCCGGGCGCTCGGATGCGGGGACGAAGCTTGGCCCTTCGACCTCGCGCCGACACCTCCTGCCGACACAACGTACTGGGATGCCCTGGCACCTGGGTTTGCCTTCTTAAAGGCCTCCTGCTGCTTGGTAGCTTCAGACAAAAGATGGTTAAGCCGGGCTTGCTGCTCACGCAGTGCTTTGCCGGACAAATTAGACAAGTCCTTAGCTACCTCTGCTGCTGCTCTAAGGTTCTTCACTGGTGAACTATAGATTACCTTAGGTACTGTACTAGTTGCAGTATGACTCTTATCTCTAGCACCCTTATCTATTTCAGTGTTAAGATCTCTACCTCTAGATCTAACCTCATCTATCTGGCTAGGCCGGGTTACCACGGGAGTAAAACCATGGGCTGCCTCATACTCACGGAGTTGCCGGTTAAACCGTTCGCGCTCCTGATGCATGGCCAGGGCCTCGTCGACAAGGGCCTGACGAGATCCCTCCAGGACCTCCTTCACCTGCTCCGGATCATCACCGGATCGCACCGGCTCAAGAAGCCGATCGATGATGGGAAGAAGCACCTGGCCCCTAGCCGGCACACCGGAAGTGCCGGCCAGGTTCTCAACACGCTCCAACGGAGGACATGCCGACCTCTTGGCCTTCGGCCGCTCCGGGGGAGTATCCGCTGCTGCTGCTGCCTTGCCGGCACCATCTGCCGGCGGCACGGATGTGCCGGCCATCATCACCTCTACCGACTCTACTGGGCGAGCGCTACGCCCAGCATGAGCCAGCAGATGCGACAGAGGATCCGCCGCCACCAGCACCTTCTTCCTGCAAATACTCTCAGTCCCCACGTACACCTCGTGGGAACCGAAAGACATGATTCTTCCATCCCTGGGGAACGGCCGGCCGCCGAGACATCTGGCGTTGTCACTGATGAAGCTGAGCGAGCCTAGCCTCTGGACGAGGCCAGAGACCACACGCACTCCCAAAGGTGCTATCACGGACCCCGTCCGAATTAACACTCCACCCAGCATATCGATCTGCCCCACGGTGGGCGCCAAATGTCGTCGTGGTGAAACAACATATGCCATAGGATGGCTTAAATGGGGGCCGAACTAGATGCTGGAGGATTCAGGAGAGGGGAACGAGCTGGAAAGCACGACAGAAAGGAACACAGATCTACCCAGGTTCGGGGCTCTCGTAAGGAGATAACACCCCTACTCCTGCTCTACTGGTTGTATATTTGGATCGATGGAGCACACAACAATGGCTCTTCCAAGCTCTCTGCGAGAGGAGGAAGATGAACTATCAACTGAGAGACTAAGGATCGACCAACCCCTGGCTAGGGCTCCCTGCGCCACCTTATATAGTGGTGGCCAGGGTTACAACGGTCACATACATGCATATGACACTGGCTATAGTCCAAATAGGACTAGGTGACCACGGCTGCCACCCTTGACTTTGCCCCTGATTGCTCTCGATGGGACTCACCATCCCTGTACCTTGTACTTATTTGACTGTGACCTTACCACTGTGAGGTAAGGACTGTACTTGTGCACAGTGAGGGTTGGTAAACCACCACTGTGCACCCTGTCATCATGATCTCCCTCCATGCTTGGCAGAATCTCTCCTTGATTGTAGGGACATGACACCTTGGTTGACTTCTTTATCCCGGATATGGTCGTTGGCCATATCCTGGACCTATGTGCCGGACCAACGACCTATGAAGGTCGGGTAATCCGGCCTCCCCTGCTCCTGCACACCATATCAAACTAGATGATACCCCACGCGTTGCTGCGAGATTTTGTATCTTACATAATTTTTTTAAAAAAATATCACATCATGTTAAACATAATAAATAAAAATGTTAAATTCTTGTGAACATCTAATATTAGTCACCTTTGCAATGCTGAGCAAATACATTTTGCTAGACTGAAAATAGCAAGAACATGACATTCTGACTCTCAATAGGCAATCAGCTTGGTTTGTAAGACACCACTCAAATAATTTCTTATGTGTATATTGAGGATGGCTTTAAAAAAGATAATAATATACAGTAGCATTGAGAATTGACGGGAGAAGCAAATCGCACCAAAATAGCAGGAATCTGGGCAGCAAGCAAGGCATCAGAGGGATTCAAGTGTGGTCTAAAGGTCCATAGGTATGTTCGGATATAACTTATACAGCAAACAGAACCATATGAATACTTTACCGGCCTGCAAGACTTGCAAAATTACTGCATGCTTGGCAAGTACGGTATATGCTGGATACAACCTTCGTTTGCAACAATTTGAGCATGAAGACAATATGATCTTTATACTATAAAAGCGAGATGAGATGTATTGTACAAAAAATAATGTCCTTAATTTACACATGTTAGGGTATACATCACCTGGTAGTGTGTTCACCAGCACTGGGGGATAAAAATACTTGCCACTGGCCTTGATAGATGCGCGCAGTAGACATAACCAAGAATGAACGCCAGAAGATTATAGTCTGAAAATAACAGAGAACGGGAGCATCACAAAGCTAAAGCCTGACATGGATTTCTTTTGCTTAGGAAGAGTACGGAAGATATTTATGCGGCATTCGAAATCGACCGGAGAGGCAAAGCACACCTGTAATACCTGAATCTAGCGACGGAGAAAAGAATGGGCATCCATGTGCTTTTGTTTGAACATCCAGAGGCATGTCAGAAATAGATGGCTCTTTCGCTCTTATAACTGAAAAATGCAACGGTGGTATAGACAAAAATATAGAAACATAATTTAGGGCAAAGCACAATCTATGAGCATTGTAAATGTAATGCACTTATCAGGTTGTTGATTACATATTTAGTGGCAAAGCAATATCTATGAGTATGTAAATGTAATCTGCACTTGTCAGATTGTGTGATTGATTAAGAAAAGGTTTGCAACAAATGTAAATGAAGCTTTTGATACGTACCTTGTGCAGCTGTATTACTGAATGTACAGCCAATCTGGATAACTAATAAAGATGGGAAACAGGACCAAGAATGATATATGATTAATCGGCTACTCCTAGCACCTGCGGTAGTGAACTCTTATGTCAACAACTCTTGATTTTCACACTGAATAATGAAAATAAAATTGGAGGAATCATCTTCGTGTAGTCATTTCAACCTTGCAAATCCTATGATCCATCAACTGTTCCCTGCACCTGCAGTGCTGGAGCCTCCAGCCTCTCTAGATAAATCCTTGTCTACTCCCTGTACCTGCAAAGTTTGAATCTGTCTAAGTAATACTCTGTCCCATCCCACGCGCACCTGCTCAATAACTCCAGGTTTCCAGAATTATAAAAGAAGAAAAGTAAAATATTAGTCATGCTTTTTGTACAATGAAACCTACAAATGATTGGGAATAACCAATCTATAGATCACCCACATACGAATGGGTAGATGGAGGCTGGCCAGCGGTTTGGCGGCGTCCACATGAACAAAGAAGCGTGATGCAGGTGGGTGAAATAGAGTAATGGTGGGGTTAGAGAGACAGGAATAAGAGGATTGGAGTGGATTAGGAGGAGGCAAATGAGCAGATTTGTAGGATGACGATTGGTGAAGAAGATGATGGGTAGGGGAAGAGGCTGTGCTTAGATATTGGAGAATTATTAAAGGGAGGAGAATGCCTAGGATCTTATGGGGGTCGGGGTGGTGGGATTTGATGACTGTAGAAACACTGAACGGTGTGGATATAAAAAGTTAATAATAATTCATGCATGACAGGTGACTTGGCGGACAGTTTTCTTGCTGATGTGGAGGCCTTGCATGTTAAGAGAAATAGGTAGTGGGGGGCTCCTATTTAGATATAGAAGATAAGTTAGGCCGGCATATCTATACATATGCCAGCACACCTCTCCATATATCCCGGATAAACCGGTATATCTGAACACCAGCCGGGACATACTTATATGCCGGTCTGGCCGACGCTCTTATATTCCGGCCAGACCCAGCTTTGGTCAACCGACATAAAAGTCAACCATATTCCTTGTATCTTTCTAGCCTCTTGACCCTACCGGGGGTCATCCCCCCGACAGCATCAGATGAACTCGAAGGTAAAATCAGTCAAACAAGGTGTGTATCGAAAGTAAACATAAGAGTAAACTTGACTTGCTCACAATCTGTCCCTTACCGTTCTCTCCTGGCCCCTATATATAGGCGGCCAGGTCTAAAGGAATGGGAGGGGTCCGATACAGATTACAGTATCGACATACGACATGAACTCGTATATCGACTAGTATTACAATTGGGCCTAGCTTAACGGGCCTCAGGGGTACTCAACTGACGGGCTCTATTATCTATACCCTTGTCACGTTGTTTTTATTATATGGAAGCATTTATTTGGTTTTCTCCTTGATGCTTTATTTGGATTGACTTGGCGCATGGTTACAACATGTTTGACTCTTACAAAGTCGCCATAAGCCTTTATGATCATTTGGTTTTTGACTTGTGATGCCATTTTATGCTTCTTTTAATGATGTTTTGTCGCTATGCATGATTATGGCCGTTATTGCTCTCTTAGTTGGTCGTTCCCAGTCTTTTAATAGCCCTCATTTTGTACTGAGTATGAGCTCTACTCGTGCACCCAACTCCCAAAAACCAAGTTATTCCAAGTGTCCACTATAAATTCCTATGCATGGTATTTGCAAGCCATTCCAACTATATTTTCATGTGCTACCTTTCAAAAAACCTTCAAAATACTTCTTATTTTGTGACACTGTTTTCAGCTCACGGGGACGTAGTGGTCGGATTTGCTATCTTCCATATTGTTTCATTCCAAAAAGAAAAAAAAGGAAAAAACAAAAGAAAAAAGGCACTCCTCCATGGTATGTGAATGTTGATGGGCACCCGATGGAATCGGTTAGCCATGGTTTGTGAAAGGAAAAAGGTGGGGAGGAGTGCCAAGCTTTATAAAAGAGCACCAAAGTGCCAATCTCTCTCTAAAAAACTTGCTTATTTTTGTATGGAAGATAGTAAGAACCCCATTGCCAGTCGTTGACAAAGACAACCACCTCTCAAAACCTAATTTTTATCTCTCTGATACGTCTCAAATGTATCTATAATTTTTTATGCTCCATGCTTGTTTATACACCATTTGCTTTGTGTTTTGTTACACTTTGTGGCGTTTTTATGCATTTTCCGGAACTAACCTATTAACAAGATGCCATATTGCCAGTTTCCTGTTTTCTGCTATTTTTGTGTTTCAGAAAAGTTACACAGGAAATATTCTCGAAATTGGACGAAACAAAAGCCGAACCTCCTATTTTTATCAAAGCTTTGCGAAGACCGACTATGAGACGGAGGGGGGCCAGGAGCCAGGCTCACCACAGGGTGGTGCGGCCCAGCACCTGGCCGTGCCACCCCATGGTGAGGCCAGCTGGTCCCACCTCTGACGATGCCCTTTCGCCTATAAAGTCCCCTCGATGGGAAAAACCTAAGGGATAGATCGCTTTTTGTCGAAACATACTGCAAGCCACCGCCGTCGTCGAAACGAGATCGGGAGGATCCAGGAGCTCTTCCCGGCACCCTGCCGGAGGCCTTCTCCACCACCATGGTCGCCTCCAGAGTGATGTGTGAGTAGTCTACCTTGGACTACGGGTCCATAGCAGTAGCTAGATGGTTGTCTCCTCTACCATGTGATTCATGTTTAGATCTTGTGAGCTGCCCTACATGATCAAGGTCATCTTTATGTAATTCTACATGTTGTGTTTGTTGGGATCCGATAAGTATTGGTACTATGTCAAGTTGATGTGATGAATCATATATCTTATGTTATCTCTATATTGTTTATGATCTTGCATGCTTTCCGTTGCTAGTAGATATCTTGGCTGAGTAGATGGTAGTGACTGCAAGAGGGAGTATTTATGCTCGATAGTTGGGTTCATGCCTCTATTTAATCTGGGGGAGCGACAGAAACCTCTAAGGTTGTAGATCTGTTGTTGCCACTAGGGGGAAAACAACATTCTTGTGTCCAAGGATATTTGCTTTGTTTACTTTACGCACTTTGCTTAATGCGGTTATCCATTGTTCGCAACTTAATACTCAAGGGGTACTCGGACGACTCCCCGCGAGTGGATTATTAGTCATAGATGCAGTTGGATTACAGTCTATGTATTTTGTCGTAATGCCCAGAGTGAATCTCATAGTGATCCTCATGACATATGTACGTTATCTTTATTTTATCAATTGCCCAACTGTAATTTATTTACGCATCATGTTGTTATTTATCTTATGGAGAGACACCACTAGTGAACTGTGGACCCCGGTCCAATTTCCTTTACACTGTTACACCGTTTTACTTTACTCGCACTGTTTACTTTGCTTGCATACTATTATCCTTTTACCACTTGATATGCTCAATCCCTTGTTTACATCAAACCGATGAGATTGACAACATCATCGTAAGTTGGGAGCAAAGTACTTGTTTGTGTTGTGTGCAGGTTTCACGTTGCTGCTAGGTGAAGACACACCAACAATATTCCTTGCGCCATTGTCTGGAGTGTCACAAAGCTAGCAAGCATCACCTTCTGAAGTTTGGTTCTTTCTCCTACTGGTTCGATAAACCTTGGTTTCATAACTGAGGGAAGAATTGTTGCTGTGCTCATCACACCTTCTCTTGGGGTTCCCAACTGGTCGGTCATCTACATCAACACCGCACCATCAACAAGTTTTCTGGCGCCGTTGCCGGGGAGGAAGAAGACTTCTGCAAGGGGAGTCTCTCACGCACAATCTTTTACTTTGTTTTTGTTTTGCTTTACTTTATTTTTGCTTGCATCTTTTTATAAAAAATACAAAAAAATTAGTTCCGTTGATAGATTGCATTCTGTTACTTTTACCTTTAAGTTCATTATGTTGTTCCCTAAGTATGCTTTGGAGGACCTTACAATAGGTAGTTGTTCTATTATTGGGAAAGGTAACATTGAGGAGTTCTTTAATCATATTAGTATGCATAAAGATGTTGAGGATAAATCTTTGGCTGAGCTTGCTCCTAGTTATGAAGTTGCTGCTGCCTATTTAGTTCACATATCGGTGCTAGGTTTGTTAATCTTAATCCTTTTATGCAACAAATGTTTCTTAAGCTTCATGATATTGAAGACTCCGAAAAGAAAGATTTTATTTTGGAGACCTTGCGTAGAGAATTTAGAGATGTTGCTATTGAAGCTAGGAAATTTTTGAGCGTTTTAATATGCTTGGCTCACCTGTTAATATTGTTGGTACAACCAAAGAAGATATCAAAGAACCAATTCCTTGCAAACTTGTAGGATTGCATGAAGCTTTGGAAATGAATTTTGATTGGATTTGTCCTGAAAATCTTTTTGATGAAAATAGTGAACCAAAGAGTGTTCACAAAGGATCTTTGAAAACTTATTTTGATACAATTCAATGCATTGTTAAAAAGACTTCTGCAATTGATCTTAATGCCTCATTTGATAATACTTGATTTGCACCTTTCTGCGCCTAGCTCAAAGGCGTTAAAGAAAAGCACTCTTGGGAGATAACCCAATGTTTTCTTTTCAGTACTTTTTCTTATATTTGAGTCTTGGAAGTTATTACTACTGTAATGACCGCTCCTTATCATTTTTATTTCGTTGTTATGCCAAGAAGAACCTCTAATTTGAGGGAGGTAAGATTTGGGGAAGTTGCTGTCCTGAAACAGATTTCTGCGCTGCACCGTAAAAATTCGTGAAAATTCTCAGAATATCTTTTGATCTGACATTTCGTGAGCATATGCCCCAGGTTATATCCAAACTTTCATTAGTTTTGCACTTTTCTATTTGAGCAACAGAAGGTCCTCGAAAAATTCGACCTTTGTCAGCTGTTCTGTTTTGACAGATTTCTACCACTATTTGTGTTTGCCTCTCGATCGCTTTCTTTTTGAGTTCTTTTGATCACAGAACTTTTGAGGAAGTTGCTACAGTAGTATATGCATTATATGTGGTGTTTTTGAGTTGAAACCTGAACCAAAAAGGGTTGATTTACTATTATGTTTATGCTAACGTTGCTAATAGAATTGTGTGAAGTTTTGTATGAAGGAAGTTTTCAAGTGTAGGGATTGGAGAATGAAGAGATGAGATGAATAATGGACAAAAGATCAAGCTTGGGGATGCCCATGTCACCCCAAGAAATATCCAAGAGGTACAAGCGTCAAAGCTTGGGGATGCCCCCGAGGCACCCCTTCTTCATCGGCAAAAATCAGGTCACCTTTCAACACACTATATTTTTATTGCTTCATAAATTATGCGTTTTTCTTGGAGTGTCTTTACTCTTGCTTTCAGTTTTCTTGTGTTTTGTTTGCTGCAATAAATGGTTGGACCCCAACAATTTTTTTTGGATGATATGTACTTGTTTTTCATTGCCAAGAACACTCTATTTTTCACTCTTATCGTTCAACGAGTGTTCTCTTTTTCTAGAACTGCGTGTAGCTTTCATTTCTCGCCTTGATTTTTGTTCAGATCTTGTTTTATCTTTGCATCAAGGTGTATTTAGACTACTGATCTATGTTGGTTTTCATCAAAAGAGTTGTCTCAAAAAGGTTTGAATGGTGTTGGAAAAGAGAAAAAGTTTCATGCAAAAAGTGGTACAACAAGGAGCTTGTTTAGACTGCGGCTTAGACTTTTACATGTCATGCTTGATGTCGTTTTGATAGTATGCTTAGTAGTTTTTGTTGTAGCATGACTTGTCTCAAATGACTGAGATTGCTTAATGAGCCTTTGAAAAAATCATGTGTTGTTTTTATTATATGGAAGCATTTATTTGGTTTTCTCCTTGATGCTTTATTTGGGTTGACTTGGCGCATTCTTACAACATGTTTGACTCTTACAAAGTCGCCATAAGCCTCTATGATCATTTGGTTTTTTTACTTGTGATGCCATTTTATGATTCTTTTAATGATGTTTTGTCGCTATGCATGATTATGGCCGTTATTGCTCTCTTAGTTGGTCGCTCCCAGTCTTTTGCTAGCCCTCATTTTGTACTGAGTATGAGCTCTACTCATGCATCCAACTCTCAAAAACCAAGTTATTCCAATGTGTCCACTATAAATTCCTATGCATGGTATTTGCAAGCCATTCCAAGTAAATTTTCATGTGCTACCTTTCAAAAAAACCTTCAAAATACTTCTCATTTGGTGACACTGTTTTCTGCTCATGGGGTCGTAGTGGTCGGATTTGCTATCTTCCATATTGTTTTATTCCAAAAAAAAGAGGAAAAAAAAGAAATAAAAGGCACTCCTCCATGGTATGTGAATGTTGGTGGGCACCCGATGGAATCGGTTAGCCATGGTTTGTGAAAGGAAAAAGGTGGGGAGGAGTGCCAAGCTTTATAAAAGAGCACAAAAGTACCAATCTCTCTCTCAAAAACTTGCTTATTTTTGTATGGAAGATAGTAAGAACCCCATTGCCAGTCGTTGTCAAAGACAACCACCTCTCAAAACCCAATTTTTATCTCTCTGTTTTACAAATGAAAAGCTCTAGCACATGTTTAATCCCTGCTTCCCTCTACGAAGGGCCTTTATTTCATTTTTATGTTGAGTCTCAACCTTCTACCTTTATGCACCGTCTAAGAGAGCATAGTTGCCATTCTGAGTTTAATGTGCATAGTCCCAAAGTTTATCATTGATTGATTTATGATTACGGTTTCACTTGTTCTTAAATTATTTGTATCTAGTCGCCCTCTTAAACTTGAAGGTGTCCTATGCATTTATATTTTGCTATTCCATGAAGGACAAGCTGAAAACCATTTGCTATGTTTTTCCATATGATTTGAACACACATTTGACTTTCAATGTCTCATTATTCATGATCTTTCATTTGTGTTTTTTTTCATGTTATAACATGGTTGCTAAGTTTTTATTGTCAAGATTATGTTTTTTATGCCCATGTTTTAAGTTCTTTGATCCCAGCACTCAATGCTTACATAGATGATCAAGATTGTGATGGTGCATGTCACCTCAAAAATTATTCTTTTGATATCACTTACCTACTCGAGGATGAGCAGGAGTTAAGCTTGGGGATGCTTGATACGTCTCAAACGTATCTATAATTTTTGATGCTCCATGCTTGTTTATATACTATTTGCTTTGTGTTTTGTTACACTTCGTGGCGTTTTTATGCATTTTCTAGAACTAACCTATTAACAAGATGCCACAGTGCCAGTTCCCTGTTTTCTGCTATTTTGTGTTTCAGAAAAGTTACACGGGGAATATTCTTGGAATTGGATGAAACAAAAGCCAAACCTCCAATTTTTACCAAAGCTTCGCAAAGACCGAAGATGAGATGGAGGGGGCCAGGAGCCAGGCTCACCACAGAGGGGCGCGGCCCAGCCCCTGGCCGCGCCACCCCATGGTGAGGCCAGCTGGCCCCACCTCTGACGATGCCCTTTCGCCTATAAAGTCCCCTCGACAGGAAAAACCTAAGGGACGGATCGCTTTTCCTCGAAACATACTTCAAGCCGCTGCCATCATCAAATCAAGATCGGGAGGATCCAGGAGCTCTTCCTGGCACCCTGCCGGAGAGGGGACTCCCTGCCGGAGGCCTTCTCCACCACCATGGTCGCCTCCGGAGTGATGTGTGAGTAGTCTACCTTGGACTACGAGTCCATAGCAGTAGCTAGATGGTAGTCTCCTCCACCATGTGCTTCATGTTTAGATCTTGTGAGCTGCCCTACATGATCAAGATCATCTTTATGTAATTCTACATGTTGTGTTTGTTGGGATCCGATGAGTATTGGTACTATGTCAAGTTGATGTGCTGAATCATATATCTTATGTTATCTCTATGTTGTTTATGATCTTGCATGCTTTCCGTTGCTAGTAGATATCTTGGCCGAGTAGATGCTAGTGTCTCCAAGAGGGAGTATTTATGATCGATAGTTGGGTTCATGCCTCTATTTAATCTGGGGGAGTGATAGAAACCTCAAAGGTTGTAGATGTGCTGTTTCCACTAGGGGGAAAACAACATTCTTGTGTCCAAGGACATTTGCTTTGTTTACTTTACGCACTTTGCTTAACGCAGTTATCCGTTCTTTGCAACTTAATACTCAAGGGGTACTCGGACGACTCCCCGTGAGTGGATTATTAGTCATAGATGCTGTTGGATTACGGTCTATGTATTTTGTCGTAATGCCCAGAGTGAATCTCATAGTGATCCTCATGACATATGTATGTTATCTTTATTCTATCAATTGCCCAACTGTAATTTGTTTACCCAGCATGTTGTTATTTATCTTATGGAGAGACACCACTAGTGAACTGTGGACCCCGGTCCAATTTCCTTTACACTGTTACACCGTTTTACTTTACTCGCACTGTTTACTTTACTTGCATACTATTATCCTTTTACCACTCGATACGCTCAATCCTTTGTTTACAGCAAACCGGTGAGATTGACAACCTCATCGTAAGTTGGGAGCAAAGTACTTGTTTGTGTTGTGTGCAGGTTTCACGTTGCTGCTAGGTGAAGACACACCAACAATATTCCTGGCGCCATTTTCCGGAGTGTCACGAAGCTAGCAAGCATCACCTTCTGAAGTTTGGTTCTTAATCCTACTGGTTCGATAAACCTTGGTTTCATAACTGAGGGAATACTTGCTGCTGTGCTCATCACACCTTCTCTTGGGGTTCCCAACTGGTCGGTCATCTATATCAACACTGCACAATCACTCTCTGTTTTACAAATGAAAAGCTCTAGTACATGTTTAATCTCTGCTTCCCTCTGTGAAGGGCCTTTCTTTTACTTTAATGTTGAGTCACCACCTTCTACCTTTATGCACCGTCTAAGAGAGCATAGTTGCCATTCTGAGTTTAATGTGCATAGTCCCAAAGTTTATCATTGATTGATTCATGATTATGGTTTTACTTGTTCTTAAATTATTTGTATCTAGTCGCCCTCTTAAACTTGAAGGTGTCCTATGCATTTATGTTTTGCTATTCTATGAAGGACAAGCTGAAAACCATTTGCTATGTTTTTCCATATGATTTGAACACACGTTTGACTTTCATTGTTTCATTATTCGTGATCTTTCGTTTGTGTTTCTTTTCATGTTATAACATGGTTGCTAAGTTTTTATTGTCAAGATTATGTCTTTTATGCCCATGTTTTAAGTTCTTTAATCCCAGCACTCAATGCTTTACATAAATGATCAAGATTGTGATGGTACATTTCACCTCAAAAATTATTCTTTTGTTATCACTTACCTACTCGAGGACGAGCAGAAGTTAAGCTTGGGGATGCTTGATACGTCTCAAACGTATCTATAATTTTTGATGCTCCATGCCTGTTTATACACCATTTGCTTTGTGTTTTGTTACACTTTGTGGCGTTTTTATGCATTTTCCAGAACTAACCTATTAACAAGATGCCACAGTGCCAGTTCCCTGTTTTCTGCTGTTTTTGTGTTTCAGAAAAGCTACACAGGAAATATTCTCGGAATTGGACGAAACAAAGCTGAACCTCCTATTTCTACCGAAGCTTCGCGAAGACCAAAGATGAGACGAAGGGGGGGCCAGGGGCCAGGCTCACCATAGGTTGGCGCGGCCTAGCCCCTGGCCGCGCCACCACATGGTGAGGCCAGGTGGCCCACCTCCTGACGCTGCCCTTTCGCCTATAAAATCCCCTCGACTGGAAAAACCTAAATGACGGATCACTTTTCCTCAAAACATACTGGAAGCCGCCGCCGTCGTCGAAGCGAGATCAGGAGGATCCAGGAGCTTTTTCCGGCACCCTGCCGGAGAGGGGAATCCCTACCGAAGGCCTTCTCCACCACCATGGTCGCCTCCGGAGTGATGTGTGAGTAGTCTACCTTGGACTACGGGTCCATAGCAGTAGCTAGATGGTTGTCTCCTCCACCATGTGCTTCATGTTTAGATCTTGTGAGCTGCCCTACATGATCAAGATCATCTTTATATAATTCTACATGTTGTGTTCGTTGGGATCCGATGAGTTTTGGTACTATGTCAAGTTGATGTGCTGAATATATATATCTTTATATTATCTCTATGTTGCTTATGATCTTGCATGCTCTCTGTTGCTAGTAGATATCTTGGCCGAGTAGATGCTAGTGACTCCAAGAGGGAGTATTTATGTTCGATAGTTGGGTTCATGCCTCTAGTAATCTAAGGGAGTGACAGAAATCTCTAAGGTTGTAGATGTGTTGTTGCCACTAGGGAGAAAACAACATTCTTGTGTCCAAGGACATTTGCTTTGTTTATTTTATACACTTTGCTTAATTCAGCTATCCGTTATTCTAAGGACATTTGCTTTGATTATTTGTCATAGATGCAGTTGGATTACGGTCTATGTATTTTGTCGTAATGCCCAGAGTGAATCTCATAGTGATCCTCATGACATATGTACGTTATCTTTATTCTATCAATTGCCCAACTGTAATTTGTTTACCCAACATGTTGTTATTTATCTTATGGAGAGACCCCACTAGTGAACTATGGACCCTGATCCAATTTCCTTCATATTGCTATACCGTTTTACTTTTACTCGTACTGTTTACTTTCTTGTATACTATTACCCTTTTACCACTCGATACGCTCAATCCTTTGTTTACAGCAAACCGGTGAGATTGACAACCTCATCGTAAGTTGGGAGCAAAGTTCTTGGTTGTGTTGTGTGCA